>UELW01000100.1:9689510-10289510 GCA_900490495.1 Danionella dracula
GAGATGGGAGAGAAGGAGGGGAGGAGAAGGAGGAGAGAGAGAAAGAGAGAGAGAAGGAGAGAGGGGAGAGAGGAGGGCGAGAGGGAGGGAGAGGAGAGAGAGAGGGAGGGAGAGAGAGAGAGAGTTTGTATTCAAATATTTGGGGATTATTAATCATAGAGATGTATGGATTTTAGACAAGCAATATCATAAAATAGCCATTTATATTTTTAACTGTGGTACTTTAACTGTTACGTAAGTGCTTTATTTAGCTCAGAGAAAAATCTATCCAAGAGAACAAAAATATGTTCAAAAGATCTATTCACTCAGGAAGCCTTTCTTCAAATCCTCTCTGTTTGCAGCTTTGGCTTTACGAAAAAAAGTGCAATACTTTCTAATTCCATATTTTATGTTTAGTACATTATTATAAATATCACATGCAAAATTAGTTTTTAGCTAATAACACTATAGTTTTTAGCTAATAACAGTGTCACTTTAACAATTTAAAATATGCGCGGGGTTGAAAATGTAGAGTTATTGTTACAGACGCTAGAATTACGTCACTTAAAAAAAGGCATGGTGTGGCCATCGGCGTACCGGGCAATGTTTTTTCTTAACAGACACTTGAGTAGTCCATTGAAATCAAAAGCCACTCCCTCCAGCCTCTGACCAAGTTTATAAATCTTTCGTTCGTGCCAGCTTTTTAAAAATTTGTTTAACCGTCTTTGAAAAGAGGCATTTCCATGTTTAATCTCACATCTAGTGTAACAGAAGAAATAATGGAGTTTGCAGTAAATTATATGAAAATTCTATAAGCATGTTGGCAATATTCCTGCATAGGTATAAAACAGTTTTGAGGCTAACAAATGTGGAGGCACTCATGTGCATAATCAAAAGATTTAAGTTAATAAAGTGCAATCTGCAACTGGACTGAAGAAAGATGTTACGGTGCGTTTGCTAATAGACAGTGACTGATTAAGATACTAGATCCTTTCATGGTACTCAAAATCCAGGATTGGTGCAAACTAATCCTAAACTTAGCAGGCTAACCAGTTATCCAGCTTCATGGTAAAGGCCCCAGAACACATACAACAGAAAAAAAATCGCATTGATGTAAAAAAAATTACATTGATGCTCTGTGTGGATCTAAAGATGTGTTGCACCAGTGTTAAATAAAAAAATATGCACAGTGTCATCAATCATATTTGAATATGATTTAAAAACCTAACTCAAGGCTCGCTAATTAAGTTTCAGTGTTTATTTAGGATAAGGTTAGATTAAGCATTTAACATTATAACTATTATTTCACGAGTTCACTTACATAGAATTAGCCCAGAATACACAAGTGTATGTGGCGAGATTAAGATAAGCGTACTGGGCGAGCTGTCTGCGGGAGGGCCTCAGGGCGAGAATCGATCCGGGCCCGAGAACCCCGTAAAAAAGCATTGGGACAGCCGCCAGCTGTACATCCCGTTACTCCGTATTGGACGTTTGAAGCTGGAGAAGGTATTCTTGCTGGTTAGGACTCCTGTGTTCCTGGGGAGACCCAGCTGGAAAGTCTTAGGCATGTAACGGAGAAGAGAGCTTGTTCTCGAGGGTCTGGAATCAGCGCACCAAGAAGGTGGGGATTGTGGATAAATATGGCACTCGTTATGGAGCATCACTAAGGAAGATGGTGAAGAAGATGGGACTGAAAACTGAAAACGGCCTGCAATGAAACTGAGAGGTCTACTCATGTACGCTGATATGCAAGACTTGGAAGAGTACGTTTTTTCACTGGTTTAGTCTTCACCTAAACTGGAGATGGCCTGATGGTCAATGATGAGAGTTGTGCTCATACACTGAAAGGCAGGCTAAAACCAGGTACGCTGGGTTGAGGGGGGTATGAGCTTATGGTAGATTTTCTTTGACCCAAACTGGAAACGGGCTGCTGATCGAAGTGAGGAATCTACTCCGGTACGCTTATATGCCGAGTCAGACATGTTGGGAGGAGGAGCTGGGGTAGGACGGTGAGGTTGTTGTAGCTGTTAGTTGCAAAGAATCTTAATGGAAAGAATATTAATGGGCAGTTTTCAGGTCTGCGTGGCTTGTTCGATGTGGCTCTGGAATGCCTCTGAGGACCACCTGCCTGCTTTGGACAAGGTGGTCAGGCAAGCCTTTTTGGGCTGCTGATGTGGCTGCCCTAGTGCAGAATGAATGGCCTGAATAGTTATCGGGTGCGAATCCAGACGCTTACAGGACTTACCCACTCATCAAGAAACATCGGTTCTGATACGCTACGAGTTTGGGTGGAACCTCCGGAGAAAATAATGGAGCACTGACTGAAAGGGTAGAGTTGGAGAAAGGAGGTTAAACAAGTGAATGAAATGGCCTCTTTTGGTTTGCTTGATGCAAAAGAGAGGGTGTACTTGTCAAGGACTAACTGGTCTCCAATGGTGGGGTCGTGTGTTGGGTCCAACATGGATGATGCTGTAAAGTCAGTGCATCTCAGAAACCCGAAAAAGCAAGTAAGAACATTGTTTCCAAGGTGAGAATAGTTGTCGAGCGTGATTATTAGTCTGGAGTCTGGACGGGATTTCTGATTGCGCCTGAGATGCAGGATAGTTTGGACATTGTTTGTTTGGAGTAAAGAGCCAGGAGGAGCTGACTTTTGGGAAAGGGGCTAGCAGCTAAAGTAGCTAGCAGGAGCGGCGGCTCAAGCGTTTAGCTGGCTAGTGAAAGGTGCATACTGGAGAGGTAGGAGGGGCTGCTGAAATCCTGAGTGCTCAGGGTAAGTGGCACCTAGGAGCTTGGTGAGGGGATAGTGCCTGTGCTTCAGGCCCAGTGGAGCTTCCTGCCTCGACTGCTAGAACCCGGCCCCTGATGCCATCACAAGGGTGTCTGATTGGTAGCTTGGGGCATATTTAGGTCTTAGAATAATGGCATCTATTGAAAGCTTTTGTGTTAAGGCCATGTACTATATTTGTAACTGTTAAATATGATTTTAAAATGGTTTAGTTTTTGAACTGAAATACATGTATAAGTACGTACAATCACAAACTAAACTCCAGATGGGAGGACAGAAAAATGAAATCACTTTTATTTTGTTTATAAATTATTATTTTTAACATTTATTATTATTATTATTATTTAATTATTCATTTATATCTTTGAATGACAACAAACTCTCTTTGTACATAGTTCAAGGATGTCAGTATAGTCAGGTAATCAAACAAGAACTCTTACTGTTATTAAAAGCAGTTGGCCATATTAAGAACCATAACAGTATTTGGAAGACTTGCACATTATATTTTAAATAGTATTTCTCCAACTTTAGAAACTAGAGAAAACAGCACAAGTTATGAATTTAAAAGGACTAAGCTCCTCAACAGGTGTCCAATTTATAAGTGCATAAGCATAAGCAGCATGGTCTCACGGATGTAGAAATGCCTTACGATCACTGTGCAACAAGTTAAATCGAAATAACTCAAGAAAAGCGAATCCCTATTTGCTGTAGTAAAAGCTTTACAGCTAGGTTGACCCACTTTACGACGAATGTGCGCTCAGAACCTATATTCTAACCACAACACGGTTGGGATCAGTATGAGACCCTAAAAAATAAATGAATAAATATGTCGAATCAAAGCTGTATTAAAGTTTCTAATGAACTGAGATAACAGTACATTGTCAGACGTTAGTTTGGCAACCGCTTAGCCCTCGCAATTTTGCATTTCATCGTCGAATTGGAAGTGGAGAGATTACGGTTTTATTTCTTGGAGCTGGCAGAAGGATTGAAAACACCTGTAGATTGTTCGCTAATTATCTGATCGCTTCTCCTACAATTGATTTCACGGAACTTCACAAAAAAATTGTAATGCGTATTAACGATATAAACACATTAACTTTTTATTACAGTGAATTTCATGTTAAAGAAATTTTGTATCTTAATGTGGGAATTTTTATGAAAGATAATACTATAAAGTATAATTTTATAAAATCTGTGTGTATCTGCAAGTGTATCTGTATGGCACATAAATCATGCAAATGTTCAACTTGCAGTTTGTTTTGGTTGCTCCTGAATGTTTCTGGAGCAAAACAGAAGCTTGTGGTCAGTAAAATGGTTTGCCTATGTTTAATACAACACATAAGTATGTTATGCATATACAGTACCTTATAAAAGGCTATTTTAGTCTTTGAAACTCCATATCTACTTTAGCAACCAACATTGGAGGTAGTACAATAAATATTTTATTTGTTCAAATATGGTAGACACTAAAAAACACATGAGTTTAAGTTGATTTGTAAAGAAACTGTGTTTCTATTATCTGATGTTTCGGTAAATGTGTAGGAATGATGTTTGGGACCTCCTTCTGTAGTTGACTTGACCACAAAAGTAAACAGGTACGATGAAACCTGTGGTCGACTTGACCAAAGTTTGGTCAGATGAACCTCAGATGTTCTGTATAAAGAGATTGCAAACCTTGAAGTTCATGCTCTTTCTGATATCACTGCGTACCCACGCCAGCAGTTGGGTGTGATAGAGGGCACAGTTTTAAATTTGTTTTGTTTTGGATCTTCAAATAGAGTTTTGAACTAAATTTACTTTTGTTTTGTCCTTTTTAAAATGTATGTAATACATTTAAGTTAAGTTGCTTTGTGGGCATTGTACTTCTTTGCGTGGACATTGATCTTCATTATGGTGTGACTGGTCGAGGAGAATGTAGCTTGCTGAAATGCATTTACTTTTTGAAGCATTTGGAGACCGTTTGGAGGAGTTTTGTATTTTTAAACATGATGTCTCATGGACGTTCTAATTGTCGCACCACTGTCTCATCTATCAAAAGCCAGTGTAACCAGCAATTGAGTAAATTAATAAAGGATTTCCTCCAATAGCACCATGATGTGACCTTAACCTTTGTTTTTATTAGAGCCCTCTAAAAGTCCCTCTAAACAAGGTGTAGGGCAGGTATCTGTCATGGCAGTCTGATATTGATTCAACTGCAAACTGACATCTGAAAATAACAAGAATTATAATAAAATTAGCTTGTCGCATTTCTTCATATGAATATCAGTTTGTTTACAGACAATCTGAAGAACGGCAGCATCAGCAGTGGACAGGGACACAGGCATAACAGCTTATGTTACTTCCGCTGTTAAAAAAAGAATCAGGCACCGCTATAAGATCGTTCAGGGCTTTGTTCGCTTTGTCATTTCCAACACAAAGGTTAGAAACTCTCAAAGACTTTTATCTCTGTGTTCATATTGAGCTCTGTTAGTGCTACATTAGCATTGTGTAGCTCTAGGATGGCATCTATTTGTTGGGTAGATGTATGGCGTATTATAACTAGGAGCAGGAATGTTGTGGTTTCGTGAAAAGGTGCAGACTGGGATATTATGTGACAGGATATGCTGACTCAGCATGTCTGTTGAGTCCACTGGAAACGTCAGAATGAAACAAGCCCAGTACATAGCAAAGATCATAGAAGCATGTGTCCTGTGGTGACGAAGGCAATGTAACACAATGCAATTTTTGGTTCAGATAGTTTGAAGAGGATCTTTTCATAATGCAGTGTGATGTAGTACAAGGAGTGCTTTTTCCAGTTTCTTGAGAATTGATACTTGGTACATTCACATTAGTTACTAATACTGAATCTCCACCAATATTTAAAAATAAAAAAGGTGCACCAGTACTATAAAAATACTGAAGCTTGCAAAGGTCATTTCCTAACGATACTGTAAACAGTTTTTTCCCTGTGTTTAACAGCTCCTTTATAAAATGGACAATTTTGCAATCTGGCCCTTTTAATGGTAATGAAGAGCATAAAGTTATGATTTTTGCGACATTGTATAAGACAAACTTCAAACTCTTGGCTACTCAACCTGCAAAAACAGTGCACCTTATTGTTTGTGATCAAAAAGCCACCTGAGACTGGCTATTTTTTAGATAATAGTGTTTGGGGTGATCATAATCCAAGAAAGTTCCTTAAGTTTGGACAATTTTTCAACATTTCAAAGCTCAAATGGTAAACTGTGTTTATTGGAACATGCACTGACAATGACTTATGAGTAATTTCACAGCATGTGACATGCTATCCACTCAGAAACAATTTCTCTTGAGTTGAATTGAGTTATTCAAATGTGATAAACAAAGGAGAAATGTGGCAAGTGAATCATCAGATATTACAAAAAGAGTGGTTAAAATTAACGGAGTATTGGTGAAAACAGGATGTCTTACTATGTAATTGCCTAGCTTCATTTACAATCTGAGGGTCTAGTTCAGAATTAAGAGTTCTACTTGGTGAACATAAACAAAAAAGCAGAACATGAGTCTCATGAATGAAGTTTCTGCTCATGCTTTTGGGGTCTGTTTCGTTTCAAGCTAAACTCTTGATTGCTGAAAAAACTAATGAATGCATTCAGAAAAGTAAATGTTGTTGCAGCAACAATGTTACCTTTTCAAATTTTTGAGAACATTTAGAAAGAGTGCATTTACTCACTCTGTTAAGTTTTTTCAAACCTGGCTCAGGGGTGTATTCCAGAAAGCAGATTAAATGTACCATCTGCTTAAACCTGAACTCTCAATAGATGAACTCTAAGCCTGCTTATTCTGAGTATGTGCATTCCAAAACCTTTTATTACAGTTAGTTCCATTTAACTCCACTTGCTAATGAAATGGTTACATTTGTAACCCCCGTTCCCCGAATAGGGAATGGAGATGTCTGTTGGTGACAACTATGGGAAGCATAGTGGGAAGATGGTTACGTCATCGCTAATAAAGCAGATGTGAATGTGTCGTAACTTCCTGTTTGTAAAGCTGGAGCCATACACTCAGACTTAATTTTTAATAGCCATTCGGTCATACAGAAGGTGATTGCCTTGCCGCAAGATTCTATCGTGAGACCTTTATGGGAAATTGCACATGGTAAAAAATATCTGTGCTACCAAAGTTGGCCGCCAGATGGTGCAAAGATACAGATATTGTCACCACGAGCTGCAAACAAATTTAACAATAAAAGCGTACCAGATGCTAAAAGTTATTCAACAGATCAAAATATTTGTTTTTACTATGTGTTTATTGCTTTAAGCAAGTTTTTAACACAAGCTTGTCTCGAGTAGATACAATTAAATATTTTCAAACATAAAGTAATGATTTGAAAAAGAAACAGCTTTAAGGAATTTTATTGAGAATAACACAAAAGCACTTGGTTTAATTTTTTCCCCCCAAGAGTCTTTGCCCCTACAACAATAGGTACACGAATACACAAAGGTATCAAAATAAACAGTTTTATTTTGTTAAAAGAAACGAACTGAATCATATCTGGGATCTCGCTGGTTGAATAAATTAAATCAGTTCATAAGAGTCGCTTGTTTGGACTATGCGTTAATATAAAGAATTTTAATATGTAATTTTTTTGGGTCTTATAGCAAGGAATAAACAGTAACAACATAAATACAGGTCAATACAGGTTTATTGAACAAAAGCAGGATGTAAACAAACAGTGCTTGTATTTAAAGGTGTGTAAAGTTCCGGTGGTGCATTGTGCTCAGGATGCAGAGTTCAGGGACTATAATCTGTAGGAGACAGTGGTTAGTGGGAGGGAGTACTTGATTTTCTTAGATAGGGGTACAGCTCGGTTTTTCTGACCATTGCCTGATCACCAGAGGCTGCGCTCTTCCAGGTGTCCAGAGATTTCTGGGTTTGATCACATGACATCAAGCAAATAAAGAAATGATGAAAAGAAAGTGAATGATTTCTGTGCTCACCACAGATATCTGTGAATCTTATAAATATGTGATAGGTCATTTATTGTTCATATTCTGCTTATCATTCATTCTTAATGAATAAATAAACATAATTTTCTTGAGCATCTCGAACCCGGGTCTCCCACACGAGAGTAAAACACGTTACCTCAAACGCCACCACACTAAGTAACATCATGTAGTAACATTCTATTCTTTATTAATGACGGCATCAACAACTCAACTTCATGTAAGAGATATTTAGGTAATAAAAAAACACAAACGTATAAAAACAATGGCGATTAGCTAACTTGAGACATAGAAGTAATAAGGTTAAGTTGATGATTTAACAGTACCACGGTGGTCATTTTCACTGGTCACCATCTGTAGATAGCCTCACTTGCCAACTCATACCAGAGGAGGTAGTTCATGGATCCCTTAGCTTGATAGATGCGCAGAGGCTGTACTTACCACCTTGAAGGCTAGATTTAAAACTTCCTGCAATATAATACACATACAGCATCTGTGAGGGTCATACGGATAAGGTCTTTGGTGAAAGATTGAAACGATAGAACTAGCAAGAAGAAAATTTTACGAGAGTTAGTCTTTTGGGGGTCTGCTTGGCCTTCACGTGTCCAGCGTCATTAAGTGATACAACCTGTAGTTCCTCAAAGAGGGCACGCATGTGAACAGTGCGTAGGACTACTCCGCTTAATCTACTACGCCTGTTGGGGCAAGAGGATCCAGGAAGCTGGAGAAAGACTTTTGTGTCTCCAAGGAAAAAAAATGGTAAATCAGACACTGTGTGTGCGGTTGTTTGCTGTCCTCCAAAGCAAACAAAGAGCTGATCAGAACTTCTGAGGTTCCTAGTTCTTCCTACATGGATCCTCAGTGCTCGAATGGGTAATTGGGACCAGGGGTTGGTGCTTTCTCCACTCTAGGCAGATCTTGGAGATTCACTACCTGAGTTTTGAAGGGGATGGTAGGAACCTTGGGCACATATCCAGGCATGGGCTTAGGATGCAGGGGAATTGGTCACGAGGGAGCCAGTCGTCCTCATTCTCCCTGATCTTGCACAGGAGGGGTGCAAGGAGGATCACTGGGGGAAACGCATTTAGCGGTTTCTTGCTGGACCAGCAATGCGCCAGCGCGTCTATCCAGAGAGGAATAATTGAAAGATGATAAGTTTTCCATGTTGTTGTCATCGATTGTTGATGGGATTTGATTAGAATTTTCTCCACCTTGCTGTTTAGAGGAGATCTTTGAAATACAATTAAAATGTTGATCTTTCTGTAAAATGGATGGGAAGTAAAAAAAAAATGGTGAGGTGATTTGTTTAACCTTTTTAACCTTGTTTAACCCCTTAGCTTACAATTTTTTTTTAACTCAAATTGCTGGATCAATTGCCAAAATACTCCACAGCCATCAATAAAAACAATTTACAAAGTTGTCAGATTAATGTTGACCTAATTTATTATTTGTAGTTAGCAAACCCATAATGGAGCAGGGTTTTCAGAAACCTTCTCCAGAGGCTATTTTGACTCATTATATGAGATATTTGATATATACATATGCGTAAAACACAGCAGTCCAAAGACTATAATTTGAACGTTGCTTTTTTGAGGCCAGCTGAGAGCCTTTCTGAGTGAAGTTGGCATGATGTGCTCTGGATTGTTTTCAGAGTCCAAAAACACGTTTTAAGTAAACATAAGACTACATTTAGTTTAAAAGTGGATGCACTAAAAATGGCTAAGGAAGTAATTATGTAAACCTGGCGGTTTTAATTGGTGATGTTTTTATGTAAAATGGCTTAGGAATACATTGGTAGAGATTTATATATATATATATATATATATATATATATATGTATATATAACATGCCTAATGTTTGTACAGAAATGTGGCGCATTGATTTCTGTACAAACTTCCGTTAAATCTATATTTTGTGATAATTTATATATTTAGTAATTCATTAATTAATTAATTTATTATTTATGAATTTCTGTAATGCGATTAGGTTAACTATGCACTTTTTGCTGCTTGTTGGAATTAAACTGTCTTTTGATTATTGTACAGATAAGATACTATTCTTTAAAACTATATTCTGGATCCATTTGTGTATATTTATCCAGCCCTTATATTACAATAGCAAAACATTGTTTTTGAAAATTATTATTGTGCTCATGAAACGATAATCATCACTAGAACCAAGTAAATCCATCATCACTGTAACACATCCATCCATCCATTATCTTGTCGGCTTTTTTTTTTTTTTTTTTTCATGCGATCACGAGGAGAACATGCAAACTCCACACAGAAATGCCACCTGCCCCAGCCGAGCCTAGAACCAGCGACCTTCTTGCTGTGAGACGATCGTGCTACCCACTGTAACACAGACTATTAATTAATGAACTAATTCCTCATTTGTTCTTACATTCAGTTTATGCTGTTTGCAAAGATTATAAATGTGTTTTGTAAAATGAATTTTATTCCCTGGCTCTTGTCTGATTCATCAATGAATTATAGTAATGAAATATACAGTATAGTAATTAATTTAATAAAATACCACCAGCAAAAAAGTAACTAGTACATAGGTACTTTTTATGAAGAGTAATTTGTACTTTTACTCAAGTAGTTTTTAAACACCAGTACTTTTACTGGTGATGAAATTTTCAGTAATGTAACAGTACTTGTAATTGAGTACTCTTTCCACCACTGGTCGTAACATCCTGCTTTTGCTTGAAGCCATAAAAATCTCACCCGCCCGTGAGCGACTCACGAAGGACCAAACATCAGCGGTTTTTGTGCTTTAATAAACACTTTTCAAGTGGATTACGAGATCTGGTGATGACAATCAGTGAGAATCTCCTGCTGCACCAGAATGTTGGAGTGGTTGAATGCCCAGATGTCTATGTGGTCTTCGCTGCTTTCCAAACACCAAACAAGTAAGCCTATTTGTTTATAAATGTGAGCGTTGTTTCTGCCAGTCTGTCTGCTAGAGCATGTTGCCAAACATTGACCGTGCAGTTCTTTTGGATTCATTGGATGTATAGCATTGATGGACAGCTAGGTATTCGAAACCAATTCCAGTGAAAATCCAAGGCTCTCGGTACCAATTTCGGTACCAAAGTAAAACACAAAAACATGAATTAACTACACAAATTAACATGAAAAACTACTTTTATTAATACAGCTGAATAATAATAAACATGATTGAATCTTTTTTTATAAATGTAAACCTTTAAAAAAAAACAGTAAATGACTGAACAGAACTTTATTATGATATATAATTTTTTGTATTATTAAAGTTAGTATTATTAAAGCTAGTTTTATTAAAAGCATAGCATTGTAATGCGAGTGACTGACCTGCTTGATGAGTTGATTTTAACATATTTGTTCTTTCTTTCAGGGCATAAAACTCTTTAAGAAACTCCCCTTCGGAGAAAGACTTGCTGGCTTTTGCGAGTTTGACTGCCAGTAAATAACTTGTCTGCGTGCTCTTCTTGGATGAAAGTTGCTTGAATAAAGGTGTTTTGCTGAGCCTGCGAGTGAGCTACCAACCTGCCAGCGGTAGCCTTACCTTCTTGTGTTGAAAGGTTGCTGGGGTGATTAGCATGCTTGGTGGAAAAATGATAGCTGATGTTTTATTCTTTTAAAACCACAGTTTCTTGGCAAATAAGAGATACAGCCTTGGACCGGACTTCAGTAAAATAGTTTTTAGGCGTCCAGTCTTAGGCGTTAATTTTTCTTTTCTTTGCAGATGGCTGCAGATGGGTTCAGATCTGACCACTAACGTTAGAAGAAGAGCGATAATTAGAAATGGCTCGGGCTGCATTGAACCTACTGCGTCCCCTGGAGTTGAAATAACCGTCATTTCACGTCAAAATGAAATAAATGCAATAATTCAAATCAAAAGGTAATTCTGTACTAATCTTCGGCTGGCCAAAATAAAAACCCCAACAGGCCATAGTTTGCCCACCCCTGTATTGGATATACTTTTCTAACAAAAGCTTTAAATATAATTTAAAATTACAACTTACCTGCTTGAACTGCATCAAATCTAAGTGTCTGTCTTTGAGGTGTTATGTTAAGATGGAGCTGTTTCCTCCTTTTGATCAGTCACATTTGCAGTTAAGTATAAACTCTTACTGAGGGTTTATCATGAAACTATTCTAGCAGGCTCTACACTGTTAAAAACGCAGTTTTTTGTTTTAACTTAGCCGCTGGGTTCTTTTTTTTTTACCCAACCGATGTACTACAGTAAAAGGGACGATTGAAATCACTTCCACCTTGACATTCCTTCCGAGGAGGAGCGAGAGAAAACCAGAAGAAAAAAATATATATTATATTTTTTTGTTTTTTTCTAAAGAAAACTACATGATGCTAAATCGAGTGGTTCTCATGCGATTATTGCTATTTTCAAAAAATATTTTTATTTTATAAAGGTTTTCTGTTCCATTGTAACCTGTTTTGTTGCTAAACACTATTTGGGTAACATTCTCAGGCATACGATTGATGTTAACTCAAACATTCTTAAATTTTTAACAAGTCACATTCCGTCTAACATTACTAATATGGCGTAGCAAGGTGGGAGGGAGGTCCTGAAGTGTCCGCGGTAAGAGCATGATGTCAGGGCATGCAGCGTAACGAGCTTATGGTCTGGGCAGGAGGCAAATACGAGGCCTGTAGTCAGTTAGGGGTGTTTTTATCATCTTAAATTTAACATTAAGTATCCGCACTTTGCTCAAATAACGCACTCCTCTCACTTGTCCACAGGGACAATGATGGGATAAATGGTGAATGAGGGGATCCACATGTTCGGAGTCCCAGTTGCAGCGAAAATAACCTGTAGCTTGAGTTTCTTACTTAGAATTTGAATTTCTCGTGTAAACCAGCACTTGGCATTTACAGCTGCTAAAAGACCAATCATCTTGATCAACAGTAATGAAGTTCCTGCCTTTTTTTTGTTGATTAGTTTAGATCACATGTTGACAGCTGTCCATCTTCTTCTTGTGTTTTAGACATTCATTATCCCAAGATGTGAGCTCAAGTATTTTTTTTTCAGACTGTGGCGTAAAATAACTTTAAGGGATGGGATCACCCTCGGTTTGCCAACTGCGTGGGAATTGTCAAGGTGAATGCATCCCATAAAATTGGATCTTGTACACAATTTCGTCTCTTTTGATGAAATAAGTTAAATAACTGTTGTGAAAGTGAAATTGTTTTGCATTGTATCAAAATGTATAAACGTTATATAGTTTTTTTTATTTCTAATGGAATTATTTTTTCCCGGATATACTGTTTTGTTAATAATAAATTGTCACCTTTTCACTGTTTGTGTCTAATTATTGTTAATATTTGATTTTGAATATGATCATTATGGTTATTATTAAAAATATTTTCTAACTGAAAAGAATGTAAAAAATCTAATAACTCAGCAATGTTGGGTCATAAATGTGCTGGGTTAAAGTAACCCAGTGCTGGGTCAAAAAAGGACTCAACCAAGCCCTAGTTACTTCTATTTCTGCACGCAATCAAATGTTATCTCATCCATTTTGTACATTGTATGGCACTTTCTCCATTTTTTAAGTCAATCACTTAATAACGTCAGAATACGATATATTAAAACTTGCCAAAACAAAATAATGGTTTATTTGAAGCAAATGTAATTTTGTCAAAACACACAAACACTTCAGGGCACCCTATCTCATATATTTGAGAGGCTTGGTCAGTCACCAGGCATAAATGTCATTAAAAAGTTATGATTCTTGAATAAAGCAGTGGCCAAGTGAACACTAAATATTATAAGCATGGGAGTATTGATAGAGTTAAGCATTTTTGGTCATGGTAAAAATAGTTATAATTTTCAAATGATTTGACTAACTCTGTTATTTGTCTTGGATAGTCCAACGCAATCTCATTTTCTTCACAGCTCACTCCTCCACAGATATTTAAATGCGTTTTGAATAAGATTGAATATATTATTTTACAAAGAATTTTTTGTTTATAATTAAGGGTTATTTTGAGAATATTATGTATTGTGCCAATAATTGCACCTGTTTATGGTTACAAGGCAAGAGGGAGAAGTTGTGGCTAATTGGGTGCATTTCGCTGTGGAAAAAGGTCAAAGGGAGAAGTTGCTGCAAAACCACACAAACTAGACTTAAAATGTAGAATAAGCAGAATATATGAGCAGATGCTTTTTGTAATCTATCTCGTAGTTTTAAAACTAAAAGGGGAGCTTCACATCTATAGCTCATACTTCCTTCTCATCATGTAGCCCTGGGATGTTTCAAAGGAAGTATATTTTTGTCCAGATTTTCTTGAATTTGAAAAAAAGTTTTTTTAATTTTAAAAGTTTTGTGAACCGTTCATAAACAAAGACAGACTTGTTTGGGACACTCTGGGAGTAAGCAAATACACAATGGTATTGAATTTTAAAATAAAACAATAAAAATATATGTATATATGCTTATTCCAGCTGTGTGCATTTAAGCTCATCATCAAGTTAGTACACACAACTGCCCAAGTCTGGTTCTTTGGTTCATATTCATATAAGAATTTTAAAGCTGTCCCATTAAAGCTGAGAATACATTTCAAGATTTCTTCAGTGTGGTGGAAAGCAACACAAACTGTACGAGTGAATCAGAGGGGTTAAATGTTTGAAGCTCACGATTCAGGTTCTTACACAGTATGGGCTGATTTTCAATGTGAGCTGCTCAGCCGCACATTCAGACACTACAATAAAAATGTGATGTGCAGCAAAGATGAAGTCCTAGATGCAAGAGTACAGTCTAGTTTTTTATTAGACATTCCAAACTCAGGCAACGTTCAACCAAGGTAACCCGGGGGAATAAATACTGAAGGTGACCCCGAGGGGGAAAACGACAACAGAAGAGGCTCTCAAGGAGCACTGTCCAAACGAGGAGAGAGACCGAGCGCCGGCAGGCAGAAACTCACGTCTCCGGGAAGGAGCAGCCGTCTGTAGAGTGAGACCAGTGGTGCAGGTAGGGACAGCACGGTAGAGGAGGGGAAATGACGAGACTTCACAAACAGGTAAATCGGGTAGATTAGAGACCGCATAGACAGGTAATCAATTCACAAACAGACTGAGCAAGAAGCGAGCTTAAATAGCAAACTAACAGGCGGCAGGTGGATGTCATGATTGAATTGGAGATAATGAGCAAAATAGGAGACACAAGGAAAACAATTAGCGAGCACAGGACAGGGGAAAACAATAGAAGAGATAATAATAACTTTAAAAACTCAAAAACCCACTTAATGAGCGCCCCCAGGCACAAAACAACTTTCAAAAAACTCCTTAATAAGAGAGCGGTCTAAGATGTCTCGTGAGGGGACCCAGCTTCTCTTCTCCAGGCCATACCCATCCAAGTCCACTAAGAACTGTTGACAACGACCCCGTCTTCTGACATCGAGCAACTTCAACTTGGTGCAGGGGCACCCTCGATTATTAACGGGGCGGTAGGGAAAGGAAGAGGGTAGCTGGGAGAACGGATAAAGGGTTTTTTGACAAATAATTTATTAGCTAGGAGTCTCAGTAACACCGTGCGGACATGCTGCTTGTGAGTCTCGAAATCTGGGGAGAAAATCAATATGTAATCTAGGTACACAAAAACGAACACATCAAGCATGTCCCTTAGAAAATCATTGATCAAGGCCTGAAAAATGGCAGGAGCGTTAGTGAGACCAAACAAAATAACCTTATATTCAAAGTGGCCTAATGGCGTGTTGAAAGACGTCTTCCATTCATCCCCCTTAAAAATGCGCACTAGGTGATATGCGTTGCGCAAAACCAATTTGGTAAAACTCGTTGCCCTTTGCAGGAGATCAAAGGTGGAACCTTTTTGATGGTCACCTTGTTTAAGTTGCAATAATCTATGCAGGGGAGCAAGGATCCATACTTCATCTGTACAAAGAAAACACCTGCGCAGGTGAAAAAGAAGGCGTGAATCTACCTGCAGCAAGATTCTTCTTGAGATAACTCTTAAATGCTTCATTCTCGGACGCGGAGTATAAACGACCGTGCGGAGGGGTGGAGCTGGGAAGCAACTCAACTCGTAGGGTGTGAGGAGGAAGAGAAGCTGCATGAGACTTACTAAAAACTGCCGCAAGGTCGTGCTAATCCTTGGGAACCCGATCAAACCCGACCTTGTGAAGTAGAGACAGAGATAAATGGAGGAGCAGCAAACAACAAACAAGAATTATGGCACGATATTCCCGAAGGTTGTCAAGTCCTCAAACTGTCATGACAATTCCTGGCCGGACTTGACATGGGCAAAGAAAACACAGTTCAACTCCAGTTCTTTTTATTTATTTTGTGCTTATGGAGGAAGCAACTGAACAAGGTTGATAACCTTAAAATCAAACAAACAAACCAAATCTACAAAATAAATACAACCTTTCATCATTAAAATTTCATTAAATACAACTTAAACAACAAAAAAGGCTTCAAAGATCAAACACGTTTCCAAAGGAAACAAATCAATGGTAAAGTACCAGATTAATCTAAACATAAACTTAACATACCATTGGCCTCTCTGGTGTGAACTCTGCAACGATAAGTTTGTCTCTAGATGCTAGGTTGATAGAAGCAAACACACTCCTTCAACACAGAAAGCCACCATGCTTAAAGCTCTCTTCTTCCCGAGTAGTTGATTTGTCATTGGTGCCACCTGGTGCCATGGTTCCAACCTCAAATTTGTTTATTCTTATTCCAAGTTAACCAAACAAAGATAAAATCACCCCTTAGCCCAATGTAACTGAGGATTATGCAAAGAAAACCAGGGGTGACCCAGAACGATATGATTAGCAGGCGCATTATAATTCAGAAAGGAAATAGTCTCATGATGGTTCCCGGAGACTGTCTGTCTCACCGGTTGGCTGGACTAGGTGACGTCAGCCAGCCTCTTGCCATTGAGAGTGAAGAGACAGATGATGCAGATCTGGCAGGGGGAGTTGCGGGATGTTGGTTTTAATGGCATAGGACTCGTCCATGCCATTCCCCTCACCACGCGTGTCCAGCAGGGCGGGAATAGTAGTTTGCGAAGCTCCTTCCTGGGCAAAAGAGATCGCACCGTCACTAGCCTAGTGTCAGCAATGGACAGGGGCTTCTAAGAGTGGGTCCACGGAGTAGAGGCTTGTGGGTTCAACGAGGAAACAGAGAGTGGTGACCTGGTACGCAGGGAGAGCTGTTTGTCCAGGCAAAGTGAGAGCTCGATAAGAGAATCCAGACCCTGCAGTATATCCTGGGCATAGATCTCCCCCTTGAGGACTGAGCCCAGCCCCTCGAGATAACATGCAGTCAGCAACAGCTTGTTCCAACCAGCCGTGACCACTAAGGTACAGAACTCGATGGTGTATTTGCCAGTGGAGCGGCAACTCTGGTGCAGAGCTGCGAGGAGCCGGAGAAGCCTCCTGACCCGAAGACCTTGATCGAAGATCTTGATCATCTCAGCCATGAAGGAAGCAGCAGTCGGAATCGGCTCCCCACAGGGCAGACTGCCCTGGTTTCTTCTCTCGCTATGTCCATGCTGGTAGAAGATAGTAACTTAAAAAAAAGACTCAAAAACCCACTTAATAAGCAAGATAAATTTCAACACGTCACAAAAAGCCACATTGAATAAACTACATTTAGTAAAAATTAACAACATAACACAGTTTACCTGGACATCAACTTTGCTAAAGGGCTAGACTGGACAAAAACATTGACTACATACCTGGCAGCTGCATGTGAACAGAAACAGAAGCCTCTTCAAAATGACCTGAATGAGTTTGTCAATCTGCGTCAAGCTGTGCCTCCATTGCCAGCTTTACTGTACACAGCCAAGCCGTTCTGCAATCCAAAGCCAGGTTAAAAATGACCAGACATAAACCAGATATTTATTGATAACTTTATAATGAATTGTTTAGATTTAGCTTCATGTGAAAAAGCTATATGCTTTGAATAACCATTTCAAAATAAAATTTTACTTACACTGCAAATATGAAATCTAAACAAAGCTGAAAATGCTTAAAATTAGATTGAAAATCTTGATTTTCTTATTTTAGGAATAATTTGCTCATTTTAAATTATGGGTTCAGGAGCTGAATGGCATGAGGAAAGAAGCTGTGTTTTTGCCGAGCTGTCCTTATGTTTAAGGCTCCACTTAAGGTTCAGTGAGCTGCCCACCCTGGCAACCACCTCTTCCAGCTCTTACCCTCTGGGCTACGCTTCAGAGCTTAAGTTGCTGATGTTTTCTCTGGTGGATCAGAGTCATGAGAGTGGGTGGGGAATATCAGACAGTGGGTTTCAAATCTGCTCTAGTACTCGTTGATCTCATCCATCAAAGTTTGATTGCCCAAAGAGGAGGGGGGAGGTGTCTTGTAGTTGGTGTTGGTCTTCAGGCACACTGATGCCGGGTCTTTAGCCGAGAACTGGTTCTCCAGCTTCCTAACGTAGGTCCTTTTAGCTGAAATTTACTCTGTGGATATACCGGGTCGTACATTTTAATGTTGCTCATTGTGGTGGTACTTGGAGTGTCACATTTTTTCTAAGGTGTGTAATAGAATTTTAATACTCATGAGACATGATTTATGAACACATTTGCAAACAGCAATTTATTAGTTGTTCCAAAAATGAATTAAACTCATACCTTGATATCAATGAAGAATGTGATCACATTGCAAGCACCATGGAGGGAGAAATAAGAGGGAAAGAGGAAAGAGAGGAAAGGAGAGACACGAGTGACGTAAAATACGTCCACCAGCTAGTGTAGTTAGAGAGAGAGAGAGAGCGAGCGAGAGAGAGAGCAAGAGAGCGAGCGAGAGAGAGAGGGTCCCTAAGCCTTGAGAGTCACTTCAGTATAAATCCGCCTCTCTACGTCACTTCCTGTTTCCTCCCAAACATAAATACATATACAATCTTATTTGAGAATTACTTACTATGATTAAATATTCTATTACTTACAATGATTAAATATTCTATTACTTACAATGATTAAATATTCTATTACAGGTGGTACTTGTTTCTAGTTTGAGAACCACTGATATTAGCAATCACAATGTGATATGCGATACAAATGATGTTTGAATATTTTTTAAATAATATATTAATAATGATAATAAAATTACTAATGAATTACTGCGACTGTTCAGTGATAAGCTACTCTTCCCTGTTCATGAGTTTTGCGGCTTGAATTTTAGAACGTTGAAATTGATGTTTAAATGTTTTTATTTTGAGAACGTGAAAATGTATGTATACAAGCTCAATGTCTGTTATAACCCCTAACCCTAACAGTCTATAAATTAAAAACAAAAACTAAATATTAAGTTTGAAAGTATATTTAGAAAACATTCTGCCTTATAAAATTCAGTCATCTTACATTTTACATGTTCAATATTCATATATCAATATACTCCCAGCAGGTTGAATCTTTCAGCAGATACACTGTGTTGGTGATTACCCCCATCAGAAGAATGGCAACCCCATCCCCTGGCAGTCCAGCAGATCTGGGAGTGCTTTTTATAGCAGAGATAGACCCGCTCTGTCCCAGGCAAATCATTGTCTTGTCAGAGCTTGTGATGGTGGCAAGTGGGGTTGGTTCATCGACTGGTATCACTCTCGCTAAAAAGACCAGAGCAGCTGCCCCAATGAACTTGTGTTAAACCTTCTAGGTTCCTACCATCCCCTTCAAAAACTCAGGTAGTGAACCTCCAAGCTCTGCCTGGAGAGGAGGCAGCACCAAATCCTGCTCCAAATTGCCCAGTCCAAGCACTGAGAATCTATGTAGAAGGACCTGGAACCTTTGAAGTTCTGATAAGCTCTTTGTATGCTTTGGAGGACAGCAGACAATATGGAAGGCTATCTCCAAACAGAGGTTGGCCCACTGGCTAGTGGAGGCCATCTTTACTGCATACATAGCATCTGATGTCCCTAGTTGAAAGCCCACTCTGTCAGGGTTGTCGCAGCCTCCTGGGCATTGGGAAGAGGACTTTGCTGGCAGAGATTTGCAAGGCTGCGGGTTGGTCTACACCCAACACCTTCAGCAGGTACTATAACCTGAGTGTTGAATCTATCTCTTCAGCCGTGCTAGGTGGTGGTAGTGCAGTCTGAACTGTATGAAGGGGTGTCCAGCTTGGCCTCTGCTAATTTTGCTTCTGGACATATTACACAGCTTTTAGGCTCCTCTCGTCCCAACAGGCATAGTAGAGTAAGCAGAGTATTCCTACATACTGTCCATGTGTTTGCCCTCTATGAGGGACTACTGGCTGAATCTTTTATGACCTTGGGTGCTTGAGGGCCGAGCAGGTCCCTGAAAGGCTAACTCTCAAAAACTATTGCTCTAGCTAGTTCCATCTTTCCTCTGAAAGACCTTTCCCAATTGGTTCAAGGTGCATTTTTCCATAGGTCCCTCAATAAAACAGTACGTGTATTAACTGCCGGAAGTCCAGCCTTCAAGGTGGCGACTCCATGTGTCCCCCTTCAGCTCTGGGATTGAAGCTCCCTCTTCTGGTATGAGTCGGTATGGGAGAATGTATTGCCTTACTGCCCATTAAAAATTAAATATATACTTAAGGCCAGGGTAAAGGAGGGTCCGCAGAGCACAAACTCTGGGTATGGGTCACTCCATATGTGGCCAACTGGTCACTATTTTTCACTTTAATCTTACCTGTGGTATTTGAAAAAACTGTCGCCATGTCCCAATCCAAATACTACAGTAGCTAATCCTTAAAAAAGTACATACTTTTCAGATGTCATGACTTAAAACATCATGTGACAAAAGTGGTTTCGACCACGTCATTACACACACTGTGTGAGAACTTGACTCTTTCTATGTGAATAGATATACTCCACTCTATATTACTATTTTTTCTGTGGTTTTTCTTAAAAAATGTGTTATATTACACGGAGGGCTCATTTATTTTGGTTCAAGAAAAAACTCCTCTCTGAGCAGTGTGTGGAATACTGAGTGTCTATCAATAGCATTTCAGAATCTAAACAAAAACATACGCATCCAAACACTGTTCAGAACTTTTTTTATTTATGCTATTGCTTGAGACATATTCATTTTCATTTTACATCTTTGAATGCACTAATATATTTAAGGATTCAAATACATAATACTTTCTTTTACATTCTATTACAATGCTCATAGTAGAAGTTGTATCAACCGATCAATCAACCATAGCAGGAAGAAAATAAAGACAAAAGAGGAAATAAATAAAATTTTTATGGTAAGTGTTCCCTAAAGACAAGAGTTTTCAGTTGGTTTTTGAAAGCTGTTAGTGTTGCTGCTTTCCTGACTGGATCAGGGAGTTTGTTCCACCAGCCAGGGACAGTGAAAGAGAAGGTTCTGCTGAGAGATCTTCTGCCCTTGTGGGATGGAACCACAAGTCGCTGTTTCTTCTCTGAGCGCAGGCTTCTGGAGGACATATAGGAGTGTATGAGCTCATTGAGGCTATTTTCAGTGACACCAGACATGTGAACGAACAGTCCAAAGCAGACTTTAATCGTGCGCTTAAAAATACAAGTCAATAGAAATATAAAAAAACAAGCGGCGTTTCGTTCCTCTAGCTTCCCGAGTTGCCGGTCTCGCGGTGTGGCGTCACTCATCCCTGTAGCTGAACTTTCGCGTGCACGAGCTTCTCTCACTCTCATCTCATTTCTCATTCACGCGTAAAAAACCGAGGCATGTGCACATTACCCCAACGTCCTTGCGCAGGCGGCAGCATCCGGAGCTAGCCATGCTAAAGCGCGCAGGGCTAGAGAAGAAGCGGCAGGATGCCTTCAAGATGCCTCGCTCGAGACTCTCCTCCTTTGCCCTCTGCTGTGTTTAATGCTTCAGTGCCAGGAACGGCTCGCTTCAGCCTTGCTCCGGTCGCACTCTCTCGTTATTGACGAAGGACCCACACACGCTCAAATCAATGAGGATTCTGAGGCTTTTCCTGAAGAAAGGAGCGCATATGCTGCAGTGTCTCTGTGGAGAACGAGCGGAGCCCACCACAAGCACCAGCGGTGAGGAGGCTTTTCACTAACTGCATGAGAGAAGGCTTCAAAACAGCACACAGCCACACACTCCACGCATTTGGGCTAACTTGGGGCTCGTGGCACATCCATCTCACGTGTCTCTCTTGTGTCGAGCAGCGGTGTGTTGAATCAGTGTCAAGGACGTTTCTTTAGCGAGGTTGAAGGGGATGAATGATGGAAAGTATTGATGCATATGCAGAGAATAGGGTGCTTGAAGGAGTTTTGGCATTGGGGGAAAAGTGTGTGGAAAGGATGAGTGTCCTCCAGGACGCAGAAGAGAAGTTGAGTAGCCCGGACAGAAACTCGATTCCGCATCGCTCTTCAAACTCTCAAACACTCAGCATTTCTTCCTTCAGATCAGATCTAGTTTCCACAGTGACATTTCACAGTCCTACAATGTAAATACGATCTTACTTCTACACAAAGTAAGAGAATTAAGCGTTTGTCTGTATCAAAAAGCTGTCAAATCAACTTTGCAGCAGTTCACGTTTACGCATTTTTTCACGAAACAAAAAAGAAGTTAATTATTAAGTGCTAAAAACATGAACACAAATTCCTCTACATTGTAATTTCAACTGATTTCAACAATTTTAAAAGAGTTTGTTTCCGTAATTTAGTTGTTTTCAACATGTAAAAACATACTTTTAATTAATTAACGAGAATCATGTTTAATATAATGTTTATAATAATGTTTTTTTAAAATTCACACATTCAGTGCACAGGATAGAAATTCCTGGGTTAAATGTTCTTGTCATTGCTTGCGTGGGGTCACTTCCACAATCCTAAAGTTAATTTCAACAGTGACCTTAATGCAGCTTCATGCAAAAGATTGTAGACTTTTGCAGACAATTTGTCAAATCCTGAAACAATTACAATAAAAACGTTTATATTTTCTTTTTTTAATGACTGTTTTCTATCATTGGTTACTTTAAGTTTTAGGTCTGTATAATTGAACCTGTAAAAAGGCATGTTGACATAACTGAAAATGTCATCTGGACCTGTAATGCTTTTCATTCCGCTGAAAGCAAAATGTTCATATTTTACATTCTTCTGAACAGTTTCAAAACCTTCTGTTGTTATATGTAAAAAGATTTATGCAGGTTTAGTTCAAATAAATTATTTTATGAGCTCTCCATATTGACTGCTTTTCTTAGGCAATACAGAGGCAGTTGTGGTCTGGTGGATAAGGAGATCGACTTGGGTTGCTGGTTCGATCCCCAGATCCACCGAGTTGAAGATGGTGTGAGTGATGAAACACTTGCTCTCCTATCTTCAACAACCACAGCTGTGGTGTTCTTGAGCAAGGCACCAGTTTCCCGACTGCTCCCCGGGCGCCACAGCCATGGCTGCCCACTGCTCACGAGTGAGTGCTCACGGTGTGTTTGTTCACTGCTGTGTGTGTGTGTACACTGGGATGGGTTACATGCAGATTACAATGGGTCACTTCATATCTGGCCAACTGGTCACATTTACGTCACTTTCACTTTCTTACCTTTTAGATGTCATGACCTAAAACATAATGTGACAAAAGTGGTTTCGACCACGTCATTACACACACTGTGTGAGAACTTGACTCTTTCTATGTGAATAGATATTCTCCTCTCTATATTACTATTATTTTTTTCTGTACTTTTTCTTTACACTCCTCTCTGAGCAGTGTGGGTGTCTATCGATAGCACTTCAGAATCTAAACAAAAACATACGCATCCAAACACTGTTTTTTTATTTATACTATTGTTTGAGACATATTCATTTTCGTTTTGCATCCTTAAATTAATCAAAAGTGCACAGATTAATTCATTCATCTTCATGTCGGCTTTCTTCCCTTTCGGGGTCGCCACAGCGGAATGAACCGCCAACTCTCTGGCATATGTTTTACGCAGCGGATGCCCATCGCTGGGAAACATTCACACACAGATAGATGTCCAACACTATGGACAGTCGTTCTTACTCAATTCACTTATTCCGCATGTCTTTGGACTTGTGGGGAAACCGGAGCACCCGGAGAAAACCCACGCGATCACGGGGAGAACATGACAACTCCACACAGAAATGCCAATCGACCCAGCCGAGACTTGAACAAGCGACCTTCTTGCTGTGAGACGACCGTGCTACCCACTGCGCCACCATGATGCCCTGTGCACAGATTGGCCAGAACGATTTGTTTTTGAGGCCACTTTGAGTTCCTTTAAATATAACAGGTGTATAAAACAGCTTACAAACAGGTTTAAATAATTTTGTTGTCCAAGATGAAAACAAGTCTTTATACTTATTTTACTCCATGAAAATATCTTGTGAGAAAAAATTTTGTTGAACAAAAAATGGTTAACATTGTCATTTGGTTTTTAGTTTTTTTAAAAATTGGTTTGAAAGTTGAATTTTATTATTATTATTATTTCTTCTTTTTTTGATTTACTTCAATTGAACGTGTCTAAACAGGAACCACTGAAAATATTTTATTTAATCATGTACAAATGCTCTTACCTTGACCATTTTAAGCTATTGATTTATCTAAATTGAATAAGTGAATTTCAACACGCCAATAACAAAACAGCCTTCTGGTCAACCTTGACATATACACTAACTTTTACTGTTTATAGATTAGAGTGAGTTCTTTCAGAGAAATTGTCTGTTATATATAAACTAAAGACAGCAGCGTTAGGCATGAAGCAGGCTTGTTGACACTATAGGAAAAGTTATTAAACAGGATGAACATCCCAATTTAGTAGGGATGAACCCAAATGAAGTTTCTTGACCGTAAATGAAAAATGACTTATTCTCTGGTTAATCCTCAGCATTCTCCAGGCGCGCGACATATTACCCTTTTAAGTCACAATCTGTCATAGTTATTAATGACCCAAGTCAAATTCTTCATTAGTTGTAAAATAATGAAACTGAAAATGAGCAACTTTAAACTATGTAGAACTATTTAAACGGCAGCCCAGTAAATTGTAGTGAAGGGCACTTTTGGCACAAGACTCCTGTCAACTATGAATTTCCAGTCAACAAACAAGAAAGTGTAAAGAGGATCAATTAATGGCTAAATAAAAGACAAACCCATTCTCCTTCTTGTAGCAAATTATCATTACCTTGTGGCTGGCTTGTCTGGATGATCTCAGTGAAGAACAGCCTCTTGCTGTCAGTACTTTTGGAAGTAAAATCACAGTGTTAAATTGACACTACTGGTGTGGACCTATAGAAACACTGTCACAGTGTTAAATGTAACACTATACAAGTTGAATTAAGACACCAGACAGTGTAAATTTTACTGCATCCATTTAATGTGGTTAAAAAATGTATATCCATTTTTATTTCAGTAATTGAGATAATGCACTGCAATGAAATGTTTACTCTTATCTATTTAATTTTATAAATGTCTATCTTTACATCCACACATTTCTACCGCAGAGTCAAAAAAGAGTGCAAACATTCAGTGTATGGAGAGCTGATAGGGTAAAAATGTGCGACAAAGAATTTGTATAAATATGTTAATGTTATAATATTAAATGTTGTACATGTGTTTGTGCAATCAAATAATTTCATATATTATCCTTTAGTATTTCTAAAAAACAGTTAACATTTTCACAAAACACTATGTTGCTATTTATCCGAAAAAAGCCTGCTTAAGAACTTTATATGTATATTTTAATGTGCCATTTATTTAACAACTTTGTGTTTTAAGGTTGCTACCTAACTAGAAAAAAATAATGTAGATTTAATTTCCAATTGTAGAGGTTTATTCACAATTTTTTTTAATCATATTTATGAACATAATTTTTTTCTTCTGTAGGAGTCTCATGAGCCAAGTCCTGTTTGCTGTAAGTTTATTAAAAAATTAAAATTGAATGCTTAACAGTTAGTTAAAAAGAGTAAATATTCTTCCTCTAACACAACAATAAGTATAATAAATACTTAAAAGACCGATATTATGCCCCTGTTAAAGCACTTAGAATAAATATTTGAGCCCTCTATACTAGCGCTGCACTGCATAACTTAAATAATCCAAAATCAATATTTTTCGAAAAACATATTTGAATCACTTCGTATTTTTGACCCGGCAAAATGTGCTGTTTACGCCAGTCCCTCCCACAGATGTACTTTCAGCACGCCCCTACTGACCAATCGGTTCATTCGAATTCAGCAGAAACAAACACAATGAGCGATGCTTTAAACATGTGTTATTGTTTTAAAACATTATAATCGACAGACAAAAGCTGTAACTATGTATCAGTACCTTATATGTGTCAACCAGAGTCTGGCACAGAGTTTGAGTCAGATTGAACCAGAAACTGCTGGAAAAAAGGCTCCTCAGAGGCGTGTTTACCAGGTAAATCAGATGCACTTACTTTTACACAGTATGATTACTAATGTAGGTGTATTGTTTTATGAATAATTTATTTTGTTACAGGTGTACTTGTGACAAATGCCGTAAAATGTCAATAGAAGATATGATCGCAATCTTTATTTTTTGATGTGCACGCCTGGCACAAATACGTGTAGTAACGTCCTGTAGTGTGCATTCCACAAGATTGTTGAATCTTGTAGCGTGTGCATGTTTAGGATTAGATTTTTTTTACATTTTCTCAGATGGGCAGATGATAAAGATAATTTTTTGGTAATCCAAACAAACGGTTGGGCTCCGGACATCCGAAAACGCACTTCTCTGACATTGTTTACCCAATGCAGGTCTGCTGCTTTCATACTTCCGGGTCAAACTGCATTTCCTGCTTGTCACAGATAGGGGCTTGCTCTAGTAATTAATATGATTAGTAAGTGGATTGGCCTAAGAACTTGGGAACAATGAGCATTTAAGAAAAACAAGCCGTTTTCAGCTCACTAAAAAAGGAATAAAGGATCGCTCAAACATGCATGAACTAATCTGAGGCAAGCTAATACTTGAGGCATGTTTTTGATGAGGGAACAGCTCTTCAAGAGGCCAGGAATGTCAGAAAAGTCACGTTTTCATCATGTGGCACCTTTAAAGTTGTTCAGATCTTAACATGCAGGTCTAACACGTCGTTCAATCGCGTGACTCACGCCGTATCGATAGCATGGCTCACACCACGTAAATTCCCATGAGATAGTGTCTTCACATAGACTTGGAAATCACTGGTGTTCTTTCACATTCAGTGTCTAGACACCTTAAGGGAACAGCTGGGTCACCCGGTCTGCAGGTCCTTGGTGTTGTTCTAGCACACTCCCTCTAAACACAGATAGAAGTTTGTGCATGTAGCTTTACATCTTTAATAAACAATCACAATAGAGCTACATTGATATGTGCTGTACAATACTATTGTTTGAGACATTCATTTTCATTTTGCATCCTTAAATTAATCAAAAGTGCACAGATTCATTCATTCATCTTCATGTCGGGTTTCTTCCCTTTCGGGGTCACCACAGTGGAATGAACCGCCAACTCTCTGGCATATGTTTTACGCGGCGGATGCCCTTCCACCCGCAACCCATCTCTGGGAAACATTCACACACACTCATTCACACTTTAACACTATGGGGCAATCGTTCTTACTCAATTCACTTATTCCGCATGTCTTTGGACTTGTGGGGAAACCGGAGCACCCGGAGAAAACCCATGCGATCACGAGGAGAACATGAGAACTCCACACAGAAATGCCAACCGACCCAGCCGAGGCTCAAACCAGCGACCTTCTTGCTGTGAGACAACGGTGCTACCCACTGCGCCACCGTGACGCTCATGGAAAAATGTATTTCTTTGAATTTCTCCAGTTTAAGGTCCGGTCACATTGGGTCGAATTAAATTAGCTGGCATTTTTGCATTTCTGAACCGGGGAGTAGTTAGCCTAGGTCAGTGGTAAGCAGCCTAAAATGTTGGACCAAAAAAAATAACATAAAAAAATATGTCTGGAGTCTAAAAAAATTAAAAAGCCTTTTATAAAACTTATAATGAAGGTAACACATGCTGTATGTATCTATATTAGCCTACTATAAAAATGACTAAGTTGGCTAAAGAAATTAAAGAAATGCAATAAAAAAATCAGATTTATGATGTCATTTTTATTTTGAGGATTCCAAAAAACATCATCGAAATGGAATGTGCAGACCGCCCCTTATCTCTGCAACAAACAGTGCAATAAAACACAGCCTGCATTTATAAAAATAAAACAGCAGCCTTTTTAAAAGATAAAGTATATGAAATCAGAAAGCTCGTTGAGAGAATGATTGAAGAGTGCCCTCAAGTGGGGAAATTTCTGATGTGGCCGGACCTTAAGAAACAACTTAAACCTGGCATTTTATTGGGGCACAGCAAATTTACACGGGGCATGTGCGCCAGTAAACCAGGATGCCCATGGTGTTTCTGCCATTTTCGTTTCTGATTGGATTAGCTTTTATTGCCATCGATCAATTTAGTATTAATAATAGCTTTATGACAACAGCTTAGTTTCTGTGCTGTAACTCTATTGTAGAGATGTAGCAAAGGAGACATTTATTACATTTAACAAAGGATCATTTAATAGCTAACCGGGTCTTCAGTACTACCAGTACTTAAGAAATCATGTTACCTAAAAAAATGTAAACAAATTGTACCAACTTGGTACCCAAGTACCGGGACTTTTGACAACGCTACACAGCAAAAAGTAGAGTGTTGATTTAACTCTCATAGAGTTGATTTAACACTTTTTATGGGTTTATATGGCTCCACCCTTTCTATACTTAAATTAACACAATCAAAATAGTTGATTTCGTTTATTAAATAACTCCCAAAAATTTCTAAGTGACACCAATAGAGATACATTTAACCGAGTTATTAATCATCACTCTGAAACAAAATTATTTGACATTATCTAGGATGTTGAAATATCACTCATGTCCCACAGAATTTTACTTATGACATGGATTTTAATCACAGCATGACAAAGGACAGAACAACTTTCATCAAATACATTGTATGACGTTTGAAACCTACATCCTAGCTGAGAATATATTTGTTTACCCAGGACAGAAACCCTGTTCTCTAAAATGGGAAATTTACAAATCACTGCTAGGGTGCCGTTCTTGACAAAAAAACAAACAAAAAAAAAAAACAATTCAGCAATAAAGCATCTTGAAACTTGAAACAAAGATATCATCTGTTTAAGGAATTTGGCTCTCAAGTCTCTAATGTGCTCACATCAATATTGCACACTATGTTTTGAAAGAATATTTCAAAACTAACTATTGCACAATCATAAGATAAATTAGAATTATAGAAGCTGTCAATCTTGCTTCTTTGTCGCCCTAAAGAAAGAAGGTAGCGATGCTGCTGCTGACTTGGGATGCTCCTCCAAACCGCAGCTAGCCTAAGGGTTAGACATTAGAGATTAAAGTAATATGCAGTCACTATTGGCTAATATGTGTAATCCCCAACCTTTTGAAAGACAACCAGTCTTTGAACAGCATCATCTGCACTAATGTTTGAAGCCTTTGCTCCTCCAGGAGACGGTGGTAGGAAATGCACCATTAAAAGCAGAGATGACATCTACTGGTCATATACTGAAGACACAATAAAGAATTAGTTTTAATAACGTTAAGAAATATCAACTGTTTTCTACATAACTGCTTCCAATGGACAGATTATTTTGTATGCATTTACAGTAGGGCTACATAATTTGGAAAATCTTTAATATAACAATTACTGTATTCAATATTGCAAATTGCATCTATAGTATGTGGTAACAAAAAAATTTTACTAACTAAAGTTATTAGTTCAATCCCCAAATCATTTTAATGGTTATACATTTATGACATACACTAGTGTTAAGCATTTAGCGTTAGCATATTGACTTTGTCTAACCACAAACAGCTAACTTGCTCATATTACACATGTACGCATGTCTACACAAACACTGATACACCCAGGGACTCAACCATGCATCTTAAAAGAATCGAAGTTTGTAAATTACTCTTTTATAACAACATTTAAAAAGAAAAACACTGCCATGTGCATGATAGCAGGTTAGCCCATGTTGAACATAGATAAATCACAAAAAAACTATTAAGAGTATACTTATGATGAGGTGTAAACAAAATTAAAATTAAAATTTAAAAGATCTTACCTTAAATCTGGGTGTCAACTTCAGGTTCAACTTGTTCGACACCCATTGGTGTTTGAATATCTGCAAATGTGCACGCCTACAGCGTTATGTACATGCTCGTGTGCAACAACCACAGCTGCTTTTTACATCAACAAATCAACAAAAAGGAAAGTTTACGTAATTTGATTAGATCGCTCATAAATCCATTTCATTCATGTTGCAAAAGACTATTCAGGATCAATAACGATTACTTTTTTTGTGTTTTTAAAAATAATGAATGTAAATTGTTTCCATAATATCAATTGCTGGCAAGAATCTATTTTGACTGTAAAAATGCTTACACATTAAATACACAGTTAAAGGATCCAAGTGGGCGCAGTGTAATTGCGTCTCTAAATGGGTTAATTGAACATCGTTGGATTAACTCTGTAAAATAATCCTGGTACAGAACACCACGTAACTCTGAATGTGTTAAAATAAATCACACAGTGTTAAAACCAACTCAGAAGAAATAAACACCCCAAAATCAACTCTCCAAATTTCTCCAAATTGAGATTCGCCTGAACATTCGGATGGCTTTTCTGCATTCAGTGTTAAACGTTGATGCAGTGACGCTCCTCCACCTTAGATGGCACTCATTTGTAATAATGTGTAATTTGTGAAAAGAACAAATCTGACTCGTTAGTAATAACTCTTTTCAGGAGTGAATAATCTTCTTTGGTGCGTGTTGATTACACTGATAGTATTCAGAAGATAGAGATGAACTTCTGAGATAAATTTTATTTTCTCAGATTACTATTGTTTTGGTCTATTTTTGGGTCTTTGTCATAACAGTTTGCAATTAGATCAGAATTTCTACCCATATGAGTGATAGAAATGAATCGTTCAAATGAATCGCTCTTTTAAATGAACAAGAGTCAAAAGAACTAAGCACCAAAAAGGACAAAGCTGTCCATCACTACTCATGGCTGTTTTAGATATATATATTTAATTAAAAAAATTTTTTTAATATATATAATATAGACGATGGTCGGACACTATCAATACAAGCTTCTGAATGTTTCTATTCTCCTCCTTTGCGATTTCTTCCTTGGCTGTTCTTCCTTCCGGTTGTTTCCTGTCGTGAGATCGAAGTGACAGTGAGTATCAAAGCTATCCACCAGCTCTTTTATGTCGCATTCACATCGGTTTTTAAGTTTTTTTCACGTACTAAACCTCTCACAGAATATTCGGACAGATGTGTAGAGGCCTAATCCATAACGGCCATCATTGCAAACTTTTTCAAATTGATGACAATAACTTATAATAACTTAAAATAATTTAAAAACATTTTCATGTTTCCTTCTGTTTAAGCTGTTTCCCAGTGCATTTGTCCTTAGAGAATAAGGTAACCTTCAATTAACCTACAGCATTGCAATGTTACGGTCACAAACAATTACACCATAATCATGGTTGTCTTGGACTTTAAGTCGGGGCCAGAATAAACCCACGGGATCCTGTCGTCTTGCTTTTAAACACATATATATATATATATAATATGATATTATATTGCAATCAGTACGTAATATTTATTACATCTGCAGTATTAAAACTGATTTAAACTGGTTTGTTTCAGGACATTATTTCCTGAAACAGGATTTCCTTTCTGCTTGGCTTATGGTTTGTGATGAGAAAAAAAAAAAACCCAAATGAAACCTTTCATTCTTCTTCAAGTTCAGATTGGATGAGACTTCATGACTAAAGTAATTTCAGAATCCAAGACAGGAAGTCCCAGAGCACCTTGAATTGTGTATGTTTTTTGTTCCAAGTTGTATTTGGCCCACAATTTACACATTTATGAAGAATACTTGGTGGTTACATTGTTCGTATTCTTGTTAAAAGGAAAAATAAAGAAAAAAAGAAAGGTGATGTGAAAACAATAAGGAAGCTGTTAGCTATGATTTTATATCAAACATTTTCTTTTGCATGTGTTATGGAAATATTGTGTGAAAAAGATCCCCTCAAACAGTCTCTTCTTGTAAACAAATCACTTTTATAGTTGCTACTTTTGAATTTCCAATGGACAGTCAACTGCCTTCACTTCTTTTCTGTAAATAAATATATCATCATGAATAATCAATCCTCAATGAGTAGTGGGAATAAAAGATCTAACAAAAGGGTCATCCAAAAAAAAAGGAAAACAAAAATAGCAGCGTTTTCGAAGAGAGAGATGTTATATGAACACTAGATGGAGGTATTCATTTAGAAATGTCTTTGAGATTTTAGAACATGCATAAGCAGTTTCACTTTAAATTGTAAGGCTTCTGCATTTACAGCTTTAAACCCAATAATAATACATAATCAAATAATTTATTACTTAAAGACAAACTGCAGAACTGCACCATTTAGATTCAAGCCTTGTTAAAACGCCCAATCAGACTAATTAAGATGCTCTACCCACATCAGAGTTAAGCTGTGGCAATTACAGTCTACTACTGTAGTCTCTAATCACAGCTTTCTTACGATGCTGTACATTCGTAATTTTACATAACAATTTGACATGGGCATGTGATATTTGTATGAATGTGTTTTACAATATTGTGTGGATTTATTTGCAGACTATATTTAGACAATAAAACTTATGTCATACATAAGTTTAAACTTACATAAAAAAAAACACTTTTTAAAATTCTATATAAGTACTGTCAAAATAGTTTTGTCTTATTAGTTAAATGTCATGTTATTAAAACATTTGCTACATAATGGAATTAACTAACTGCAGATTTTACATACAATTTACTCAAATTTAGTTTAGCAAAAATGCTTCCATTGATGAGAATTGAGTGAACTGCCGAATTGCATGAGAACACACAAAGTACATGATGTTCTGCTTATGAACAATGTTTAAATAGTAAATAAGATATCATTAACCCTAGGTTTACATTTTAAGATTATGGCTCACTTAAAAAATTTTTTATGTTATACCATAATTTTATGTGACGGTTTCATGCTATAATGTAATAATGCATTTTTACTTTACTTAATACTAAAACTTTACTCATACCATGGAATGATGAGAGGAGATGTGTGTGTGCATGTGCGTGTGCGTGTGTTGTTATAGAAATTATTACTCAAGAGACATGTATTCCGTACACAGAAGCAGCATTTATTTATCAAACCCAAATGTGATACATCATACCTTCGACCCATTGTAGGTTTATGTGGAGCACGCAGGCACGCTGTGGATGTTCCCATCACATTCCCCCCTTTATGTTACAAGACAACTAGGTTTTAAAATTTATTCATTGAGTAATCACCTTAAAGATAAACATTCCTATCTAAACATTTTCTATCAAACAGTTCTATCTGTAAAACAAAAAATATTAGGCAATATTTGTTATTCTACTATTGAAATATTGCAATTGTCATTGAAATATTTCTTAGTTTTCCCAGCGATGGGTTGCGGCTGGAAGGGCATCCGCTGCGTAAAACATATGCCAGAGAGTTGGCGGTTCATTCCGCTGTGGAGACCCCGAAAGGGAAGAAAGCCGACATGAAGATGAATGAATGAATGATATTTCTTAGTAATTTCTCTATCAATTAACTTAACTCATTTCTTCCCAACATTAAAGAAAACATGCAAATTACTAATACACATTCATAACCAAAAACAATAACTAAGCATTCCTGAATCACCCGTCTTTCTCAGAACAGCACCAGAAAATCAAACGTTCAACAGCAAGCTAAATTTAATTACCAGTTTACTAGTGAGAATATCTCTCAATACTGCCTTTATTTTTTTAATAACTAACCTTTGAATTCTATTCTGAGGTTAGATGTAGGCCAAACATCTTCCTGCTATTTTTCTCCTTGTTTATCTTTTGCAGAAAGTAAAAGACCCAAACATACCTTTAACTGTTCTTTCTCTATTTGCTGCATGCTTTTTTTCATTTAAATAAATAAATTTTAATAACATTCATAAAGCAAAATAAGTACAACTCTTTATCCCCAGAGTTCCTTCAAAACGGGATTCCTGGAGAAAAAAAAATCCTCATATCAATTTTCATTTTTGTAAGCGAGGTATACTTTTACTGCGCATGCTCTGATAAGAGGGGTGCACACAGATGATAATGAGAAGCACATGTTGCTTTAAGAGAGAGACCTTCCCAGATGAGAAAAAAAGAACAACTCACGTCAGAGACACTTTACCAGCGTGTTTATGACGAAAATAAATGATCGCTAATGAACCATTAGTTTCGCTGACTCTGAAATTCGAGCTTGTGGAAATTATTTGTTTTTGAAGATTTATTTAAAGGGATGAATTTATATAATGGTGTGCTCATGAAATGAGTCAATGACGACTATATATTTTTTTCTTCTTTTGTTGTGACCAATTGAATCTGTTTGTTGTCTAATATTTATTTGCTTGTTTAGTTATTGTTATTTTGTTTGTTATAAAAATAGAGTGTTTAACAAAGAATTTAAGCAGTTTATATTTTAAAATATTTAATATATTGAATATTTGAGAATCTCTTCACAAAAAAAGTCGAAACACACACAGAAAGACCCAAAAATTTCTGTGATTTTTTTATTTTAAGCAAATTTGTGATGCATCACAAAAGACAAGGTAAGCATGTGAAGATCCACTAGAATGGAATGGATGATGATTTGAAATCTCATCATTTATATAACTAACCAGTATTCCTAACCTCCCCACAGGCTTAAATGCCACATTTGATATATAAACAGTAACAAGCAATAAGTATGGAATTCTTTATATGTAATACTTTCCTTATTATTTTACATGATAATAATTTCCTTATTATTTTACATGCAAAAAAATTAACCAATTATTTTACTTACTCCCCTTTTTGTTGTAAAAATATCCAATGTCAAATTGCTCTTAATAATTGCATTTCTAATGTTTACGTTTCAGTATTCAATAAGTCCTAAGAATAACATCCTATAAGTCAACTCATTAATGTATTTCACATCACAGTTGTTATGTATCCCTCTTATGCTGTGTTCACACCAGGGATTGGTAGACCTGTGAATCGTTGCTAAATCAACGCTATAAAATATGATTTCAAACGCGGGCTGAAATAAGGAAAAACAACGCGCGAAATGCATGGAATTGGTGATGTGAGTGCTGGGGGAGGAGCTTCCAGCAGGCTTCTTGGATCAAGTTGTCGAGGATGGAGGAAGTTGTCAAGAGAAAAGCTGCTATTTATATTTGAAGGCAGAAATACGGAGAATATGGGGACTGTTTAATAACTACAGGCTTCTATTTCACCAGCAGCGTCCATCAATCTCCTCCGGTGAGTGGATATTTTAATATCACTTTGAATTAAAAGTTTTTACTATCTGTTTCTCCATATATCCACCTGTCTTGGGTTATTATTTTATTGTAGTTTTATAAAATGTTATGTAACTGCGTCACATGTTACAAAACTGCGTCACATATAATATAAAACGTTGTATAATCTTATTTTGCCAAAATGTTTTGTATTAGTTATTGTACAGGTTAATTGAAGTTCAATAAAAGCTGTGGTTTTTAGTAGTGTATTACGCAGCTGTTTGTGCAATACCTTATACTAATTTTTAAATTGATGAATGGTACATTAATGGTGATATTTAAATACTTTATTTGTATTTTCCCTATTAGTTAACGGAAAACTAAAGGTGTCACAAAGATTTGAGATCTGCTGTAATTAATTCCTTTCTACACTTTAATTTAGATTTTCTCTGTTTTTAAGACATCTTACAATTGCAAACGTCAACGTAGCATTAGCTCATAAGTTCACCTTGAAGATGTCTTCCATAATGTCATGAGATCTGCAAACACAAGAACACTTACTGCAGGGTCTTGGTTAGGTTTCTTCCCAGGATTCTTCCAAAGATGCCATCATGGACCACTCAATTACCAAGGGAGTAGTGTTAACCTAGATGTTTTCCTATCTGTATACTTTTAGCTGGTTAGCGTGGTTTCTGATACATTCTATTAGTTTTAGTTCAACTTGAGATGTTGTTATTGTTAAAAGGCCTCACAGAGGGAACTCGAACTCTACCTGATCCTCACTAGGACTTTGTGAAACTGCTTTGAAAGCAACTGCTAAAGAAGCTCTATATAAAACCTTTGTGTACACCACAGTTTTGCATTTATCACATTTAGTTAGTAAATCTTTATCAATCTGAAACAGTTTGTTGCCCAGAAGATTAATAGTTATTGTTCCTCAGGTACATGTGTTTAACACCCTATATTTACAGTAGACAGTTTGTATTTACACCATGTTTTGTAATTTCTTATTACATGTTGTCATTTAGTGACAAGTACAGATTGTTGAAATGCTTTTTGCAATTTGAAAAAATACTATTGTAAGTACATGTATCTAGTCTTTGCAGTCTTATAGACAAGAACATAGGTCAATTGTCATTGAATACTTGTTATTTCGCTATACTGGTTAATTTTAATACCCCAGCTTAAAAAGGAAATAAAGAATCATTTAAATAAACACATTTTGAATGTTTTCTACAACATTATAATCTTTACTAATAACTTAACCTTTACGATCTATTGATTTTTTTTCAACAGAGCATGATATAAATCATTTTAAATATTTGCGATAAGAATGTAATACTGTTACATCATACGTAAAGAAAGTATCAGACGGAAATCATAAATCAAGAGACAAAACATTTATTTAAAAATGCAAACACAGTTAAATGTACATGCATGTAAAATGTTTGTATACATGAAGGATATTGCTTTGAAGAAAGATGTGCAACGGCCACTGGAGAAGTTCCTAATTCCTGTCAATCAGGCGACACTTTAAGCACTGATCTGACTCGACTCGAGCCTCTTAGCTCGCCGGGGAAGCATGACATTACAACCATTTATTAGCACAAAAACATTGTTAGCTTGCCGGCTAAATGCTAACGACAATAGGCTTGTTTCATATAAAGTCTGAGATGGGTAGAGAACTTTAAACTCACCTGAATCTGTGTGCTTGCCTGCTTTCTTCAAAGAAAATCCTTCATTGATTAGTTTGCTAAGAAATAAAGTTTATTATCTCTTTTCCTCGTTAGCGAGAAAGTTGGTCGCAATGTTTTTCAAAAATTGTAGCTTGGCCAAAAAGTGTGTCATCAGCAGAAGAAGGTCCTGGTTGGCTGGCACAAATCTCAATATGAATATCCGCTGCGATGGGCATCAAAAGTTAAGAAAATTCAACTTTTCCGGTGGTTCCGCTTTTCACGTTGACACCAAAGTGCAGTTCACGCAACACCGTTTCCGTTGTTTACGCGACGCAATTGACGCAGAAATCCTTTGCTGCGGCTGGCCAATGACTTAACACATGAATCATGGGTTAGAATTCAAAGACCACCCTGCACATGGTTCAAGTGAATCTGATGGATCTACTTCTTCTCCCACCTGATGTGTAAAGGCACAAGATCTTCGGGTAAAGAAGAATAAAAAAATCTCAGAAATGACAATGCATCATCTGCACACTTCAAAAATTTATTAGCCGGATTTTCCCACATAAAAAAAAAATCTGTGGAAGTAATGTGCATAGGTTAGGTTGGACACTCTTCATTCGGTCCCATTCATCACAGGCAACCATCTCCCCAGATATTTGCTAAGTGTTAAATTTCCGTCATTCTTCTTTTGTTTAAGTGTTTTAATTGCCTCTGCTTTGAAAATTAAATTTTCTTTCTCTTTTATTCCCTTATTATAATCAATGTGTTCACTTTGTAGTAGTTTTATCAACCCTACATTAATTTTGTGAATTTGTCTATTTTGCATACTTCTTTAAGTCTTTCCAGTTTCAGTCTGTCATCTATCAACACTAGCTCTTCATCGTTTATTATTTAGTATCCATTCAACATCTCTCAAGTAAAAAACATTCTCATCAAATGGCATAAAATGGCCTCCTTTGTTACCAATATAACTCTGATTATTCGGAAATCCTAGTAATTACCATGAATGTTTTAATGTTTAGTCAATGAAACTTTATGAAATAGATTCCTCGAACAGGAAAGGTTGTAGTTGGTTTTTAAAATTCTCATAATTTCCCCCATCTCATTGCTGATAATCCTCTGTCATCTAACCCCCAATTCATACTAGAACCACTTGTTTGAAAATGAGTTGCTCTCATTTAAAAGAATTCTCCATTTTACTCATTTCCCAAATGTTCATTATGTCCCTCATGGATATGTCATAAACAATGGAAGTCTTCAGACTTCATATTAGTCATTTTAGTTTATTAGTACTTGAAGTTCTCTTTATGAACAGGAGTGTTTGGTTACTGTCAGTCCATCTCAAAATCAATTTGCCACACTTAGACACATTGTAATGAGTCAGAGTATTCCAAACCCTACATTTCTGGTAGGGTTTGGTGTATAAAGACAGACCAGTGACAAAGGGTGGAAAGGTACTGCAGTATATACACTCCAGCGCCTACATAGAATGAATAGATGGAGCGCGGCTTGAAAGCAATTAGGGCTGAGAGAGATCATGAGAAGATTGAGACAAGAGAAAAAAACAGCACAAAACAAAATCTAAATAAAACAGTACACTGCAAAATCATAATACTATCCTCCCACAATGAGCGCCTCTAGGCGCTTAGGAGGGCGGAGCATGGCGGGACCTGAGGAATCGGTCAATGAAGGACTTATCGAGTATCTCCCGGGACGGCACCCAACTCCTCTCCTCAGGACCGTAGCCCTCCCAGTCAATCAAAAACTGTTGCCCCCGCCCACGGCACCGTACCCCAAGGATCTTCTTGACTCTATAAGCAGGTACACCATCCTCAAGAAAGGAGGGTGGTGGGTGGAGGGCATGGTGCCGGAGCGAGTAGGTCTTGCAAGCTTTAAACAGGAAACAGGGAAGACAGGGTAGATACGTGAAAGGTAGCTAGGAAGGTGGAGCCTTACCGCCGCAGGACTGATCATCTTGCAAATAGCCCAATAAACAAGGAACAAGCTAGGTAGCCCGAATGGGAATGTTACGTGTAGAAAGCCAGACCTAATTCCCAGGATGCCCTCAACAGCGATTGTCACCAAAAGCGCTGCCGAATGACGTGGGTGGTACGATAGATGCCGGGATGGATCGATAGTTTGGAGAAATGAACCCAGTTAATCACAGCCGGACGAAGCACCTCTACTACATAAAGCTTGTTAACCGGGCAAACAGGGTGTATACGAGTAGTGTCAAGGGCCTCCTTAACGGAACGGCCAATTCTCCATCTAAGTCTGCCGACAGTCTTCATGGCAGGAGGAATGGCTGGAGGGGTAATCTCTCCGGTGGCTGTCTGGAAAGAGCATATGGTTTAACATTCTTGTTGCCAGGTCGATAAGAAATAGAGAAATTAAAACGGTCAAAAATAGTGACCAGTGAGCCTGACGTGCATTGAGCCTCTTGGCGGATCGAATGTATATTCCAGGTTACGGTGATCCATTAACACCAAAAAAGGGTTAGAAGCTCCCTCCAACCAGTGTCGCCATTCTTCAAGAGCTAGCTTAATGACGAGAATTTCCAGATTGCCTGTGTCATAGTTATGTTCCGCACTAGTAAGGTGACGCGAAAAACGCACAAGGAAAAAACCTTTTGATTGTGTTCAAAGCACTGAGAAAGAATGGCCCCTACGCCGCTCTCCGAAGCATCGACCTCCACAATAAACTGGCGCTCCAGATCGGGCGAGATGAGGATGGGACGCAGGTGAATAGAGCTTTAAGGTGATCAAACGCACATTGGGTGTCCTCTGTCCAGCTTAAGCATGTCTTAGCGGAGGTTAATCTATTGAGGGGAAGGGCAATCTGACTGAAGCCCCGAATAAAGCGTCAGTAAAAGTTGGCAAAACCGAGAAAGTGCTGGAGAGCCTTGCATGATTTGGGAACAGGCCAGTCCACTACAGCTCGGGCCTTAGTTGGGTCCATGCTAATACCTTCTGGGGAGATTACATAACCCAAAAAAGATACGGAGGAAGCGTGGAAGCTGCATATCTCTGCCTTTACGAAGAGGTGATTAGTCTGGAGGCGATGGAGCACCTTACGCACATGCTGGACGTGTCTCTAGATATGGAGAGAAAACGAGAATGTCATCAAGGTAAACGAATACAAATACATTAGTAATGTCCCTCAACACATCATTTACAAGAAATTGGAAAACAGCTGGGGTGTTAACCAAACCAAAAGGCAGAATGCGATATTCAAAGTGCCCGAGGGACGTGTTGAAAGCGGTCTTCCATTCGTCGCCTGCACGGACGCGTACCAGGTGATAAGCGTTCCGGAGGTCTAATTTAGTAAAAACCCTAGCTCCCTGTAGCAAATCGAAAGCTGTAGACATGAGTGGTAAGGGATAACGGTTCTTTACTGTAATCGCGTTAAGCCCACGATAATCAGCCCGGTCCTCAAAGTAGGTTCAGGGTTGGAGGGGAAAAAAAACAATGTCACATTGAGTGAAAAACAGTTTGCATTGTTGGGGTTCTCCCACATATGTTGGCGGTATATTCACCCGGGGTTCGGGCGAGCGGCCGGGAGAGGCGCCTCCGAGCTTCCGTAGAGCGGATTCCAGGTGGGAGGAGAGATCGTTCACCTGCGCAGCGAGCGTATCGATGGCTTGACATGCGGACTGCATCTCCTCCGCCTGTTTCCCAAGCCAAGCGCACATCGGAGTCACCTGCTGGGTCCATAAGGACTGGTCTGTCCTGTAATGATTCTTTGAGGACCCAGTTGCAGGAATTAAACAAGAGTTTATTTGTCTCCCAATACAAATAATGTCAACAAAAATAGCAGTGTATAAAGACAGACCAGTGACTAAGGGTGGAAAGGGACTGCAATACATACACCCCAGCGCCTACATAGAATGAATAGATGGCGCGTGGCTGGAAAGCAATTAGGGCCGATTAACACGAGCGCTCCGCAGCTGAGAGAGATAATAAGAAGATTAAGAGGAGAGAAAAAACAGCACAATACAAAATCAAAATAACACAGTACACTTTAAAATCATGATACTTTTTATATATATTTTACACAATTACTTTTACACAATAATCCAAGTTATCTTAAGTTAACATTTTACTTGAATTAATTATCATAATTATATCATACTGTAGCAAGTGTAGATAATTGAGAAGTGGTTCTTTTTATAAGATCTGTCTCAACAAACACTGACTTTAATGCCACACATTGTTCAATCATTTGTTGACATTGTGGACAGGTCCAATCATACACATGCACAGGCGATGCACCAGCCACACCAAACACAACATAACTCTCATAAATGGTGTCCCAAAAAGTGTTCCCCAAATTACCCATTCTTTTCCTACAGAGGTTCTACACAAAACACTTGATTATACATCGGGGAACAACTTAACAACAGAGTTATTTGGCTGTAAAGTTGTTCAAATCATTCCTCTATTATGTCACTCTTTGTGTGCCACTGTCACAGAGCCAAAGACACATGTGCATAAATTATATAGCTGAATTGAGTAACTTTTACTTGAATTGTTAATTTTTTGCAGCAATTTGATTAGATGGCGAACACTGAGTAAATATTACTTAAGACATTGTATATACATTTACAAATATATTTTAATAACAATAAATGACAAAGAAACTGTAAGTAAGGTACTGAATTAAACAAGGCATCTCTAAGTAAAAACACAAAATAGCATTTATTTGTAAAATATACTTAAAAATAGTGTACATTATTTACAAGGCGAAAAATCACATTTTAAAGTGTGCATCTGACAGTGAAAAAGAGAAACGCGCTCAAAGAGAAACAACAGTTTTTACATCTGCTGTTTGATTCTTTCATTTTACACAAGTTTTAAATGAGCTCAATCAGCATATTTTAATGGCGTGAGCCATGTCAACACTCCGTGACACAGTGTTGTTTTAAACCGGCGTAAGTTTCACTCTTTTGCTGCTTTGTCTCCACACATAATGCACACCATTTTTTGGATAAATGTAAACAGAGCTTTTCAGCAGTGTGTGGGGTTTACCCGCTCTGGCATCGCGAAGACTTGCGCGATGTGAAGCTTCTTGTTTCATTTAATTTCTTCATCCTTTGGTTCTTGCAGTCATTACAGAGATACGATCGCTCTGCGCGCTGCACTCGGGAGCTTTCCAGCTAGTTCCACACGCAACACACCTGTTATATGCAGTCAACGCTGCAGCCACACCAGCGGCCCAAGATTAACATATTTTATTCTAATATATTTCTCCACACGCACACACACACTGGTATTTCTGTCTTAGTGGATATATGATATATACTAATAAGTTAGTATAGACAGGAATACACACAAACAGAATTGATCAGCGTACCACTAGGGGGTGTCCAAGTACCACCAGTAGTAGGCGTACCACAGTTTGAGAACAAATGATCTAGATGACCCATCAAATATATACCCAATGTAATTAGGCAAGGAAAGGCAAGGCAAGTTTATTTGTATAGCACATTTCATACACAGGGTTATTCAAAGTGCTTTACATTGGAAATAAGAGTTAAAAGATTAATAATTTTTTTTTTATTTAATAAAATCAAGCATAAAAAAAAGTAATAAAAAATCTAAGTGATTAAAAACTGAAAATTTTAAAACATTGATTAAAACAAAGATTAAGATGTGAAGTGTAAAGGTAAAATAGATCTTCGGACGTTGGTGCTCAGTCGACAAAAGCGCAACTAAACAGTTGAGTCTTTAGCTTGGATTTAAACGTGACTAAAGTTTTGGCACCCTTGATCTCCTCTAGAAGCTGGTTCCATCTGTGGGCCGCATGGTAACTAAAGGAGTTTTTATCCTGTTTGGAATTTACCCGGGGTAGATCTAATTTATTTGATCTGAGGGATCTCAGCTCTCTGGTGTGTATTCACTGATTATGTCTGTTAGGTATTTAGGTGCTAAGTTATGTTTTGACTTACATACGAGCAGCAGAACTTTAAAATCTATTCTGAAGGAGACCGGCAGCCAGTGTAGAGACTTAAGAACTGGAGAAATGTGTTCTGACTTTCTAGTTTTGGTTAGAATTTGAGCCGCTGCATTCTGAACGAGCTGGAGCTGTTTAAGGGTCTTTTTGGGAAGAAAGGTGAAAAGGTTGAATCAGCATGAATCACCCCAAGATTCCTGAACTGATTTGCAGTTGAAATTAGAGGATAAACCTTTTTCAATTTAGGAACACTTTTATGTTACTTTCTCTTCCAATTTCAGTTGATTTATTTTTCTTTAAATTGATTTAGATTTTTCGTTTAAAGTCTAAAAAATGCATTAGGTTCCAAGTCAATACATTTTAGAAATGTAATTCTTTTAAATTCCCACTATCCCTCTGGACGTCAGAAACCAATTTCTCAACTTCTCAAAGAAGTTCATAAAAAAAATCCCATCCTATCTAATTGCACCCAAAGCAGCCTAAAATCTTTATGTTCAACTTCAACTCATTTTATATGTTGATATACATACCTTCAACCAAATTTCTCTTTCAATGTAATATTTTTTTTTGGAATTAGTTCAGCTAATTTTATTCTCAAATTTATTTAACTGTTTTTAAATTTTTAATAGCAACTGTGTTGATTTTTCATGTTCATAGAGTAAATAGCCCATTTCCATTGAAGAAGAAATAACCCATTTTACATTCGTCCACAATATTTTCCATAACACCCCACATAAGGCAAATTTCGTCAAATCTAACAAAATCCAAGGTTTCTCCCCTATGTAAAAATACATTAAAAAGTCTCTGTGTACTTAAATAAATACACTTTTTCATATTACTATAAATATAGGACCAGCAACTGTATAGAATAATAACAGCATTGGACATTTTGCTCGGGTAAACTTTCCAGTTGCTTTGAAGAAAGGCAAAATATTAATTTAAGTCAATTGCCCTATAGCACCAACCTTTACATTTCATTTACAGACAGGTTTTTGAAGGGTTCCTAAATTCACTATTAAAACAAGTATAAGTAACATGAGACATCAACACATTGTTTTTAACTGTAATGCATCTGTTTGATGTCCCTGTGAATATGAGGCAAGGCAAGGAAGGGAATTCTTAGCCTCATATTAAATTTGGAAGAGCTTGAAAGAGAGCACTCCCAGAGCATAGTGAATCTTTAATGCTGCTGTTTCACACAAGGCAGAAGAGGTTTTCCGTGTCTGAGACACGTGATCCACCCACTCAATTCTGCAGTCTCACACCATCTGAACAGTCAGATAAAAAATAGGGTTGTGAAGTACTAGAGAGTGCTGTAGACTCATAGTAATTTGCTCATATCATTACTGCTAATACACACATTATTATTATATTTAAATGAACTTGTTTGGTGTATTTGAAATGTATCTTTTACATTTCTCTATCAAACAACTATGAGAAAAACAGAAATACAAAACCCCTGATGGTGACAGAAAACCTTTAAATAAAACACTGTGTGTGCGTGTGAGTATGTGCGTGTATGCGCGTTGTGAAACATGGAGGAAGGATTTTGTGTATTCTATTAAACTTTACCACATGCTAATTCTCCCCAATCAAAACTCGGAAATGCTTTTGTTAATGCACCTGCTTAATGAGTGTTGTGTTTTTTTTTACATCACTCCATTTTTGTTCATTTCAATCTGATTGGACACAATTTATTCTCTGGCCGTTATTAGTCTTCACACTATTTGGTACCTGTGCCACCTACTAGCAATTTGAACCCAGTTAACCCTTTAACTCCTATAATGATACTGTATTTATAACACTTTGCCTGGTATTCTTGTATTGTTTTTAATTATTGTGTCAGAAAATGTAGTTTTTATGACTATTTTTGCCAGTTTTCCTTTTTTAGATTAAATAAAAGTTTCAAAATCTGGCAAATATCTGTTATTATTTTATAAAGGCTCAGAACAGTGTGTAAAAATGTTTCCTTTTATAAACAGCTACAAATGTGGAGTAAAAAGACTTTTGAGATTACAAAACTGAACCTCAAACTATTTTACATCAACTCAAACAGTTTTGTATGGATAGGGCTTTCTGTGTTCATTTCACTAGTTGTTTTATTCTCATAAGTTCAGGAGTTTTTTAGTGTCCCTAAAGCTTCGGTCTCTGCCTCAGACATCATCTCCACCCTCAGGAGGATTCCCTTCATCAGGAGAATCTCTAGAAATATAAAGACATAAGGTTAGATAAGATTTGTCCCCCCAAAAAATCTGTTTTTACAGAAAAATTAGCAAAAGATTTAAAAAAACAATTATTAGATAAATAAAAATAATGAATGAAGCAATATGTTGTTGAATTCAAGAGCATGAACAGTAATAAAGCAATATTATATAAAGTCAATTAGAAATATAGAAAATTTCAGTATATACTGGGAAATATTATTGTTATATGCATGTCTGGGGCTGCATAAATAGCTGTTGTTTTACAGTTTAGGTGATTTTAAACTGCACTCATCTAATAAAATTTAATCTAATTAAAACGTAATGGTTACTTTCGTAACCCCTGTTCCCCAAATAGGAAATGGAGACTTATGTCGGTTAGTGATGGAAAGTTCGGATCATTTCTCCGACTCGGATCTTTGAGTCCCGTTGAGCAAAATGAACGAATCTTTTTTCGAGTCATTTCGTTCATTTTAGTAAATTACCAATAAAATGTTGTGTGTTTCTTCCCAAACACATTTATTATATACACAAACCCGAATCACACTACAAATAAAACAAAACTATAATGCTAGAAGACAAAAAAACATTTTAATTAAGCCTACCTGGGTCTTTTAGTCTGATTCAGCTCAGCTCTGATCTGTCTTTAGGTTAAAGTCTCATTCGTTCCTCACATTTCTTCTCTCTGATGGTAACGAGTTCAGTCCGGCCCCGGGACCTTTTGTCACGTGACGCTCCTAATATTAACCTAATGCAGTTTGAGCCGGAAACAGAAAAGATTCGTTCTTTCCCCGAGTCCTCCGGCTCCTTTCGTTCTTCTGTCACGTGACGCTCTCTAATATTAACTAAATGTAGTTTGAGCCGGAAATCCACAAGATTTGTTCTTTCCACGAGTCCTATGGGTCTTCCCAAAGCTCTAGGCTATTTATGCTTCAGGAAGCGTGTTTCTCGGTCCAAAACCCTGAGACTTTGTGCTTCCGGCATACAGCACCCCACCCAGTCCTCGAAGCATCGGTAGTTACTACTATGCGCCTGGCATGTCCTCCCAGGTGAACACCGGCACAGAGGAACCAACAAGGTGTCACGTTCACCTTCAGTCACCCTGGACGCCATGCTTGTGACGGAACTTGGAACTTGAGCCAAAGCTGGAGTGGTCTTATATGTAATAAGCTGAGAGGAATAACCGCTGCTACGGAAGCCATATGCCCCAGGAGCCTCTGGAAGTTTTTCAGAGGGACCACTAATCTTGTGCAGACTTTGCGTGCTGCCTTCAGCAGGCTCAGGGCGTTCTAGAGAGGTCATTAGAATCCAGTTGAACCTGGGCGGCTTGGCAGCAAACTGCAGTCGATAGCCGTGCCGGATAGAGCGTACGAGCCAAGGGGAAATATTGGGAAGCTCCCACCAGGCTTCCTGAAACTCCACTAATGGCGTCATACGCACTTCGCCGATAGTTTCCATAGTGGGGCCGCGAACTAGCGGACTTAGCGGTGGGGTCCGAAGAGAGCCTAAGTGGAGACCTACCTGGGCGTTCAGGTTTGACTTAGGAGCACCATCCGGTTCTAGCCGAGGAGGTCCCACTCAGGGCTAACACCAACACGGAAACTGAGAGCCATCCGGACTGCACTGCATCAGACGCCACACCCTTGAATGTGCCTCTGAGATGAGAACTGCATTCAGATCTGCAATGCAAGGCTCCTGGCTGCGCACATAACTCAGGGAGTTCAAGTTTCGCATATTTAATGAAAAACTGAGATCTGACCTGTGGGTCCACTGCTAGATGGTGGTGACACCCCCTCCCTCCAAGGGGGGGCAGGCTGGTGATGAGGGCCGCGCAGCAGCTGGTCTCCCTTGGGCGGCCTGTCCTAGGGCCGCTTCCGATGGACCCTCTTCCCCTGATGATGTTGGGGGGGCCCCTGGACAGGACTGCTCCTCCGTCAACTGCTTGTAGCCGCTCTTGGTCGATGTGGAGGCTGACGCTCAGGGGAGGACTGAGGAGGTTTTCTCCACCGTCGAGCAGGCGGTGGGGGCGCAGCCTTAGAAGGGGACCCGTCTCGTCTCTTCCTACGCGGCGTCATGAATTCTCCCAGCTCCTCTGCCTGCTTCCTGATCGTAGAGACCTGCGACATCAGGTCATCTACGGCGATGCCGAAGAGGCCATCTGGGACCACAGGTACGTTGACGAAATGCCTCAGGTCTTGAGGGAGGATGTCAGCCTGGGTCAAACAAAGATGGAGGCTGTAGACTACTAACGTAGACATCGTGTGGCCGAGCGAGCTAGCTGCAACGTTTGTCGCCTTGAGCGCAAAGTCGGTAGCTGCCCTCTGTAAGACCTGGACCACAACTCCCCTCCTGCATCTCTTTCAGGGCCTTGGCTTGGAACACCTGAAAGGCTGCTATGGCATGCAGGGCAGCGGCAGCTTGACCTGCCGCAGCATAAGCCATCGAAGTCAGGTCCAACGACAGGCTTAGCTGGCGGGATGGAGGCCTCGGCTGTTCATGCCAGGCAGCAGGGTTACCCAGGCATAAGTGCACCGCCTGCGCCTACCCTACCCTTACCCCTTAGCTACCGCGCCGTTAAGGGGATAGAGAGGGGAGACTGACCAACCTGGCTTTCAGAGGTGCCTTCCAAGTTTGGGTCAGTTCCCGATGCACTTCCAGGAAGAACGGGATAGGACTTATGTCGGTGACGACTATGGGAACACCCAGCAAAACGCCACAACCTAGGTCCTTCCGCATCGGCCGACAGTCAGGCAAGCCGGACACATAAGTAATCTGGCACTGAGCGGGCCATCCTCCGCCCTGGCCTTAAGTATAAACTTAATTTTTAATGGGCAATCGGCAAATACAATTGCTTTCTCTTTTTTTAGTTCATTACAAAATATAAACTTAAATCTGTTGTCATTTCAAAGGCAATTAATCATTACAAAATAGTTAAATTACTTTATTTAAAGATTGCATCAACAAACATTAAGTAATTCACAAGGTTATTTACAATGCCACCTCAAAAACTTAACATAAAGATTGATATCAGCGATAGTGAAATGTAAATGAAAAGGCAGATGAACAAAAAAATACCATTAAAGGCATTAAAATTAAGTGATTAATTGCTTACCCCTGTGTCATTTCAAACCCAGGAAGGTTTTTGTTCACACTCTCCATTTACTCCAGAAGAACTCATGGCTCAAGCTCCAGTTGAACATCAAAAACATCTTCATATTCCTCCATCGTCATTGCCAGCAAACGAAGGCTGAAATGAAGGTCCATAGCTCCTGTGATCACGAGTCCACATCTCTCCATTGAAACCCATGAACATAAACGCTCAGAAAATCAATAACCATCCGTTTTTTTAATAAACAAGTTATATTTCAAAGGATAGTATTTGACTGGACTTAATACACTGAGTAAAAACAGTGCAACTTTAAACGCTGCAGAACAAAGAAAGCCAAAAATGATTGAAATAGAAGTAAGCCAAAACTAAATAGATTGAATAGACAATTTGAAGAAATGGTGTATTGTAGCTGTTATCAATCATAAATGAAGGGCTTTACAAATTACAAAAAACTGGTTTAATATAAAACGTAACTAAATGTGCCGTGTGTCCCTATTTTATGAATATGATCAAACTTTGTGCTTTACAAATGTGAAATTGTGCCTCTCAAAACAGTTAGCCCTTTTTTAAATAAAAGCTAATCACTTTTTCTTTTTTTTTGCCAGCATGACTACAGATTTGGCTATGTAGATTAACAAACTTATTAGTGTCATTTTTTTCTACTTATAGCACAATACTATAAAACTTCTCCATCATGATGTACTATAATCATTTTTCTTTTTTTACTAAATGTTTTTTGATGAGCAGTGAGACACACTCGTTTCGTGATTTCTCCTCTGCTCTGCTGCAAGGCCCCCGAGGCAGATTCTCACCTGTCTTCACAGCTTTCCCACCGCTGTACAACTGTTTGTTTGGTTGCCACTCAGATGACTGAAATGTAGAATTAAAAAGTCATGTGTAAAACACTGTTATTTAACTGTCTTTATCACTGTAGTTTGAGTTGACTTTTGGAATTTGTAATTTAATAAAGTATTTTATCCTATAACCAGTTTGCTTTTGTGTGTAATCTCCCACATATAGAAAGAAACGTTTTTTACTCAACTAACAAGCTTCATTTATTAATTTTATTAATAAACAGCTGACCAGAGGTGACGATCTGTTGGACGAGCCGTCCAATTATTATTTTGCGAATTATGCGAATCTCTCATCCAAACCTCAATCACGTATGATTGCGTAAGAGAGTAGGAGAGAGAGAGAGAGAGAGAGAGAGAGAGAGAGAGAGAGAGAGAGAGAGAGAGAGAGAGAGAGAGAGAGAGAGAGAGAGAGAGAGAGCGAGCGAGCGAAGAGAGCGAGAGAGAGAGAGAGAGAGAGAGAGAGAGAGAGAAAGACATTCCCACAAAACGTTTCATAATTGTTGCTTGTGCTGTGATGTCCGATCATTGAATAACTTCTTTTTCTGAGGATCATCGGACATGATGAACGATCCTATGCACTCCATAAGGGGGATTATAACATACTACCAAATCATTTGGAGAGCTCAGGGAAGTTGCGCGCGCGTTGTTCATTCATCTCAGTAGTGCAGGAGAATCTTGCGCCATGGGATCCATATCTGATCGGCATTCATGCAAAGTTACCTGGAATGTGCGAGGCGTGTGGATCATGTAGCACTGGTTTGGAAGAGGATTAAGAGTCTGTTTTTGCACCCGGATAGCCTGCGTGACAGGTTCATATAGGACGCAATATCTTCATTATTTACAGAATTTTCTGTAAAATGTTGACAGCAAGGTGTGATTTTTACAATCTTATATGACGAAGTGCTGTCTGGAAAATCGTCTGAAACATGGAGATGATAGTTCAGTGCGAATAAAGAAGAACCTCTGGATTATTTTTGGTTGATATTTTCTTTTCTGTCTTTTTTTTTAACTGGAGAATATTTCTCAATTTTACGCAGATACATTTCGGTGCCCAGTTTATTGTTACCGTTTTGAGGTAAAGAAAGCAAAAACTCGCTTTAATCGGCTCTTCGAGATGGCCGCGATCGCCAGCTCTCTGATCCGCCAGAAGCGCCAGGCGCGGGAATCCAACAGTGACCGCGTGTCCGCCTCCAAACGCCGGCCGAGCCCCAGCAAAGACCCGCGCTCTCTCTGCGAGCGCCATTTCCTGGGGGTCTTCAGTAAAGTCCGCTTCTGCAGCGGCAAGAAAAGACCTGTTCGTCGGCGACCAGGTCAGTGCTGGATGCTTTTGTAGACTACAGCCCCATCCCGAACCTTCTGCTGTACGCAAACCGAGTTGCCGGAGGAGCTAAGAAAGATATATATCCTCCAAATGTATTTTATTGCGACGCGAAGAGCCCCCCTCCCGCCTTCGCTTAAAACCCACCTGTTTCATTCAGAAGCTCACGTGCCGTCAATCATTATTCACGTAATGATTTGTCATTCGAACATTGCCGCTAAACTCAAGCTGTTTCGTGATATATAATAAATGTTATTATCTTATTATCCTTGTTCTAATTTAACATTCACCATCTTGGCATTTTATCAAAAGACATTTCACTTTATGCATGCAGAAAGCAAGAACCCAGTGGTGCTGCAGTGCACCAGGGGTTTCTTATAGATCAAATTTGAAATAGGAAATGCAAAATCCAGCTTAATTTGGCAACTGTGGTTTCTAGGAGAGAAATCAATTAAGCTGAAAACAGCGTTGGTTTGGATTTGTGGAAATATGGATCATAATAAAATGAAAACTGAATGGAGTGTAATGATGGGATAACGCTCACATTTTACGGATGGTGCAGTGCACCCCAGAATGAATAGAAGAGAGAATGAAACACTTGTCTCTGATATATTGTCAACCTAATTAAGTAGTTTTTTCTTCTCTTTTGGAAAAAAGTCCAACTCCAATCCTCAAAAGTTCATAAGTTGATATATTCAACCATTCTTTGATTTTACTAATACGACAACTTATCAAAAATTGATTGGAATGATCCCAAATACAGTCAAAGACTATATTGTACCTATTCAATCTCTTTTGTTAATTGACTGTACTATCATCAACTGGAAATTTAAAAAATGTGATTTTATAGGCTGATAACATTTGGAACTTTGCTCTCATTCTGATGTTTGCTGCAATCCAGGGGTTTCAAGGAGGTTCAAGATATCACTGCACATTTTTTACTCACGAGCAACATGATTTTGTTTAGTTCTGAAGTTTAGCAGTTGTTACTTTTTAAAATAGTGCACTTCCGAATCATCGTTCCCAAAATTCCTGCATAGATAGAATGCTCCATGTATGCACATCTGGATGGATATGTTGATGGAAGTTTGCCTATTTTAAGGAGCCGCGTGACATCATTGCACCTACTGTGTCAAGGTTATGCCAGGAACTTCCAGAATGAGAGCACAATTCCTAGCCATTTCAATCTAATCTGTACCCAGTAGCTACCCCACACAAGCTATGATTCAAACTCTAGCTGGGTGCAACAGCCCATTTAGTCTTGAACGTTTGTATTCATCAATTAAATAACATTATTTACCAGATATAATCACAGTTTGACATTATAAAACAATACATTTGTCAAAAGGTTTTTGAATTATATTTAATACATTTTATATTGATTACATGTAGGCTGTTTAATAAAATATTGCAGTAAATATTCTTCTGTACCTTTGGTCCATTAAATCTGTGTAATCAGACCCCTTGATTGTGCACTTTGACAGGATTGTGTAGAATTTTACACAACACTCTCCTAATACATACATAATACTCATATAGGTGTGGTGGCCTTTAATGTAACTTTTTGCAGCTACAGACCCCCACAATTGAAGGGTGTCTTTATGACCCCCTCAATATTTGCTTGCATTGAGTGATGTGCAGTTCTTTTGTACATGACGCAACCAGAGAAGAGTTGAGATTTAATTTAGAAACAATTATCTAATTGGAACCTATTCGGAAACAGATTCCATTATCTATGCTACGCTATTCTAAAATATTATATCACCATATCAGCTGAATAAATGTTTTTTTTCTATATCTTCAACAGTTTCTATGTACTTTTATGTTAAACAAACAACTACTTTGGTAAACAGGAGGGCGAAAACACTTTAGTTGCGTTAAAATTGCAACCATTTGTTAAAGAATATTTTAGACTGAGAAGAAGCCACAATTGCCAACTTAAACAAGATTTTCCTCCAGCAACTGCTTGACTGCAGTAAAGGGAGAGAGTGCATGTTTAGTTTTATTGATGTACACATTCATGCCAACTGATCCTTAGTACTTACCTTCTTCACTTTTCAAAATGCAGCAGAAAATGTTTCTCTAATAGTCTGCCTGTCCTCCTACTAAAACCCTCATGATATAGAACATAGGACATTCTGATCTCTATATGCGACTGTTGCTGTGAAACCTGTCAGTAAAAAAATGTTGTTTTTCCTTCTCCTCCTGTAAGATGTGCCCTCGAAACCTCCACAGGTGTCCCGTAAGGGCGTCAGGCTAGGTCAGTAGCTCAGCCTCCCTCCATGTGATGTGTCTCCTTCCAGTTTCCCAACCCATTTTTCTGCTCTCATGGGGGTTCATAAAGCTCCTCTATAGTGGCGGTCACTGATGTCTGCCTTGTCCTTGTAGTTTGCTTCCGACTATCGCTTCGTCTTTGTCTTCTATTTATGTACATCATACACCTTTTGTCTTTTCATTTTTCGTTTGTGCCTTTTTTCTCGATCCCCGTCTCCAGTTCTGCTTCTGCCTCGTAATCTTATGTGCTCTGCCCCCTTCGTGTGTTTTTGTGCATTGAGGCTGGTGTTTTTTGTGCTGCTGTTGTGTGGTGTTTCTTCGCTTAGTTGTTATGGTTTTGAAGCAGTCAAGGTGACCACTCATCATTTCATTTCCATCACATCTGTCAACATGACTGATTTTATCTGTGTTTGATAAACGAATGGACTGATATGACTGTGCTCATTTATGGGGAGCTAAGACATCTGTGTCTATGCTGACAGGACTTCAATTATCTCAATTTAATAACTAGAGTAATTGTTCACGCAAAAAAAGAATTTTTGCATGAATCACACGTAAATCTTTCATACTTTTAATGCACTTGTTGAGATTAATAGTCCTAATAAAAACAAACTTTCTGTGGCAAAAAAAATAGAACAAAACAAAATAAAAGTATTCAATAGTTAAGGTAGTTAAGTGAACATTTTATTTTGATTAATTACTTACCCCACCTTTAAAAGTATATACTTACATGATTGCACATATTTCCATTTGCACCTTTCCACGTTGTTATTAGTTCTGTATTTTACTGTATTTAACAGCTTTTCTGGATATTTTTAGAAAACGGATTATCTTTTTTTTTCCACCAGAACTGAGGTGTCTGGGGGAAGTCAATAAGCATTTCAATCAACCATAGCTTATCCTTTAAAAAGCTGTCACTTGTTACTACTGGTAAAATTAATAAGTTGCTATAGATCAAACTTCTCATGTTGTACATCTATCTCTATTGGCTGATAACTCACTATAAACAATGAAAAGCTGTATTAGATAAAGTGTTCTCTTTCAAAAGCTTTTCTCAATGCTGTGAAAACGCTATTGAGAACTCTCTTTGTTTGACTGGTTGTGAAGCATGTCTGTATAAAACATTTTTGTTTGAATGTTTGTGCATTCAACTTCAATTTTTTCAACTATTTTTAATGAAAAGGATTCATTCCAGGCTTGAGCTCTGGAACCTTCCTGTCTGGCCCCTGAGGGGGGCCAATTAAGAGATGCTGGTCTTTGAGCCAGTATAGAAGGAAGTATACTAAGTTCTAGGGCTCTCTCCCCTAGGCGAATGTAAACTCTCAAATGGAGTGTATTGAAAAATGGCACATGACAAACATGTATACCCAGGCCACTGCCAAATTATTTCAGTACTGGAGTTTATGTAAGAAAAACTAGACTCCGATTTATACCCTAGTACTCTCAGAACATATACGGCCACCTCGACATATTCTGACTGATGGGTTTTCGCAACAGTCCCATCTTGAAACTTGGCTATAATGCTCAAGGGTCTGGTTGATACCCCTTTCGGTCCAATAGAATCCACACCTGTCAGCTTTCTGACTTTTAATATGGTTTCTCATGGCCTTTACTTCTCTAAAGAGAATTGGGGATTTGCAGCCTCAGTCAGTCTCACCATCCTGCCTAAAACCCAAGTCAAGGCTATACTGAAAACTCACCCAATTTATTTTTGACCATGCTTTTAGTTATCTAGAAGCCTTCTGTCCTTTTTCCAAGCCCCGGAGCAGGAAAGACTTCACTCATGCCGCTTTTCCACTGAATGTTAGTAAAAGCTCGACCTGACTCACCCCACTTCACCTCGTCTCAACACGTCTCAAATAACTCAGTGGGCTTGTTTAGACATGTCAATCAAATGCGTCACACTGCTTATCATCCCCGTTCCCGCTCGGTTACGTCAGAGAAAATGTGACTGTGTTTACGAACACATGTATTTTGTGACAACTTTATCAATACGATGCTGTTGGCTGTTGTGTTCTGAATAACCCGTGAGAGTCACAGAGATGCATATAAAGACGTTAAAACTGAAGAGAGCAACTGAAGATGTTCCAAATGCTCTACCGCACTGCAATCCAACAAACATGCAAAGAGTATATTGTGTAAAGTCTTTTTGGTTTATGACATGTTGTCTTTTTCTGTAAACTGTATATAAACTGAATTATTCCTTATAGTCGTTTCGGTCCTTTTTATACATTTATATATTCTAGCCATACATACAAAAATTAATACTGTATATAAATTATATTCTAAATAATGATCTATTAGACTATTAGTATGTACTAATACTAGCACTATAGGGCAAATTTAAAAGTGTCATATTAAAACACTTTAGATTTTACATTTACATTTGTACATTTATGGATTTGGCAGACACTTTCGTACAAAGCGACTTACAGAAGGGGAGAGACAATATGCAATTTGTTACACAGTAATTCCTTATAATAGAAGTTGTATCAACTAATTAATAAACCACAGCAAGAAAAAAATAAAAACATCAGGAAAAAAAATATTTCTATAGTATGTGTTCCCAGAAGAGGAGAGTTTTCAGTTGCTTTTTGAAAGCTGTTAGTGTTGCTGCTTTCCAGACTGGATCAGGGAGTTTGTTCCACAAGCCAGGGACAGTGAGAGAGAAGGTTCTGCTGAGAGATCTTCTGCCTTTGTGGGACAAAACCACAAGTCCTTGTTCTTTCTCTGAGCGCAAGTTTCTGGAGGGCATGTAGGAGAGTATGAGCTCGTGGAGGTAAACAGGGGCTGATTTGAGATAGTTTTGAATGCCAGCATCAGTGATTTGAATTTAACACAAGCTGTGATGGGGAGTCATTGAAGAGTGACGAAGAGGGGAGTAACATGAGCTCGCTTCGGTTCATTAAAGATAAGATAAAGATAAAAAGTTCTGGATCATCCGCAGAGGTTTGAGCGTGTTTGTTGGAAGTCCTGCTAGGAGAGCGTTGCAGCAGTCCAGACGTGAGAGGACCAGAGCCTGAACCAGGAGTTGAGTTGCATGCTCAGTTAAGAAGGGCCTGATCTTTCGAATGTTGTGCAGTGCAAACCTACATGCTCAAGTTGTCTTGGTGATGTGGTCTTTGAAGGTAGCTGTTCATCCAAAATCATTCCGAGATTCCTGACTGAAGGAGAAGAGGTGACTGTAGAGGATTCCAACTGGATGGTGAGGTCATGATGCACAGAGGGATAGGCCGGGATTACCAGAAGTTCTGTCTTGGTCATGTTGAGCTGTAGGTGATGTTTCTTCATCCAAGTAGAGAGTCATTCAGGCACTCAGTTACGTGGGTATTTACTGATTGGCCATCTGGGGGGAAAGACAGATAGAGTTAAGTTTCATCAGCGTAGCAGACATTAGATGATTAACCTCATTTAGAGAGAATGTACTGATAAAAAATTAATTATATATGCATGCTCAAAGACATGTTTTGAGTACATTTACTTGAATTGTATTAGTTGTCAAAAAGGTATTTAAATATACCAAAACTTAACTATTTCAAGTGGACTCAACAATTGAGTATAAACAAGTAATAATTGCAGTAAGTAAAGTAAAGTTTACTATTTGATTTTGCAGTGCATTTTACTCAGGGCATGTAGAGGGTATTTTTTCTGGTGTGTTTGATACACACATACTTCACAACCAGTCGAACAAAGAGTGTTCATGAAAGAGTTTTCATGCAGCATCTCATCTCGTTTTTTAGAGAACAGGGTTATAGCAAAGTAACCAGAGATGCTCTTGCCTTAAAGATCAAATAACATTACGTTGTGTTTTTAATCAAAGCCGACACAGTTATGAACAAAAACTAATGAACAGAACAACTACTCTCACCAAACTCTACAAATTTCACCTAAATTTACACTTATATATTTAGAAGTTTTTGATTACAATCCTTGTAAAAGGTGACCTTTAATGGTGACCTGAAATGCTAAAATATATGGTAAAATGGCAAAAGTGCACATTAAACAACTTAATGAACAAACATTCAACAATTTGCATAAGTGGCACTGCAAGTTTCGTTTATTATACAGGCTTGGGTTTAAAGGGCTGTCTGATATAAGATCATCTGACTTGTGTGCTGGGGTAAGGACGACTGACTTGTGTGCTAGGATAAGGAGGACTGACTAAGGTTGACTGACTAAAGGTAAGGTTGACTGACTTGGGAGTGAGGGGAAAGGTCGAATTATTCAGGTTAGGGTAAGTTGTTGTTTACAGTCTCTAGCTGCAACATGACTCTGCCTAATCTTTGGTGTTCTAAAACTAGTAGGTTGAAATGTGTTTTTTTCTAAACTGAGCTTTCATCCAATATTTAGTTGCCCGTTTAGATTGTTTTCTCTTGTGTTTTAGGAAAACAAATAATGTCTAACAAGTTTTGAATGGATACAATTTCGGAATGATATTTTTATAATTATATTTGCTTGAAGTTTGGGTTGCACATGTAGACATTTCATGCAAAGCACAGACATGTGAAATAGACCCAATTGTTTCTCTGCAGATCAGAAGCCCTACAGAGCAGGGTTTATTTATGGAGGTGTAGAATCCCTATGTGATTTAGGATAGCTCTTCCTGATGAATGCAGGCAAGCTCATTCATGTGATTGATGGGCCTTCTAGCCTGTCAGAGATAGTGGCTCTGCAGTGGATAGATGGAAGCTGTGATAAATAGTCGATCATCACCATCATGAACATTCACAACTCTGCTAAGCCCTGATCCCCATAGCTGTGAGACTTTGCTGTTTGTTGGTTCATTCATGTGCTTCTTTGCCTTCTCCTTTTCGGTCATCTTTGGGTTTGAATATTTGCTTTTATCTCCCTAATCCTTTAATTTTGAAGGATAAGACCTTAAAATGCTCCTATTATGATTTTAGAAATGATGATTTTTCATAGTTTAGTTTTGAGAGTCTCCAAAAAGTAACAAGTATGAAAGATCAGAAATATTTAGAGATTATATTTACCTATTTTCCAAATGACACCCAAATTATTTGTGCAGTGAGTCTCTGTATTCATAACCCTTCATTGGATAGTGTATAGCAGTGGTTCTCAAATAGTGGGGCGGGCAGTCAAGGGGGGCGCGTTTGACCTTGGGGAACATGCTTTTTTATTTTTCAATGATTAATTTTGTTACTGTTCTAGACTAAAGTGCAATACCACTCAGTGGCGCTCTCATTGGCAGAGTATGACGTGTAGACACAAAGTGAAGAAGGCAGGCGGAGAGAGAAGGAGATAAAGAGAAAAACGAAAGTTTCCAAAAGCTAAGACGAGGAAATATGACGGAGCGTTTGTAGCACTTGGCTTCACTGTGACCATGGTGGGAGACGAGGAGACGAATCTGAAAATGTTGGCACCCGACAGCACGAAGCCAAATAAATTAAGGCATCACTTAAAGACATTATACCCCAATCATGTTGATAAGCCGCTTGAGTTTTTTAGCGAAAATCTGTCGAATATTGCCAGCCATCGTGGTCAGTCAAACAGTTATTAAGGATTTTATGTTTTTTTTTACATTTCAGATGCACCTTAAATCTTTTCTGATACAGTTAATAAAGCTATTTTTCTATTTATAGTTGCACGGTTGGGGGGCACAGAAAATAATTGAGAATCACTGGTGTATAGTAAGAATGCCTTCAAATGCAATCCACAGAGAATAGCATGGTAGTATTCTTCTGTCCTGTCTCACAGCTTCTTTTTTTTAATGCAGTTTACTTTAACTCTTCTAACAGCTAAGTGGTCAAAATCAAAAGAGCTATTCACTTGAGTGACTAGAGATGAGAAAGCATGGCTCACTTGAATCTTCTTGCGGAGTGTTATGTTTTTGGGTGTGCACAGTTAAAATGCAATGTTGTATGCAAAGCTGGTCGTGCATGTTTTTGTATTTTTTAAACAAATAAGTAATTTTTCCAGGATCTTAAAACAGCTTGATGCGCATGATAGCATTCTTAAGACGTTGTTATAGTGCTTACCACTGACTAATCAGATTTTTAGCCCACCTGAATGCACCTGATTCTGACTCGGAAGTGTATGAGTAGCAGAATCACTCAAACAGAGAAAGTGTTTTGGTTGTCCTGAGACAAAAAATATTTTTGTCTTACCAAAAATGTAAATATTGTGTATTTGACAACAAGTAAAACCTCGGAAAGATTACCTGTATTTGTGAACGACTTAACAAGGCTGGTTTTGAAAATGGATGTTTTTTGTCAAAGTTGATGTTTTGTTGAATTTAGACTTACATGTGAGATTATTAAGGGTACAAGTGTAGAGGGACCATACATTTATTTTTACTGCTTTAAGCAGGCATAAAATGGCACCTTTAACCTTTAATAACATAAACGATCTTCCTAAACATACACTATAGGGTCTTGTGAAAGAACATACATGCCAGGTGTCAGTGTTGGCAAGAAAAATTCAGGCATTCATAAAAAAATAATGTTGTTAGTTTTGCTGAGCAGTGTGATCTTTGCAATGCATTTCGTGAATATGAGGTTTGCTTAAAGCTGTGGTAGCTATTCTTTTTAATACAAAAAGCTGGTTGGTTCGGTGTCAAACCAAACTTTCATCAAATAAGAAGTATTTGCCTAGGGTTATTTTGGAGATTTCTGCACCAATACCAAAAAAATCACTTACAGCACCATGAAACAATGTATTGGTATACAATCCAGAGCAGCCCAATTGTTAACTCGGAAAAGAAAGATTATGGCTGTTTTTAACAGTTTATATTATTCCATTTAGGGTGCCATTGGATTTTTTCCATTTCCCACGAACTTGCTATGCACCAAGTAAGCAGATCAAGCCTGCTTCTTGAGTGATGTATGTAAAACAATCCAACTCATATTTGATACTGAAAGTAAGTAAAAACTCAAATCGCAGTAAAGTGGAAAGGTAACATAATTTTGACGACATAACATATAAAATAAAATCCTTTGAAAAATAAAATACTTTGAATAATTCTTTGACTATCTTCCAGCTCTCCATGGTCATAAAACCTCAGGATGTCTCCTAAAAATGTTAGAGGTGTAACTCTTACCTCCTTGGCTCTGGCACAATCGTGTGGCTTCACCTCAAAATAACATTTGCCAAAAACTAGCAACTTTTACATTATTTATGTAGATCTACAGGTGGTAGTGGATTTCAAGATATAAGAATATATGCTTTGAATGCCCAGGAAGAAAATGAGTGTCACATTGTTATGAAGCAGGACACAAGAGGGTCAAAAACAGACAAAATAAATCTTTCAGACAAAGAAGATGATGAGTAAAGAAAGAGTTTTCAAACATATAAACATGAAATAAAACTCTGGTCTCGTTGGCAAATGATGCTTGATTCACTATATAACCATCTAAATCTACCACTAAATACTATTTAACCTAGTAGCTTTTGCAAGGAATAGTTCAGGTTAAGGCAAAGTAGATTAAGAGAGAGATGCATCCTCTCCCCTATACATATATATTTTGTATATATAGAGTGCAAAATGAGAAGAGAGAATAAAAATAATAACGCAGGAAAATGTCTAAAAAATTTGTGCCCTGTGATATAGCGTGTAATGAAAACTATTGAGGTGAGTGGAGACACTTATGAACAATTAAGAGAACAGTAGTTACTATTTAACCTCTGAGTTCTGTAGTAAGTGCAAAGGAGAAGGAGTTTGGGAGTTATCAACTGAATTGTTCCTTAGATAGAGGCCTTTTAGTTTCTATAACTACTATTGATGTCAGGAACCATTTTCAGGTGCAAAAAAACTGTTAAATCTTGGTATTGGCAAAAATCAGGGTCATGGGCTTTTGTGTGATCTGACAGTATCTGTATGGCAGTACAAAAAATCTGTTGCCTTTTTATTTGATCCCTAGCTATTCCAGCCAGGTTTGTTAATTTGTGGTAATGCAAAGCAGATAATGAATATTTATGCATCTAATAATCATTCAGAAAGTATGTATTTAATGAAGACAGTTGAATGACTTGCATTTAAAAGGAGATAATAGTGTTTAATGAACAGTAATTGAAACAGTACACTTGTTCATATCTGATATATTTATGTTTCGGCATTCTCACACACACGATAATACACAAACACAATACAAGTGTACAGAATAGACCACATTTAAAAACTTGTTGACCCATCTGCTTCCCATTAAATGCATACTCCGCCCCAAAAATATATATTTAGTCATCAATCACTTACCCCGATGTCGCTCCATACGTTTCTTCTCTACCACACAACACGCCAAGAACGTTATGAAAAGCTTTTTTGGAACAACATTAGTGTACTGCAAAAAAATGGAATCTAAGCAAAGCTGAAAATGCTTAAAAATATATTGAAAATCTTGATTTTCTTATTTTAGGAAGAATTTTCTAGTTTATAATTTTCGGGTATAGATTACTTATCTTATCTTGACTTTCATTCATTCATTCATCTTCATGTCGGCTTTATTCCCTTTCGGGGTCGCCACAGCGGAATGAACCGCCAACTCACTGGCATATGTTTTACGCAGCGGATGCCCTTCCCTGCCGCAACCCATCGCTGGGAAACATTCACACACACATTCACTCTTTAACACTATGGGCAATTGTTCTTATTCAATTCACTTATACCGCATGTCTTTGGACTTGTGGGGAAACCGGAGCACCCGGAGAAAACCCACGCGATCACGGGGAGAACATGAGAACTCCACACAGAAATGCCACCTGCCCCAGCCGAGCCTAGAACCAGCGACCTTCTTGCTGTGAGACGACCGTGCTACCCACTGCGCCACCGTGACGCCCTTATCTTGACTTATCTTGAAAAAATATCACTTTCGTTATCTCAAGGAGAAAAAAAAGCTCTGGGAAGCTCTGCTAGGAGCGCTATACTCTCTCCATACTATTTCAAAATGCATTTATTCTGCTCGGCTTATTACAAATGAGACAACTCCGGATTTGGCTCAAGTCCCAAGTTCCATCGTGACCATGCCATCTAGGGCAACTGAAGGTGAACGCGGGACCTCGTTGTTGCCCCCACCTGCATCTTTGGAAAGATATTCGGTTCCTCCATGCCGGTGTCTCCCTGGGAGGTCCTGCCAGGCGCGTAGTAGTAACTACCAATGCCGAAATCAATGCCAAAGACTGGCGGTAGCTTATGTCAATCGACAAGGAGGGATAGGGCTATTTGTTGGCTCTCGCTCGCAGACTGCTCCTCTTGAGTCAGCATTGGGGTCTGTGCCTGGTTGCAGTCTATATCCCCGCCAGGGTGAATCAGAGACCGGATGCACTGTCTCGGTGGAAACCCCAATGAGGAGAATGGCGACTCCATCCCCTGGCAGTCCAGCAGATCTGGGTATAGCGGAGGGAGACCTGTTTGCCACCCCAGAGAATGCTTAGTGCTGCTGTTCCCAGGCTCCTCTTGGGATAGATTGGCTGGCACATTGCTGGCCCAGGAAGAAACGCCCAAATGCATTTGCACTTCTCCTGTGCAAGATCAGGGAGGACGAGGCAAAGGTCCAAGGGGTGCTGTCAGGGACGACTGCGACATACACGATGGGTCTCGCTGGAAAGTACCAGTGGCCAAGTGGCCTAATGTGGTCAATACTTGCACAGGAACACACACCGCATGGTTTCTCTGCGAGGGTCTTTCCAATACTGGCCGTAATTCAGAACACAATTCCAAGAGGATGGCTCTTGGAAATCAAAATCGGCTCATGAGCCAATCATCATCATGAGCAAGGAAATCTTCACGGTCCTTCCGTAGAGCGTCATTCAAGGTCTTCTAACAGCGCTAGAGCATCCATTATGATGATAAGTTATATACGCACATACCTTTTTATAGCCCATTCATTAAAACAAATTAGTAAATTCAAAGTATTTGCTGGTTAAGAATGCTAATAATGATAATTCAGGTTGATACAATTTGATTTATTGGGTGATGTAATAGGATAATTTAGAAGTTTTTCATTTTAAATAGCTATTGCTATTTGGGACAGTTGGTGTCGCCAAAACACATACTCTTCTAAAAGAGTGTGTATGCACGGTCAAGAGCATCCGTACAGTGCGCACTTATTTACGCCAAGTTTATTTTTTATAAATCCCGATATGTGTGTGAAAAAATGTGTACGCATATTTCTATGCCCATTTTGTGTGTACGCAACGTTTATACATGAGGCCCCTGGTGTTGACAAAAACCACCATACAGCAGTAAAACAAATCTGTAATTTTATTTTCACATATACACAACATTGTGGATGGGGATGTTTCATCCAAGATTGTAGCCAAACATCTGAAGTGGCCAGTTTCATGAACTTTCAGTGTTATTTCTGAGAATGAGCACTAAATGTCGCTGTGGGGCCAAGTGTCGGATTGTTTAAAAGCCTCAAACCAATTCAGCTCATTTGATTCATTAGCTTCGGAGTTTCACAAAGCTTCGGTTTGCCCATCACTACTTGTATCTAGTCACTAGGTCTTAAAATGTGAATGTTTTCTTTTTTTTGTTTAAGACACGATGGCAGGAGAACACAGAATACGCTAATAAAATAGAGAGGACGAGACAGAGTAGATAAAGACATACAATGGGGCAAGGGCAACTCAGGTAACTAGAGACATTGATTAGCAGAGAAGAAGTCAGGTGGGAGAAATTAAAGAGCAACAAGGAAGCACAGCAGAACCTCGCAGAAAGATATCTATATTTTATAAAAGGTTACTTTTAGAATCAATGGTGTTTTAGAATAAACATTGTAATATTTAGTGTATTTCAAGTTATAATTAAGTGTAATTATGAAGTGAGTCTAATTATCAAGTTATTCATGCTCATAAAAGCTATATAATGTTCTTAAAGATTAGTAATATACTTTAACTTGTAAATGTAACTTTAATGTATACTAAATATAAAAGTATACTAAAAACACTTAAAATTGCTATTATTTTTTATTTATAATTAAAATACGTTTAGTACAAAATTTGTTGATCCAAAAGCACATGCTTTAAGTTAGCAATTCATATATACTCTTGACATGTAATGATGTTCAGTGTAGCTTTAAGTACCGTGAATTATGTTAAATTAAGTACACTTAGTACATTTATTATCTGAGTTTAGATATAAATTTAATGTATTGACAGGATTACTGCAAAAAGGTAATAAAGACTTAAATCCACAATATCATCTCCGAGTCTTTACTGTAACTATTTTTGTCCTCAAACTGCAGTACTTATTGAGCAGTCTCATGTCTCAGGTTTCACATATGAGGATCGGCAGTCATGAGTGTCTGAAAATCTGCTTTATATGAATGAAACCTGAGACATGAGCGCAAATCCTCCGGTTTGAGCAGGAGCATTATCACAGTGAAGATCAGGAGACCATAATGTGGATTTCAATATTTGTCTTATTTCTATAGCTACCAGAATGTGTTTCTGTCCTTACTTCTAATCCTTATTTAACCCCAATGCCTAATGATGATATTTTATGGATTTTTAAATTATTTTTCATAAGTGTGAAAACAACTATTTAAACCAGATTACCATTTTCAATGAAAGCCAGATTAAACACATGAGCACTGTATACAAGTAGTCTAGTCAAATGGTCGAGAGGGATTTAAACCATCGCCTATTAGTTGTAAATGTCCATGTACTTTAGTTGTAAAGTAATAAAGATCACTGATGCTTGCTTACAAAAATATGTATATATCTGCCCCTGTCTACCTTCACAAGTTCGTTATAATCCTACATGCCTTCCAAGAGCTGGGGTTCTGAGAAGAAAATGTATCTTATGTTATTGTCTCAGAAAAGCATGAAATCTCTCAACAGAACAAAAAACTTGCATACAGTCTTTTCTATTGTAAGTCACTTTGTTTAATGCATAAATGTAAACATGTAACACTTACCATTAATAATAAACTTTTCTTTAACATTAACTTACATGCTCTCATTTTATAATCTTCTCACCATATCCATTTTACAATGACTGTCAGTTGTGGACAAAGTACATATGTCGGTCCCATTGACGTGGGAACACGTCACTTGAGAAAAGTCCTGTAAATTTTCAAATAAAAATAAAACAGGAAATGAGTCATTTGCCATCATGTTGTTCATTGGAATATAAAATTAGAAGGATTAAAAGGTACACAATGTAACGGTTTTCTCAATGTACGGTAAGATTGCTTATTTAAAAATGACCACCAGAATGAGAATCGCTTTCCTCTAAGTGTTTCCGTAGATTTTAGGGGAAATTCTTGTAAGAAGAAATTTTACAGGGCAGATAGAGAAGGCAGATAAAAGTGAATGAGTCTTTCTTCTTTTCAAGGACTTCAAAATAAAGAAGATAAGACTTCAAGTGTTGTGGCAAGTGATAGTTGGAGTTTCTTCCATTATTTAAGGGTGCTCTACAAAACGCTGCTGTTGAATTGACACTGAACTATCGGGGTATTATTGAGTCAAAAAAATGATTAAATATTAAATTAAGATCTACAAATAAATTTAAACAGATGCACAAAAATAAATCAGATTCACAAACAAGTAAAGAAAAATGTATAAATTAAAACACAATCCACAAGTACGTTTTCAAAAGTCACAACATTTTCTAAAACTCCCAGTTAAAAAAAACATTATTTATTTAACGGTAAAAAAAACTGTTATTTTTACGGTAGGATTAATATATGATTAAAATAATAGTTGCTTCGTGTATATTTACGCTTTAATTTTATGGTCAAACTGCAGTAAAACTACAGAGTTTTTTTTTTTATCATTTCAAAGATGCCTTATATGTGTAAAAAATAGCTAAATACCAGAGAAAAAATGTACATTTAATTGATTTAATGTTTATTTTCTGTGAACTTACAGTTAAATACCATGTATGTAAATGGTATTATCTAATATTTTAATGGAATAAAAGACTTAACCTACAGAGTCCTACCGCTAAAACACACATAATTAAGTTTACATTAACAGGATTTTGCTGTCATTGTACATGCATTTAAAAGTTTATTAACGACACAAACCTGCTGACTTGCTTATTCCTACCATCAAAAAAGGTAATTGATCACAACTGCAATTGATGTCCATTATAAAATTAAAAACTGAAATCTGTTGTCATTTCTGTGGGGCCGTGATCTCTCTCACCTGGGCAGGAAAGAGGAACGGTTGCTATAAACATAGACACTCCAGTGGCAGAAGATGGAAACGTATTGTGAGAATTTTCTGCCTAAGCGACAAAGTCACTCCAGGTGGAGGTAAATTTGGAGGCAAAACTGTTCAATATGTGACCCAGGCTTTGGTTAGCTCCCTCAGCCTGACCTTTAAACCGGAGGACAGCAACACTGATGCTCCAAATTGTTTGCAAAACTTCCTCCAGAGTTGGGAAATGAATTGGGAGCACCGGTCTAAAACAATATTAGCGGGAAGGCCATGAAGGCGATAAACTTGTTCCAAAGAATATGTGCATTCTCCAAAGCGGACAGCAATTTAGAAAGCGGGAAGAAGTCCCTGGCCGTGAAGAAACCATCAACGATGATTTAAATGATGGGGGCAAGTCATCAACAAAATAAAGAGCTATGTGCGGCTGCAGCAGCCATGCTGGAGGTGCCTTCTCCCTCTTGTCGCAAACAATACAGGCACGCACAACGTCTCGGTGTGAACAGTAGGCCACAAGAATTGATGACGCGCACTCCGAGTTGATCAAAGAATTTGAAGCATGGCACCAGTCTATTACCTTGGCACGTAATGGCTCCACAACAAACAAGTGGTCTAGGGCAGCTGATTGGGGACCCCTCAGCGTCGATTCACTCTCCATTCCCCAAGTCAGTTTTTCCAGAATCCTTTCAGCAGGAATGACAAGCGTCGAAGTCTCAGGGTTAGAGACGGTCTCGAATTGATGAGAAAGTGTATCAGGCTTGGCGTTCTTGGAGCCTTAGGACAAAATTAAAGTGGTTAAAGAACAGGGACCAGCGAGATTGACACTGAGATTCTGGTGATCCATCCGAATTAGAAACGGAATGCTGGTTCCCTCAAGCAAATGATGCCACTCCTCAAGAGCTAAGGGAATGGCAAGGAGCTCTCTATCACCCACATCATAAATCTGCTCAGTGGAAGAGAGTAGATGGGGAAAAAGGCACAGGGATAAACCTATTCATCCTCCTTAGAATGCTCAGAGAGAATTGCTCCTGAGGCGTCGACCTCCAGAATGAATTGTTCAGCGGGATCTGGAGAAACGAGGACAGGGTGAATAGCCATTCTATGTGAATAGGCTCTTTAAGTGCACATAGGCTGAATGAGCCTTGATGGACCACACAAAACGGCACTTTGTCAAAGTAAGAGAGGTTAGTGACAAGGGAATGCGACCAAAATTATGGGTAAACTGCCAATAAAAGTTGTCAAAGCCTAAATAATGTCTTAATGTGGAGCGTGAAGTGGGTTCAGCCCACTCCAAAACCACACAAACCATCTCTGGGTCGGTAGCTACCCCCTTGGCACTAATGATTGGACTGAGAAACGATACGGTTCTCTAGTAACCTCTGTAACACGGCACAAACATGTTGGATATAAGTGGGTAAATCGAGGGAGAAAATTAAGATGTCCAAATACACAAACACTAATCAATCAATCAAGTTTTTATTTAGCGCTTCTTTAGCAATTGCTTGCAAAGCAGCTTCACAAAGTCCTCGTGAAGATCAAGTGGAGTAAATAGGAGTTATGAGGGGACTCTCGCTGACTGAGGCAGGTGCTAGTCCCCAGCATAAAGAATATTCAAACTTAATATCCATTGACGAACGGTTCAGGACCTGAAAAAACAAAACAAACAAAGACAAAACAGAAACTAACAAATGAAGAAACAATGGTTAGAAAACACCGACAACAAACAGGTGATCAGCATCAGCTGCAGGATGAGAGATAAATGATGATGATAGGTTAGAGAGGAGCATTGAACCACATTGTTTTTTCAACAGTTTGTATGTATATAGTGCTCAGACACCAGATCCGTTTAGACAAATACCAAGAGATAATTATTGGAATGCCAGATTAAACAGATATGTTTTTAATTTAGTTTTGAAATCTGTGAGCGTAGCTGAGCTCCGGACAACAATCGGGAGTTTATTCCAGAGCTTCGAGGCTCTATATGAGAACGCTCTTCCCCTTCTGGTGGATTTATTAATTTTCGGTATAACCAATAGTCCTGCTTCTTGTGATCGGAGAGAGCGAGCTGGAATATATCGTGGGGAGACAGCTCAGGTAGGCCAGAGCCAAGCCATTCAGTGCCTTAAAGGCTAGGAGCAGTATCTTATAGTCAATGCAATATTGTACAGGAAGCCATTGAAGAGAGCATTAAACCGTTTTAATGTGGTCATATTTCTTTGTTCTTGTGAGAACTCTAGCTGCTGCGTTCTGGACTAACTGTAATTTATGTAGCGTGGCGGCTAACAGCCGGCTAACAGAGCGTTACAATAATCCATTCTGGAGGTCATGAAAGCATGCACTAATTTTTCTGCATCTATGATAGATGGCATGTTCCGCACTTTAGCAATATTCCTGAGGCGAAAGGAGGCTATCTTAGTAACATAAGAGATATGGTTCTTAAATGTCAGTTCACTATAATAGCGCCAAGATTTTTAACCGTAGTGGAAAAATTAACAGTGTGTCCCCCCCAGTTCCATATGTAAAGCAGAGAGATTCTGTAATTGCTTTTTAGAGCCAACAAGTAATAGTTCTGTTTTATTGGGATTTAGCATTAGGAAATTTTCATTCATCCAATCATTGACATCAGCGACACATTCTGATATATTATTTAGCTTTAAAGGGTCATTAGGTTTTGCTGAGATAGCAAAAGAAACTAACCCCATGTTCTAATTATTTTGCCAAGGGGCAGAATGTAGATTGAGAATAGGATGGGTCCCAGAACGGATCCTTGAGGAACTCCATACTCTACTGCTATTGTGTCTGATGAGTCTCCATTTACATGAACAAACTGACTCTGGTCAGAGAGGTACGAGTTAAACCATCTTAGAGCCTGGCCCTGGATGCCTGCATCATTCACTAGTCTCTCTAGGAGAATCCTGAAATCTATCGTATTGAAGAATGCACTGAGATCTAGCAGAACTAGAAGAGAGATATTCCCTTGATCCCAATCAAGTAATAGATCGTTTGAGATTTTTTTAACCAGCGCAGTCAATGTGCTGTGATGCGCTCTGAATCCAGATTGAAGATCTTCATAGCAGTTACTCTTTTTTTAAGGAGCTGAGCTGTGCTTTAGTTTTAGTGATTTTGCATCTAATAGATGTACTTTTATTTGAGGAATAATTCATAAAATCATTGGTGCTAAATTTTATAGCTGCATTTGAATCTGTCAATGTTTGACTGTTTAGTAGATTAGCCTTTGTTTCAAATAAGAGGCGTGGGTAATTTTGATTTGTTTCTATTAATTTCCAGGCAATTTTGAATATTGCCAATCTAGTTTTTTCCATTTACGCTCATAGTTTCTGGTTTGTCTTTTTAGCACATTTGTATTATCATCAGACCACAAAGTGGCCTGTCTATCTCTGACTTGTTTTAACTTAAGCGGGGCTACACAGTGTCTAGGGTGCTAGCGAGAATATTATTCATACTATAGGTTATTGTTTGGTGATTGCATTTTCATCTGCAGGTACACTAGAAAGGTGAGTAATATATGGTAGGTTTCTTATAAAAGCTTCTTTAGTATTTTGGTTTATATTTCTCCCTAGTTGGTAGCGTTGAATGCTATTGCTAACGTTTATAGTATGCAAAGCACAAGATACAAGATAGTGGTCTGAGATTTCCTCACTTTGAGGCGATATAACAATGTCACTGAGGTCAATGCCATGAGAGAACCAAATCTAGAGTGTAATGTAGACGGTGAGTTGCTCTGGCCACATTTTGGTTGAACAAACAGGAATTTAGGAGGTCTGTAAAGGCAATACCCAACGAGTCTTTTTTGTCATTGATATGGATGTTAAAGTTTCCAAAAAGCAGTCTTTATCTGCTTTGACCAAAAAATGTGCGACAAAATCAGCAAATTCTTAAAGAAAGCATGAAATTGTGTTTTGGTGGCCTGTAGACAACAGCTAATGTCACATAGAATCCACATCTTTGTTTTGATACTGCCAATGTAATATGGAGCACAAGTACTTTGAAGGATTTAAATTTATGTTCTGTCTTTTTGGTTGTGTTTAGGTAATTTCTATATATTGTGGCAACACCCCCACCACGACCTGTTGAGCGCAGTTTATGATTGTAACGGTAATTTTTAGGTGTTGCTTCATTTAATCCAAAATAATCATTTGGAGTGAGCCAGGTTTCAGTTAGGCATAGTATATCATGGTTAAGTTCTGAGATTAATTGATTTATGATTACAGCTTTTGGTGTAAGAGATCTGATGTTTAGGAGACCAAATTTTAGAGAGTATGTTTGCGATTTGTATAAATTGTAGCCTAATTTTATATTGATCAGATTATTGGTGTTAAGCAAAAAGTTGTTTTTAGTTTTTTTTTTGTTTTCCTGCTATGGACACTGTTTTGATAGCAAATGTTAGGTTTTGACAGTTATTAGGTGGGTTTCTGAGGCAGTATTCTAAGGTGTTATATTTGGAATTATTTTGTCAGATGCTAATAAGGGCCCTAGAGATGTTATCTGTTAGACGTTTAGAGCCTAGCTTGCTTGGATGGAGTCAGGACGGAAGAGATTCCAGTTGTCAACAAACAGTAACTGCTCTTCTTGACAGAAGTTGGTGAGCTTCTAAGTCGGCTGAATTAATCGGTTCCCCTTCGATACATCGGCAGAGGGCCAGAGATGATAATTTGGGTGGCGAGTGACAGGTGGTGAGCAGTGCGGATCAGTTTACTGTAATCCGCTTTTAGCACCTCTGACTGACGAGGAGACGGATCATTAGACCCGATGTGCAGGACCACAGCCTTGATGTTCCCATCAGGCTTCAGGATTGCAGGTAAACGTGCGGTCAAGAACCCTTGTTCATACCGACAGTCTCTTGGACATGTCAAACGATGCAACTGCTAATCACCAGAGTGTTCATCTCAGGTTCGCTGAGAACGGTGAACCGGTTCTGGGTGCGGATCTCAAAACTTGATTGCGCAGGATGAGTGAAGGTCCCTCCGAAAACGGGTTTACCTTCTCTTCTTCTGTTCACAAAAGAAGAAAGCTGGATTGCGATGGTCCATTGCTGGCGTGCAGTTTACTGTAGCAGCATGTGTCCTGCTGGGCACAGACGGTGAAGTACTATTAGAATTTTTATGAGCGGAGATTGCCACACATTGTTCCTTGAGCTTGGATCTTTTGGCTGATCTGAAGCTCAATATCTGCTCATTCGGATTTGATGACGCTGAGATCGAATGACTCTTGATCTTCCCAATTTGTTGAGGAACAGTGTAGTGAGGCCATATTATGCAGAGTAATATCTATCTGCTCTTTCAATTTTTAGGTTATTATTATTATTTATTTAATTAAACTAGAGTTAAATTTTTCAGCTGCACTAAACTATAGACTACACCAGGGGTCGGCAACCCAAAATGTTGAAAGAGCCATATTGTACCAAAAAAACAAAAAACAAATAGGTCCGGAGCCGCAAAAAATTAAAAGCCTTGTATAAGCCTTATAATGAAGGCAACACATGCTTTATGTATCTATATTAGCCTACTATAAAAATGACTAAGTTTGCTACGAATACATAATGAGCCTTCATGATTAAATGTTTATTTTCCCTGCAGTGAATCCTGTAGAAAACGACGCACCACGTGACTACTCTGTTGTACGATTACAATATTAATGAATTATGTTTCATTGCTTTGATGAAATTAGAGAAGTGCAATAAAGAAATCGAATTTTTGATGTCATTTTTATTTTGAGGATTCACAAAAACAACATCAAAATGGAACGTGCACAACGTGCCCCTTAACTGGACAACAAACAATGCGAAAAAACGCAGCATACATTTATAAAAATAAAACAGCAGCCTTTTGAAAAGAAGTATATAAAATCACAGCCACTTTGTTACTAAATACGTGCATGCCTTCCATGCAAGTCTTTCCACTTTACTCTTGTTATTAGACAACTTCCCAATACAGAGCAAACATTCAGGTGATCCTTCCGCATCGGCAATGAATGCCATCGATTCGGTCCAAGAACCGTTGAATCATCTGTTCTCCTCGGTTATGTTTCTCTTTTTCTCGTTGGGATCCATGTCCCACCACACAGCCGCTGGTTTGTTTACAGCAGCCACATGCCTGGCATCCCGCCCCGCTAGAAACGTGTGTCGCGGGTGATGACGCAAATCGTTGCTGACAGAAATGTTGAAATTAAATATTTATTCTACACTCTTTTACAGCATTGGAAAACGTTAAGAATGTTTGTCCTCCTATAGAAACCATATTAAACAAAAAACATATTTACATTTTTCCTTTTATTTTTTCATTTTTGAAAAAGCTCCAGGGAGACACTAGGGCAGCGCTAAAGAGCCACATGCGGCTCCAGAGCCACGGGTTGCCGACCCCTGGACTACACTAACACTGTTGTTTAATGGCGAACGTTAAAAAAATAAATAAAAGCAGGTTTCGAAGTCAAATTAGCTTGCTGTTTAACAGTTGTAGGTTTAAGGAAATAAGTAATTTGTTTATTTATTTATATAAATCTTAAAAGAGTGGAGGAGTTAGTTTTGTGTGATTAAAGTAAGTTTAGCAAAAGTTAAAGTAGCTTAAAAAGGCTAGGAGCAACAGAACTGAATGCAACTGAATTATTCAATGGCTAGTGTGGCCGGGGAATTGCAAAGGCCTAACGGTAGTACCCGGTACTCAAAGTGATCGAGCGGGGTATTGAATGCAGTCTTCCATTCATCCCGACTTATAAACAAGACTACAAATGCAAACAGCACTTTGTTCAGCTTTTATTTACAAGCTACTAACCTCATTTGAGGTGGGTAGTTCTGATCCTGTCTTCTGTGCTGTTGTGTACCGGCCCCGTAAGTACAATAAGAATTTTTTAAATACAGACTTTTTAGCAGAAATTATTCCGAAATTTGATGGTGTTCTTATTTTTGGAGATTTTAATATTCACATGTGTTGTCCAGATAAACCGATGGCAAAGGATTTTCTAACCCTTTTTGACTCTTTTAACCTGGTACAGTCTGTACCTGGCCCAACGCAACGGCTCGGACACACTCTGGACTTGGCTTTATAATATGGGTTGTTTTTAACTGATATGGAAATCTGTGACTCTGGGCTCTCTGATCATATGACACTGTGGAGCTCTACTCCAGGTTTGATTCCACCTGCCATAGGATCCTAGATCAAAACTAGGCGGCCTAAGTCAAAACCAGAGCCCTGGTTCAACAACAGGACCCGTCCTGTCAGGAAGAACTGTCGCAGAGCTGGAGGTCTCACACCAATGATGGAAGACTGTTGGAGGCGGTCCCCTGATAAGGGCAATAAGTTTTTATTGTTTTTTATTGAAAAGGTTGCTACCAGCAGAGCTGTGATCACATCTCCTGAATCTGACCCTTCTGCTCCATCCCCTTGCTTTGCTGTCTTTAATAAGTTTGAGCCTGTAACTCTTTCCCTTGTAGAGGATGTAGTGGGTCAACTGAAACATCCCAGCTCTCCACGTGATCCTATTCCTGCACGATTATTAAAACAAATATGTCCTAGTATAGCTCTGAGTGTTCTTAATATTGTAAATTGTAGTCTGTCCTCTAGCGTGGTTCCTGTTAAACTTAAATATGCAGTAGTCCAACCTCGGCTAAAGAAAATTGGTCTGGACCACTCAGTGTTAGCTAATTTTAGGCCTATCTCTAAACTGCCACTTCTTTCGAAAATATTAGAGAGGATTGTTTTTTGTCAGCTGCAGTCATTTCTGGAGGAAAATTACACATTGAAGTTTTTCCGTCTGGCACGTGATACTGGTGACTGCATTGTTTTGGTTCTGATGATTTAACTGCTGCCTTTGATACAGTGGACCACAAGAGTTTAATAGCTTGTTTAAATCACTTAGTGGGCATTTGTGGAACAGAACTTGACTGGTTCAGGTATTATCTGGCTGATAGAACATTTTGTGTGAACATCTTGGATGCTGAGTCTTCCTGTGCCCCCCTCTCATGTGGAGTTCCTCAGGGTTCAGTTCTAGGACCATTGTTGTTCTCCCTTTACCTTCTGTCCTTAGCCTTAGGCTCGATCCTTTGGAGACACAATGTTTGCTTCCACTGCAACCTTGATACATACGTTCATCTCATCCCGTCTGGACTACTTTAATTGACTTTACTCTGGAGTGAGTCAGTCTTTGCTCTCTTGTCTGCTGCTGATTTAGAATGCTGCTGCTTGACTTTTAACTGCTACCCGTATAAGAGAGCACATCACCCTGGTCCTCGCATTCCTTATATTCTTATAGAGTTCACTTTAACATTTTTTTGTGTGTTTTTAAATGTCTAAATGGTCTTGGCCCTCCTTACCTCTTTGAGCTTATTCACACCTATTCCCCCTCTCGGTCCCTCAGGTCAGCTGATCTGCTGGACCAAGGTCCAGGAGGAAGCTCAGGGGGGACAGGGCCTTCTCTGTTGCTGCTCCTCCGCTGTGGAACAACCTCCCTCTCAGCGTTAGAGCTGCCCCCTCACTGCACACTTTTAAAATCCGCCTTAAAATGCCCTTTTTTTCTGTGGCTTTTAATCCTAGAAGGATTTAGCTTCTTTTACAAATTTTTTGTGTTAATATTATTGTGTTTTATGTTTTATGTATTTTTATGCTTTTCGTATTTAGAGATGTGCAGCACTTTGGTGTCAGCTGTAGTTGTCTTTTTTTAAAGTGCTTTATAAATAAAGTTGGTATGGTATGGGTATGGTCTCCCAATTAATCTGTGGGTTATGGCGTCTGAACCAGGGATTACCAAGAATAATGGGATATTGGGGAGAACATAGAACAATAAAAGTAATTATCAAAAATAATCAAACTCACCATGCCAGTAGAAAGACCAGTGTGAGAAAGTACACGACCATCCATAGCATACACGGCAGAATATTCAGAACACTGAGATCTGGGGAGCTTATTAGCCCGAACAAACCCCTCGTCCACAAAATTTCCTTTACCTCTGGTGTCCAAGAGGAAAAAACAGGAAACAACCTTCCCTCTAAGCGGAGAAATGACTGGGACTGTGCCGACCCCGGGTTACTGACGAGCATTGCCTTTTACTGGACAACCTCTGTCAAGATGGCCAGAACCACCAAAGAAGAGGCAAAGGTGGGTCTGAATCCACCGCTGTCTCTCCTCTAAAGAAAGCTGAGTGTTGCCCAGATGCATGGGTTCAGGAACAGAAGTTGGTAGAGGAGTAGCGGGAATCAGCGAAGCCTCCCTATTATTGTGCACTTGCACTGGCCTGCAAAGAACGCAGTTTCTCTTGACGGATTGCCAACTTCACCAGGTCGTCGAAAGTCTGGGGCAGTTGCTGGGCATTGATGTCCTCCTTAATGTCTGGACGAAGACCATCTAAGACCCGCGCACATAGGGCTTGTTCATTCCACCCCGAAGAGGCAGTGAGGGTACGAAAATCCACGGCATTGTCAACCACGGAGCTGGTCTCTTGATGGAGAGAGACCTAAGCACAGGAGGCCTCATGCCCGTAGCGGGAAACCTTTATCATCTCTGACTTAAAAATTACAAAAGTCTGCCAGCAAGGAGCCTGTCGGCCAGTGATCTCCAAAACCTGATGCCATGACTCCATGGCTTGACGCATACTGGCTAATTCCTCCTGGTGCCATCCCAAGAGAGCCCCTTGTCTGTCCAAGGCAGTCTGAAGAGCGTCTCTTGTTGAGTCTATTTAACTGGTGAGTCCCTTCTGTTAGAAGCGTGCCGCAAGGAAGCAGAGATAGACTCAGTTGCAAGGAAAATAATCCACAGCTGAGTAAGCCAGAAAAGTGCAGACAGAAATCAGGCTGAACATTCTTATGGAAAGGGCAATACCAGGAGTGGTTCTTCTGAATCCGTAACCACCTAGAGCCAGAGCTAGGAACCAGAAGACCAGTGCAGAGCTAGGCTGGAGAAACACAAGCACATCCGGAGCAAACTAGAACAGAGAAACAAGGAAGCAACTAGAGACACAACCGACAAAACTTTCACAACCGACTCACAAGGAAGGAAAGGAAACAGGGAAAAAGAGCTGACTAAGTAACAGCAGCAGGCAGCAGCTTTGCTCTAATGAGGAACCGGGAGGCAGAGAGCAGACAGGACCTAACAGATGAGCAGCAGCAGATGAACTGCTCTGTGACGTAATTACTAACGTGACACAAACAAGGGTGAAAAAAGACTGTCATGAGATCGTAAATCATTTTAACAGTTTATTATCTGATTTTTTCCTAAAAGATGTGGGCCGCGACAAAATACAGTACTGCTAAAAACACGAGAAAGGTTTGGAGTTTGACCGAGGAAAATATCAGCTTATCTCACTTTACAATGAGCGACGGTGAGCGTCTTCAACTCTTTCAAACATAACACCTCTTTTGTTATAAAACACACCTGTTCTTATTACACAGTAAATGCTGTGATATTTGTCTTACAGGCAGATTCTGATGATTAAATCAACTGTGCTTTTTTGTAAAAAAAAAAATGTATTCACTTTTCACACTTAATTACTGACACTATTGTAATCTGGCTATATGTTAGATGATGCATAACATTTTCCAAACAGCAAAATTGTTTCATATAAACGTGTTATATGAAAAACTCCACAAACCCTGTTTGCCCTCAGTGAATTACATGCTTTAAACAGCCTTCAAACGTTAAATCACTCATTTAAAGCTGCTGTTTGGCTGGAATCATGCTAGATTACTGTAGTTTTATGTGTAAATGAGTGGTTATAATACATTAGATTAAAATTAAATGATTAATATGACATGTTCAGATGTCAACAACAAAAACACGCAACGAAAAAAAAGGAGAAACTGATTTTGCAAATGCAGTTGAGTAAAAAATAAGATATTTGAATTTGAAATGTAGCGAAGTTAATTTAAAAGTTATCCCCAAATTAAAATACGTCAGTAAAGTAAAGATACTTGAAAAGGCTACTTAAGTACAGTAACAAATTACATTTACTTTGTTACTGCCCACTTTTATGCATTGTCCACTTTTATGTACATGAACAATATTACCCTTTTACTTCAAGTTGTGTTTTACCAATCAAAAACCTAGAGTATGAACTTTTTGTCTCAATTTTGATGTAAAATAAGGAATTTGTAGTTTAGGCCCATTTTATTTGTTAAATAAAGAACATGTACTGTTTCCCTCATTTTGTAGAAACAGCACTTTTGGTCCCATTTTGGGCAATTTAATGATTATGCTTGTTTGTTAATTTTTTTTGTGCAAAATAAGGAATATGCACTGTTCATCTCATTTTTGTGGAAAATAAGAAGTATACAGTTTTTGTCATATTTTTTTTTTTTTACTTTTAGACCCATTGAACTTTTAAAAATAAGGAATATAGAGGGGTTTTGTTTTTCAAAATTAGAAACTTGAAATTTATGCCACAATTTATATACTAAAGTTATCAACTTTTTTGCCCCATTTCCTTTTTTATTTAGTAAATAAGAACTGTGCACTCTTTTTTGAACTATGCACAACTTTTTGTGGAAAATTTAGCAATATGCTCTATTTAGCAAAATATTGAAAAATTTAAGCAATTTGTCCCATTTTTTACTAAATAAGGTGTATGCCCCTTTTTAATGAGAGTCTGGCAGGATCTTTTTAAATACTGTAAAAAAAGAAAGTATGTAACTAGTCAGAGATAATTTTATGCATTAAAATTAGGTGACTCATGGTTGAGTGGAAACACTGAAGAGGCCATTCAACTATTCTCTTTTCTCAAAAAGAGAAACGTAATTAAGACTTTTTAATTGTATCTGAAGCTTGTTTTTTACTGAAAAGGAATAATGATGAATATGAATAATGTTGCCCATGATGTAATTGTTATCATTGTAAATTCTTAAACTTTCTTACAGTAAAAGTATTTTATTGGTTCTCAAAGCATAGGTTTCAACCATTTCATTGTCTGGATGTTAGTGTCATTTTAAAATGTAATAAATGCATTGCAATTAAGCATTTACATGTAACTAGATAGTCAGTCTAGAATTTATAAAGCAATTAAAAAGCTTTTTTTGCTACAAAATCAAATAGTACTTTACAAACAAAGCTCTATTCTTATAGGATAGCATTTTGGTATTTCAAGATGAATGGAAGTTTATACCATTGCATGTATAATAAAGTCATCCTTGTCACTGAAAATTCAAAGCTTCCAATATTCAGTTAATAATCAGTTAAAATGTGTCATGTTTTAATTTAAGAATCTTAAAGGCTGATTGAACAACAGGAAGGTGACTTTTTGTCATTTTGGGTGGACTATATCTCATCTGTTTTGGGACAATATGGTAAAGTTGAAGTTGGTAAAGTACATTATCAATTCAGGCTTTGGTTTTAATCAGTTCATATGATTAAATTATTATGCAATGTTTTGGTGTAGTTTCTAATGTGAACATGGGTTTGGGGCTGTGTGTGTGTCTGTGTGTATTTGGTTTCAGAGCCGCAGCTGAAAGGCATCGTGACACGACTGTTCAGCCAGCAAGGCTTTTACCTGCAGATGCAGCTGGATGGAAGCATCGATGGTATCAAGGATGAGAACAGTGACTACAGTGAGTGACTGACACAGCACTAAATGGAGTATGCATTAAATAAAAATAGTGGATGTTTGCCCTTTGTTGGGAAAACAATTTCCAAAATGTGATCACAGATGAGTTTTTGACCTACAAGAGAATTTAGCACTGTCTTAATGAAATATCATCCACATAACTGCATTTACACTCCCTTAAATACCATGTGACAACAGCATACCAGCTCTGAGGACATTGTACAGTATGATGTATTGTAGGCCAATCAGATACCACCAAATTGTTATCAACAGGTCCCAGACAGACAAAAAAAAAGTTTTAGTTGTCCACACGTATCTGACATACTGTAAAAACTTCACACTGACCCACATTTTCTTCCAATTTTTAGTACCTGTAAGCCACAAACATAATACTGTAGTTAAAAAAAAAGGCTTGAAACGTTTGACTGTCTGTGTAATGAATCTATGGGTTTCTTTATCTGAAATGACTGGGCCTTTTAGGTGAGTCATCCTTTTCTATGGGGCTGTCTAATAAAGAAAATAAAATCTTTCCTCATGAAGTAATTTTAAAAACATAAAACTGAAGTATATTCTACAGTTTGTTAAGTTTCCTGTCGAGGAACAAACTACCCTGGAAATCTCAGTGGAATTGCTATGGAGAATTCACACTGTGTATTCATTAAAGTTGATTCTTATTGACGACTTACAACTTAATGTTGTTTCATTAAAAATGCAGACTTTTGAAATTGCTGTACTTTTTGACCAGTACTACTTTCAATATTGTGATAAATGTCTAATAACAAAGCAACTTGGAAGCATGCAGTTTCATTTATAGCAACAATTATGAACAGCTTGCTGGTTTAGAATGAAAAAAAAAACTTATAGTAAAAAATCTCAAATATTGTTTTGTCTGTGTGGTGTCTCTGTGGGTACAAATTGTTTAGTCACACAGCAAACAACCTTTTTGGTGCAGTTCAATAAGTTTAGATTGGACTGGAAGTGAATGACAATACTTGAAGTGTCAAGGAAAAATCTAGACTTTATTACTTATTTTGATAAATTAATGTTACATGATTTTAATTATTATTTTTAAAACAGATAATGCTATATTACATTAGATAGAATTGCTATAAATACAAGGAATCAATATACATAAAAAATTATACCTTAAAAATAAACTAATAACGAAGAAACACATTTCTAAGTAAATTATTTCTAGCTAAATTAAATAAGTAATCGTAACGTTTAGTTTGATCATTGGAACAAGCTAAAAATGGACGTAGGCAACCATTGGCCTCACAAAAGTGCATTGCTTTCTGGTGACAAAATATGGGTCCAGAGAGACAGGACATAGGCATAGCACAGATGTCTGATTGCCTCAATGTTTACCCCTGAGAGTGCTCATGAAGGTCAAAACTATTGATTGAAATAAAAAAAACATTACAGCAACAGGGTTGTAAACATGTTTTTTCAGTTCCAAAGATGGCCATTTTTAACATTGGAGTAAATGAGAACTTGCTCACGTCTGACCTCACTCCCCTTGCAGCCAGTCGAGGAATTACAGTTCAGTCACTTCCTATTGCACTGGAGCAGGGATTGCCCCTTGTTTCCAAGGCACTTCTGAGGTGCTTCACATGACTGAAACTCAGAGATTTTGGGGTTTGATCACACGAGACATCAAGGGCATCAAGAAATTATGAAAAGAAAGTGAACGATTTCTGCGCTCACAGCAGATGTCTGTGAGACTTATAAATAGGCAATAGGCCATTTATTGTACATTTTTTTCTTATCATTCATTGTTAAAATATCAAGAGTGGTACTTCAAATCCCACCACACTAGGCAACATCTTCGATTAAATTCTATTCTTTACAGATACTGGTATTAACGAGTCAAGTTTATTTCTGAGATATTCAGGTAATAAAAAACGGACGTATAAAAACTATGACAATTAGCTAACTTGAGACATATAAAGGAGTTATGTTAAGTTTTGATAAACTTTTACGAACTCAACCAACACAGACAATTGTTTGCCCATTTATGAGGTGAAGGCGCCACCCAGTGGCAATGAAGCAATATGATTAATTTGCTGTGGGACTCACAATGACAACAGTACTTCACTAGTCACTGGTAGTTTAAAAACATTATTTTAATAAGTATATTCTGATTCGCTTATACCAAAGATATAAATCCTAGGTTCCTGTACAGCTGATGTCAATTAGCCTGATGTAATTTTCAAATAAGCTACATAAATAATAAAAATAGGTTATTTTTTCAAGCTTAAAGGAAGAAGTTTAACTCTTAAAATTAAAAACATCAGCTTATGTAGACAGCATACAATATTTGCAGATTCTTTTCAATTATTGTTGGTACAATAGATGTGCCACCCACAAAATGTATTGTTCAAACCAAGCTTGGAATTTGCATGGTTATCCTGTTTAATGCACCCTCCTCAGAATAAGGTGTGGTGCAAACCAAGAGATTGTGGCTTTCCTTAGTCTGGTGCTTTGTGTCCCTGCCTCAGGAAGTTGAGACATGGTGAACAGCTCCAGCGGCACCAGACTCCAAAGTTTCGCACATGACTGCGCCTCAATCAAAAACAAAGGTTGCCAACACAAGCATGCACATCTGGATGAAAAATGGGCACAATCGAAAAAAAGTTTGGCTTTGTCACATTGGCTTGGTTTTTCAAAAGGACAAAAACGCAGGAAGGACAGTTTCTGCTTGGCCTTCTTCACAAGTAGTCGATGTGTGTGCTCCACTTTAGGTCCAGAGAGATGATGATGCCCAAGAACTTGAATGACTCCACTGGGGCCACAGTGCTGTTCATGATGGTACATTTGCATTTATGCATTTTCATAGTAGGTGTTCCCTGAAGAGAAGAGTTTTCAGTTGCTTTTGAAAGCTGTTAGTGTTGCTTCTTTCCTGACTGGATCAGGAAGTTTGTTCCACCAGTCAGGTACAGTGAAAGAGAAGGTTCTGCTGAGAGATCTTCTGCCTTTGTGGGATGGATAAGGGGAGTAACATGAGCTCGCTTTGATTCATTAAAGATAAGATGAGCTGCAGAGTGCTGGATCATCTGCAGAGGTTTGAGGGTGTCTGCTGTAAGCCCTGCTAGGAGAGCGTTGCAGTAGTTCAGATGTGAGAGGACCAGAACCTGAACCAGGAGTTGAGGTGCATGCTCAGTTAAGAAGGGCCTGATCTTTTGAATGTTGTGCAGTGCAAATCTATATGCTGGAGTTGTCTTTGTGATGTGGTCTTTGAAGGATAGCTGTTCATACAAAATCACTCCAAGATTCCTGACTGAAGGAGAAAAGGTGATTGCAGAGGATTGCAACTGAATGGTGAGGTTGTGATGCACAGAAGGATTGGCCGGATTATCAGAAGTTCTGTCTTGGTCATGTTGAGCTGTAAGTGATGGTTCTTAATCCAAGAAGAGATGTCGTTCAGGCAGTCAGTTATGCCGGTAGTTACTGATTGGTCATCAGGAGGGAACGACAGATAGAGTTGAGTGTCATCAGCGTAGCAGTGGTAGGAGAATCTGTGTCTGAGGATGATAGGCCCCAGAGAGGTGGTGTAGATGTAGAATAGAAGGGGCCCAAGGACTGAACCCTGGGGAACCCCGGCGAGTAGTCTATGAGTGTTGGAGACCTCTCCCTTCCACCCGACACTGAAAGATCTACCAGTGAGATAGGACTCAAGCCAATCGAGTACAGTTCCAGTGATGCCCATTCGCAGAGAGAGTGGAGAGAAGGATTTTATGGTTGACTGTGTCAAACGCAGAAGAGAGATCTAGTAGGATGAGGATGGATGATCTGTAGTTAGCCCTGGCACCTCGCAGCGCTTCCGTTACAGACAACAAAGCCATTTGAGTTGAGTGTCCATTTTTGAAGCCTGATTGGTTGTGAGCTTGTTGTTCTGAGTCAGGAAACTAGAGAGTTGCTTAAACACAACCTGCTCAATGAGTTTTGCAGTGTAGGACAGCAAAGAGACAGGTCTGTAATTTTCCACCAGTGATGTGTTGAGTGTAGGTTTCTTGAGAAGCGGGGTGACTCTGGTCACCATGAAGGTTTTAGGGAAAATGCTGGTAGTGATCGAGGAGTTGATGATGTGAGTGAGGGCAGGTCTGATGGTAGGTGAGATGGTTTGTAGAAGATGAGAGGGGATGGGATCGAGAGGGCAGGTAGTTGGATGCGCTGAGCGAAAGAGTTTGGACACCTGATCTTCTATGAGTGGAGTGAATGAGGACATGTAAGGAGTCGAGGATTGTGGATGAATTTTGGGTGTAAGGTGGTGCAAACTGTCGGCTAATGGTGAGGATTTTGTCTGTGAAGTGATCAGCGAAGTCATCTGCGGTGAATGAGGTCACTGGGGGAGGGGGGGTTGGAATGGACAGAAGAGTGAGTTGAAAGTCCTGAAGAGCTTTCGGCTGTCTTTGGCAGGAGAGTGTGGGGGAGGGCTTGTCTTGAAGTCCACTACCATCGCCACTGTTTTGACGGTGTTGAGCTCAAGGTTGTTTAGAGACCCAGCTGATCCACTTCCTGTCTTTACATAGAATACACCTCAAGATGGCGCTGAGGATGGCTGCCGTGTTGCGAGCTCCGACAAAACTTTGCAGACTTTTATTTGTTTTACTTGTTTCTGCTCTGTTTTTTGTACTGGAGTCAAACTCAGTGATCACATATGACAGAGACACACTGTTAAAAATTGGCTCTTTCATCGCACATTGGAAAACGGACATTGAGTTTCTTAATGCTGAAGCCCTTTGTTTGGAGCGTACAACCACGACAAAAGAAACGCAGCCGGAAAAGAGGGAAGCGGGCAGGGGTTCTCTTCAGTCCTGCTGGCCAACAAACTTTGTGAACTGCGTGCTCGGACTTTACACCAACGGAAAGCATGGGACTGCTGCATTATTTTGCATCACAGAAACCTGGTTATCCGTGCTGAGGTTCCAGACTCGGCTATTGAACTCTCAAAGTTTACCATGCACCGCGCGGACAGATCGAGGGAGGGGAAAAGCAGAGGTGGGGGTATTTATTTCTTTATTAACAACTCATGGTACGATGAGAGGAACTTTCACTGCATTTAACGTTTCTGCTCTCCCTATTTTGAATACCTCATGCTTCTGTATCGACCATTCTGGCTACCAAGAGAGTTTACAGCGGTCATAATCACGGCTGTTTATATTCCACAACAAGCCAACACAGAGCAAGCGCTCAGGGATCTGTATGACAATATAACTAAGCCGGAAACCATGCACCCGGAAGCCGCGTTCATCATAGCAGGGGATTTTAATAATGCTAACTTCAGGAAAATAACACCAAAATTCTTCCAACACATCACAATAAACACTCGTGGCGACCGCGTTTTGGACCATTGCTACTCTCCCTTCTGGGACGCCTACAAGTCCCTCCCCTGTCTACCGTTCGGCAAATCAGATTACTCTTCCATTCTACTTCTACCCGCTTAAAAGCAGAAATTGAAACAGGAAGCGCCCACCCTCAGGACATTCCAAAGCTGGTCATACAATCAGATTACATCCTTCAGGATCGTTTTGATCATGTGGACTGGGATATGTTTCGGGCCGCGTCTGATGACGACATCAAAGCCTACTCAGACGCCGTGACATGATTCATCAGGTAGTGTGTTGATGAAGTGGTACCGACCAAAACAGTACGGATTTACCCAAACGAGAAACCTTGGTTAAGTGGCGATGACACCAATCTTCAGTTAATGCCTGGAGAAGCTGATTAAGGAACACCTCTGCTCTCATCTGCCTGCTTCACTCGACCCTCTGCAATTTGCATACAGGAGCAACCGCTCCACTGATGATGCGATCGCTTTCACCCTCCACACTGCTCTCTCCCACCTGGACAATAACAGCATGTATGTGAGAATGCTATTTGTTGATTACAGCTTTGCATTCAACACCATAGTCCCTGCCAAGCTCATCTCGAAGCTCCAGTCTCTGGGTTTAAACACCTTATTGTGCAGCTGGATGTTGGACTTCCTGACGGGCAGACACCAGGTGGTCAGACTAGGTAACATCACCTCATCTTCACTGACCCTCAACACTGGTGCTCCCTGTACACGCACGACTGTACAGCTAAACACAGCTCCAATGTCATCGTTAAATTCGCTGATGATGCAACGGTGGTAGGCCTGATCACCGATAACGATGATACAGCCTACAGAGAGGAGGTGAGTGCTCTGATACACTGGTGTCAGGAAAATCACCTTTCACTCAACATCAATAAGACCAAGGAGCTAGTGGGGGATTTTAGAAGGCAGAAGAGAGACCATACCCCCATCACCATTGACAGGACACCTGTGGAACGGGTCAGCAGCTTCAAGTTCCTTGGTGTCCACATCGCTGAGGACCTCACATGGAATACACACACAGATGCATTGCTGAAGAAGGCACAACAGCGTCTCTTCTTCCTCAGGTGTCTGAGGAAATTAGGAATGAGCCCCCAAATTCTCCGCTCCTTCTATACCTGCATTGTGGAGAGTATTCTGACTGGCTGTATTACTGTCTGGTACACAAACAACACCAGCAGTAACAAAAAAGATCTCCAGAGGGTTGTGCGAGCTGCCCGACGTGTTGTAGGAGGTGAACTTCCCTCCCTCCAGGATATTTACAACAGACGCAGCAAGAAGAAAGCATTGCGAATCATCGGTGACACCAGCCATCTGAGCCACGGACTGACTGATCTCTGTGCTGCCCTCGGGCAGACGCTACCGCAGTATCCAGGCACGCACAAGCCGACTGCGAGACAGCTTTTTTCCCCCAGACTGTCAGCCTGCTGAACACACAGAACTGACATTCATTGCACTTAATTTTGATGTACACGTAGACATACATAATCGCATTTTGCACCCACATTGCACCCATATTGCATGTATATTGCACACAAATTCTACTTTGTACATAAATATGCAATGTCTTGCATACCGCTTTTATATTGCACTGACATGTCTTGTTTGAATTTGTATTTCGTACTGTATGTCTGCACTGACTAGAGCTTGCACCTAACCTTTTCACTCATCACAGCTCACACGCTACTGGTGATGTGACAATAAAATTGATTTGATTTGAATTCCCCCATCTTCACAAGCTGTTGTCTGTCTGTCTGTCAGGAAGCCTGTGATCCACTGACAGGTGGAGTCAGAGACGGAGAGCTGGGAGAGTTTGTTTCGAAAGAGGGATGGGATGATGGTTTTAATGCTGAGCTGATGTCCACAAACAGGAGGCTCACATAAGTCCCTGATTTATCCAAATATTGCAGGATGTAGTGCAGCTCCATGGTAACTGCACCCTCTACAGACCTGTTAGATCTGTAGAAAAACTGCAGGGGGTCCAGTAATGTTCTTCAGGTGGCCCAGCACCAGTCTTTCAAAGGACTTCATGACCTCAGATGTCAGGGCCACTAGTCTGTAGTCTTTGAGAATACAGTCATTTTAGGCTTCTTGGGGATGGGGATGATGGTGGAGTGTTTAAAGCATGCAGGGACTTCCCACAGCTCCAGTGATCTCTTGAAGATCAGAGAGAAGATGGGAGTCAGCTGGTCAGCACAGGTTCTGTGACACGATCAGGACCTAGTGATTTCCTGACAAACATCACCCTCGCTAATCTGTAGAGTAGGAGTGGGAGAATGGTCTGTGCTGATGGTGTTTGTGAGGGTGTGCTGGAGGTGTTAATGGTGGCTTTGGGAGGACTCCTGTTTCAATAGGGCTAATTAAAAGAAAAGAATGGAACTTTTCTTAACCTTATAGCACGAATGTGCTATTTTTAAAGAGATGGGTTAAGGTGTACATAGATTTGAAAAGGCAAATTTGGAAAATTGGAATGCAACATCTCGTTTCAGTTTCTTAAAACAGCCACAAATATAGATAAGCTTAAAATTGCTCACTCGCTCAGAGGGTTTCTCTGCTGTAGGCTTTTTTCTAACTTCACACCTCTGCTGTTTAATGTTGATGCACTTATGATCCTTGCCCTTGGGGTGCATGCAACAACAGTGGGCAGCCCAGCTTCACACCCCTAATCAATGCTTTGCATCTGACAGTCACTTTTAAACACAGAAGAATGTTTTTGCATGCAAGTGTGATATTGAAGAGAAGTGAATAAGTGTGTAAAAGCTAGTGAGTCAAGTCATTGAAAGTGAAATTGTGTGAGCTAAGTGAAACTGAACTCTATGGTGTAAAAAGGATGTGGAGAGTACAGCACGACGTAGCAGAGTAGAATACTTTCTAAAAATCAGGAGCTTGCTTGCTTGTAATAGGTCAAGCTAATACAGGGGGATCTTAGTCTTGTGTAAGGATTATAGATTAGTCTCTTCAATTCAAGCGCACACGCATTTTGGAAACCTGAAGATCCCTCTGTTGTCTTGGGAGGCCGCACATTCCTAACTTATCTTCCGGACCAGATGTAGGAAATAAAACATTCTGTTCAGCCTATCTTCTAGCCCAAATGGTAACTGGCGCCACAACGGTCAACAGGGGGAGTTATTATTAAAGGACTTCGGAGATACTGGAGCACAAGTGTCCCTCTCCAGACTAACTTGAGGTTGCAAATCCCAGGCTCATCACAGGAGGTCACAAGGGGGGACTATCAACCAAACCCCCCCAGACTCACCAAAGCACAGACCAGTTCACAGATTTCAACATCTGAAACCCCTTGGCTGGATATACTAAGTTTGCTTTTCGTGACGTTATAAAGATGAAAAGAGAGACTCATATCACAATTATGTGCTCGAGTATAACCGTATAATATTCCCCTGATCTGTACTGTATAACTGATAGCATGTATTTTGGCTTGACCAGTTAGCAAAGACGAATGAATGGGTGAACGAATGGTTATGGGTATTAAATTAGTCTTGTTTGGTATCATTCTACTTGAAATATTATTTCTGAAATGATGACTTTCCGTAAAAAGTTACTCTGTATCATCTTTATTAGATATGATCACTAACTGATACAAATCTAAAGGTCTGCTCCAGTCCTTCCTCGAGTCTGTGATCACATCATTTGATCATCACAGCTCGATTTCAGAGTAATCTCATTGGCGAAGCTCTGCAAGGCAGAGCCCCGCCTCATTCCTCAAGAGAGTCTGCGCAGCGGCCCTCTCACTCTGTTTTCTCTCTCTCCCTGTTTGCTCTCTTCACTCTCTCTCTCTCTTCCCCTCCCTCCTTCTCTCTTCATTTTGGCGGTGTTTTGAAACAAAGGACTGGCACGGCCTACTGACATCGAGCCGGACTTCTGAAATTAACAAACTTTGCAACCCACGTGAAGTTCCAGCACGATTCGCCGCGAACCGGCATTTGACTCTGCTTGAACAGACTTGTCCTGGACTCTCAGCGACTCTTTCCCGAGTTCGATTCAATCTTCTCATCATTAAACTCTGGAACTCCAACATCAAATCAGCCATCCTTGCATGGACAACACAAGAAACCTTGCCTATTCAAAGAACTTCCAGAACACGGTAGAAACCGCATTTATTACTTGCTGACCGGGGCATATTGATTCATAGCTGAACTCCATTTCGGGTCCTTAAGACAGGCGTTTGATGAGATTCGCAATTAAGGGTTATCAGTTTAAGCTGTTTGATATTAGATTTCAGAATACAGTTGTCAATCTTTTCTCATATCTGCGTGAATGTGTGTGTGAGTGGGTTTATCGTTATAGTTATTTGTAGAATAGTCAATAAAACGTGTAAACGCATTACTTTGTGGTTTATATATGTTTAATCACTCCCTGAGATGTCGATTTTGAGCTATGAGCTTCCATTTGAGTCTTAGTGTCTTTGGGATACGAATCATATTTGATTAAATATCATTATTAATTGCTGAAGGTTAATTACTGGTGGACAGTAAACTATTAAGCTGTTACAAGGGTCTGTTCTACAATTTTCAAGTGCTCATTTTTGAAATGTGAACCGTTGTCAGATCTAATTATTCATGGAAAACCATAATGGGGAAAGTAATGATTGATTAGGGATTTGATAACAGCGGTGCTGTCCTCTTGTCCTACCTGAAAGGCCTCTGGCCACCTTGTGACGTAATCAACCATAACCAGCAGATATCTTTTCCTGTGTACCCTCACCGTCATGTCTGTGAAGTCAATAACAACTTCCTCACCTGGTCCGGAAGTGAGAGGGAACCACCCTCTCTTTTGCTTAAAAGAAGTCTTGACATTATGTTTTTGACAGATTTCAATTCTTGGATATGGTTCGCAATCAAAGATGGCATTAAAGGATGCCACCATACGTGTTAATTTTTTGGCATTTATTTTTCACTCACATGAGCCAGACAGAGGGATTCAGCTAGCACAGCAGGCACAAGAGAGGATGGCAAGGAGGGCCTTCCATCTGGTGCCTGCCAAAAATTGTTGTGGGAGCGCTGTGCTCCATCTTCTTTGCACGCAGAGATCTCTTCTGGTGTGGCACCTTTTTGCTCAATTACAACAATTTCACCATGGTTTGGGTAGCTATACCCTGCTTTTTGCTTGGCCGCCAAATCAGCTGCTTCATTTCCCTTTGAAATGGGGTTTGTCAATTTGGAGTGCCCTTGGCATTTCATGATAGCAACTTCAGTAGGAAGCGTAAGAGCCTCTAAGAGGTCCAGTGCTTCTTTCGCATGCGCAATGGGTCGACCCATCGAGGTAGTAAAACCACATCTCTTCCACACAGGCATTTCAACATGCACAGCTGTCACCACATAAGCAGATATATATATACATTTAAAGCAACTATAAATGTTGACTTTTTTTCCAGCCGCAAACCCCAGAGCCCGTGTCATAGCCAGAAGTTCAGCTCTTTGTGCAGACTGCTTCCGTTCCGCGTCTGAAACTCTTGTAACAAAGCTCTCCCCTACAGACTCCACCACAGCATAAGCAGACTTCAGCGTACCATCCTCTGCCCTGAAACAACAGCCGTCTGTAAACAAATTTAGTATGTCTGGAGCTGGTGCGAGCTCAATTGCCCGAAGTCTTGTCAGCAGGGTCCAGTCATGGGGTTCACCGTCAGTTAATAGGCCTGCCATGGTTATTCCCTCATGGGAATAAGTGATGTTCGGGCTGATCAGGGTCTTGACCAATCTTCGCTGTCTCACGGAAGAAAATGTAAACGCTGTTGAGTTAACAAAGGACATAACAGAGTGAGATGTCAGTACATTCAGTTTATGGCCCATAACAATATGGCTTGTTTTGTCAACAATTTTAGCCAATCCAGCAACAAATCTGGCACATGTGGGTTGCCTCTGTTCAGTGTTATCCAAGAGAACACTGACATAGGTCAAGACCTTTCTTTGGCCGTGTTGTTTCTGGAACAACACCCCATGTGCACAGGTTTTTGTTTCAGAGACATCCAAATAAAATGGAGATGTGTAAACTGGGCAATTTAGGGAAGCTGCAGCTTTAAGTCAATGAAGGATCGTTCTGCTTCCGGTGTCCAATCCAGTCTTGATTTCAGATTCTTCATCCCTTTTTATTTCACCAACTGCCTTAAGGGCATTGTTGATGCTACATACATTGGTATGTAGTGTCTGCTGAATCCAGTTAAACCTAAGAAAGACAACATGTCAGAAACCGTGACTGGCTTAGGATGCGAGAGGATGTTACTCCTATGGCTGTTGGTCAGAGATGACCCTGCAGCTTTGATCAATCTTCCCATAAAAGTAACAGTGGCTCTGCAAATTTGTAGTTTAGCTATGAATCCTGTTTTGTGCAGTTGTTGCAGAATCAGTGACGCTGCTTGGAGGCAAATTTCTTGTGTAGAGGCTGCCAACAGAATGTCATCAACATACATTATCATGACACACCCATATCAGCAATATCACCCATATCAGTTCACAGCAATCAAGTTGTTTAAGCATGCTGGTAAAGATTCCAGGTGATAAAACAAAACCTTGTGTCAATCTGTTGTAAGAGTACTGATTTTTCCTGAAAGTAAATGCTAGTTACGTTTTACATTCTTCTGCAATTGGTAAGCAAAAGAATGCATTTGCCAAATCAATGCACGTAAACCACTTCTGTCAAAACAGAGAGTGATACATAAGGATGAGGTACCACCAATGTAGGTGTTGCCACCACAGAATTAATTTGTCTGAGGTGCACTAATCTGTATTTTAGTGTACCTGCTTTAGAAATCGGAAAGAGGGGAGTATTCCACTCAGAGTCAAATCGAGTTATTACTTCAACCTCTAAGAGTCCAGCCACTGTACTAGCCACTCCTTCCTCAGCTTCTGGTTTGTTGTGATACTGTGGGACCCATATAGAATTGGTAGCTGTCAATTCAAATGTTACAGGAGTTACATTACAAAATCCCTTATCTTGAGACCATAATTCTTCAGGCAGTGATGCAATGCTCTGAACCTTCCCCATCAGTGTCTTCTCTGCCATGACACATGGATATTCTTTAATGAACCAACACTCTTACATCTTCTGTGTTTTCCTGAATCCAGTAAGCTTCCTCTGCTCTCGAGTACACAATGTTAGTTCTACCTGTTTCTTCCCAGTCTGTCACCTGCAGTAATTTTTTGGCCATTTATATCAGCTCTCTTGCTTAATGTCCTGGATGTAATGCTAGGAAAATGTTTGGTGATGCTGTATCTGACATTTCATACCATTTCGTCAGCTCTTCAGTAAGGTGTATTGGCACTACCACTTCTTCTTTCCCTATCATGATTCCTTCTCCTCTCAGGACCCACTTGTCTCCTTCTACTTCCTGGAACACTTTCTGGTATAGAGTTGTGTCATTCCTGTCATAAAAAAGTGTACAATGTAGAGGGCCAATTGGGGACAGAAAGACATTTAGCTGGTGAAACCAAAAGTCATATTTAGCATACAGTTTGATGACCCTCATGTCATCTTCTCTTTCTTCTAGACATACCCAATAAATATCTGAATCAGTTCTCTGAACCTCACCTATTATAACCCATTGATTCTCTTCTCCACTAGGCTGTGCCGAGCTGTTAGATACCGTTCCATCCGCAAAAGTCACCACTACACCCTCTGGTGTACAAAGGATGCTTGCTCCTAATTTGATCAGCAAATATATTCATAGTAGAGGTACAGGTGCATTACAGAAGTAAAGGAAAGAATGAGTTAGCGATTGATTTGCTGTTTTAACTAGTAATTGTTTTGTCAGAGGCCACTTCTCAGCCATACCAGAAAACCCTCTCACAGTTATACAATACACTCTTGTGTAAATACACAAGTTACACTCTTGTCAATATGCTCTGTCACTGTAGAGATGGTGGTCAACAACAGACCACTAAGTGCCCTAGTGGACACAGGGGCAACTTACTCTACAGTGACAGAGCATATTGACAAGAGTGTAACTTGTGTATTTACACAAGAGTGTATTGTATAACTGTGAATATATTTGCTGATCAAATTAGGAGCAAGCATCCTAATTTGATCAGCAAATATATTCCTAGTAGAGGTACAGGTGCATTACAGAAGTAAAGGAAAGAATGAGTTAGCGATTGATTTGCTGTTTTAACTAGTAATTGTTTTGTCAGAGGCCACTTCTCAGCCATACCAGAAAACCCTCTCACAGTTATACAATACACTCTTGTGTAAATACACAAGTTACACTCTTGTCAATATGCTCTGTCACTGTAGAGTAAGTTGCCCCTGTGTCCACTAGGGCACTTAGTGGTCTGTTGTTGACCACCATCTCTATGAATGGGTCGGCCAAACCCCTCATGGTGGTTTTCTGTAGGCCCCTTCAACAGTGCTCCGCACCATCCTGTCGGCCCCAGGTTGGGAGCGTGGGCACCTGAAAGTGAGAGGATGACGGAAGTTGTTGTCGGGGTTGGGGGATTCGCTCCTGTAATTAGCTTCCCCACCCATTCTATTTCCCCTCTGGGGTCTGTTCCACCCATGTGGGCGATGCTCATACCTGCTTGTGTCATACTGTGGCTGAGGCTGACTCTCTTTTTGTTGAGGCATCTGCTTCAAAGGCTTTTTCTCTTGGTCTCCCTTCCTAGCTGCTTTCAGCTGCAGTTTCAGCAGATGTGTCTTGATTTTCTCTATCTCTACCTTGTCGTTTGCTGTCCTGTCCATTGCCTTATCAGTGTGGAAAATCAAATGTCTTTCCCATACCTCATTTGAAGCCCCCTGCATATCTGGGTAATTGTCTGAAAATATCTTTGGTCACAGTATTATTAGTACCCTTTTCTTCTACCATTGATTCCCATTCACTAGCACAACACAAATGATAAGCTGCTCCGGTCTCTCCAGGTTTGATTCAAAATCTAATGTTTTGGTACACTGTAGGAGGAATCAGAGTGCTCACCTGTGTGAAGGGAACATCATTTTGACAGGTTAGAATTTTAGCATTTTGTTCCAAATCTGTCATTTGTGCATCAGTCAAGATTTGACCCAAAAGGCATCTCACATCACCCAAAGCCAGTGTAGTTCCATGACATAATGAAGTGAGTTTACTTAACCAACGGCCCCCTCCAGAGGTTAGTGGTGGTAACTTAAAACAGCATTCATGTCTGTATGTGTCCATGGTTGGTACACGTCACGTCCATCTGCTTTCTGTAGCAGAGGAGCCATTAGAGGGATGGCATGTTTCACCATCACTGGGGTCTGTAACAAAGTCACTGGATATTCTTTACCTTCACTCAGTCTGGGTGTGCGTATTGTCTATGCCCAATGAGCTATATCTGCATTTTTCTCTGTATTTTTGCTTCTTGTTCGCATGGAAAAGCTTTCATTATTTTCATCTACTTCTTCTACTTCATTTTACCAGTAATTATTACTTGTTTCGTTTTGGATTCCAAATTAACAGTGGACTCCGAGGCTGCTCTTTCTTCCCTGTCACTGAATTTAGATCATATGTTGTGAAAAACAGAATTAATCTCTTATTTTTCTTTTTCCATTTCTTGTTCTTCTCTAATGCTTCTCTCTATCTTTTCTATGACTGCTTGTGCTTTCCTTGAGGTGGTCATATATTCTGAAGCTACCAAAGATTTCAGCTCCTGCACTTGCACAGTTAAATTCTCCATTTCTTCTATGTCTACATCAATGGTTCCTCCTTTCACCTTCAATATTGGTTGCCGTAGGGTGGGTGCAAGATGTTCATGTGGGCAGGGTTGGACCAAACTCGGGTAGAGGCCTGACATTTTGGTTGGAGGAGGGCAGAGAGTAGCAGTGAAACACTTCCTGTTTCTGTCATTCTACTCTCGCTCCCTGTCTGGTGATCTTCCTTCTTCTATTCTTTCCTTTCTAATGCTGTTGCTGTTAGAGCTATTTGAGTCCAATGACGGAGATTCTTTCTGCCTTTCTCACATTCTTTACCACTTTTCTTAAACCAACCACCTTCTTCTTTTCTACTTTCCTGTCTCTTCAATCTGTTATACATTGTTTTTTCCATTTCTCTGATTTTTTCCTGGCAACGACACTTTTACTTCCTCCGGATCAATCCACCCATTATTTTCACACAAGTCAATCCATTTTTCTCTAACTCCTTCTGTCTCTCTTTCTGATCTTTTGGTTCTGTTTGAGCCATCATCATATTCACCACATTTTTCCACTGTGTGGTCACAGGCACACAACCATATTTCTCACTCTCCTTCACAACTCAGACATTTTTTTCACAAACATATAAAACACAGCAAGAATAATAAGCTCAAAAACACAGTACAAAACCACAGCAAAAAAGATACACAATAAAAAAATAATTTTGTACTGACTCAATTTATGTCAAACTGTCTCCAAACATTAATCAGCAATAAAATGCTTAAATTTGAGTTTTAAAGAACTGCTCTCTGAAGGCTTTAAACCTGACTTCATAGGCCTTTTTCTCGTTTTACATAACCTCTCTCTGAAGGCATCAAAACCTGATTTTATAGGCCTTTTTCTCGTTTTACAGAAGCTCTTTCTGAGGAATTTCAACCTAACACACTGATAATTTTATTTGTCATATTGTAACAGAATAAAGTTTCAACCTCTTTCAATATTACTTTTATTACTGTTCATCAAATTCAACACACAAATTTAGTCTCAGTCAATAGCAAAATTTGAATAAACAGGTTTCTGCTTACCTTTTTTTAAGCCAGCCGACTCTTTTGTGTTGAATTTGAATCCTTCCTCGTTGTGGTCAATCAAATTCCTCGCGGGGTCACCAAATTGTGGATCTAGGAGATTATTGCGTGTTCCAATGATCAGGAATTCAGTTTGAGAATCAAATAACAGGTTTAACAGCTGGGTGTAAGCCAAGAAAAGACAGTTTTTCCATAATTATTACAAACATTTATACTTGATACTTTAGCTCCTCCATTCTTGATCGTCCTTCCTTTAGAGAGAGAGCAAGAGAGATCACACAGAAAGTGCAATTTTGGGCAGTGTAGTCCATTCTTCCTGTTTCAGTTGTGCTGTTTTCTGAGAAATTGTCTGACCTTCAACAGAACTTTTAGATCCTCTCCTACCTATTCATAACAGGAACTTTCCAGCTCTTCTTCTAACTAGCCGTTACCCACACCTGGATACAAAATGTATGTTATCTAAATGACTGTCCTTGAAGACTAGCAGTAAGTTCAGAACGAAGGCCTCCTCGCTGGAGAGACTTTAGTTTCTTTGGCCTGTTCTTTCTAACTACTCCTGACTATTATAATACACACATTAAAACACCTATTATTTCTAATACAATATAATTATCATTACTGGCCTACTAATGTCAAAAACCTGTAAACCCCCACCCACAAAATCAACGATCCCATATACAATTATCATTTACTAGCATACTAACAAGAATCCCTTAAACCCCCACCCATCAAATCAACAATCCCATAATGAGTGGAGAAAGACTGAAAAGGAATGGTTGTTTTGATTAAGCTGTTGTAACATAACATCACTCGGGTTGGGATCCATGTGCAGGCTTTTATTTACAGCGTGGTCCAGAAACAGGCGGATAGTCAGGACAGGCAGCAAACAGACATTAACGGAGATCAGCAAGAGTAGTCCCACGGGCAGGCGGCTAGGATCGTAAACGGAGAACAGGCAGGGTCACAACAGGCAGGCAGACAAACAGGATAATCGCTCAGAATTGCAGTAGAGGTACAAACAAGACTTCGCACTGAGCGATGGAAATCAGTCTGTATAAGTAGTGGTTCTAATGTCCTTCAGCTGGGTGTGTAATCAAGGCGCCCCAGAGGTCTATGGGGAATGTAGTGTGGTGTAGATGGAGGAACAGGAGTTAATGCCCTCTGGTGGCCAGAGGAGTGAGTGCCGAGGTTAGACTCCGTGACAGCTGTAAAGAAGTTTTGTTAGCAGTTGATTATATGACAGAACATTAATAAGCATTGATTAAACAATAATAAAAATCCCACACTTATATGTAACAAAATTCTGGGTATTCTGAAAAAAAAATCTGCAAACTGTATGCTTATTCCTAATAGACAGCCTAAAGGCAACATTTTCTAATTTCCCATCTCTAAAATTTACTCAATGGCTTATTATTCTTAATTATTCATATAAATAATTGTTTCTTTTCTTAATTATGAACAATTTATGCTTAATAAAAGAACATATTTCAGTTATGCTAAGTTAATTATTTGTTACTAATATGTACTATTTGTGAATTAGTTAACCATTAACCAAAACTTGACAAAAGTTTATAATAATGTAAAAATAAAGCTGTAATGGGAAATAAATTGTTACAGAAGACAGAAGTTGTGGGAACTGAAGTTGCAAGCCCTCCAGTTGTACTATAATGTGACAATAACAGCTTGGGCACCCTTGGATTTGCAAGTGACAGTGAGATCTGAGGAACCTTATTCATTATAGTGATGAAAGGTGGTCACTCACACATGAATAAATACTCAGGCCTGGAGCTTCTTTAAAAGTTAATTTGTCCATTCCAAATATTTAATGCATAAAAAATGTGTTCATGCCAAGCGGCAATCTCCTGCTCTCCCTGTCAATGCACAATAGGAAGTGGAATAACTCTAACGGCTACTGGGGGTAATGTAAAAATCAGTTTACAACCCTAGTGCTGCAATGTTTTGATTCTGTTGCGATCAAACTGAGGAAGGACCCAAATGCGAGGGGGGTTAACTAAAAAAGTCTTTATTTAAGCAAAAATAAAACTGCTGTTCAATCGAACAGGGAGAACTCTGGCAACTGCAGTAAAAAAAAAAAAAAATCAGGAAACCAAGGTACGCCTCTCCGGAGGGATAAACACAAATGTCAGTAGGGGTTCGCTCCAAGAGCAGAGATGTAGCCAAGATAGGTTGCCCAGAGGAGAGCTTACCAGCTCGTAGATGGGTAGCTGGTGCACCGAGGCAGTCTGGGACGAGTCAACTATAGATCCTCACTTTAGGTTGGGCAGACAGAGAGATCCAAAACAAGAGAGGATAGGAAGATGCGACAGGACACGACAACATAAGGAGGAGAGGAAAATCGGCCAGCATGCTGAGATTGCAGATCAATAACTCACAAAGAGAGATGGGGAACGGGGTCCTTAAAACCCTGAGTAATGAGTGAATGAGATCAACCGTAGCTGATGAGCAATTAACGGGAGCGATGCAGACAGGTGACAGCAGGAGAAGAGGGAAACAAACTTAACAAGCAGACGAGACAGAGAAACAGACCTAACAGATTCAGATCATTAGTTTTGACCTTCCTGAACTGATTTCTTTAATTATTTGTTTGTTTAAGATATATTAAGATTGACACCTTCAGTCAATTAGACATTAAATCAATTAATCGATCAACCAATCATTAAAAAAAATCAATATGTTTTTATAAAGCGCTTTTTAGCAGATGCTTTTAAAGCAGCTTCACAAAGTCATCAGGTAGAGTAAATAGGAATTCCCTCTGTGAGGTACCTAGGAGCCTTGCTGCCTGAAGCAGGTGCTAGTCACCTCCCCAGCATAATGATATACAAACTTAATATCCATCGACGAACAGCTTGCCAGACAGTACCTGAAAAAATAAAAGCAAAGACAAAACAGAAACAATGGTTAGAAAAATTGAACACAGACACCAAACAGGTGATCAGCATCACCTACAGGTTGAGTGATAAATGATGGAGATAAGCTAGATAGCACATTGAACCACATTGGGGTTTTTTATTTGTAACTATTTGTATGAATAGTGCTCAGACACCCTATCCATTTGGACACATACCAGGAGCCAATTATTCGAATGCTATATTAAATAAATATGTTGTTAATATAATTTTGAACTCTGTGAGCGTAGCTGAGCTCTGGACACCATATGAGAGTTTGTTCCAGAGCTTCGGGACTCCATATGAGAACGCTCTTCCCCCTTCTGGTGGATTTACTAATCTTCGGAATAATCCTGAATAATCGTAAAATGCCATGGTTTTTAAATAAAGCTCATTATCTTAAAGGAAGGCGAGTAGTTCATGTTCGCAAGCTTGCATTCATAAAATGAGAAAACTCACACCCATAATCCTGGCTTTTAGCCTTGACAGATTTAATATTTTACTAATTTTGCATATAAAAAATGTATTATTTATAAAATTATACACAGAAAACGTATTTAAAAACAACTCAACCCTTTTTAATCAGTTTAAAAAACATCACTTTACACATGCAATTACACCATGCTCAATCAGGACTTGATTCCACATTTAGATTTCACAGATTGTACGTAGATACTTACTGGTCCACACATCCTCTTTTTGCTCTACTTTTTAACAAATGGGACTGCAAACCTCATCTCATACTCTCCATCTCCATAGTTAGAGTCAGACAAAAGCTTTTAACATATGGTACAACTCGCCACTTTCTACTCCTCAGGAGGAGTATGCAGACAGCTGTCCATTTCCTATTTCTTTTTCTATGGTGGAGAGATGCAGGCAACTGTTTACTGGCAATTTCCACAGACACCATCATATCAAAGCTGCTCGTCTTCAGGCAGGTTGTGTGACCTTGACTGTGAAGTAGACTTCTCAGTAGTCTAGTGCCCAGTAGAGACATGCATCTCACAGAACTAACCTGCTTATCCTGGAATTTGGGATACTCATGGTAGTTAAAAGAAGAAGAACCTCAGTTCATGTGTCAAGACTCTCAGCCCCCTCTTAGTGAACTTAGAGAATAGTTCATTGTAAATTCACACCACAAACTCATTGGGTCTGGACCCTGACCTTGCATGTTTTTCCAAGCTATGAACATGGTTTGATTATCTTGGAACATTGGTTGGAAGAATGGAGTATATTTAGTTTTAAAGGCTCTTAACCTACCTAAACTAGTTGACCAGCAACTTTGGTCATGCATTGTGTATCATCAACTATAGAAATAAATGCAAGCAATTGTGTTTTTTGGACAAAAGCAGAAAATCAACAATGCAACCCAGTAGTAAATTTTTTTTTAACATTCTGTATTTTTGTGTCCAATTGATTTTTTAGAACATTATATTCATTCTAAACTGATATTTGTATTGATGTCAATGTGTTGTTTTTTTCATCCACAGCTCTTTTCAACCTTATTCCTGTGGGCTTAAGGGTGGTGGCCATTCAGGGAGTTAAAGCGGGTTTCTACATTGGCATGAATGGAGAGGGCTTCCTCTACAGCTCAGTAAGATTTCATTTGGTTACTTCATATGTCTCTGTAGGGAATGTTGTGTCCGTGCTAATGTGCATTTATTTCTTGTTAACTGAGGAAGCAGTTTTTGTCAAATGGAGTTGCTCACTTTGGGTAGATGGGTTTGGCAGTCAATATTGGGAGGAAAAACCCAACTGCCACATTATGGAAAAGCATAAATTAAAAAATGTCTCCTACAAACATTGCATCATTACAAAGCTTTCTGCTTCACAAAATGTACAACATAAAAACTTACTTAATTTGGTCAACTAAATAACATTGAACCTGAAGTACATTTTCAGACTTTTTTGACAGCAAAGTAGCCTTTCATCCCAAATGTCCGGCACATTGTTGCAGGTAAATAAATATATAACCTGTAATAACTTGAACTAAATTATTATATGTGTTTTATACACAGCTATTGTTAAAGGATTGGTTTGATGCTTGAAAAGGTAAAACAAATATGTAACTATTAACAAAAAAGGAGTAAATGTAAATTAGTTTAAAATGCATCTGCTTAAATTTTTTTTTAGAATAGGACAAACCATAATATAGTTTATATATAGCAGAATTCAATGGTGTTGTATAACATCAGTCATTTTTAATAATATCTTCCTACATGTCTTTATCATTCATTCACAAAGCAGTCTGCTCTTGATTCTCAATGACTGAGCTCAAGCACTTTTCCCTTGTGGCTCTTTCATGGTCCGCAGACAATGAAGGCTTTTTTTGGTTGATTTTACACAGATATATTCTGAAATAAATCAGAGACTGATGCTGATAATGGCGAACATCATGTGAAACATCATAGATAATGATAGTTTTGAATGATGGTCTTATTCTATACCTTTGAAAATTTTTGCAAGGCTAATAAGTTCAATAAAAGGCTAACTCATGGAAAATGTTTACATTTAAATTCCCAAAAACTCATTAAAAACATTGACATCCTTATGTTTGAATATTTGTTATGATCTGTCAGGATTCGGTCCAGCAGTCTCCAGTCTTTATCTGACAGATCATTGATAGTCCTTCGTTCGTTTATAGTTTTTCCTTGTTTCCTGCTAGTCACTCTTTATTCTTTCATTTCTCCAGTCTCATAGTCAAGATCAAATGACTGGCGGTGACCATCTTTGCGTTGAGTTGGCATTGTTTCACAAGTTTACCCTAGCCAGTGTCATAATGTTCGGCCACATTAAGTCTAATTAAATTCGCTGGCGTTTTTGCATTCCTGAACAGCAGGGGGCGGTTCGCTCAAGTGGAAGGAAATCATGACGCAATAACTCTCCTTGGTGTGTGATGTCGCCAGGGAGCAATGAAAGCTCTTCAAACACAAGGTGGTGCTCCAGAGCAAAAGGCCTTACGATGCAGTGTTGCCAACTCACCAAATTTGTTGGTAGATTTAGCGACTTTTTCTGCTATTCCTGGCGATGTCTGTGCTGTGCCTTTTTGTCACTCACTGTCTTTGCCCCTCCCCGGGCCTGCTCTTTATATAACAATCAACGCTCAAAGTCCTGGACGGCGCAAGGTTTTTCTTCTTCATATGCTGTTTAAAGGCAGTTTGCAAGCCTTCTTAATGGTGCATTACCGCCACCAACTGTAAAATGGTATGAACTATCTATGAAGGAGGTAAATTAACCTTTCCTATTGTTATTAGTCTTTTTAGGAAATAAAAGAATTTTCCTTATTTTTCCTTTAGGATTTTGATCATTGTTATAGGCTCTGTTATTATTTACCTAATCTCTTTCATAATTTATTTTCTTTCTATTTCATATGTTTTACATTTAAGAATTACATGTTCTATTGTTTCCTATACTCCACAATTATCACAATTCCCGGAGCAAGTTTTCAAGATTATGCGTTGTAAATTTCCTCCTTCACACAACAGCCATCATCATTACATATAATACAACGTAGCCCAGCCTTTTGACACTACAAAAAAAAACTTTTTTAGATATTCAATTAAAAAACACAAACCATGAAATAAAAAAGATGGGATAGGTTTAAAATCACAGACCACCTTTCATGTTATTTACTTCATTTTGTTCTCAATGTTTTTATTATTATTTAGTTTTAGCATTAAATGTTTGTTTTATAACACCATATGTGTTAATTTAATGACATGAAACACAAGTACCTGCAATACATCTATGTTTGCGTTGATAAAAACCCATTAGGGGGGCAGGGAATGTATGTCACGCACGACACGTGGTATTCATGCAAGTTAGATTGTGACGTCATCTAGCGACTTTTGGCCCAGCCAATAGTGACTTTTCTTACTGTGAAGTTGGCAACAGTGCTTCGAATTCGAATTGTTTACCCCACTATCTGGTAAAGAAAAAATAAATTGCTGTGGTAGAGTTCCAGAAAGCAAAGTAATTTGTTTAAACATGAGCATACTCCCGGCATGTGTGTTCCAAAACCCCCAATAAGAGAACTCTCCGTTTATTCACAGAGACTGTAATGTGTGCTCGGAGTTTACATAACGACGCGTTGCAGAGGTCACCGAATCAAAGATTTCTCAAGCAAACGCAAGGTTTATCTGTTATTTCACAAAATCAGTGTAGATGTTGATTTACGAAGATATGAAGCTAAGTATTATCATCTACAAAGTTATATGGTTTAATCAATTGTTGCTTTTCTTTTAGAAAAAAGTGAAAGTGATCAGTTGGTGAAAGTGTGCAGTTCACACAAACACAAAATTGCAATTAAAATAATTTTGACAAATAGCGTCTTTGAATTCTGCTATCTCTGGTCTTCTATGAGTTGCTCCTCATCGGTGCACTTGCCGAGGGTTGTACCTGGACACTGTATGAGTTTTTTCACTACATATAAACTGTCATAATCAATCTGTTTGATTGCATCTACATAGTTTTATTTTCCTACATCTCTACATAAACCACTCAATTTATCTTTATTTTAACATGTAACTTGTTGCATTGTTCTAGTAATATTAGAATAAGAACCTATTTTATTTAAATAACATTTATGATGAAACAATTATATTGAATAAATAGCAACATCTGTCAGCAACAATTGTCTTACAAAAATATGTGACCCAATGGATTATAGATAAATAGTGAAATATTTCCACTGCAGACATTTTATCACAGCATTTTATCACACTTAATATGAAGTGAATTTTAATATAGGCATTGATTATTTCAAACCTTTCCATGTCTTGAATACATTTTAATAGTAGTAAACAGATATTGCCTATCTTTGTCAAAACAGCTACGTAACTAATGCAATTATGTTTAGGCAAGGCAAGGCAAGTTTATTTGTATAGCACATTTCGTACATAGGGTAATTCAAAGTGCTTTACATTGGAAATAAAGAGTAAAAAGAAAGTACATTTAATAAAATCAAGCATTAAAAAGTCATATAAAATCAAATTGATTAAAAACTGAAAATTAAAAACATTGTTTAAAACAAAGATTAAGATGTGAAGTGAAGAGGTAAAATAGTTGTTCGGACGTTGGTGCTCAGTCAGCAAAAGCGCAACTAAACAGATGAATCTTTAACTTGGATTTAAACATGACTAAAGTGTTGGCACCCTTGATCTCCTCTGGAAGCTGGTTCCATCTGTCGGCCGCATGGTAACTAAAGGAGTATTTTCCATTTGGAATGTACCCGGTTTAGATCTAATTTATTTGAACCGAGGGATCTCATTTCCCTACTTGATGTGTATTCACTGATCATGTTTGTTAAGTATTTAGGTGATAAGTTATGTTTGGTTTTATATACGAGCAGCAGAACTTTAAAATATATTCTGAAGGAGACCGGCAGCCAGTGCAGAGACTTAAGAACTGGAGAAATGTGTTCTGACTTTCTAGTTTTGGTTAGAATTTGAGCCGCTGCATTCTGAACGAGCTGGAGCTGTTTAATGGCTTTTTATGGGAAGAAAGGTGAGAAGAGCGTTACAGTAGTCCAGCCTGCTGGAGATGAAAGCATGAATCAGTTTCTCTAAATCTTGTCTGGAAACAAAGTATCTGATATTTGCAATGTTTCTAAGATGATAATAAGCGGATTTGGTCATTGCTTTGACGTGGCTATTTAGACTAAGATCAGAGTCCAAAACACTCCAAGATTCCTGACCTGATTTGTAGTTGTTTAGGCCCTTGGCATTGAGATACATGTTAACCTTAACAACCTCGCTTTTGCTTCCGAATGCAATGACTTCAGATTTGTCCTTGTTTAATTGAAGAAATTATTTCCATCCAGTTTTTAATCTCATCAAGACATTGTCAGATAGAGTTTATGGGGTTGTAGTCATTTGGGGAGATAGCTAGATAAATTTGTGCATCATCAGCATAACTATGGTATGATATCTGGTTCCTTCTCATAATTTGGCCCAGTGGAAGCATGTACAGGTAAAATAGTAAAGGAGCAAGGATTGAACCTTGAGGCTCCACACAACACTGCAGTCCACTTCGACATGTAATCACCTATGTTTACATAGAAGCCTCTTTCTTCTAAGTATAATCTGAACCGTTTTATCACAGTTCCTGAAAGACAGACATAGTTTTCTAATCTATCGAGAAGGATTTTGTGATCAACTGTGTCGAAGGTAGCGCTCAGATCGAGTAAAACCAGGACATTCACTTTTCCTGAATCGGTGTTTAACCGGATGTCATTGACTAATACATTAATTCTTATTAGTAAACAGCCTTTATTGTAATAACAAAACATTTTATAGACACTGAATGAGAAAATGTTTATTAACTTAGTCACAAGTGCGATTGCATGGAAAAACTGTACAAATTCTTTCCGGGGAGAGGGGGACTAGGACCTGAAAGTGTCCTGCGTTCCCCAACTCAATTGCAATTATGTTTAAACAATGATGAGCGTCATTCTTGTATCAGTAAAAAATAAAATAAAACATTTATTTGGAAGCATATTGAAACCAACCCAATGACGGTATAGTTTATTGCAAGTAATGGAAATTGCCTTTTTAATTAAAATTACTATTTTTTAGAGTGAGTACTTACTCGTAACTCAATGCAAAGTTTTCTAATAATAGATGGCCTTATGACATAAGTCATTCGGAAAGTTAAAAATAAAGTTAAAACAACTTTTTTCTTGGCTGTTTAGTAATAAGAATTAATGTATTATTTATAAACAGTAGTGGTTGTTTTCTACACATGAAAGAAATCTGCATGCATTTCATTATACTCCTCAAGGTCATTCATATTTATGACTGCACTTTGAAGCTAATCTTATTAGTACAGTTTGAACCCATATTGTGTAAAATCCAGTAAAGTGACTGCTTGTGTGGGTTGAACATTGTGACAGGAGTGCTGTTTCTTGCTGGCTTGAGTTTAGTTATGCTAGATGACAGGCAGATGTTCTTTTCCTTAGCATTGTTGGAAAGTGACTTACACCTGTACAATGGCTTATAAAACAACTGGTCAAAGCTCTTAATCCTCTTAAAGGGAGTGTAAAAAGAAGGAAGCGCAACTGCTTAAAGGGAGTGTAAAAAGAAGGAAGCGCAACTGCTTAATGCTGTCATTTTTGAGAAATCTAGGGGCTATATTTAGTATAGCACAAGGGGTGACAAAGGGCCACATAATGTAGTTTCGAACCCCCCCCCCAAACCACACCCAAATTTTGACTTATGAAATACAAAAAAACAGTTTTTGTACAGTGTTATAATTAATATTCTTTAAAAGAAGAATAAAAAAAATATTATGAGAGACAAAGATTGGTCACCTTCCCAATCTTTGTTCTCAATAATAATTGGGGATTAAATGTGGTGTTGACGGCCTACAACCTGTCCAGGGTAAAAACTAATGGTTACTTTCGTAATCCCCGTTCCCTGAATAGGGACAAAGACTTATGTTGATGACGACTATGGGAAGCTCCGCTAGGAGCACTCTACTCTGTCCACACTAATTCAAAATGCCAATCAGCGAGCGCAATGGTCACGGGATCAGTGGGCCCTCCTCCAGTATAGACCTAGGTTTTAATGGGTAAGCGGGCAAAATTCTCTCAATCCAACTCATACCAGAGGAGGGAGCATCAATCTCAGAGCTGAAGGGAGACACGCGGAGGCCGTACTCGTCACCTCGAAGGCTGGCCTTAAAACTTCCACCAATTTTATACAAGTAACATTTCATTGATGGACCTACAGAAAATGTGTCTTGATCCACTAGGGAAAGGTCTTTTAGAGGGAAGATAGCATAGATGGAACTAGCTAGAGCAATAGTTTTTGAGAGTTAGTCTTTTGGGGAACTTCAAAAAGCTGGAGGTTATCTCAAGGGGACAAAAAATAGCGCATGTATCACTAGCAATGGTGCAACCCAAGCTGGACACTCCTTCGTACATCTCAGACCACCTAGCATGGCTGAAGAGATGGATACAATGCTCAGGTTGTAGTACTGGCGAAGGTGTTGGGTGCCGACCAACCCGCAGCCTTGCCACTCTGCCAGCAAAGTACCTCTTGTCAGCGCCCAGGAGGCCGAGACACCCCTGATAGAGTTGGCTCTCAACTGCAGGGGGCAAGGGACATCGGACGCTGTGTATGTGGTAGAGATGGCCTCCACTAGTTCGTGGGCCAACCTCTGTTTGGTGACAGCCTTCCCTATCGTCTGCTGTCCTCCAAAGCATACAAAGAGCTGATCAGAACTTCTTAGATTCTGGGTCCTTTCTACATAGATCCTAAGTGCTCAAACTGTGAAATTTGGACCAGGGGCTGGTGCTGCCTATTCTTTTGGCAGAGCTTGGAGGTTTAATATCTAAATTTCAAAGGGGATGGTAAGAACCTTGGGCACATATCCAGGCCTGGGCTTCAGACTAACATGAGTATCAACAGGACTGAACTTTAAGCAGGTCTTACATTGGGTTTTTAACACTATTAGGATGCACCCCCAAAGAGGAGCCCAGCCAAAGATATTCATGACGTCAACGAAAGGTCAGTCTTACATAGCACGAGAAGGTACCTCTCAAGATGTTCCCAGACCTTAAGGAGGCTGAGTCTCAGTGGGGGTGTCACATCAAAGAGTAAGCAATCCAGATAAGGTCACAGACACAAATGATACAATAGTGCTAAAAAGTGATTGCGATATAAAAGAGTTATGTTTTAAAATCATAGTTCTGAAATTTGTATTCCTACAGAACTAAGGAGTATCTAACCATTCTTGCCCCTCTTAGAAATCTGACCGTTAACTTTTGTCGTCCCAACGTGTTGCCTTTAACCGGAAGGTGATTTGCAGAAATTGCTGCAATGTAAACCTTCAGGGTGGATGACCCAGGCCCTCTTGTAGGAAGGCTAGCACGAGTTCAATGGGGCAGCTGCTCGGGTCTACTTGGCGAGAGTGACACCAGTTGATGAACCGATGCCATTTGCCGGCATTACAAGCCCTAGTAGAGGGAGATTGGGCAAGACACAGTGTTTGAGGGTTCTCTGCGGCTTGATATGCCAGACATGGAGATTGCATGGGTCTTTGTGCCTGACCACAGGGGAACTAGCCAGGGAGGACTGTCACAAGTTCTACGAACCAAGGTCAGTAGGGCCAATAAGGTGCCACCACTAGGACCTTTGCCTCGTCCTTCCTAATCTTGCACAGGAGGGATGCAAGGAGCCTCACTGGGGGAAATGCATATAAGCGTTTCTTCCTGGGCCAGCAATGCACCAGCACATCTTTCCCGAAAGAAGCCTGGGACAGAGCATAGAGCAGCCAGCACTGAAAAAATTGTGAAAGCAGGGCTTGCAAAATTTTTAAATCCCTGGTAGCCCTTCAGGCAGGCACTCTTTAGTTTTTTGGTAGCCCAAAATATATATAGGTAGCTTGAATAAAAAAGTTTAATAACAGATTATTTTAATGTAAAATTTTGTAAAGGAAACAAAACATTAACCAAAAACATTTTCAAAACAAATTAAAACAACTGTATAAACTGTAAAATTACTATCAACTTAAATATTTGCTTCTAACTGAACAAAAATCTGCAAGAAATATGTGTAACATGAGTCAGTCAGATTCTGAATATGAAACTTCAACTGCACTTTGTTTTTGCGTCATAGTCTGATTTTTTGGAACTTTTCCGCTTTGTGCGGTTAGTGTTTCTTCCTTTCTTCACCCTGATCTGCCTCATCTGGCCCAGCAGAACTAAAATACCTCTGAATACATGTGCGTATTTTTACACATGCAAAGACATAAATGTCTGTGATATTCGAAATACTCTCCTCTGAGAAAACCATTTTAAAAAACCAAGTGAATGCAAATGCAATTTTAATATAATATTGGCTCCCCGTTAAACATTCTTGAATTTAGGACACAAACACAAAAGAGTGATTACAGACGGGAAGAGCGCTTTTTGGGAGGCGTCATAGGTTTGATCTGACCAATAGAAGACACGTAGCGGCAGGGCGAGAACTAAGGGGTTATTTTTGTTGCAATATTATTTGCAAATGCTTGACTCGATACACATTTGCAGACCAAGTCACGCATTCACAAATAATATCGCTATATTAACAACCCTATATAAAACTGACTAATAGGAGGGCAGAATGCTAAGCCTCAACACATAGTGTCAGGGCTGGAACTGATCAATAAGAGAGCAGAACTTTTGGTTGTTGAATGCAGTTTCGTGATACCAAGTGTTGCCTGATTTTCAAATGTCGAATATGTATTTCACCCCGGGAGAGCTCAGAGTAGAGCCTCTGCTCCTCCACATCGAGAGGAGTCAGCTGAGGTGGCTTGGGCATCTATTCCGGATGCCTCCTGGACGCCTCCCAGGGGAGGTGTTCCGGGGACGTCCCACTGGGAGGAGGCTCCGGGGAAGACCCAGGACGCGCTGGAGGGATTATGTCTCCCAACTGGCCTGGGAACGCCTCGGGATCCCTCCCGGGGAGTTGGAAGAAGTGTCTGTGTAGAGGGAAGTCTAGGCATCCCTGCTTAGACTGCTGCCCCTGCGACCCGGCCCCGGATAAGCGGGAGAAGATGAGACGAATGTCTATTTCACATGCACATGCATATCTTGGAATAAAGTATTCTTTGAGTGGCTTTTCGTATCTTGGATTTTCGCAACATGAAGCATTCGTATCTCAAAATACCACTGTATATTGTTCCTCCCTGTAAGATAGCCCGACGGGTAGGACAGAGAAACATTTTGGAAGCCCGACTAGAAGACCCAATAGACCTCGGACTAGCGATTTTGGGAGCCCTGTATAGCAATTTTTAAAAACTGTAAAAGTACAAGAGTCTACGAAGCACTAAAAAAAAAACGAAACTTCCCATCACTACTCATGGGACAACAGCAAAATGTCTGACTGTTTTATAGTCACAAAGCTGCTCTTTCATGTCCCACTCAAATCATCAAAAGAGCCAGCTTTAATTTTAATTTTAATTTAGACTGTTCTTTAGACATTTTCAGTGGTTTTGGGAGTCCTGTGATTAAATTGGCTAACAGCCTCTTGGATTGAGCATCACCTCTGTATCATTTTGGAGCTGTGAACAATATTTTTTGTGCTTTTGAACAAGTGGCCTTCAGCTTGAGCACACACATGCTCAATTCAGACACCCATATATACAGATGGCACCCAATGAAAATGGCTGCCTCCCGCCACAAGAGCCATTGAGATTCAACCTTATTGTTTCATTGCCACTGGATGGTGAATTCACCTCATAAATGAATAAACAGTTGTCTTGGTTCCATCTTTTCTCCATGGGGTAATGTAAAGACAAAAACATTGTTAGTTTATCCATTTATACTGTTTACGGAAGAAAACTGACTAAAATGTGTTTTCTACTTCATTATATACAATTACCATGTATATGGAAATATGTAAATAATCAAATGTCTTGGCTCTATCTTCATCTATACTGCTCTACTTGGACTTGTTTCAGAATCCCGATGGTGATTACAGGCCCTGTCTACACGTACCTGTTTATTAAAAACTAAATAAATAAAAATTCTTACCCCGTTTACAAAAAAAAATGTCCACATGAGCCATGGGTAGAAAGAAAACTGCGTCCACATGAAACTGGGTAAAACAATCTAAAACGTTGCAGAGAGTGTGACTACCCAGTAGGGGGCAGCAGAATCTTCAACCTTTGAGGTTAAATCAACCAATCAGAAGCTACTTTCTCCGAGCTGAGACTCTTCAGAGTTCAGACCTCAGCGCTTCCTTTTAATGTTTGGGAAATACTGCTCACACAAAAACAAGAATAACGTCTTTTATAAACAAAAATTCTTTCTCCAGTCACTTTCTAAACTTTCTCAGTCATCTGAGGATCAAATGGTAGTTTTTTCACAATTGGCTTTTTTTGAGTTTGTACATGGTGAGCGCATCTGCAGCAATAACACACACACTGCTTTGTGCTTTGGTTTGTGCTTGGGTTTGACCCGTCTGTTCTGTGATCGAGCATGTTATTAAATATCTTGAGTGCTTGTGTAGTCCTGTACGTCTCAAAAGACCTGCTTTAGCACAGAGAGCCGGAGCACAAATCGTCGCTCTGTCCGCATTAACCATATGGAGCTCTGAGCAAATGCTGGTGTATCAGTTAAAGAGCTCATATAACTCCTCCAAAACTCCGTCTAAACTAGAATTTGCTCGATTATCATGTCCACATGGAAACGTGTTTCCAAAAAAATTACTTTGGCCCCACTTAGGTTTCAAATTAACTCGGTTACAGTGAAAACGCTTCTCTGGTTACGCACCCCGTTACAGCGTTAAAAAAGGGCGGTTACAAAATAATTGTGTAGGTGTGGACAGGTCCACAGGTTGATCTCCAAACTGTTGGCATTTGGTTTGGCTGCGTGCACTGCTTTAAAATAGATCTTCATAAGTGGGTGTGGGGCTGTATGATAACAGTGTGGATTGAGGTCATATATTAATTACACCCAGTTCAGCTTTCAGTGATTCCATAGCAGTATGGATTGAAAAGAAACAATTGAACTGAGTGCTTTTTGTGGTTTTCACATGAAAATTTTGGTATCAAAAAGAAAACATTTAGAGGGTTTGATCTTGATAATTTCAGTTTTCTAACACGTTGCTACCCACATTGATTGAAAAGATTAAAAAGCTAAGATTTAAACCTATAGCAGACTGTATCACTTATCACCGATGCTGTGCTGATTTCAGTAGTTTTATAAAGTTGCTTAAAGCAATAAACACGTATAGAACACATGTTTGAATTAAAATTTGTATTTGTTAAATTGTTAATGTGCCCAAATCACAATTTACTGCTTTTGGAATAAACAGGAAAAATATTTAGAGGGTTTTAACCTGCTAATTTTTGTTTGCTAGCTTGTTGTTTAACACAATGTTGAACACAACGCGCCACTTAAACATTGCCATTTGATATGTTGCATAATGAAAATCTGTTCACCATCTAGCAGCCAACTATGGTAATGGATTATTTAAACTTGCCGCATCTACGGAACACGACCAAGCAGTAGGCTCTCATGGTGACCCGAGGCAATCTGACTGATTGGTTGGTCAATACTGGAGGAGCACAAATAACATGTTGTCACATTACTTTGGACCACAGAATCTCAGATCACATCGTTTCAGGTTCTAATAAATTATTGTGAATTTTCTGGTCCTAAAACTAAAAAAATTAAATAATTATGTAACCTGTTCCGATATTTTCCCCAAAATAACTTTCTCAGTTTCTCAGTTCATAACCCCTTTAAAGATACCTATACCACATACATTCTTTATCTCAGAAAAGCAAATTTATCCTGGAGGCTGTTGGAAAATAAAACATTAATCAGATTACAAGCATTAAAATCCATGCCTTCCAGCTCATCTCCATGTTCCCCATGGCTTCCAACAGAAGTAATAAACTCAGCGTGATTATACTTGGTCACCTGCAGCAGGATATCACATCCTTTTTTATGAGATTTGGTGAGGCTCTTTCTTTCACACGTAGTTTCCTTTAGCTAATTTGAACTGTTATTATAATGATGTTGTAGGAAATCAATTCATAACTCTATGATGCATGATAAATGACATCTTTCACTTCTCAGCGTTTCATCCTGAAGATTTTTACAGGCTGACAGATTGATGGAATAACAAGCATAAAGGCTAGTGTTTTTTTACTGCTAGGATCTAATGAATGCTTTTTGTAAAAATAATGACGTTTATAAGTAGAAACACTAAACTGGGTCCAAAGTGTGGAAGTCAAGTAGTTTAGATCAATAAGCAGACAGAGAATAAATATTTAAAAGGGCAAAGAGCTGATGCACAGGAACATTTTTTAAAGTTCTCAACAACTCAACAAATCATTTATGTTATCAATTATATTTCTTTTAAACAAGCAGTGATCTGGTTAAAAACCAGACACAAGATCAAGTGTATAGAATAATCTCATGGTTTGCAGAGGTGCCCCTCAGTCCCTTGGTTGATGTGTTCTTGCTGTCCTTGTGGATCTAAATTCAATACTGGCCTTGTCACAGACGTCTTTGTTCTGAGCTCTCGTCTCTCTGATGACTTTGCTGACTGTGTGGAGCTGTGCCTGAGGTCATGCACTGCAAAAAATGAATCTAAGCACAGCTGAAAATGCTTAAAATTAAATTGAAAATCTTGATTTTCCTATTTTATGAAAAATTTACACATTTTCGGGTATAGACTATTTGGCTTATTTTGAAAAATATCACTTAAGTTTTCTTGAGGAGAAAAAAATGCTTATTCTGGTAATTTATTTACTTGAATTAAGAAAGCTGCTGATTTGGCCACGAATCTTGAAATAAGACATTTTGACTCAACATATTCTTATTTCAAGAACGTTATTGATAACTTATTTTAAGAAATCAATAATAAATACTGGTAAAAACACGCAAAAATCTTAAATCTAGTCTTCTTAGATCAAGTAAAATATATTACAATGAGTTAAGTACATTTTAATTCTTGAAATAAGACTCAAATGCTTGTGAAAAGAAAACAGGAAAAATAATCTACACCATAAATAAATCATCAATACCCCAAACTTTAATGGAATAACTTACACACAACACAAACACACACCAGCACAAAAGTCACATTTAGATTTATAATCATTCATATTAGACTGTCATCCAGTTGTGTATTAATTTTGATGGAAGAAATCTGTACTTCAAAAAAACGCACTCTTGAAACAAGAAAAAAAAAACTCAAAATAGATAAACTCTTGCTAGATCAAGCAAAAGATTCTGCCAATGGGATAAGCAAATTTCACTTGATAAGAATTCTTAAACTAGCAAAAATTTCTAGCTGGTAACAAACTCTGTTGGATCTTAAAAATAGACAAAAAATCTCAAAACAAGTCTTTCCAAGCTGTGAAACTGCTTTGAAACAAGAATATTCCAAATTGTGTCTAGTCACTTGTGGTCTTAAAACTAGACAATCTGTATTAAAACTAGAATGTTTTCACCAGTGTGTAAACATCTTTGCACATCAACATGTTAGCAAAATAGTGTTAAAAAATTCATGTTTAATTTGCGAGTTAGCACACTGCAATTTACACATAAATCATGATGCAGTGAAATTGTGTTTTCACTGCATCACGAAAATTAAATTGTAATGCAGTCTTTTTCAATTCTTTACGTTAAATAAAATCTAGTCAAGTAAAAGTAAAAAAAAGCATTTTTTAAACGAATAAATGTAAATGTAATTCTCTACTTTTAGCCTCTACATTCCACAGACATGAAGTTGACTCATATAGATGTGCTACCATCTTCTTTACGTTGGTCGTGATGAAGGCTGGGTTGCAATGTTTTAGTGCAATCTCCTGTTTTGCGCAGGAGTTTAGGTCTAGTGGTTCTAGTAAGGATATGTTTTACATTATTCATCAGGCTTTCCATCTGACCTACTTTACAACCCAGCAGTAACCACAACTCTCTTGGTACTTTAAATGCATTCATCTTCAATTATTATATGTGAGCAACCTTCACGACAAAGACTATAAAGGAGATCTTCAGCAGAAAGTACCTGCAGTTAGCAGTTCATGTTCTCAATAAAAATACTTCACATTGACCCAATTAAATAAACCCACTCTCTTACTTTGTACCTGTGATGCTCCACCATGTGTACACTTAGATAAAGGGCTTATACGTTATGGTTGTTTTTGTAGCATTCTCAAACATAAACTCTCACTTCAGCTGTTTTGATTGTTTCCACTTGGTAACCCAATTAATTTCTGTATGACAGTTTCACTGGGGTACATTCCATGAATATAAAGAAGAAGCCTGGCAATTGAGCTTAAAAGTCTAGCTACACTGCAAAAAATGAAATCTAAGCAAAGCTGAAAATGCTAAAAATAAGATTGAAAATATTTATTTTCTTATTTTAGGAAGAATTTTCTATTTTAAACCTTTTAAGTATAGATTATTTTGCTTATTTTGAGGAAAATATCACTTAAATTTTCTTGAAGAGAAAAAAATGCTTATTCTGGTCATTTATTTTCTTGAATTAAGAAACTTTCTGAAACAAGGTACCGATTTTGCTTAAACAAAAACCTTAAAACAAGAATTTTTGACTCAACATATTCTTATTTCAAGAATGTTATTGATATCTTATTTTAAGAAATCAATACTAAATACTGGTAAAAACATGCATCTTGGAACAAGAAAACAAATCTTAGTTCTAGTCTTATTAGATCAAGTAAAGTATCTGACAATGGGGTAAGAACATTTGAATTCTTGAAATAAGACTCAAATGCTAGCCAAAAAAAAAAACAAGAAAAAGAATCTACACCATACATAAATCATCAAAACCCAAAACTTTAATACACAGTTGTGTACTAACTTTGATGGAAGAGATCTGTACTTGAAACAAGATGAAAAAAATTCAAATATAGACAAACTTCCTAGATCAAACAAAACAATCTGTCAATGGGGTAAGCAAATTTGATTTGGTAAGAATTCTTAAAATTAGAAAAAATTTCTAGATGGTAAGAAATGCTGTTGGATGTTAAAACTAGACAAAAACTCTCAAAACAAGTCTTTCCAAGCTGTAAAAATCCATTGAAACTAGAATATTCCAATTTGTATCTAGTCACTAGTGGTCTTAAAACTAGTATGTTTTCTCTTTTAGTTTTATATAGCTTATCAGAAACTAAATCACTTGACAGCACTGAAAGCTACCTTGTGATGCGTGTATCTGGTGACCTGGGTTCGAGTCCATCTTTGGTCCTCCATCAATGTTCTTCCCTGATCTCTACTAAGTGTTCTTCTTCTCTCTTATCTTAATTTCTAGTGTTAAGACCCCATATTCTACTTTAGGAACTAAAATTAAGCATAAGTATACACTTAATTTTTAATGGGCAATTGGCAATTTTCTCTCATACCAGAGGAAGGAGCATCAATCTCAGAACTAAAGGGAGACGCGCGGAGGCAGTACTCGCCACCTCGAAGGCTGGAATTAGAACTTCCGGCAGTTTAATACACACAAGGTTTCATTGAGGGACCTACTGAAATACGCCTTGAACCACTGGGGAAAGGTCTTTTAGACAGAAGATAGCATAGATGGAGCTAGCTAGAGCAATAGTTTTCGAGAGTTAGCCTTTCAGGGAACTGCTTGGCCCTTCCGTGCCCGGGGTCATAAAAGATTCAGCCGGTAGTCCCCCATAGAGGGCACACACGTGGACAGAACGTTGGAATACTCCGCTTACTCTACTACGCCTGTTGGGGTGAGAGGAGCCAAAAAGCTGGAGGTTATCTCCAGGGGCAAAAATAGCGCACGTATCACTAAGAATGGCACAACCCAAGCTGGACACCCCTTCATACATCTCAGACAATGCTACCACCACTTAGCACGGCTGAAGAGACGGATTCAATGCTCAGGTTATAGTACCTGGCGAAGGTGTTGGGTGTCGACCAACCCACAGCCTTGCAGATCTCTGCCAGTGGAGTCACCCTTGCCAACACCCAGGAGGCCACGACACCCCTGATAGAGTGGGCTCTCAACTACAGGGGGCAAGGGGCATGCTGTGTATGCGGTAGAGATGACCTCCACTGGCCAGTGGGCCAAGCTCTGTATGGAGACAGACTTCCTTATCGTCTGCTGTCCTCCAAAGCATACAAAGAGCTGATCAGAACTTCTAAGATTCTGGGTCCTTTCTACATAGATCCTAAGTGCTCAAACTGTGAAATTGGGACCAGGGGCTGGTGCTGCCTATTCTTTTGTCAGAGTTTGGAGGTTCAATATCTAAATTTCGAAGGGGATGGTAGGAAACTTGGGCACATATCCAGGCCTCCGCGGCATGATGAGCCAGACGTGGAGATTCCAGAGGTCTGGATGCGGGTGCTTGTGCCCACATCCCTGGGTCAGAAGGTCTGACCGCAGGGGAACTGGCCAGGAAAGACTGTCACGAGGGAGCAGAGTTCTACAAACCAAGTTCGGTTGGACCAATAAGGTGCCACCACTAGGACCTCTGCATCGTCCTCCCTGATCTTGCAGAGAAGGGTTGCTCACTGGAGGAAACGCATATAGGCAGAGCGTAGAACAGCCGGCTCTGAGCATTCTCTGGGGCGGCGAACAGGTCTACGTCCACTATACCAAAGGGTTTTTTAAGATCTGCTGGACTGCCAGGGGATGGAGCCACCATTCTTCTTACCGGGGTGAGCGTATCCCACCTTGTCGATTAATATACGCCACCGCCGCCATGTTGTCCGTCCTGACCAACATGTGATGTCCCTGCAGCATTCTCCTGAAGTGCTTCACTGCTAGAAACACTGCACATAGCTCTAGGCGATTTATGCTCCAGGAAGCGTGTTTCTCGACTTTTGTGCTTCCGGCATACAGGGCCCCACCCAGTCCTTGAAACCCCACCCAGTCCTCCCAGGGGGACACCGGCATGGAGGTACCTAACATCTTTCCAAAGATGCAGGTGGAGGCTGCAACGAGGTGTCACGTTCACCTTCAGTCGCCCTGGACACCATGCTCGCGACTGAACTCGGAACTTGAGCCAAAGCTGGAGTGGTTTCATATGTAATAAACCGAGCGAAATAACCGCTGCTGCTGCGGAAGCCATATGCCCCAGGAGCCTCTGGAAGCTCTTCAGAGGGGCCACTAATCTTGTGCAGACTCTGCGTGCTGCCTTCAGCAGGCTCAGGGCACGCTCTAGAGAGAGACGTGCTCGCTTGTTCAACGAGTTTAGCTCCATACCCAGAAAAGATATGCTCCTGCCAGGGGTTAGACGGCTCTTTTCTGAGTTGATCCAAAGCCTCAGATGGCTTAGGTGGCATAAGACCCTGTCTCTGTGGCGAATCAAATGGGACCGCATCTGGGCCAGTATCAGCCAGACATCCAAGTAAGCCAGGATTCGAACCCTTCCTGTATTAACGATACTAAAGTCGCCTCGATCGCCTTTGTGAAGGGGTGAGGGGACAAAGACAAGCCGAAGGGGAGGATGCTGTACTGATACACTCGACCTTCGAGGCCAAACCGAAGAAAGGGTCTGTGCCGAGGAAGTAGACTTCACGCGATAATCCTTCAGATCTATTGTGGCGAACCAATCCCCTGGATGGACTGAGTGGACCATGCGTCTGAGGGATATCATCCTGAATGGAAATCTCAGAAGATGAGCTTTCAGACAACTCAGGTCGATGATTGGACGCAACCCGCCTGTGCGCTTGGAAACTAGAAAGTATGGGCTGTAAAACCCTCTTTCTTTGTCGACAGGAGGGACCGGCTCGATTGCACCTTTGCATAGAAGAAAATCGATCTCCTCGCGCAGGACCGGGGCCTCCGTAGCTGAGACAGAGGTCATTAGAACCCCGTTTGCTTTTTAGCAAACTGCAGTCGATAGCCGTGCCGGATAGTGCGTACGGGCCAAGGGGAAATATTGGGAAGCTTCCACCAGGCTTCCTGAAACTTCCACTAATGTCGTCATATGCACTTCACCGATAGTTTCCATAGCGGGCAGCAAACTATGCAGACTAAGCAATGGGGTCCAAAGGGAGCCTAGGTGGAGACCTACTTGGGCGTCCAGGCTCGACCTTGGAGCAGCATCCGGTTCCAGCCGAAGAGGTCCCACTCGAGGCTGACTCCGACACGGAAACTGAGAGCCATCCGGACTGCACTGCATCAGACACCACACCCTTGAATGTGCCTCTGAGATGAGAACTGCATTCGGATCTGCAATGCAAGCCTCCTGGCTGCAAACATAACACAGGGAATTCAAGTTTCGCATATTTAATGAAAAACTGACATCTGACCAGTTGGTCCGCTGCTTGATGGTGGTGGCACCCCCTCTCTCCAAGGCAGGGCGGGCTAGTGGCGAGGCCCGCGCAGCAGCTTGGCTCCCTGGGCGGCCTGTCCTAGGCCCGCTTCCAATGGACCCTCTTCCCCTGATGATGTTGGGGGGCCCCCCGGACAGGACTGCTCCTCCATCGACTCCTGGTAGCTGCTCTTTGTCGATGTCTTCGACGTGGAGGCTGATGCTCAGGGGAGGACTGAGGAGGTTTTCTCTGGTGTCGAACAGGCAGTGGGGGCTCCGACTTAGAAGGGGACCCACCATGTCTCTTTATACATGGCGTCATGAAATCTCCCAGACCCTCCACCAGCTTCCTGATCGTAGAGACCCGCGACGTAAGGTCATTTACGGCGACGTCGAAGAGGCCATCTGGGACCACAGGTGCGTTGAGGAAACACCTCCGGTCTTGAGGGAGCATATCAGCTTGGGTCAACCAAAGATGGCGGCTGTGGACTACTAACGTAGACATCGTGTGGCCGAGCGAGCTAGCTGCAACTTTTGTCGCCTTGAGCGCAAAGGCGGTAGCCGTCCTCAGATCCTCTGTAAGACCTGTGCCACAACTCCCCTCCTGCATCTCTTTCAGGGCCTTGGCTTGGAACATCTGAAAGGCTGCCATGGCATGCAGGGCAGCGGCAGCTTGACCCGCCGTAGCATAGGCCCTCGAAGTCAGGTCCAATAACAGGCTTAGCTGGCGGGATGGAGGCCTCGGCTGTTCATGCAGGCGGCAGGGTTACCCGGGTATAAGTGCACCCCCTGCGACTGCTCTATCTGGGGAACGGCTTCGTACCCCCTAGCTACCACGCTGTCAAGGGGAGCGAGAGAGGGGAGACTGACCAACCTCGCTTTCAGAGGTGCCTTCCAAGTTTGGGTCAGTTCCTGATGCACTTCTGTGAAGAACGGGATAGGAGGGGGCTGTGGGGTATCATCCCGGGCCAACCCCACAAACCACGTGTCCAGCCTGGAGATTTCGGGTGCCAGGGGGGGAGCCACCTGCAACCCAATTTCTCTGGCAGCTCCGGTAAGCAACTCGGCCATCTCCTCCGCAGTACAATCTGTCGTCATCCCAGAGGGGGAGAGTGATGTACCGTCTCTTTCGGGAGATGCGCCGTCTCTCTCCGATGAAGCAGTGGAGATCGCATCATCAGGTGCACAGAAGTCCTCAGAAGATGCAAGCAGCGCTTCATGTGATGACTCACTGTAGCGGATAGCGGACACACCGGGGGAGCAGGACGCGCACACGGCCCTGATCGACTCCACTGGGCGCCAGAGACATGCACTGGTTGACCCTTATGGGCGCGCACTACAAAGCCTCCGGTGGTGGACTGAAAGTTCTCCAACCTCGCCTTAAGTGTGCTTCCGGACAGAACTGTGCAATCCACACATTCTGATCCCTCAACCGCGGCCTCTACATGTCTATGCCCAAGACAACTGAGGCAATGATCGCGGCTATCCGTCAATGCAATCGATCCACCACATCCTACAGACTTGCACGGTCGCGACATGTTTGGAACACGCTACAAACAGTCGACCGGCAAAACAAGTGCTCTACTAAGAAAAGGAGTCTTACTTGTTGGTGGAATGCGGTGAAAGTACTGGAGTCTGGGACGTTGCAGCGGTTTCAACCTTCTGTTCGGCCGAAAAACCTTGACGGTTGCCGTTCGAATCACCAGATCCCCAAAATCCACACAAGGTAATCCAACTGTTTTGTGGTGTATTTCACTAGCCGCTTGCATGTCAGAGTAGGCTCCAGAAAAAAGTGAAGAGTGACAAGCTCTTGTCCAGTTTATGTGGGACAGCGTGATCACGTGACATTCAGCGCATTTGCTTATTGGCATTTTGAAACTGTGGAATGAGTAGTGCACCCCTAGCGGAGCTTCTCATAGTCATCGTCGACATAAGTCGACTGATGGGGAACTTCAAAACTCATTTTCAAAATACCTATTTTCTGATAGCTGGGTTTAAAATAATAAATGCACCCATAAGAATTTTTTGATGCTAAAATGATAAAAAAAAATTTTGAAAAAAAATAATTTTCGGAAAATAATTTAAAAATTAAATTAATCTCTGTAATGCTACAGTAAGACATTGCACTCTTGAATGTGCAAGAAAAAAGAGAATTAATTGAAAAAATTATAAAAATTGCATTGGTCATTAGTATAAATTAACACAGATATAACATGTTCAGATAGTAATACACTGGTATTGTAATGAAACATCACTCGGGTTGGGATCCATGTGCAGGCTTTTATTGTATTCGCAATCAGAACAACAGGCAGGTAGTCAGCGCAGGCAGCAATTAGGCAGTAACAGAGATCAGCAAACTTAGTCCAACGGGCAGGCGGCTAGGATCGTAAACGGAGAACAGGCAGGGTCACAACAGGCAGGCAGACAAACAAGGTAAACGCTCGGAATTGCAGTAAAGATACAAACAAGACTTCGCACTGAGCGATGGGAATCAGTCTGTATAAGTAATGGTCCTTCAGCTGGGTGTGTAATCAAGGCGCCCCAGAGGTATATGGGGAATGTAGTGTGGTGTAGATGGAGGAGCAGGAGTTAGTGCCCTCTGGTGGTCAGAGGAGGGAGTGCCGAGGTCAGCCTCTATGACAGAGCCCCCCCCCCCCCCCCCCTGCGAGCGACTCCTGGCGTGAGGAAGCAGACGGCGACGGGGTCTCCCCCCTGGTCGAGGAGCCAGTCTGTTCGGGTGGTTATGGTGGAAGGTCTCGGTGAGGTCTGGGTCGAGAATGTCCCTTGCGTCTACCCAAAAGCGTTCCTGTGAACCGTCTCCCTCCCCGTGCCTAAGGGGCAGTCCATGGAGAATCTGGTGGCAGGAGCCATGCCACAAAAAGTGCCCTTAGAGGCAGGGCAGCGGGTGGCGCCGGCAAACTCAGGCGCAGGGGCGGCGCAGGCAGACTCAGGCGCAGGGGTAACAAAACAAGCAGGACGGCATAACAAGACCCCCATTATTAAGAACAGGAGCATGGCACACTTCAACCACGACTCTCCCTTCAGCCTCAGGGATCAGCGTTTCTGCGTACTGCCGTGGTCTCCACTAACCCTCCGAGCAGTAGACTCGGTCGTACTGACTGGAAAAGAGAGAGTTGAGGGGTTTGAACCACCCCTCCTCTTCTTCTTCTTCTTCCTCTTCTCATTCTTCGGAGGTGGTGGTGGTTGTGGCACCCCCGTGGAGGTGTCTAGACCGGCCCTCTCAGGGCATGAGGCAGCCGGAGTCTGGACAGGAAGCTCTGCGCAGGGTATGTCCAGCAATATGTCGCCCGCGCTCTTGCCCTCGCGGGAGTTATCAAACGTCCTGCTGAAGCTCTCCGTGAATTCCAGAAACGTGGGAAACACAGTACCCTCTCCTCTCCATATGGTCGTGACCTAGTCTAGTGCCCTCCCGGTTAGCAGTGAAATGAAAAACGCGATCTTACTGGTGTCCGTGGTGTAGAGCGTGGGTTGTTGGCGAATGAAGAGAGAGCACTGCCGCAAAAACCCCTTGCATTTCGTAGGATCACCGTCAAATTTCTCCGGAAAGGCGAGGCGAGGACTGACCTGCGGTGCTTCTGTGACAGCGGGAGCCGTGTGAGCGTTCGTTGACGTCATGGCTGGCGAGTGGACATGCGAATTCTGAAGCGCTTTTACCAATTCCTCGGTGAGGGATGTCAGGCGATTCAGCTGATGTTTACATTTACATTTATTCATTTGGCAGACGCTTTTGTCCAAAGCGACTTACATTAGGGAGAGACAATATGCAATTTGTAACACCGTCAAAGTCTATCTCAACTTCTCACAATAGAAATTGTATCAACAGATCAAAAAACCAAAGCAGTAGGGGAAGAAGATAAAGACCGAGGAGGGAAAAAGAAGGTAGTAGTTTTTTTTTACAGTAGGTGTTCTCTGAAGAGAAGAGTTTTCAGTTGCTTTTTGAAAGCTGTTAGTGTTGCTGCTTTCCTGACTGGATCAGGGAGTTTGTTCCACCAACCAGGGACAGTGAAAGAGAAGGTTCTGCTGAGAGATCTTCTGCCCTTGTGGGATGGAACCACAAGTCGCTGTTACTTCTCTGAGCGTAGCCTTCTGGAGAGCATGTAGGAGCGTATGAGCTCATGGAGGTAAACAGGGGCTGATCTGGAGATAGTTTTGTATGCCAGCGTTAGCGATTTGAATTTAACCCGAGCTGCAATGGGGAGCCAATGAAGAGTGATGAAGAGGGGAGTAACATGAGCTCGTTTCGGTTCCTTGAAGATAAGACGAGCTGCAGAATTCTGGATCATCTGCAGAGGTTTGAGCGTATTCAATGGAAGTCCAGCTAGGACAGCGTTGCAGTAGTCCAGACGTGAGAGGACCAGAGCCTGAACCAGGATTTGAGTTGCATGCTCAGTTAAGAAGGGCCTGATCTTTCGAATGTTGTGCAGTGCAAATCTACACGCTCGAGTTGTCTTTGTGATGTGGTCTTTGAAGGACAGCTGTTCATCCAAAATCACTCAAAGATTTCTGACTGTAGGAGAAGGGGTGACTGTAGAGGATTGCAGCTGGATGGTGAGTTCGTGATGCACAGAGGGATGAGCTGGGATTACCAAAAGTTCCGTCTTGGCCATGTTGAGCTGTAGGTGATGGTTCTTCATCCAAGTAGATATGTCGTTCAGGTAGTCAGTTATGCGGGTAGTTACTGACAGGTCATCAGGGTGGAATGACAGATGGAGTTGAGTGTCGTCAGCGTAGCAGTGGTAGGAGAATCCGTGTCTGAGGATGATAGGGCCCAGGGAGGTGGTGTAGATGGAGAAGAACCCTGGGGAACCCCGGTGAGTAGGTTATGAGTGTTTGAGACCTCACCCCTCCACCCGAACCTGAAAGATCTACCAGTGAGATAGGACTCAAGCCAATCGAGTACAGTTCCAGTGATGCCCATCGCAGAAAGAGTGGAGAGAAGGATCTGATGGTTGACTGTGTCAAACGCTGCAGAGAGGTCTAGTAGGATGAGGGCAGATGATCTGTGGTTAGCCCTGGCCCCTCGCAGCGCTTCCGTTACAGACAACAAAGCTGTTTCAGTTGAGTGTCCGTTCTTGAAGCCTGATTGATTGTCATCAAGTTTGTTGTTCTGAGTCAGGAAGGCAGAGAGCTGATTGAAGACGACCCGCTCGATGAGTTTTGCAGTGAAGGGCAGCAAAGAGACAGGTCTGTAATTTTCCACCAGTGATGTGTCGAGTGTGGGTTTCTTGAGAAGCGGGGTGACTATGGCCACCTTGAAGGTGTTGGGGAAAATGCCGGTAGTGATGGAGGAGTTGATGATGTGAGTGAGGGCAGGCGTGATGGTAGGTGAGATGGTTTGTAGAAGGTGAGAGGGGAGGGGATGGGATCGAGGGGGCAGGTGGTTGGATGCGCTGAGAGAAGAAGTTTGGACACCTGATCTTCTGTGAGTAGAGTGAATGCGGACATGTAAGGTGTCTAGGATTGTGGCTGAATTTGGGTGCAAGGTAGTGCAAACTGCCGGCTGATGGTGAGGGTTTTGTCTATGAAGTGATCAGCGAAGTCATCTGCAGTGAGAGAGGTCGCCGGGGGAGGTTGGGGTGGACAGAGGAGTGAGTTGAAAGTCCTGAAGAGCTTTCGGCTGTCTTTGGCATGTTCAATCTTGTCGTGGTAGTATGTAGTCTTCGCGTCTTGTACCTTGCTTTAGAAGGTTGAGAGTGCAGTTTGGTACGCTTCGAGATCTGCCATGCTCTTTGATTTCTTCCATTTGCGCTCTGCCGATCTGAGGGTGGAGCTCTGTTCCCGGAGAGCGTGCGATAGCCAGGGGTTTGATGGTGTTTTTCTGGCTGGCCTGGAAGAGAGAGGGCATAGTTGATCGAGGCATGTAGCGAGTGTGGAGCAGAAACGGTTAGTTGCATCGTGAGTGTTTAAAGAGGAAAAGTTTCCAGGTGTTAAAAGAGAAGAGTACACTTCTGAAGAAAAGAGAGAGGAATCAAGGGATTTAAGGTTACGTCGGAAGGTGACAGGGGGTGGTGTTGAGTGTGAGCTTGTAGGCAGTGTGAGTTTGAAGGTGATGAAGAAGTGATCAGATGTGTGCAGAGGAGTAACTGTGAGATGATCAGGAGAGCAGCTGCGTGTGTAAATGAGATCTAGCTGATTTCCTGATTTGTGTGTGGCTGTGGTAGGGACAAGAGTCATGTCAAAGGAGGACATGATTGAGTGGAAGTCGGTAGCATTTGGTTTGTGAAGATGTATATTAAAGTCCCCAAATACAATGAGTGGGCTGCTATCATCTTCTGAAAAAGAGGAGAGCAGACAATCAAGCTCCTCCCGGAAAGTGGAGAGCTGTTCTCCAGGTGGATGGCATATGGTGAGGATGTGCATTACAAGAGGGGAAGTGATAGTGAGAGCATGATATTCAAATGAGCATGTCTTACAAAAAGATGTGAAGGTAGAGAATCTGAAGGTCTGAGAGATGAGAAGTCCAACACCCCCACCTCGTCCCGCCTCGCGAGAAGTGTGGGAGAGGAGAAAGTTGTTGGAGAGGGCTGCAGGTGTTGCGGTGTCCTCTGGGCGGATCCATGTTTCAGTCAGTCCGACAATGTCCAGTGAAGACTGAAGAGCAAAAGCAGGGATGAAGTCAGCTTTGTTGACAGCAGACTGACAGTTCCAAAGTCCCACAGAGAGGGAGCATGGTTCTGGTGAGGCAAGATGAAGTGAGCGAAGGTTTGAAGAGTTGGAGTGTGTTCCACGAGGACGGTAGTAGTGACGTGCAGCTGAGAGAATGACTGAAATGTACTGGAAGCACATGGTAGTAGACGTATGAGGAAAGCAGCAAGGAAAACAAAGTATAGGAGTAAAAGAGAAACAGATACAGGAATATAGCTTACTGGGCGTCGACTCTGTGGCGTTGCAGGTAGAGTTGAACGTCTTTACGCGATTGGTCTTCACGCGAGGAGGCTGAACGCTTCCGCGACAGCAACCCTGCACTACTTTATAGGTCCTACACTATCCGCAGCAGCTGAGCGATCGTTATCGGCTTGTCCCAGCACACCCGAAACCGAAACCTGTCTAAATCACTCTCGCTAACGGCCCGGAGATAATCGCTCGACGACGCGGCTCGGCTGTAAGCTTTAACCTTTATCTTCTAGACCTAGACGTCTCTGCTGGCTGAAGTTCGCGTTGAACAATCTCTGTAGAGCTTTCTGGACAGACTTCCCGTGATGTTAACTCGTTGCACAACTCTCCCAGAATGACCGCAAATACTGACTATATATACTATTCTCTAATCGCTCTTGTTATCGGCTCGTCCCAGCACACCCGAAACCGAAACCTGTCTAAATCACTCTCGCTAACGGCCCGGAGATAATCGCTCGACGACGCAGCTCGGTGATTAGCACCTGCCTCAGTCAGCGAGAGTCCCCTCACAGAGGGAACTCCTATTTACTCTACCTGATCCTCACGAGGACTTTGTGAAGCTGCTTTGAAAGCAATTGCTAAAGAAGCGCAAAAAAAAACTGATTGATTGATGTTGTGTGAGGGAGGAAAACCTCACATAGGCATAGGCTTTTATTCTTGTGCAAATATGTAAACAAAACATTTCATAGTACTAATTTTTTTAATGAAGATCCACAGTCTCGAAACCTTGTACTGGGAAAACCGGGAATTGTGATAATTGTGGAGTAGAGGAAACAATCGTACAAGTAATACTTAAATGTAAAACATGTGAAATGGAAAAAAAAAGAAATGATGAAAGAGATTAGGGAACTAATAACAGAGCCTATAACAATGATCAAAATCCTAAAGGAAACAAAAAAGTATAAGGTAATCCTTTTATTTCCTGAAAAGACTAAGAATAATGTTAGAATATAAATAACAGTTAGAATAATAGTAGGAAAGGTTAATTTTCTCTTGTTCATATATATAGTTCATACTACTTTCCAGTTGGTGGCGGTAATACACCATTAAGAAGGCTTACAAACTGCCTTTAAACAGCATACGAAGAAGAAACTTAAACCTTATTATATTGTTATATACAGTAAATGGCATTGACAGGGGAGCAGACCCGGGGTGGGGGCAAAGACAGTGAGTGACAGAAAGGCAAAGCACAGACATTGCAGGCACAAGGCAAATGCACCACATTCCTCCATCGAAGCCAGAACGAAAAATTTTTTCTAAAAGTCACCAGGAACAGCAGAAAAAGTCGCTAGATTTGTTGCTAGTCACTAGGATAAAAAAAAGTCGCTAGATGATCTGAAAAGTTGCTAAATCTAGCAACCAGTCGGTAAGTTGGCAACACTGGCATGTGTTTCCCGCGCTTCCTTTACCTCTCATTATTTCTGACGCACTAGACACTAAACACATCATTCGTATTACATTACTTTTTCTATCCTTACAGTTTGAAAGACAGATTACAGCCACTAATTTTGAACGTGTAACCATTCACTCAGTAACATTTTTGTTCTCTCTCGTTTTTGTTAATGAAAATTCGCACGCGTCTCATCAAGTTTTGTCAAAACAGAGACATATGTAGCTTGTCATCATCTGGTTATCGTCGTGAGAAAAAGGTTAATCAACAAAATCATTTTGTTGTCGTTATCGTTGACAAAAACAACACCGCTAACTTGGCATATAGCTGTAGATACTCCCACTGTATTGGGGAGCAACTGACATTAATTCATGATTTAATTAAATGTTAATTTAAATATAAACAAGCTGCTCATCTTTCATTGATTGATGGAGGGGCTTGAAGCCAGTATTTGTTGACAAATTAATAAATTAACAAATTGACAAATCTGAGAGAACATTGGTTAGTCCATATGTGCAGTGAACATTTTTAGCTACAAGTCTGGATATTTGGTTTTCACGTCTTTCTTGAATATTAGTATAATCTACACAATTGAAAAATATTTAATTATTTTGATTATATTTGAATATATTTTCACAAAAAGTGGGTTGTGACCAAACTGCCACATGAATGATTTGCTTCTAACTCAATTAACTGTTTTCCATTTCGAGAAGTGAAGATTTTCTTATTTTATGTGGCATTATTTTCATTATAAACTCACTCTCACACACAAGCCTGGAAATCAGGATCTCTGCTCTTCCATGTCTGGAAGGTCTTTGATTAGCAGATTGGTTGTAAATATTCATGGTGCAGGCAGCAGCTAAGTAAAAGGTGGATCCCATAAAATCCCTCACTGACACTCCACACCTCAAATTAATGAAACCACAGTCATTGAAGTGTATTCTAACTTCTCCGCTTACGGGAAGCATTTTCAAATGAATTGTATTATTTGATAACAAGAAGGGCTGACTTACAGGTATTTTTTGCTATTTTATAATTTTCTCTCACTCAACTGACGTCCAAACTTTAAGATCTTGTTGAGCATGAAAGCAAAACTTTAATTGTTTAGATAAAAAAAAAAACTTGAACTTAAAGAAAGTTTTTTTTTTGGTCTGGAAACAATTTTCATTTGACATATACTGAGCCCATATGCGAGCATGGTTTTGTGCATCACAGTCAAGTTACTATCAAAGATAACATCAATCAATCAATCAATCAGTTTTTATATAGCGCTTCTTTAGCAATTGCTTTCAAAGCAGCTTCACAAAGTCCCCATGAGGATCAGGCAGAGCAGACAGGAGTTCCCTCTAAGAGGGGACTCCCGCTGACCGAGGCAGGCGCCAATCACCTCCCCAGCACAAAGAACATACAAACCAAAAATCCATCGATGAACGGTCTGCCGGACAGGACCTGAAAAACAAAAAACAAACAAAACAAACAAAGACAAAACAGGAACTAAGAAATGGAGAAAACGGTTAGTAAACTGTAACATAGACAACAAACAAGTGATCAGCACCAGCTGCAGGAGGAGAGATAAATAATGAGGATAGGTTAGAGAGGAACATTGAACCACACTGCTCCCCCAAACAGTTTGTATGTATATGGCACTCAGGCACCATATCTGTTTAGACAAATACCAAGAGATAATTATTGGAATGCCAGTTTAAACAGATATGTTTTTAATTTAGTTTTGAAATCTGTGAGCGTAGTTGAGCTGCGGACAACATCCGGTAGTTTATTCCAGAGCTTCGGGGCTCTATATGAGAACACTCTTCCACCTCTTGTGGATTTACTAACCTTTGGTACAATCAATAGTCCTGCTTCTTTTGATCGGAGAGAGCGAGCTGGAATATATCGTGATAGGAGACTGCTCAGGTAGGCCGGAGCCAAGCCATTCAGTGCCTTAAAGGCAAGGAGCAAAATCTTGTAGTCAATGCGATATTGTACAGGAAGCCAATGAAGAGAGCACAAAACCGGTGTAATGTGATCATATTTCTTTGTTCTTGTGAGAACTCTAGCTGCTGCGTTCTGGACTAACTAATTTTTGTAGCGTGGTAACTGGACAGCCGGCTAACAGAGCATTACAATAATCCATTCTGGAGGTCATGAAAGCATGCACTAATTTTTCTGCATCTACGATAGACAGCATGTTCCGCACTTTAGCAATATTCCTGAGGTGAAAGAAAGCAGTCTTAGTAACATAAGAAATATGATTCTTAAACGTCAGTTCACTATCTATAATAACGCCAAGATTTTTAACTGTAGTGGAAAAATTAACAGTGTGTCCCCCCCAGTTCCATATGTAAAGCAGAGAGATTCTGTAATTGCTTTTTAGAGCCAATAAGTAATATTTCTGTTTTATCTGGATTTAGCATAAGAAAATTTTCATTCATCCAATCATTGATATCAGCGACACATTCTGAGATCTTATTTAGCTTTAAAGGGTCGTTTTAAAGGGTTTTGCTGATATATAGAGCTGGGTGTCGTCTGCATAGCAATGGAAACTAACACCATGTCTTCTAATAATTTTGCCAAGGGGCAGCATGTATATTGAGAATAGGATGGGTCCCAAAACGGATCCTTGAGGAACTCCATACTCTACTGCTATTGTGTCCGATGAGTCTCCATTTACATGAACAAACTGACTCCGGTCAGAGAGGTAAAAGTTAAACCATCTTAGAGCCTGGCCCTGGATGCCTGCATCGTTCTCTAGTCTCTTGGTGAGAATCCTGTGATCTATCGTATCGAAGGCTGCACTGAGATCTAGCAGAACTAGAAGAGAGATATTCCCTTGATCCCAATCAAGTAATAGATCATTTGAAATTTTAACCAGCGCAGTCTCTGTGCTGTGATGCGCTCTGAATCCAGATTGAAGTTCTTCATAACAGTTGCTCTTTTGTAAGAAGGAGCTGAGCTGTGCTATAACAACTTTCTCTAATATTTTTGACAAGAACGGAAGGTTAGAGATTGGCCTATAGTTGGATAACTCAGTAGGATCCAGGTGCGTTTTCTTGATTAGTGGTTTAATTACGTCATGTTTTAGCTGTTTGGGAACGTAACCTAGCGTTAGAGATGAGTTTATAATATTTAGAAATGGTTCTTGAGCTATTTGTAGCAATTCTTTCAGTAATTTTGTTGGTACAGGATCGAGAGAGCATGTTGTTGATTTAGATGCTGTGATTATTTTTAGCAGTTCTTTCAGGTCAATATTTGAAAAATTCTGCAGTGAGTGAGTCAAAGGTATAGGGTTTGAGTTAAACTGCTTTGATTGAATATGAGTTTTAGTAATTTTGCACCTGATAGAGGTAATTTTATTTGAGAAATAATTCATAAAATCATTGCTGCTAAATTTTATAGCTGCATTTGAATCTGTCGATGTTTGACTGTTTAGTAAATTAGCCATTGTTTCAAATAAGAGGCGTGGGTTATTTTGATTTGTTTCTATTAACTTGTGATAGTAGTTAGTTCTTGCAGTTTTTAGTGCTAGTCTATATTTAGACATGCTCTCTTTCCAGGCAATTTTGAATACTTCCAATCTAGTTTTTTTCCATTTACGCTCATAGTTTCTGGTTTGTCTTTTTAGCATCTTTGTATTATCATCAGACCACAGAGTGGCTTGTCTATCTCTGACTTGATTTAATTTAAGCGGAGCTACAGTGTCTAGGGTGTTAGCGAGAATATTATTCAAACTGTAGGTGATCGTTTCAAGTTCATATTCATCTGCAGGTACACTAGAAAGTTGAGTAATATCTGGTAGGTTTCATATAAATGCTTCTTTAGTATTTTGGTTTATATTTCTCCCTAGTTGGTAGCGTTGAATGCTACTGCTAAAGTTTATAGTCTGCATAGCACAAGATACAAGATAGTGGTCTGAGATGTCCTCACTTTGAGGCGATATAACAATGTCACTTAGGTCAATGCCATGAGATAGAACCAAATCTAGAGTGTGGTTTAGACGGTGAGTTGCGCCGACCACATTTTGCTTAACCCACATGAATTTAGGAGGTCTGTAAAGGCAATACCCAACGAGTCTTTTTTGTCATCGATATGGATGTTAAAGTCTCCAAAAATAAGTATTTTATCTGCTTCGACCAAAAGATGTGCGACAAAATCAGCAAATTCTTGAAGAAAGCTAGAATAGTGTTTTGGTGGCCTGTAGACAACAGCTAATGTTACAGAGAATGCACATCTTTGTTTTGATTTTGCCGGTGTAACATGGAGCACAAGTACTTCGAAGGATTTAAATTTATGTTCTGTCTTTTTGGTTGTGTTTAGGGTATTTCTATATATTGTGGCAACACCTCCACCACGACCAGTTGAGCGCGGTTCATGATTGTAGCGGTAATTTTTGGGTGTCGCTTCATTCAATCCAAAATAATTGTTTGGAGTGAGCCATGTTTCAGTTAGGCACAGTATGTCAAGGTTCAGTTCTGAGATTAATTCATTTATGATTACAGCTTTTGGTGTAAGAGATCAAATGTTTGGGAGACCAAATTTTAGAGAGTACGTTTGCGAGTTGTATAATTTGTAGTCTAATTTTATATTGATCAGATTATTGGTGTTAAGTAATTTGTTGTTTATAGTTATTTTCTGTTTTCGTGGTATGGACACTGTTTCGATAGCAAATGTTAGGTTTTGACAGGTTTTAGGTCGGTTTCTGGGGCAGTGTTCAAAGGTGTTATATTTGGCATTATTTAGTCAGATGCTAATAAGGGCCCTAGTGATGTTATCTGACAGAAGTTTAGAGCCTAGCTTGCTTGGATGGAGGCTGTCAGGACGGAAGAGATTAGGGCGCTCCCAGAAGAGATTCCAGTTGTCAACAAACAATAACTGCTCTTCTCGACAGAAGGTGGTGAGCCACTCTCTGAGCGCCAAAAAGTCTGCTGAATTTATCGGTTCCCCTTCGATACGTTAGCAGAGGGCCAGAGACGATAATTTGGGTCGCGGGTGACAGGCGGCGAGCAGTGCGGATCAGTTTACTGTAATCCGCTTTTAGCACCTCTGACTGACGACGAGACGTATCATTAGAGCCGACGTGCAGGACCACAGCCTTGATGTTGCCATCAGGCTTCAGTAACATCAATAACAAACATAAATGAAAATGTGTGATGGGTAAATAATTCTATTTAGAAATAGTTAATCATTTGTCCTTTCCTTTCTCTCAATGTGAATGAGGCACCTGTCTAGACATTGCCCTCCCAACCTCCATTGAGTAATATTAACCTGTCGGCAACAACAAAGAACATTCATTCTACAAACATTCATCTTCCGTTTTCCTTGTAAACATCTCAGATATTCTTTATTAATTTTCTAAGAAGCTGTTAAATTCTACATTCTTACCACTGTTATAAATTAAAGTGTTGGTTTAGAGTAGACAGATCTCTAAAGCTATGCAAAAATAATTGTTATTTTACTCTAATAATAATAATAAGAAGAATGCGTTCAATTTATATAGCGCTTTACCAGAGCTCAAAGATGCTTTACTGTGTTTAGTGCATTATTCATTCACTCCACATTCACACTCTGGTAATGATAAGCTACCAAAGCTGTTTGCCCATGGCAATGGCAGAATGGACCTTGAGCTTGAGTGTAAAAGAATTTCAAGCATTTGAAATTTGTTTTCACAGAATGCATTTTGTATCAAAGCAACAAAATGCATTAATAAGACGAATGTTGTGCTAATAGTGTTAAGAGATTATTTAAATTGATGAATGCGAACAGCTAAATATTAAATATTGAAATATTTAATGTATCATTATTTTTTATGTACGTGGTCGAAACTTTTCCAAACCTCACACTAGAGTCCTGCACCAATATATATTTATATATATATATATATATATATATATATATATATATATATATATATATATACATATATACTCAAACACTCACCTAAATGATTATTAGGAACACCTATCCAATTTCTCATTAACACAATTATCTAAGTCTTATTTCACAAAGACAGCTGGTGTGGCAAGCAAATCCTATGTTGAGGTGTTCTTGAAAATCACTCTTTTTTTAATACACACTATATATGTTCGCAGGCATTTTGCATTATACAAAAAATAGTATCTAATTGTTTTACATGTGAAACAAAGCCTTTATAAAATCAAATATAAATTTTTACGATAGTGTATTAAGTCATAAAATGTTATGTTGTGTAATTTAGGTTATGATCACTTGATTTAGAGCATCAGACCAGTGCTCAGAAAATTTCTCAGCTCTGCCCAGTTTATACCTCTTTTGTCTTAATACTTTCTAGTAGGGATTCACTTTTAGCTTCAAATTCCTTCTTTAAAAAGTTGTAGGTGAAGTAACAAAACATGATATTAAAAATTTTTTTTTTACTATTAATGAGAAGAATACAGTAGAGTTTTAGGAGAACAGGGTGAACAATAATGAATGCACAGACTTTCTAGCCACTGACTAAACTTTAGATAAAATTTAAAAATTAGAAAAAGTGTGCGGCATATGCACAGTTATAAACAAAGATGTTGTAAAAAAAAACACAGACATGCATAATAAAGTGTATTTACAACAATGTCATTTCTTTGTGAGCAGTTGAACAGGCATGTAAAATAAGGTGAAGATATTAACTGCAGATAACCACAGACTGTGGATAACTGTGGATGCTGTAAGATTGTTGGAGATGCAGAAATGCAGAAGAAATTCAAGGGAAAGATTGCGATGATTACTGAGGTAGGAATTAAGGATAAGTTAAAATCTAAACAGGAGGAAAAAGGGTGAAGAAGTGAGGGACAGTTGGGAGCTGATGGGTGATGGAGTCCTTTTAAAGGAAAATGAGACTTGGATAAAGAGGACAAGTTAACAATTAACAGGAGTTGTGGGAAAAAAAGAACAAGTAATACATAACAATTGGCAACCAGTTGTTGATTAAGCCAGATCATACAACTATGCAGAGTTCAATAAAGCTCATTTAAAAATTAATTCCGTGTTTGATTGATGAGGGAGAGTTAATTGGTGGCAAACATGGACTGCTCTGTCATGAGAATACATAAATAATCATCGTGAACCAAAACCTGAAACACTAAAACACAGTAAAAGGAGTTGAACACACAGCTGGTGAAGACCATACTTGGCATCTTAAGCAGAAATAAAAAAGGCTCTGATTGGTATTTTAAGTCAAACGATATGTTGATGTTCAGTGACTGGTGCAGTTGAGTTTTAATAGACTTTGACTCCAAAGGAAAGGTTCAAATCTCAAAGATTGTGCTCGCCAAAATAATGAGAACTGACATTTATTCATGCTTTTAAAAGCTCTTGCCAAAAACCTCCCCAAGATATAAAGTTCACGCCGTTTGGAAAAGTGCAGTCGCTTTGTGGACAGAGGCAAGCATGCTGTGTGTGTTGTAGTTAGGGGAAGTCTTAAGATCATTCGTTTTGGTTCCAGTCCTGCAGGCTCTTTGGTGGCAGTGTGGCATCTGGTGTGTGACAGCATGTGTACTGAGGCAGATAAGAGATGAAGCCTCCTGCTGCCTCTCTCTGACCTCACAGACTGTTCAGACACATACACACAGCCTCCCTGGAGACTCTCAGCAGACTGTGTGACCTCTCTCTCATCTGCACACACTTTTCAAAATAAAGCTAGAAAGCTTGAGTTTGAATGGGGATATCAAAGAAACATGCTATGCGTTCTCAATGTTTAAAAAGGTGGTAATAAGCTTAATTTACTGTAGTATAATAATAATAATTTTGGGTAGTTAAGTTACAAATACAAGTTATTTCAATATTGTTATGCCGTCATGAGAGGCCAGGAGACACGAAAGGTTAAGTATCAAAACATTTATTAGCTCAGCAAAACATTGAAGAACCCTTATATAAGTTGCAGTTATGCACATGAATGAAAGAAGACGCCAAAACAGGATGCGTGGATGGTGTTGACAAAAACAAAAATAATGTTGAACATTTTTCGTTAAAAAAGTTAATTATTATTTATACTTAACCATTAAGAAGTTTATGTAAATACATTTTTGTGCTTAAAAATGGGAACATTTTACTTATTAATTACTGCGTAACTAATGCACAGTTATAGAATCAACATGAGCACAACAAAGAAGAGTTTCTTATTAATTTTCAAATATATTGATATTACCAAGTTTTGAGATCCGCACCCAGAACCGGTTCACCGTTCTCAGCAATCCTGAGATGAACACTCTGGTGATTGGCAGTTCCATCCTTCGACATGTCCAAGCAACTTTCGGTACACTAGGGTTCGTCCAAGCTTCCCCGGTGCTAAGGTTGTTGACTTAGCCGCATGTTTACATGCAATCCTGAAGCCTGATGGCAACATCAAGGCTGTGATCCTGCACGTCGACTCTAATGATCCGTGATCAGAGGTGCTAAAAGCGGATTACAGTAAACTGATCCGCACTGCTCGCCACCTGCGACTCAAATTATCGTCGCTGGCCCTCTGCCGATGTATCGATGGGGAACCGATACATTTTGCAGACTTTTTGCACTCAGAGTGGCTCACCACCTTCTGTCGAGAAGAGCAGTTACTGTTTGTTGACAACTGGAATCTCCTCTAGGAGCGCCTTATTCTCTTCCGTCCTGACGCCCTCCATTTAAGCAAACTAGGTTCTAAACATCTGTCAGATAACATCTCTAGGGCCCTTATTAGCATCTGACTAAATAATTCCAAATATAACACCTTAGAACATTGCCTCAGAAACCGACCTAAAAAAAACCTAACATTTGCTTTCGAAACAGTGTCCATACCACGAAAGCAAAAAAAGAAATAAAAACAACAATTTGCTTAACACCAATAATTGGATCAGTGTAAAATAAGACTACAAACAATGCAACTCGCTAACATATTCTTTAAAATTTGGTCTCCTAAACATCAGATCTCTTACACCCAAAGCTATAATCATAAATGAAATAATCTCAGAATGTAACCTGGACATACTATGCCTAACTGAATCCTGGCTCATTCAAAACGATTATTTAGGATTAAATGAAGCGATACCCAAAAATTACTGTTACAATCATGAACCGCGCTCAACTGGTTGTGGTGGGGGTGTTGTGTATATATATACAAGTGTCTATCAATATATAGAAAACCTAAACACATCCAAAAAGACAGAACATAAATTTAAATCCTTCAAAGTACTTGTGCTCCATATTACATCGGCAATATCAAAACAAAGATGTGCATTCTCTGTAACATTAGCGGTTGTCTACAGGCCACAAAACATAAGAATTTGCTGAATTTGTTGCACATCTTTTGAATGAACCAGATAAAATACTGAATTTTGGAGACACTGGGTATTGCCTTTACATACCTCCTAAATTCTTGTGGGTTAGGGTTATATGGTTGGCGCAACTCACCATCTAAACCGGACTCTAGATTTAGTTCTATCTCATGGCATTGACCTCAGTGACATTGTTATAATGCCTCAAAGTGAGGAAATCTCAGACCACTATCTTGTATATTGTGCTATCCATACTGTAAGCATTAGCAATAGCATTCAACCAACTACCAACTAGGGAGAAATATAAACCAAAATACTAAAGAAGCATTCATAAGAAACCTACAAGATATTACTCACCTTTCCAGTGTACCTACATACCTCAATCACCAACAGTATAAATAATATTCTCGCTAGCACCCTAGACACTATAGCCCAGTGAAACTTAGATTAAGTCAAAGAAAGACAGGCCAATCTGTGGTCTGATGATAATACAAAGGTGTTGAAAAGACAAACCAGAAACTATGAGGGTAAATGGAAAAAAACTAGATTGGAAATATTCAAAATTGTCTGGAAAGAGAGCATGTCTAAATATAGACTAACTAATACTAAGAGCTAACAAAATAAATAACCCATGCCTTCTATTTGAAACAAAGGCTAATCTACTAAACAGTCAAACATCAACAGATTCAAATGCAGCTGTGAATTATTTTTGGGAAAAAAAAACCATCTATTAGATGGAAATTCACTATTCACACACATATTTAATCTTAGCAGCTTAACTCAAATTCTATGCCTTTGCCTCACTCACTGCAAAATGTTTCAAATATTGACCTGAAATAAATGCTGAAAATAATCACAGCATCTAAATCAACAATGTGCTATCTTGATCCTGTACCAACAAAATTACTGAAAGAATTCAGAAAGAATAGCTCAAGAACCGTTTCTAAATATTATAAAATCGTTTCTATCGCTAGCTTATGCTCTTAAACAGCTTAAAAATGCAGTTATTAAACCACTAATAAAGAAAATGCACCTGGATCCTACTGAGTTATCCAACTATAGGCCAATCTCTAACCTTCCGTTCTTGTAAAAAATATTAGAGAAAGTTGTCATAGCACATGTGGTTGTTTTGTGTCATTTGCAAGTCTCGTGCGGCCTCTCTCCCGCCGGTGCCCCTATGATTGTTCTACTGAGTTAACTGCGGGGTCCATGCCCCCCTGGGGTCGTCTCTATGCCCTGTCACGGCCTGAGCGGGAGGCCCTAAAAAAATATTTTTGGAGTCTCTAGCTGCTCTACCATCGTTCCCTCCACATCACCGTCCGTCCCTCTGTTCTCCGATGGGGGCACAACTCCAAAATTGTGGCCCATCCAGGGAGCAGAGGAACACTTTTTGCCATCCGGCAACGTTTCTGGTGGCCTTCCATGACACAAGACGTTAGAGAGTTTGTTAATGCGTGTGCCACTTGTGCCCAGACGATGTCCAGTCACACCCCACCCTCGGGTCTCTTGTGCCCTCTCGCCTGACTGTATGGAAGTAAGTTCGTCTCCTCAGCAAAGCACACTTACAGCATGGGAACCTGAAGCGGCACATTCCTAACTTATCTTTAGGACCAGATGCAAGAAATAAAACATTCGGTTCAGCCTAACTCCAAGCCCTAAATGGTGACTGGCGCCACAAGGGTCAGGCTGGGAGCTATCAGTCAAGGGCTTCAAAGAGACTATTGGACACCTGACGCTCCCCAGAACTCATGCCGCGCACAGGGATTCATGGATCCTGTGACTTAAACCTCGCGATCTGTGGATATTCAACACAAAACTGCTTTTCTTAACGTACAGAGAAAAAGGGACAAATCTGTTTACGTGTACACGCCCATATCCTGGATTAATAGTCATAGCATGTCTTAATATGCTTTGTGTACATTGAGAACTGATATCGGGTTTAGCCAGTTAGTTTAAAATGAATGAATGTGCGAATGAATGGAGTTTTCCATAACTGACCCCTAGTGTTTGATCTTGTTAGAACGCTTATCACGTTCCTGAAAGGATTTACTTGTGTAGAAAGTTATCCGGCACTCTCTTGATGAGATATAACTTTGTCTATTAATGAATGCAAATTAAGAGCGAACTTCTAGTCAGCCGGAAGCCTCTACGGGCTGGATCGTGACGTCATCACGGATCCGATCTCAGGAGTGCTCTCATTGGCTAAGCTGCGAGAGAGACCCGCCTCCAGGTCCAAAAACAGGGCGCGCTCTCTCTGATCGCTCTCTCTGTTTTCAGTCCTCTCTCTGCTCCCAGCTCCTAGCTGCTAATTAGCTTTTTCACTTTCTTTCTCTTACCCAGTCTTTTCAGTCTTCTCTCAGTACCTTCTTCAAAATCTTCTTATCTTTTGGCGCTTTTCAACAAAGGAAAACCCGGCTCTCTCAACCACCGAGCCGCGACTTTAAACCTAAAGAACTGTTGGAACTCAAAGGAAGCTCTTTTGGGACTTTTAAGGACATTTCCACAACCCGGCACACCTTCACAGCTGTCCTCCCGGAATACACTCATTCTGCCCTGCGTGAACCCTCACCGATTCAACGGATCCTAAAACGGTAGCACGCGATAATTAATTACTTTGGCAAGGGTAATACATTTAGAACGACTTTTGGAAATGCTGAAGTTGATTGTGTGCCTAGATTTGTGATTAAGGGTAACGTTCGAGCTGAGACTCTACCTCTGTCTCTCTCTCTCTCTCTCTCTCTCTATCCCTCTCTATCTCTCTCTCTAGCTCGCTTGCTCGAATTATCTCTCTCTCTATCTCCTCCGCTTACCCTCACCCCCTCCCTCTTGGTGTGTGTGTGTGCGTGTGTGCGCGAGCGAATGTGCTTGAGTCAGTTTAGGTAGAAATCGTTTATCATTTGTGTTTTAGAATAGATTAATAAACATAAACATATTTGCTTGTTCGTGGTTGATTACAGTCGACCTCCGTTCCCTGAGGTTATCGGTCTTGACATAATACGATTTAAAGGTTGGGTAGTAATGTTTTGGGATACGATTCATTTTGAGTAAGGGTCCAGATTAATGGCGGTATGGTTATTTGGTGGACAGATCAACTATAAACTGAATTTGTGACCTGGCGCAACCTCATTTGAATCGACCCCGAGACCTGGCAGTGGTTCGAATTCCCCAGTGAACTGCTCTGTCGCCCACAAAGGTAATATTCTGATTTGTTCACATGACAGATTGAATGATTGCTTCTTATCGTATTATTATTCATTATTAACATGTGTACTTTTGCTACACTGACCCTCGCGACCATGGTCACACATTGCCACAGATTTTATTTCTGGTCTCCCTTAGTCCAGAGGGAGCACCACCATATTAACGGTGGTAGATCACTTTTCCAAGGCGGCTCATTTTATCCCTTTTCCCAAGCTTCCCTCCACTGTCACCCTGTTTAACAATGTTTTCCGTATTCATGGTCTACCCAGCGAGGTAGTTTCTGACCGAGGAGTCCAGTTCACCTCTCGGTTTTGGAGGGAGTTCTGCCAGCTAGTAGGGGTCTCCCTCAACCTTTCTTCGAGGTTCCACCCCCAGACCAACGGCCAGGCCGAGCGGCCCAACCAGGATATTGGTCGCATTCTTCGCAGCCTTGTGAGAAACTGTTCGGCATCCTGGTGCGATAATTTGGCTTGGGCAGAATACGCGCATAACTTGCTTCCTTCCTCTTCCACCAGTGTTTCCCCGTTTTTTGCTTCTTTGGGCTACCAGCCTCCTCTATTCTCCAACCAGGACCGTGAGGCCAACGTCCCCTCGGTCCAGCGTTTCATCAATCGCGCAAGACGCACTTGGAGGGTAGTAGTAGAGGAGTTGTGCAAGACTCGTGAGCGGATTAGGCGGTTTGCCAATCGTCATCGCACCACCACTCCTCACTATATGGGGCTCTCCACCCGTAACATACCAATCAGGGTCTCTTTGCACAAACTGGCGACCCGATTTATTGGCCCTTTTCAGATAGTTTAGGTCATCAATCCGGTTACTTTCCACCTTCGTCTCCCCTCCTATATGTCTCGCGTTCACCCTGTCTTTCACGTGTCTAGCATTAAGCCTGTCATTCGTTCTTCCGCTCATCCCAATCCCACCCCCAACCTGCCCCTGCTAATTGATGGTGCCCCAGCTTATCGTGTCAAGAAATTGCTCGATGTACGCAACCGTGGTAGGGGTAAGCAGTTTTTGGTGGATTGGGAGAGGTACGGTCCAGAGGAGAGGTCCTGGGTAGCAGCCAGCGATATTCTGGATCAATCATTGATTAAGGATTTTGTCAGGTCCCGGAGGGTGGGGTGGTCTCTTCCGCGCCTGGTGGCGCTCCTTAGAGGGGGGTACTGTGGTAGTTTTGTGTCATTTGTGTCTTTTTTCCTCTCGTCACCTGTCTGTGATCACCCTAATTTGTTTCATGTGCGGCTGCTTTGCCTATAAGGCACTGAATGGCGGGCTCCGGCCTATCTGAGCAGTCTCCTATGATAATATATTCCAGCTCGCTCTCTCCGATCACAAGAAGGAGGACTATTGATTATTTCGCAGACCAGAGGGGGAAGAATATTCTCATATAGAGCACCGAAGCTATGGAACGACCTCCCGGATGCTGCTGGGAGCTCAGCTACGCTCACAGTGTTCAAAACTAAATTAAAATCATATCTGTTTAATCTAGCATTCGAATAATTGGCTCTTGGTATTTGTCTAAACAGGACTATATACATACAAACTGTTGAAAAAACAATGTGGTTCAATGTGCCTCTCTCACTTATCCTCATCATTTATCTCTCATCCTGCAGCTGATGCTGATCACCTGTTTGTTGTCTGTGTTACACTTACTGTTGTTTTTTCATTTGTTAGTTTCTGTTTTGTCTTTGTTTGTTTTGTTTTTTTCAGGTGCTGTCCGGCGAACCGTTCATAGATGGATCTTAAGTTTGTATATTCTTTATGCTGGGGAGGTGACTAGCAGCTGCCTCCAAGGGCCTCACAGAGGAACTCCTTCTTAATCTACCTGATCCTCACTAGGACTTTGAGAAGCTGCTTTGAAAGCAACTGCTGAAGTGGCGCTATATAAAAACCTGATTGATTTATTGATTGATTTGTCTCTTAATTCTTCCTCAGGAGATGTTCACACCCGAATGTAAGTTCAAGGAGTCTGTGTTTGAGAACTACTACGTCATCTACTCATCAACCATGTACCGTCAGCAGGAGTCAGGTCGTGCCTGGTTTCTGGGCCTCACAAAAGAGGGCCAGGTCATGAAAGGCAATCGTGTTAAGAAAACCAAACCTTCATCACATTTCGTACCAAGACCCATTGAAGGTGAGGTTTTCAGTGCATTTTCTTAATTAATTGGAATCTTATTCTTTTATATAAGGTTTGTAGATGTTTTAGAGCAATAATGATAAACAGTTGTACCCTTAAAGCTATACTTACTTCTTTGTCAACATCTCTTTATTAAAAGTTTTATGAGTGTGAAATTTTTGGGAAGCAGATAATAAAAGTTTGAAACTCTATACATAGATGCATGAAGTCATGCTTGTCATTATAACTTTTAACTGTTGTTAGACAAAAGAAGGATTAGTGGCATGTGGAAAAAACACAATACAAAGAAATTGTTTGAAAAAGGTCACTATATTTGACAGAAAACATTTACACTTAAGCATTTAGCAGACACTTTGGTCCAAAGCGACTTACAGAAGGGAAAGAGTATTTGCAATTTGAATAAAATAGTTACACTCCTCTGCATTTTAAGAACATGCATTAGTACCACTATTATAACGTGATTAAATTCACAAAATTTATTTTAAGCAATCAGATTTGTATGCTGACAAAAATGTCATTTTAAAAGTATGTAATTTTGCTTAACTTCCTTTTATCACATATCGAGAACCAAAACTTTTGCATATATAACAGAAGTTATAAAACCGCTCTTGAGGGACGAAAATCATTAAAAAAAATTATACTCTATAGAGATATTCCGAAATAATGAGGTCCATAGTTTTTTATTTACTCTTTAGACATTCTATCAAGTGTGTTTGGCAACATTTTTTTTGTCGCTAAGTAATTTTAACATGAGTTGTTGTTTTTTTGACTGGGTGCTTTTTTCTTGTATGCAAGAAAAAGTCAAAACTGTAGCGCACTAGATTTATCCATCAGAATTAAGATCCAACTGAGCATACTTCTCAACTTAAAGTAACTTTTGATAAATGAGCATACACAATTCAGTGAAACAAGCCATATAAATGTATATAAAAATGTGAATTTGTTATTCCATATAATTAATAATATATTAATATTTTGGAAACTAGAGATCAGTTGTAGCTCAACTCAGTAGGAATTAAGAATTTTAAATGTATTAATTACATTGCTTTACCAATATAATGGAATGTCTAGAGGGTGTACCACCCATTTTGCATGATCTACAGAACCCTGCACTGTAAAAAGTTCAACTAATGAAACATTGACTGAGCAGAAAAATGTTTTTTGACTTTTTTTTCTCATTGAAAACAATGTGTCACGCAGTTTCAGACTGATTCATTGAGCCAGTTAAAAATGTTTGTTAATTAAATTTTTTGAAGACAAAATAGACAAAATTTTTTAGTGTGTGAACCTTACCAGGAAAAAATAGAACAAGTACATTTAATTTATGAATGTTTTTCTTATGTTTCCTTTGTTGTAAAAAAAATGATAATAAATACTAAGTTAATTTATTACCAAGCAAGTTTACTTTATTTTAAGAAGCAGAAATCACAGCATGAAGATATTTAAATTAACTTATTCCTGCCTTTGAACATGTCTGTTAATACAAGCAATTTTTTCTCAGTTTGCATGTACAGAGAACCTTCACTGCATGAGATCGAAGAGAAGCAGAGATCCAGGAAAAGCTCAGGAACTCCAACCATGAACGGCGGCAAAGTAGTCAACCAGGACTCATCATAGCAGATCTTATTAATGCCTCTTCCTTCTTGCACCTATAACCCCAGCGAGCCAAATCCATATGCTACAGCTAAACTGATTCTCATGCAAGGCGTGATGATTCGTATCTGGAGTTCTATTTTATGCAAATCAAGACTTGAATGGGCCATCAGTTGATTCACAGCTTTGGTACACAAATACGTGTTACAATTTGACACAGTCACATTTCTCTTTTATTTATTTGATTTTCTGTTGATGGTCATTATCACATATATGATGAACATTTGAAGTAATCAAGTTATTGTACGTTAAGTTTGAAAATAATTATTTGAAGTATACTGTATTAGTTAACTGTATTATTTGAAGTATACTGTATTAGTTAAGTCCTTAAAAAGGATTCTGTAACGTGCTTGATATGTTTTGATCCCTTCAAATATGTAGATCAGCTGGTAATTGAAGGTAATTTCTCTCTTTTTGACTCCAGCTGACAGGTTTTCTAACAGGGTTTTTTGCTCAGTTAAAGTGACATTATGTATGTTTCAGCTGGCAGTTTTGGAGATTTAAGAGTTATATGTCCATTTGTATTTTTACAAGTACTTTAAAATAGATAAATCTTTGTTATTTGTTTGTTACGATCAAAGCCTGAAGTTTGTCTTGTTTCTGTATTAGCCAATTATTCAAAGCCCTGCTCCTTTGTGAGATTTCAGACAATCATAGGTGTCCATCTTTTGTTTGGTAAATAGAATTTGGAAATCATAAAGTTTTGGCTTCAGAGTAATGTATAAAAAAATATGAATTATTACATTATATTATTATTTAGAAAATTGTATGGGATACTTTTTTTTTGTTGCTTTTTTGAAATGTATACCAGACTTTGTTTTAACTGAGTTTCCAAAACAAAGATCGTGTCTGATTTGGTAGTTGTCTGGGTGGGCAGCATAGCAGATCAACAAGAATTTCTAAATGTTGTTTAGTTATTAATTTCTTTAGTTATTACATATTACTAAAACAGCCTGCTCTAAAGCTGGGTTTTTAGTTGAGTGTCAAGTTTGTGAACATATTTGTGAACATATGAAGTTATAAGGGCATATATTTGTCATCAAGACAAATCATTTACATTTATGCATTTGGCAGATGCTTTTGTCAAAGTGACTTACACTAGATGGTGAGATGTTACATATCATATACATATTATAAAATAGAATCTCAAAGCACTGTTTTGCACTGATCAATTTTGTGTGATATTAAAGGTAAGAGCTGGGGAGTGCTATAGATGCAAGAAGAACTTTAAAGAGGCTGCCTCTTCCTCTTGTAGCTAGTGCTCCACGTCATCATGTTACATGGGAAACTGTTAAACTATTCATGGTACAAATGCATGCAGTTGCATACGAATACACAACAAAGGTTTTTTCAAACACTTTGTTTACTAATGCTGTTTTATTCTATTAGTGATGCATTATTGTTTTTACTGCTGTGATTAATTAATGCCAAAAGGCATGCATCAATTTAAAAAATTAGTGTCATCATTTTAACCCTATTGTTTGCACTTCCTGTGGCGCAAAAAGACTACCCCCCAAAAAAACAGGACTTACATCTGCATTTACATAAACTAATTTTATGCTGACCCCTCAGTGGCTTGACATGCCCTTCTTCAACAACTTTTTGGACATCTATTTGCAATACCCATCCACAACATTGTAAAGATACCATATTATAATTAACTCATTTTCTGACATTTCAGTCATGTTTCAGTGTAGTTCCCTCATCAAAAGTGCCTCAAGTATTCAGAGCTCAAACAGCTCAATGAGCCTGCTCCGCCCATTGTTATATCTCTGATGCACAGACCAATTAGTTGAAGCAATAATCTAGCTCATCTCAACAGAGTGTATGTGCTGTCTTACATGTAAGTGTTACAGTGGCAGACCCGCTTTGAAGAAAAATACAGAGAAAGTATGCTTTCAGTTGTCTCGAGACAAAATTATTATTTTTTTGCTTCAAATATAATGAATCTATTCACCAGAATTGGGTAGATTTTATGTGTGCCAATAAAAAAACCTGGGAAAGATTACTTTTATTTGTGAGTGGCACTTCATATCTAACTGGTTTGTAACCAAACTGGTATTAAATAGAGCACTAGAGTTACTGAATAAGGTTGGCACAGAAAATACTTTTTTGGGCAGGCCCAAGTGCTGATGTGGAGCTATATATATTTACTGCATTCATACAGCTTTAAAGTCTGCTCAGATGTTTTTGATATGTTCTGACTTCCAGGCCAAGTCAGGTTTCCTCAGAAGGTGGCAGAAGCAAGGCTATGAACGGAATGTGGCTTAATGGTGCATTTTGGGGAGATGGAAACTCATTTATTCTAAATTAATTGCAAAACATTTTTTACCACTGAAAATGTTTCCATGTTATTATTATTTTGTACATTTATTATTTAAAATTAATCATCAAATTTGATCTAAAATATGTTTTATTCAGGTTCTGGTATTCAGGTAACATATGCTTTGTTTTAGTGTTTGCTTATGTTCAAAATTTAAATGTCCTTCAAGCATAATTTGTATAACATCAATTAAAAGTTAAAGTTTGTGACTCAAATATCAAGAGTTTGAATTCGATTACATTTCATTTGTATTTTTTGTATTTGTAAATACCGAGATCATCACATTGTTACTTTCAATGCAAATTGTTTGATTTGCTAAAGTAATTACTTCATTTTTCCTTTTGATAACTTCCCTTTCTTCATAGAAGCGTTTTTCAGTATGTCCAGAGTATGTCTACTCTGCTTGATATAACTCAAGTTGATTCTGATTCTCATTCCATAAACAAATCCAGCAAGCATCTCAGGAAGCCCTATTCCCCGAAAAGTATCCTGTCCCGCTCCAAGCACAAAGAAGGCCAACTTATTCCCTGCTGAAGGTTTCTGGGTTGTCAGCCTGGACAGTGCAGCTGAAGAGTGGACACAGAAGAATCAGGCTAATATTTGTCTTTCAGAGAACATTTTACAGCATGAGAGCTGTTCCCATTGAGGTGCAAGAAAATCCAAGAGACTTCAGATGCATGAACAGAGTTTTTATAGTCAGACGAAGAGTCTAAAAAGGCATGCAACGCAAAGACTGAATAGCTGAAGATTGTGTAGGGTTTTCACAAAAGCAAACACTATAAAGGGAGTGTTTCATTTTGCTGTGTACAGAAATACTTTTTCATGTTTGCTGATCTTTTCACCTTAATGGAACACTATCATATATGCATTATGGATATTGAGATGTATAAAACATGCATTGGTATCAAAAACAAAATGACTTTACGGTTGCATAAGAATAAAAGTATGATGCTACAAAACTTTTGGTCATGTCTCAATGAGGTTTACTTTTTTAGTTAATTTCAAGTATGTAATGTAGCGAGGCAAATAAGGGCATGGACACAGGGGTAACCTAAAGGTAAACATTCTCTAAATACCCCAAGTCTGGTTTATTTAAAGGGGTTCTTCATCATCTTCTTTCGGCTGTTCCCAGTTAAGGGGTCGCCACAGCAAATCATCTGTTTCCACCTAACTCTGGCCTCAGTATCCTCTACTCTTCAGCACACCCATATAACTTGTCTTTGGCCTTCCTCTTGCCCTCTTGCCTGGCAGCTCCATCTCCAACATCCTACTACCAATATAACTACTATCCCTTCTCTGCACATGTCCAAACCATCTCAATCTGGCTTCTCTGACTTTGTCTCCAAATCAGCCAACCTGAGCTGTTCCTCTGATGTGCTCGTTCCTAATCTTGTCCATCCTTGTCACTCCTAAACTGAACCTCAACATCCTCATCTCTGCTACTTCCATCTCTGCCTCGTGTCTCTTCCTCACTGCTACAGTCTCTAGGAAAATGTGCTGCACCAAACAGGGCTCCAAAGTTTTGATTCACAGGGGTATTTGCAGAGGTAATGGACCCAGGGCCGCACATTTCCCTCATTACCATACCTGGTAACAATATTTTTCCTTCAGAACCCTCCTGAAGGTGATGAAGGTGAAGGTGATGAAGGTCAAGTAGGAACACCCCCGCTACAAACCACAAGAAAAAGAAGCTCCTGCAGATGTTTTCCATTTCCTCTGCTGATGATTATGCCTGCTGTGCATTTCCTGGTACCCCAAGTGGCTCTCTCTGCTACTTTAACTGCCGTCTGCGTAGTGAGAAGAACTTGGAATGGACCCTGCCAGTGCTTTATCTGCCACTTCCTCTTCTGCAGATCCTTCACCACCACCCAGTCGCCAGGTCTCAGGTCTTGAAGGTACACCTGGGCCGGTTCTGGTAACGCATCCTTCACCCGCCTGCGACGATTACACATAGCAAAAGAAAGAAAGAACAATATGCCAGCATATCATCGTCACATTCACTTGTCAACTGTCTCAGAAGACCTGGAGGTCCAACACCAGTGTTAGTTGGTGTCTTCATCAGTATTTTAAATGGACTCAAGTGTTCTCTTCCCATTAATCTCGTTCTCATATACATAAGTACTAGTGGAAGAGCTTTCCCCAATTTAGCCCAGTTTTTTAACAGCATTTTGCCAGCTTGTTTTCCAGGGTTCCATTCTCCCTTTCAACCGCTCCTGCGCTAGCAGAATGATAAGCTCAATGATGTCTCAAATCGATACCAAGATACTCACGCAGTGTTTGGAGAACATTGTTTACAAAAGGCTGGATTATTACTGGAAATCTGGTTTTGTGTCCCCCATCTGGGGATCATTTCGGTGAGCCAAGATTTCGGAATTCTGTTTAGCTGTTGGAAAAGCTTCAATCCATTTTGAAAACCTGTCCACTATTACTAAACAAAACTTTTTCCTTCACATAGAGTTAGCTCAATGAAATCCATCTGCAAGTGCTTGAAAGGTCCACTTGGCGGTGGATGAGCAGCAGGCACCATCTTGATTTTGGTTCACAAAAGGTCTGCGAATAGCTAGCAAAACCTTTAGTGAACTTGTGTTGGTTTATGCTGTTTACCATCCTCATATTTCACACATGATCTTTAAATTGTATTAATTTAGCATAATAAAAAAAACTACTTTTTTGGTAAACAAGGTTTATCATCTGGACCCATCCAGATGCCATTCACTAAGGTACAACCTGCTTCTTCCATGCCTTCTTCTTGTCCTGGGGAACCCCACTCTGCAACTCTGCTATGTCCACTGTGGGAGTGCACATCTTTGTCAGAAGGTGTTGTCTGCATAGCAATGGAAACTAACCCCATGTCTTCTAATAATTTTGCCAAGGGGCAGCATGTTGTTAGGTTCGTGATGAAGGATAGGACCCAGATGCGAGGTGAGTTGCTCAGCTTACTTTATTGATAATAAGACCAAGGTGATCAGAAAAACAAACGCAAAAATGTCTCAGCTAGACTAATAACAGAGAAGGAATCCCACCGGGATCCTAGTACCGCTCAGTAAGTCCCCGGCCCACGAGAACATTCTGTTGACAGACAGGTAGCTGCTTAGCTTATGGAGTCAACAAAGTTCTGGTATTTAGACAGAACTGGACACGAGATAAGTGATCAGTGGAGAGCTAGGCAACATACACAAACAATAACTCGCACTGAGCAGAGGCAGAATGAGCTTTTAAAAAGGCCAGCTGTAATTGAGTTCAGAACGAGGAGAGGGAAGGGCATAACACAGAACACCTGAAGATAATGAGTGAGAGCATAGCAACACACAAGAATTTGGGGAAAACAAGAGAGCAATCAAGATAAAGACAATAAGACAATAACCCGACAAATGTATATTGAGAATAGGATGGGTCCCAGAACAGATCCTTGAGGAACTCCATACTCTACTGCTATTGTGTCTGATGAGTCTCTATTTACATAAACAAACTGACTCCGGTCAGAGAGGTACAAGTTAAACCATCTTAGAGCCTGGCCCTGGATGCCTGCATCGTTCTCTAGTCTCTTGGTGAGAATCCTGTGATCTATCGTATCGAAGGCTGCACTGAGATCTAGCAGAACTAGAAGAGAGATATTCCCTTGATCCCAATCAAGTAATAGATTGCTTGAAATTTTACCAGCACAGTCTCTGTGCTGTGATGCGCTCTGAATCCAGATTGAAGATCTTCATAATAGTTGCTTTTTCATTATTTATTTTACACTTTCTGCTAAGAATTATGGTCAATATAAACTGACAAAGACATTATATAATTTTGAATGCTAATGTATTTAATTCAGACCAGCAGAATTTTTTTTGGTTACTTTCGTTACTTTAAATTTTTAATGACACTGAGGTCTGACCTGTGTGCCCGCTGCCTGATAGTGGTGGCATCTCCTCCCTTCAAGCTGGTGGGCTGGTGGCGAAGCCCGGATGGGAGCTGAACTCCCTTGTTAGCCAGTCCTCGGGCTGCTTGCAATGTACCTCTTCCCCTGATTATGTTGGAGGGGGCCTGAAGAGGACTGCTCTTCTGTCAACTCCTCGTAGCCACTCTAGGTCATTGTATCTGGCTGATGATCCAAGGAGGACTGAGGAGGTTTCTTTAGCATCGAGCAGGTGGTGGCGGAGCCAACTTAGAAGAGAAACTGCAACATCTCCACCTACAAGGGGTCATGAGTTCTCACAGACCCTCCACCTGCATTCTGATCATAGAGAACCGCAACATAAGGTCTTCTACGGTGACGCCAAAGAGGCCATCTGCGACCACAGGTACGTTGAAGAAATGTTTCAAATCGTGTGACAACTTTTCAGCCTGGATCAACCAAGATGACCGCTGTGGACTACCAATATAGACTTTGTGTGGCTAATGAGTTTGCCTTAACTTTTACAGCAGTAAGCTCAAATGTCCGTGGCAGCTCTCATTCATAAGATCTGGGCAACAACTCCCCTCCTGCATATCAAACTTTATGGTGTGGAAGGCTCGTTTGGTTAATAAAATAAACTTAGATGCAGATTCAGTACACAGTATGATACCTATCATCTTGACACTTAACCTAGACTTCTCAGCTCTAAGATAATTGAAATTTGTGTGTTTGGGCCTTTCTCAGCTTGGCATCAAAGAAGAAACTTCATGGCTTTGCTCACACAAACATATTACCAGCACTGATATGAAGGAGGGAAATTTGTTCTTATCTATTATTATAAATTTATACTCAAAAATTGTTCTTAGTCTTTTTAGGAAATAAAAGGATTGCTTTATGCATTTTTGTTTCCTTTAGGATTTTGATAATTGTTATAGGCTCTGTTAGTATTTCCCTAATCTCTTTCATCAGTTCTTTTCTTTCCTTTCATATGTTTTACATGTTTTACATTTAAGTACTACATCTTCTGTTGTTTCCTTGACTCCACAATTATCACAATTCTCGGTGTAAGGTTTCGAGATTGTAGGTCTTTATTACCAAAAAAATTAGTACTATAAAATGTTTTGTTTACATATTTGCACAAGAATAGTAGCCTATGCCTATTTTCCTATCTCACACAACATCCATCATCATCATCACATATAATACAAAGTTACCCATCTGTTTGACACTCTAAAAATACTTTTTTAGATATTAATTTCTTGACACAAACCGTGAAATCAAGTTTGATCTAAAGACGTGATTAACGTAAGTTTAAAATAACAGAGCTTACTTTTCATTTACAGGCAACAGCCAAACGTAATTTCGTTCTCATTGTTTGTTTTATTATTTCATCTTATTTAGCATTTCATGTCCAGCCTTACATGTCCAGCCTCCACTGAAATGTGTTATAAGACAAAACAGTGCTCTTCTCTACACATTCTAATCCTATGACTGCTGCATCGGTATGTTTACGCCTAAAACACCAGATCTCTTGATCCACAAAAGGGGGAATATAATCCAACACCGTTGTGAAATCTTTCACCAGTTGCTAGTCTCTTATAGTATGGCTCCAATGAGCAGATAGAAAGCGTTTCCACGTCACCATCAGCGCAGCCGCTGGTTGACGTTTTAAAATGAGTGTGGTGAGAGTTAAGTGCTTCTAGCGGAGTTTCCTTAGTTGGCACCAACATAAGTTATAGTGACCGACTGATGGGGAACTGAAAATATTTTAAAAACACAAAACATAAATAATTTATTCAGAACATAAAAAAACTTTTTTTATTGTTTATTAGTTATTTGCCCTCTAGCCACTAATGTCAACTTTAGCTCATTTTCTATTTTAAAATATGTGTTATCTAAGTATTTTGAGAAAGTTTCATATGTCATGTGCCGAGTTCCACCAGAACATTTTTATCTTGCCGACCAGCTGCCTAAATTTGGTCGACTCAACAGTAGAGACAGGCTTTATGTTATCAACAACATACTGTTCTCTGACTGCCAAAACTGTTGTTTGGGTGCAATGCCTTTTCTGAAAGTGCAAGTTTGTTGCTGTTGACAAGACTTTGGACATTGAGGCAGAACGATGCATTCTACAGGTTGCATTTTACTAAAATGTTTTTATCTTTACTCTAAACCAAGGGTCGCAAACAAAAATGTTGAAAGAGCCTTATTGGACCAAAAAAACATGTCTGGAGCCACAAAAAGTTAAAAGCCTCGTATAATGAAGGTAACACATGCTTTATGTATCTGTATTAGCCTACTATATAAATGACCAAGTTGGCTACAAATACATAACGAGCCTTCATGATTAATTGTTTATTTTCCCTGAAGTGCATCCTGTAGAGAATGACGCACCACGTGACTACTTTGTTGTACGATGCCGCCTCAAGTTTAACTTCATTACAATATTAATGAATTATGTTTTATTGCTTTGATGAAATTCTGAAATCTGATTTTTGATGTAATTTTTATTTTTTAGGATAAAAAAACAACAACATCAGAATGGACTGTGCATAACGCGTCCCTTATCTCGGCAACAAACAGTGCAATAAAACACAGCCTGCATTTATAAAAATAAAACAGCAGCCCTTTGAAAAGATAAAGTATATAAAATCAAATTAATACAGTTTAAATTTGATTTGATAATGTCCCTAAGTGTAATTCCAGATACATACAGAGAAAAATAAGAAATCACTTTTTAAAAACAGCCACTTTGTTACTAAATAAGTGCATGCCTTCCCTGGAAATGTCTTTCCACGTTACTCTTCTTGTTATTTGACAACTTCTCATTACAGAGCAAACATTCAGGCAATCCTTCCCCTTTGGAAATAAATGCAAATGATTCGGTACAAGAAACATTGAATGCTCTGTTCTCCTCAGTTATTTTTTTCTTTTGATATCCATGACCCATCACACAGATTTGTTTACAGCAGCCACCTGCCTGGCATCCCGCCCTGCTGCTAGAAACGTGTGTCGCAGGTCATGTTCGTCAATTTTCGTTGACAGAAATGTTGAAACAAAAACAATCTAAACAAAAAATATTTTTACCTCCCCCATCTTTTTCCATTTTCAAACATTTTTGACAAAGCTCCAGGGAGCCACTAGGGCAGCGCTAAAGAGCAGCATGCGGCTCCAGAGCCACGGTTTGCCGACCCCTGCTCTAAAATAAAGTGTCATAATAAGCGTATTTCCACTCTGAATAACTGGGTTTGCATTTGAGAAATGATAGAGATACGCTCACAATCACAGAATTGGCATTCACCAATCCGAAAATGCCTTTTCTTCTTCATTTGTACTTAGAGTGCTGTTCACGTTTTCTTCTTCTTTACGTACATTGGCTTCCAGTATTTAATGTAAACAATAACAGAACAACGCAGACAGTAATAAGTGTAATGGAGTTGTTTTAGTTCAAAAGGGTTGCCTAAAAGTATTAGTCACTGCAAAAAGGTGTGACATTATTAGTAATGCGTTTCTGCCCGACAATGCCGCCATGCTTCCCTGACTTTACTCAGATTGGTCAAAAAGGTGCCAGTTTTTAAAACCAGTCGTTTTATCAGTCCTCTATCGAATTCTGGTTTGTTTAGAATTGTCAGATATAAAATGCAGCTCACAAACAAAACTCATCTTTCCTGGATTTTCTTGTTAGTTAGCACAAATAACCATTTTATTTACATATTGTTTTGACATAATGTAATATGAAATCTTTCATTACGTAATTACTATAATTTCTCTACTGCATTATCTTCTTGTTACACTAATGTTCTAAAAGACACTTCAAGCCAATGTTAGAGCATAGACTGTGCACTTCTTTTGTCATTTTCAGACGGCAAATCTCTGGCCTCAATTCTTCTGGTTGTCATGGAAACAGACATTCACTTTTGCGTGAAAAAGAGTACAGGATAGAGGGAGAACATCAGCTCCTCATTGCTGTTTGGGGAAAATTAACTAAGATTGCATTTGAGACTTTCAAAGTCTCAATCTCTGAAGAGGAAAACTATCTGCCTCCCACTCTGTGTGGCAAAACAAAACAGGGGAAATCATTGGTAGATGTTAAAATGCTCTAGAATTTCTCTCCCTAGTCAATGGCATTTAGATTTGTAATCCTTTAAATAGTTTGTTGCATCTATAAGAATATGCTTTGAGGTTCAAACTCAAAATTGAAAACATGTAATGTTCTGTATGTCTTGGCAGGGTCACATTCATTGCTGTTCCTTATTTTTGTAATAGTCTTGTCATGTCATTAATTAGGTTTCCTTGTGTCTATGTTTGCCTCATTCATTTCATATGCAACTGATACTATACTTATTCTGTCTTTTCAGTGTTTCAGTCTGGATTATGTGCATGTCTTAAACTCAGTGATACTGAAATCCACTTACCAGATCCTACTGTAGTCCAGTGCTATCCAGATACCCTGTGTTTGACTTAGTTTAATCTGGGATCCACTATATACTCACCAACTGCCATCCAGTCAACAAGCAATTTTAACCCAAGCTTGGCATTTGTCCGGCATGTATGGTATTTGTCAAGCAGTGACATACGTTATGTAGGCCAAGATTGGACATTTGTAAGACCCATTCCTTACATCAAACATTGATACATGTGCCATGTTATTAACACCAAATATAAGACACCATCTACTTGTAGGCTTAGTCTATTTTGAGGGGTCGCCACAACGGAATGAACCTCCAACTCATCAAGCATGTTTTACACAGCGAATTCCCTTCCAGCATCCCCCTACCCTTCACACAGCCTGCACCCGTGGTGTTGCTGGGGTTTGCGGGATGGGGGGGTATCGGTTCGGGGATTGGTTTTGTGCGGGGGTGATTCCGATCTCTGTGGGGTGGTCTCTTGGTCTCTGGTCTCTTGGTCGTCTTCCCTTTTTCCCGGCGGGTCCACAGTGGAGCCCGGGACATGGACCTACCACGGGGGGATATGGGCGTGGCGGTGTTTGTGGGTGGGGGCTGTCGGGGGCTGCATGCCCGCCTAGCTTTAGGTTGGTCGTTCCCCTGTTGCAGCAGGCCCACCGGGGCCCCGGGCTTTACTGTCTGAGGTAGCCGACTTTCTCATTGGAGGTGGGACGGGTCCAGCTCCGGGATCCGGGCCTCAAAACTTGTCGTTCTGTGGAGGGCGGGCTGGATCTCTGGGTAGCTCCTGACCATTTATGGGGCCTGGCCTGAGGCAGATCCCACATTTCACTTGGGACATAGAAGGTTAGACAAGACACCTGGGGTGTTCAGTCGTTGCTAGATGCTTGAGGTTTAGGTCTCATGTTCTTAAACTCAATAACTCAATCAATTACTTAATCAATTACTTAATCCATCAGTGTTTCTCCATCGAGATCAGATCAAATATGACTCGTATGATTATGTGCACTCTCCCAGTGTGATTGTGTTTGTATGTGTGTATGAAGTATATGAATATGAGTATAGAAAATGAAGTATGTGTATGTATGTATGTATGTATGTATGTATATATATATATATATATATATATATATATATATATATATATATATATATATATGGATGTTTGTGTGTATATGTATATATGTGTGTATATATATATTTTTTTTTTTCTTCATTATAATTATTATTTTTCTTTTTGTGCATAGATCAATAACTGTGTGAATATTTGTATACATATGCGTAGATAGATGCTTGGATGTGCTAAGGTAGGTATCTAATCTTATTTATTTATTTTATCATAATTTTTTTCAACTCAATACTGACTCTTTCCCCCACAGTTACCTCGCACCTTCTCTTTCCCTCTCAAAAACTTCTCTTTCCCCTTTTCTATTAACACCATCCTGTCCTGATGTATGTTTAAATGATTGATTAATGCAATTATTGTGATGCATGCGAAATAAATAAATAATCAATAAATTAAATTAATAGCTTCTATCCAGAGGAATACTCACTATATACTATCTTCATTTCCATGGAAAGAGCAAAACTGAACAACTCACACGAAGCACCTCCCTTTTTATGGGGTTGCTTTGAAGTAGGACAGGACAGGTAAAAAAATAAAAATAAAAAAATCCCAACTGACCCAGCCAATGCTCAAATCAGCAGCCTTCTTGCTATGAGATGACCGTGCTACCCACTGTGCCACCATGAAGCCCAATTTTAGCCATGTTTAATTGTGAACAACCTATAGGTAGGTACACAGCTCGGCCCGTTCAAATGTCCACACAGAGATCAACAATGTAATACTTTGTCTCTTCAGCACTTTAATGGAATATGAGAAAAATTTTACAGTTAAAATTAGCCAGCAAAACAAAATAAAACCCCTGTCTGTGTGGATGTGTGTGCAGTGTTCAAGTCGTTCTCCTGGTTACATGATGTGTCCTCAAAATATCTATCCTTAGATCATACACAGGACCAATTGGAGTGTGGTATCCATTGCTGCTCAGGCCCAATGTTGGGTTGGCTTGCCAGCTGTTAGCTCCTGTCGGCTCTCTCTCCCGGTTCCTCATTTAGTACAGCTGCAGCCTGTTGCTGGTAATTAGTCACCTTATTAGAGTACAGCTGCAGCCTGTTGCTGTTAACTAGTCCCTTTATTTAAACCTCTGTTTCCTTTCCTTCCTTGTGAGTCTGTTGATTTGTCTCTCCCTGGATGCTGCAGTTATTCCCTGTTCCAGTTACCCCGGATGTGCCGGTGTTTCTCCAGCCTAGCTCTGCTCTGGTCTTCAGGTTCCTAGCCCTGATGCCTTGGGATTGCTCCTTCAGTAGCAAGACTGTCCAGACCTGATTCCGGTTTGAATTTCGTTTGTTTGACTGGTTTTGCCTGTGGATTATTTTTTGTGACTTTTTTTAGTTTGGACCCTTCCGGCTATTCGGCCTGTGGATTATTTGCGCTGTTTTATTTGTTTTGTGACTGTTCTGGCCTATCCGCCTGTGGATTATTTAGTCATTTTTCTGCTTCATTAAAAGCTCCAACTCTTGCAATTGGGTTTATCTCTGATTCTTGTGGGACGCACATAACAGAACAGACTCACCAATTAAAATGGACCCAGCAAGAGACGCTCTTCAAGCTGCCTTGGAGAGGCAAGGGGCTCTCCTGGGTCGGCACCAGGAGGAATTAGCCGAGATGCGTCAGGCCATGGAGTCTCTTCAGTGCCAGGTCTTGGAGATTGCGGGTCGACAGCCTGCTGCCAGCGCCCCAGAACCCCGCATCAATAATCCGCCCCTGTATGGTGGTCAACCTACGCAGTGCAGATCCTTTCTGACCCAGTGCGAGGTGAACTTCTCACTGCAACCTAGAACCTATGCCAGTGAGGAATCACGGGTGGCTTTCGTTTTATCCCTTCTGGAGGGCCGTGCTCGCGCTTGGGCAACGGCGCTCTATGACGCCAGGGCTCCTTGCTGCCTGACTTTTGCCAATTTTAAGTCAGAGATGATAAAGGTCTTTGATCGTTCCCTACACGGGCATGAGGCCTCCCGGGCACTGGTCTCTCTCCATCAGGAGACCAGCTCGGTGGTTGACTACGCCGTGGAGTTTCGGACCCTCGCTGCCTCTTCGGGGTGGAATGAACAGGCCCTTTATGCGCGGTTCTTAGATGGTCTTCGGCAAGGCATTAAGGAGGACATCTACGCACAGGACCTGCCTCAGACATTCGACGACCTGGTGGAGTTGGCGCTCCGTCAAGAGAAACGGCGCTCGTGGCGTGCCAGAGCTCGCTCCGAGCCAAGTTATAAGGGTGCGTTGCTGATTCCCGCAGCACCTCTACCAACTGAGAGGTCTTCTGCTCCAGAACCTATGCAGCTGGGGAACACTCGGCTTTCGTTAGAGGAGAGACAGCGGCGGATTCAGAACCACCTTTGCCTCTACTGTGGTGGTCCGGGTCATCTTGCAAGAGGTTGTCCGGTAAAAGACAGTGCTCGTCAGTAACCCGGGGTCGGCTGGCGAGCGCTTCTTCTCTCTCTCCGACCTCATCCACCTGCACCACTGTCCAGTCGTTTCTCCGCTTCGGGGGCAAGACTGTTTCCTGTTTTGCTCTCTTGGACACCGGAGCTGAGGGAAACTTTGTGGACGAGAGGTTTGCTCGGGCTAATAAGGTTCCCCTGTCTCAGTGTTCTGAATCTTCGGCTGTGTATGCCGTGGATGGTCGAGTGCTCTCTCACACTGGTCTCACCACCGTCATGGTGAGTTTGACTGTTTCTGGTAACCATCAAGAGTCAATTAGTTTTATTGTAATAGGTTCTCCCCAATACCCCATTATACTTGGTAATCCCTGGTTCAGACGCCATAACCCGCAGATTAACTGGGAGACCAATAGTATCACTTCTTGGGGTTTGTCGTGTTATTCATCCTGTCTTCTGTCTGCTGTTTCATCTGTTTCCTCTGTCCCCTCCTCTCCGCAGAGTAAAGCCGAAGTAGAGTTACCAGGGGTACCAGAGGTTTACTCTGATCTTAGGTCTGTTTTCAGCAGTGACCATGCAGTGGCGCTTCCGCCACACAGACCATACGACTGCCATATCGATCTCCTTCCCGGCTGTAGTCCTCCTAGGGGGCGCTTGTATGCACTTTCCGGTCCTGAGAGAGAGGCCTTGAGGGAGTATTTATCCACCGCCTTAGAGGCGGGCACCATTGTTCAGTCGTCCTCTCCCGCTGGTGCAGGTTTCTTCTTTGTTAAGAAAAAGGATGGCTCGCTTCGTCCATGTGTAGATTACAGGGGCCTTAATGACATCACCATCAAGAATCGTTACCCCCTTCCTCTCATGAACTCTGCTTTTGATCTACTCCATGGGGCCAGGGTATTTTCTAAACTTGATCTACGCAATGCCTACCACCTGATTCGGATCCGTGAAGGGGATGAATGGAAGACCGCATTTAATACCCCGCTTGGTCACTTTGAGTATCGGGTGCTGCCGTTCGGCCTCTGCAATGCCCCGGCCACCTTCCAGGCCCTCATTAACGATGTGTTACGGGACATGCTCAATATATCTGTGTTCGTGTATTTGGATGACATTTTAATTTTCTCCCGCGATTTACCCACTCATATCCAGCACGTTCGTGCCGTGTTACAGAGGTTGCTAGAGAACCGCCTGTACGTCAAAGCTGAGAAGTGCGAGTTTCACACGGATTCCGTACCGTTTCTCGGTCACATTATCAGTGCCAAGGGGGTAGCTGTGGACCCCGAGAAGGTGCGAGCGGTTTTAGAGTGGGCAGAACCCACTTCACGCTCCACATTAAGACGTTTTTTAGGCTTTGCCAATTTCTATCGGCGGTTTATCCGTAACTTCGGTCGTATTGCATTGCCCCTAACCTCTCTTACTTCGACTAAGCGCCGTTTTGTGTGGTCCAACGAGGCTCATTCGGCCTTTGTTTGCTTAAAGCGACTATTCACTTCGGCCCCTGTCCTTGTTTCACCCGATCCCGCAGAACAATTCATTGTGGAGGTCGACGCCTCCGCCACGGGAACAGGTGCCATTCTCTCTCAGCGTTCTAAGGCAGATGGTAAGGTTCATCCCTGCGCCTTTTTCTCCCATCGACTCTCCTCCGCTGAGCAGAATTATGACGTGGGTGATAGAGAACTCCTTGCCATTCGCTTAGCTCTCGTGGAGTGGCGTCATTGGCTTGAGGGAGCAAGTGTTCCGTTTTTAGTTTGGACTGATCACCAGAATCTCAGTCACATACGTTCGTCTCGTACTCTCAATGCGCGTCAAGCTCGCTGGTCCCTGTTCTTTAACCGTTTTAATTTGTAGTTTCGTTCCGTCCCGGCTCCAAGAACGCCAAGCCCGATGCGCTTTCTCGTCAATTCGAGACCGTTGCTAACCCTGAGGCTCCCAAGCTGATCATTCCCGCTGAAAGAATTGTGGGACAACTGACGTGGGGACTGGAACGTGAGGTGCGTAACGCTATCGAGACAGAGGGGTCCCCACCCAGCTGCCCTGGAGACCGCTTATTTGTGGTGGAGTCATTACGCGCTAAGGTAATACGCTGGTGCCATGCATCTAAGTTCTTTGGTCATCCTGGAGTGCGTGGCACCGAGACGTCCGTGCGTCAGCGTTTCTGGTGGTCCACCGTTCGCACCGATGTTCGAGACTTTGTGCGTTCCTGTACTGTTTGCGCCACCAACAAGGGGGAGACGTCACCTCCAGCCGGGCTGCTGCAGCCGCTGGAGGTGCCTTCTCGTCCTTGGTCGCACATAGCTCTCGATTTTGTTGTCGGCTTGCCCCCATCACGGGATAAGACGGTCGTGTTAACTATCGTTGATCGTTTCTCCAAGGCGGCCCACTTCATTCCGCTTTCCAAATTGCCGTCCGCCTTGGAGACTGCGTGTATTCTAGTGGATCACGTTTTTCGCCTTCATGGACTACCCTCTAATATTGTTTCCGACCGGGGCTCCCAATTCACTTCTCAGGTATGGAGGGAGTTTTGCAAACAATTTGGGGCATCAGTGTCGCTGTCCTCTGGTTTTCATCCCGAGAGTAATGGTCAGGCTGAGAGAGCTAACCAAGACCTAGGTCGCATCTTGCGCTGTTTTGCCTCTAAATTTCCTTCCACCTGGAGTGACTTCGTCGCATGGGCGGAATATTCTCACAATGCGCTTCCGTCTTCTGCTACGGGTGTGTCTCCGTTTATGGCTTCTTTAGGCTATCAACCGCCCCTCTTTCCTGCCCAGGAGCGAGAGATCGCGGCCCCCTCGGTCCGATTTTTTGTTTCTCGCGCACACCGTTCCTGGCAACTGGTCAGGTCTGCCCTCATTTGTTCCCAGGAACGGATGCGCATATTTAGTAATCGCAGACGCCGTGAGGCACCCCGTTACATATGTGGCCAGCGTGTCTGGTTATCCACGCGGAACCTTCCCCCCCTTCACCCATCCCGCAAGTTGGCTCCCAAATTTATAGGGCCATTTTCCATCACCAAGATCATCAGCCCTCTTGCCATACGCCTACGGCTCCCCACCTACCTTGCCCGTGTTCACCCCGTGTTCCATGTGTCATGCGTAAAACCATTCGTTCCCTCCACTGATCGCACACCCACTTCCCCCAGTCCCCCGCTCCTTGTTGAGGGAGAACCGGTGTTTTCGTGTTAAGCGTCTCCTCGATAGACGTCGTAGAGGCCGTGGGTTTCAATTCTTGGTAGATTGGGAGGGTTATGGTCCTGAGGAACGCTCCTGGGTCCCTGCACGCGACATTCTGGACAGATCCCTTATCGATGAATTTTTGCAGGCTTATCCCTCTTGCGCTCTCGAGGCACCTAGGGGTGCCCGTTAAGGGGGGGGGCAGTGTTAGCTCCTGTCGGCTCTCTCTCCCGGTTCCTCATTTAGTACAGCTGCAGCCTGTTGCTGGTAATTAGTCACCTTATTAGAGTACAGCTGCAGCCTGTTGCTGTTAACTAGTCCCTTTATTTAAACCTCTGTTTCCTTTCCTTCCTTGTGAGTCTGTTGATTTGTCTCTCCCTGGATGCTGCAGTTATTCCCTGTTCCAGTTACCCCGGATGTGCCGGTGTTTCTCCAGCCTAGCTCTGCTCTGGTCTTCAGGTTCCTAGCCCTGATGCCTTGGGATTGCTCCTTCAGTAGCAAGACTGTCCAGACCTGATTCCGGTTTGAATTTCGTTTGTTTGACTGGTTTTGCCTGTGGATTATTTTTTGTGACTTTTTTTAGTTTGGACCCTTCCGGCTATTCGGCCTGTGGATTATTCGCGCTGTTTTATTTGTTTTGTGACTGTTCTGGCCTATCCGCCTGTGGATTATTTAGTCATTTTTCTGCTTCATTAAAAGCTCCAACTCTTGCAATTGGGTTTATCTCTGATTCTTGTGGGACGCACATAACACCAGCAACTGTCCGAAGAACCAGTTCCAGTTTGATGAAATCCTCCCTTTTAAAGAAGATGTTATTTTGCATAGCATCCAAAATAAGGGTAAATAAAAAAGACACAACCTGCATACATGAAACAGGTCAAAATCAGTTCTCCACACAGTAATTAACATCATTTACTAGGCCTAGGTTTTTTCTTTTCTTTCAAAATTAGTAACAATGTTTTATGTCACAAATATGTCTTAAAAATATCAAACATATCTAACAATTGAAATAATACTGAAAATAACAGTACTACAGAAATTGCAGTGCAATACAGCACCTCAAAAGCATAATATCGTGTACATTTTCTCAAATAATATGTTATAACACAACACAGTTCAATCGGTTGTAACAGAATCAAAACAGTATTTAACAGTATTTAATCTCAAAAAAATTAAACAGAGCTAAATGCTCTTCATTCGTTTCTCAGTTTTTTTTATTTTTATTGGCTGCTTACGTTGTCATGTTCTGTCGTCAAATCTGCTCGCTGCTGTCTGCTGTGCTAGCCTACCTGCGCTTCCAAGAAGCGGAAGCAAACGTCTACTTCAAGCACCATCACCAATTACTCAGCTACAACAGGCTCACATTTCCTTAATATTCTTAATACATTGAACGCCTTGTTTTTTGTGTACAAACGTTTCTAATTTTCACAACTCTAGGCACCGCAAAAACAGGCTTATTAGCCTGCGGGGTTAAAGTTCATCTCCACCATGGCAGTACCCGCTGTTGTACCTGTTGACGTTAATCCCCGAAAAAGTCAGTTGATATCTTTGCTCCATTTACGTATCGTAAATCGTTATATGACAACAAAAATTTAACATAACGTTTAAAACCAACAGAAAGAGTATCTCAACCCAAAAGATTTCTTGCTTTAACATGCTAAAGCTAAAAAACACGTGCAGCTTGTGTGCTTTTAGTGCTCTCTGCACTTTAACTCTGCTGTGTTACAAATGAACACACTAGCCGTTGGATAATTCAGTTGGATCTCTGTTGCTCCTAGCCCTTTTAAGCTACATTAACTATCTGTGACATGTTTGGCCGCAGTTAAATACTAGGAGCGACTACGCCACCCTCACGGAGGGAAAGTAAATAGAAAGCACACAGATGCATTTTAAAGAGTAAGGCAAGGAAATGGGCATGAGTCGAGCACAGTAAAAAATGTACACATTATTAAGGAGAATAAATTACTTAAAAGCACATGATCACTTAGTCAAAACAACAATTTGCACTCAGATGATGGAACTGGTTCTCCAAGACGTGACCAACAGGGTCCCCGTTAAAGGAACAGATGTGCAAATGAAATAACCCCCTCCTACAGACAAAAATTAGGGTTAACATAACCAGAAACTAAAACAAACAGAAAACAAAAATAATGGCTAATCACAACACACACTTAAACACTGGATAAGGACAAAATATAATTACACATACAAAGCAAAAACACAGAAAATTAACTCAAGGGAAGATCAGACCCGCTCCCTCACAGTCCATTACTAAACATGGACCAGGGCGGTTGCAAGCGGACGGCAAGGGGGACGAGCAGTGACAGGCCCAGCACCAACATCTACGCCAAGGCAGTGAAGCAGCGAGGGGGAGCCCGAGAGGTAAAAGTAAGGTAAACAAAACAGTAGCAGGGTCTAATGTACTGGGAGCCTGTCGGCACTTTCTAAGTGTATACAGACAATTCAATTGTATTAATGCAAAACAGTAAATATGGAGAGAGTGAGAGAGCACTCAATCGCATAGATGCACTTCCCCAGTGAACTTAGTCTGATTGGCAACCTCATTCACATGGGAAATGGATGCAAAGCTCACAGGAAGCTACAATGATAACCCCAATTTACTGATAAACTGAAAAAAATAGTCAAAACTAATTGGATTGGAATTGACCATATCCCTTGGAGACAACGTTCACATTCCTCATTTTCCACATGCAAACTGCGAAACCGGAAGTGCCAGAGGGGAAAAGCCGATAAATTTTACTCTATATAATAACATGGCCTCACCACACTGTTCCTCACCAAATTGGAAAGATCAGGAATCATTCGGTCTCAGCATCATCAAATCCAAATTAGCAGATATTGAGGTCCAGATCAGCCTCTTACAGGCCAGAGGATCCAAGCTTGAGGAATGATCAGTGGCTCTCTCTGCTCAAAACAATTATAAAATTACTTCACCATCTTTGCACATAAGCTGCTGTAGTAAGGACATAAGCTGCATGAAGTGTCTAGGAGAGACAGCTGTGGAGTTCCTATCTAGGTTATTCAACAGGATTCTAGAGAGTGAGAAGATGCCTGAGGAATGGAGGAGAAGTGTCCTAGTGCCAATCTTTAAGAACAAGGGTGATGTGCAGAGTTGTAACAACTACAGAGGTATAAAGTTGATGAGCCACACAATGAAACTCTGGGAAAGAGTAGTGGAAGCTAGGCTAAGAAGGGAAGTGGATATTTGCGAGCAGCAGTATGGCTTCATGCCCAGTAAGAGCACTACTGATGCACTTTTAGCTCTGAGAATGCTAATGGAGAAGTACAGAGATGGTCAGAAGGAGCTGCACTGCGTCTTTGTGGATTTAGAGAAAGTGTATGACAGGGTGCCGAGAGAGGAGCTATGGTCCTGTATGAGGATGTCAGGAGTGGCAGAGAAGTACGTCAGAGTAGTTCAGGATATGTATGAGAGGAGTAGGACAACAGTGAGATGTGCTGTAGGTCAGACGGAGGAGTTCAAAGTGGAGGTGGGGCTACATCAAGGATTGGCTTTGAGTCCCTTCTTGTTTGCTATGGTGATGGACAGGTTGACAGATGAGGTCAGACAGGAATCTCCATGGAAAATGATATTTGCAGATGACATTGTAATCTGTAGTGAGAGTAGAGAGCAGGTGGAGGGACACCTGGAAAGTTGGAGGTCTGCTCTAGAAAAAAGAGGAATGAAAGTCAGTCGTAGTAAGAGAGAATACATGTGTTCGAACGAGAGTGAGGGAAGTAGAACAGTGAGGTTACAGGGGGCTGAGGTCAAGAAGGTGGAGGAGTTTAGGTATTTGGGGTCAACAGTCCAGTGCGACGGGGAGTGTGGAAAAGAGGTGAATAGGCGAGTGCAGGCAGGTTGGAGTGGGTGGAGAAAAGTGTCAGGGGTGTTGTGTGACAGAAGAGTGTCAGCAAGAATCAAGGGAAAGGTGTACAGAACAGTAGTGAGACCAGCTATGATGTATGGGTTAGAGACTGTAGCAGTGAGGAAGAGACACGAGGCAGAGATGGAAGTAGCAGAGATGAGGATATTGAGGTTCAGTTTAGGAGTGACAAGGATGGACAAGATTAGGAACGAGCACATCAAAGGAACAGCTCAGGTTGGTTGTTTTGGAGACAAAGTCAGAGAAGCCAGATTGAGATGGTTTGGACATATGCAGAGAGGGGATAGTAGTTATATTGGTAGAAGGATGTTGGAGATGGAGCTGCCAGGCAAGAGGGCAAAAGGAAGGCCAAAGACGAGTTATATGGGTGTGCTGAAGGAGGACATGAAGGTAATTGGTGCAAGAGTAGAGGATACTGAGGTGGAAACAGATGATTTGCTGTGGCGACCCCTAAACTTGGAACAGCCAAAAGAAGAAGAAGAAGAAGTAAACGGCATGCGAGCACTGGACTATCAAGGTCCCGCTCTCTCATTTTGGTAACAGAATAGCAGAACCCGTCCATAGGGGGACTTCTCTCCTCCTGCCCAACCAAGATTTGAACTCCCCACCCAGAACCAGTTCAACATTCTCAGGGATCCTTAGATGAACACTCTGGTGATTGGCAGTTCTATTGTTCGACAAGTCCAAGTAACTGTCTGTACAAACCAACCATGTACACACCGCTTCCCTGGTGCACAGTACGACAAGCCAGGACGCCGCCGGCAACCTCAGTCAGGACGCCGCTGGCAACTTCAGCCAGGACGCCTCTGGCAACTTCAGCCAGCCTTGTCATTGCACCAGTTAGCTTAGCATTTCATCAGACATGTCAGAATAAAAATCTTATTTTGCCGACTACATGCACCTGCAGAGGCTCATATGAAAGTAAAACGTGTAGTAAAGATTAATTAAGTCACAGCCAGATTAACCACCAATGTGGATTAACTTATGCCGCCTCCGAGTTCAAGCTCTGCTCTGCTTCGGCATCCGGACTTGCCTCGCCGTGGACCCATCCATCGGGGCTCACATCAGACCTTCCTGTACGACAACAACAGCTCCATCCCGTCGTTCTGGTCTACTACTCGCCGACGAAACAGAAACACTGGTCGTCGTGCTGAGCGTTTCCTGACACACGTCCCGAGAGTGGTGAACACGGCTATCGGAGGCAGCAAAACTGTTAACTTTGGGCAGCTTAACGCCCCCTCTCTCACTAGTAAGAGTCATCTCATCCAGGAACTTATTACGGACTGTAAGTTGGATTTTTTGTGTAGCGCCTGTGACAGTGCCTGTCTATTGTGGGATTTATATTTTACCTTTTATATTTTTAAAAGTACTTATTTTATTAACCAACTCATTCTAATTCTGATTAAGATAAAAACTGAGGAGTTAAATAAGAAAAGATTCATGAAGGTTTGTGTGTCAAGAGCACATCCTGTTTTGGAGTAAGGAAACATCTGGACTTCTGGAGATGATCTTTGAGATCTTCTCCAGCGCGCTGAAACTGCTGTTGATTTCTCTCTGCTGAAGTCTTCATTAAAACTCGATCAGTTGGCAATCTGTCTCTTGGTCATTTTGAACATGCATTGTACGCCTTTGTAGGAAGTCCAACAAACTGGTGACACCCGACGTGATGACTAAGAGACTCCTAAGAGATTCCTAAATTCAATACACAGAGGCGGCCGCCCTTTCAAATTGGTAAGCAGAAACCTTTTAATTGAATTCTGCAATTGACTATACTAAATCAAGTGTTGAATTGGGGTTTCTCTATAGAACCGTCGATTATTTTTGTTACAGATTTTGAAGTTTAAAGGGAAAAAGCGATCTGTTCGGTGTTTCCAAATTTTTGACTGCAGAGAGAAATCAACAGAGGAGATACGAGAGTTTGAATACTTAGTGAAAAGTATGTAAAGAAATACTTCGTAAAAAATATGTAAAGAAATACTTCGTGAAAAGTTTGTAAAGAAATACTTTGTGAAAAGTATTGCGGAATTGCAAGGGCTGATATTGTCCACTGTTTCAACACTAAAACCGTGAGCCTGAGCATAAATAAATAAGGTAAGGGGCAACAAAAAGGGTTCCTTTATGTGGCGTGCAGATATTTATTGTTGTGCCTGTGTAGCGGCGAGCGGGCGTGTTTCCACATTCATGAGCGCTTGGCTTTGGTCCAACATTTTCGGACGTTGGGCACCCTTTCCACCAGCTGACGTAAGCGCTTTAACATTTCCTAAATCTATGATCATGGGTTCCTGCACTAACTCTTCTATTTTGAATAGCGTGAAGATTCGAGAGTTTCCGGATGTTGGTAAACCGCCCCTATTAATTGTCCGGGCGGCGCTGTTGCTGTGGAGCTTTTCTTCCTTCTGTTCGTCTTTAACATTGAGTTAAAACATTAGTTTTTCTTTTTTTTGTTTTTGTTGTTTCTGGTGTTGTCTTTCTTTTTTGGGGAACCACATTAACTAAGTCAACGTACCTCACGTTAATGTGACTCATTGGGAACATTTGACTTAATTAATCCTTTCGTTTTATTATTAATTTCTGTTCAAGTGAACCAGCAAAGCGGCATTTGTTCACCTGGTTCTATATTTGTTTGATAAATTTATGTTTTGCTTAATTGAGTTCTTACAGTGATTATTAGTTATTATTTCATTTAGTTAAAATCATCATTTCATTGTTATTAATTTTTGTTCTTCATACACAGGAGCTGAGAGTCACTGGATGGGTGATCTGGTGGTGGGACTCCTCTCTTATTGAGTGTGCTTGGTTACTGGTGTTGCGTCCACGTATTGCATTAAGGTGTGTTTGTTCTGCTTGTAGTACCATTGCAGGACGATACCTCGGTGCCTCTCAGCCCTGTGTAATGTTCTATTTGGTGTTCAGAGGAAAACAACCATGGATGAGCAATTTGATCAAGAGTGTGAGGTGACTCACAAATGGGGAAAATAAACTAGAGGTTGAGACTTTAAAAGGAAAAGAAATTAAACTAACTGCTTTGGTGCTGAATTAAGCAAAAGACAAATCAAACATGCTGAAAAGACAAAATCTTGCTAATGTAGACATGAAAATTCATAATAGTTACTTTAAAGACATGTAATTTCACTCTTTGAGGTGACTTTTCCTTTTTGGATAAATTCAATTGACTTAGTTGGTGTGTTTAATTGAAAGGTTGTGGTTCTTCCCTAACAGAGTTATTTTAGATAGAGGGACTTTTGTTCAAAAAATAAATAAATAATTGCACCCTAACTTGAAAGGACATTGAAACATTTATTTTCTGTGTGGTTGCCACCCTCTAGAGGAGTGATTCTCAATAAATTTATAGTGCGCCCCACCCCCCCTTGGAAGAAAAAAGTTACCCCGCACAACTATAAATAGTATTATTTGTCTTTAAATTTGTTTTCAAGAGACTTTCGTTTGTCTCTTTATCTCCTTCTCTCTCTGCCTGCCTTCTTGTGACAAAAAGTTTAAATTCCTGTCCATTAGCAATAAAACTTATTTTATTCCATTGTAAAATTATTAACATTCCTGTGTATCTACCACCTTTGACTTTGTGCCAGTTGCTACACCCCTAATGTTTCCTTCACTGTCTCCCAACTTAAATCATCCATGCCTAGTTATTTTTCTGCTGCCTTCACAACGACCTTAATCTTTTCAGTTTTCCTTTTTGTTTGTGCCACACAGTTTACCACTTCAACCATGAACAAGATGAAATTGTTTTTATCCACAAATATAATCTTTCTTTATTTTGCTGCATCCCTCACAAACCATTGTTTTTCTAGTCACGATAATGTTTTGTACAATTATCTCTTGTTGATGTTGCCGTTCGACTTCCACAGTTGCATCATTTGATCTTGGCCTAATTTGTTCCTCCTAATATTTTCTGTATTCATGTTCCCCTGCACGTCTTCCATACCTTTTTTGCCTTTACATACTTCCGCATCATGACCGTATTTCTGGCATTTAAAGCATCTAATTGGTGGGGGAATGTAAGGTATCACTTCATAGCTCATGTAACACAGACAAACTCTTAGTGGAAGTTTACCTTAAAAATTTAACAACATAAAAACTGTCATTTTTCTCTCCATTTCTTGTAGCTTTAGGTCTTCTTACCTGGGTCACTTTTGCTCCTTTAATGTTTTCTTGTATCTGTTCTTCGTCTATATCTGCCGGAATTATTGAGATAACTCCCAGTATGAACTTTTTTTGCTATCAAATTTGTTTATTTTAACTGCTTTGTTTTTTTGTGTTTCATCTCTACAGAAAATCAACTAAGCATCACTACGAAAAACTTGCACTTTTAAGTTCTCTGACTAATTTATTCAGGATCTTAGTGATTTGAATCAGGTTAAACAACATACCTTATTTTTCCGGTTTCAGTATTACCTTAAACTCTTTTTGTCTTTGTTGCATTAGAGTAATATTATGATCATCCCATATATCAGCTCGTTGGTTAGGTGTCCTTTTTTTGTTTGGATTTTCAACTAATTTCCAACCTGTATCTGTCCCAGTATGCCATTCCGATCCACATCAACCTCACTTCCTGCACTGTCACTTACTTTTCCTAAAACGAAAATCGCCTCGATTTAGCTGAACTAGTCTGAACTTCCTCTTCCTGATTGATATAACTTATGTAATCAAAGACTTCTAATTAAATAACATTTTCTAAAGAAAAGGCCCCGTCAGAAAGAATTCAGGACATACAAATGAATCTAAACAAAAAATAAAACTGACTACTTTGTCAGTTACAATGTGACTCTGTAATAATTTCTAAAGCCAATCAAGAGATAAAATGTGTGTTAAATGTTAGCTATTTAATAACACTTCATTTTGGTCATTTTCACATTGTTCTTTCCAGCCTCATAGAAGCTCACAATGATGACTGATTATTTGTCTGCTCTGCATTCACGTTCTTTCAAAAGGGAGCTGTCCTTGGACTCTTACAAACACACAATGTACCCATGGACAGAAATAGCAACATTATGTTATCTCTTTGACCTCTTCTGAATTGAAGAATAGAATTAAACAATAATCCTCCTGTTTCCTCAGCTAATGGTTTATACTATAAATTAGCCTTTTTTACCTCTTATTTGTGGATTACATCATAGGTGATTCTGCCTATCTAACAGATGCTTCTTATAATGCTTACTGCATCATACCCTGCTTGAGAATCATCATTAAATTGGAAAATATCTGCATTTGGCTATCTGAAGAGACTATATTAATGCAGTAGTTAGTCCACTCCTATAGTGATCAGTCTACCTGTTGTGCATGTGTTTGTCAGAGGCAAATACACTAATTCCAATCAGACTTTAAACCTGGATTTAAACCTGATTGTAATATTAAACCATGCTAACATTCTTGCAAATCTCTCTGCCATTTATATACAAACAACTTCATTGTAAAATATTATGTTCACTTATTATAAAATGTAATCTGTGTCTTAGGTGCTCAAGTGGTCATATCAGAATCAGAAAGATATTTATTGCCAAGGAATTTGTTGTGGTACAGGGGTACTCTCCAGTGTTGGTACATTAAATTAATCTCTACATTAAATTACACAATAACGTTGAACAGTAAACACAGATTATACAAGTAAATTGCTAAAATAAATAGAATAAGGTTTATTATGAGTGGAGGTCATAAAAATATGCAGATGTCAAGTTCAGGTAAAGTGCAGCAACAGAATTTGGAGCAACTGTAAATGTGCAAAGAGTCCACATCTGAGTTCTGTTGCTTAGTGCAAGTATTAATGAAAGTATTTGAGAGTGTTGGTGGGGATAGTTTTGGGTTCAGGAACTGGATGACCTGAGGAAAGAAGCTATTTGTGCTGGGCTGTCTGGGTATTTGGAGCTGGAAGAGGTGGTTGCCTCTTATGCTTATCTGTTGATTAATGACATTTCACTAATTCACTCTGCTCATAGTTGCCTAGTATCGCAAGCATGGTTGGTGAGAAATGGAGAAGCGTACAAGGCCAATTTTCCAAGTGCCGGGATCGCTTAATCTAAAGGGAGGGAAAATTCTATTGGAATCAAGCAGGGGGGTTTGAGCAAGAGCGGAAGTAGGAACCAGGGGCCTTCTCGCTGGTGTAGAATGCTGTGCAGTCACCCCTGTCTTCCTTGTGCATCTGACTTCTTTGGCTCGCTAATCGAAAAGACTCTCTTGCGAAACCTCGCAAGTTAGAAGGAGACCCTCCTTGCAATGGAGTGAATGAGTAATGCTCTGATCTTTGAGCATCTGGAAAAGCTCTATATAGATTTAGGCACCTGAAAGAGGACTCAGTCAAAAGTGTTTGAACATAAACATCCCAAAGCTGAGTGCAAGTTTCTCCTCTTGACTTAAAAGACACAAATATGCAAATATATATAAAAAATCCTCCAAAAATATCAGTCTCCCTAATAACTTTGGGGGAAGCTGCTTTTTCTTTTGTGTGCTCCTGTACTTGGATAGGCATGGCGAGTTTATTTGTATAGCACATTTCGTACACAGGACAATTCAAAGTGCTTTACATTGGAAATAAAGAGTAAAAAGAAAGTACATTTAATAAAATCAAGCATAAAAAAGTCATATAAAATCTAATTGCTTACAATTTCTTATCCCAACCATGTGATCTTCTGTAGAATGGCTTACTCAAATTGAATCAAGTACAGGACACAACTCTCACGGGATAACCAGTCCCTAATTTCTTATCATCTAATTTAATTTATCTCAAAAAAGGAATATACCTGAACAGGAAAAGAATATAAATTTAAAAATTGATAAAATCAAATTGCTTACAATTTCTTATAAGGCATATTCGAAATGTTTTGACTTGTACCTGGTATGACATGGACTAATGAGCCCCTGGCCAGTTTATAAAATACACACAGGATACACACAATATCAATTATATCAGTTCTTTAAATGAGCAACATTTCATGGTTCATTGATTAGCTTAATCTGAATTTTAGGGCATATAAAAATCCCTATATACCCTCCTTTAAATAATAGCTGATGTATTTTAAATGCTCAAATACTATATTATATTGACACATTTTGGCCAGAACATAACGTAAAAGGGAATGAGCAAAACAATCCTGCAATTAAATGTTTCAATCTTTTTTCAGAAATGTACACGTTTCACACAGCAAAAGCTAACACAAAGTTTTAATTTGAAGTACAAGTTATATATTAATCTAATAGTAACTCACATTCATGACCACACTGTCATTTCTGTTCTCCTGACACCTAATCACACACTTGGTTCATTTAAGGATTAGATAAACAGTTATTTTGTACAACCAAATGAACAATTTTTGAGATTTATTAGCAGTAGTGAGTTTGTTAGAGTTTAGCAGGCAGTCCAGGATTTCCAATAGAGGAACTTGCAGCCCTCCTTGCGTTTGCCATGCTTGGCTATGAAGAGTTCAGATTCTGTAAATGTGTTCTTCTCCTCTCCCTGTTGCCTTTTCATGACGCTCTGACCATCTCGAAGAGTTGTGCTGAAGGGTATAAGACTGTCTGGCTCTTCGACATCATTCAGTCCAGACATCACAACTGGAAGTCCTCGTATGTAGCGTTCTAAAAAGTTCTAAAAAGAGAGTAACAGGTAAAATGACTGGGAAATGCTTGGATTTTGACATTTCATATTTGATTTGAATTAATAATAGAGTTAATGAGTTAAGTGTTTATTTTGTTAACTTCAATAACTATTGAATAAAATGTTAATAATGCAGATGTATTTTTAAATGTCTACTTAACTAAGCAAAATATTAGCTTTAAATCAATTTTGCTCCAAATAATACATTTGCATTTTAGTTAAGTTGGCAAAATAGGCACCAAATCTATTTTTCAGTTTTTTTCTTTAAAAAATGTAAACAACAATTGTAAACAGTTAAAGCGACTTGAGGTAATAGGCATAAATTTTTGACAATTTTCCTAGCATGTATTAGTCTCCAAAAAATTGAAGTGAAGAGAATTACTTCTTTTATATGATTTTTTTTCTCCCAAAAAACTTAGGTTTTCTCATCTGATCCAGAACAGATTTAAGCAATCCACAAGAACAACCAAAATTAAGATAATATCCTACGATTAATCAAGGGCTGATTTTATCTTGACTAGTCATAAGGCACTTTAGATAATGCTAATAATTTAATTCAGCCTAGATTACTTGGCTGGTGGAGTGTTTAGCTGGACATTCTTGATGAGTTAAAGTTAACTAAAGTTTAAAAGTAAACTTCATAAATCACTGCAAGATGGCTGTGGCATGTGCTCAGCTGAACCATGAGTGTTTCTAACAACCTTAAGATTTCTATGAAAATGTTTATGTTTAAAAGACAAATGAATGTACCTGTTGCTCTTCTGGAGTGTCCATGGCTTGCCTGAAGATGTCTGAAGCTGGGATTTCCGACGTGGCTCTGGCAGGAAGCAGCAGCAAAGAGATGAGGAGCACGAGCGAGATGATCAGAGACATTCTTCGGTCGTGCTTATTCTGGCTAAACGCTTCAATGTTGTGCTTGAAGTGCGGATTTTATGACGGGACACTTGTTCAGCTAGAGCCCTTTTAAACAAAACGCCATGACAGGTTTTCATTCTGACGTCAGTCATTTTTCTAAAGGGGCCATGACTGGTTTGAACCATGATCATCCATCTGCTGCCTGAGCAGAAGGAAATGTGTGTTTAGTGACCATGCCTATTTAAACAAAATACACATTTTTTAAATAACAAATAAAAATGATTTAATGTAAACTTTATTAATATCATATTATTCTTTTAAAACTTTACTTTGTGCAGATCATGGAGGGTGAAAAGTGCAAATTTGGTTTTAGGGTGAAACAATGATTAGATTTTCTTATTTCATTCCCATTCAGATTTCTAATGATCATTTAGGTTTAGATTTTTTGGTAGAGATGTGCTCCTTTCTCATTAACAGCATATTTTTATGTAGGTTTTTGTTCAAGGGCCACATTACCACAGAGTTAAAGTCACTCTTGACCTGGACAACAATTTGTTCACAGAACCGAAGACTCCCTTTCTGTCTAGAGAATCTTAACACTGCACTAACATATTCCTCACTAACCTGTATTGTCTTCTAGTTCCCTGTTAATTTCTATTGAATTCCTCTGGTTCTCCCCCAGTTCTTGTTCAAGGTAAAACGTAATGATTACTTTCGTAACCCCTATTCCCCGAAAAAACAATTATAAACCATAACACAAATTAACAGGCATTTAACCCTTATATGGTGTTCGGGTTTGTGGGACCCATTTTCAGTTTTCATCAAATGTAAACTTAAACAAGAATTTATTCTTTGAAGCTGAGACTCACTGGGCTTGGCTCATTTCCTGTGAAAAACATATATCAGAACAGATTTTTTATGACCCCACACGTACGCCCCCTTACACATTTATATTACACACAAGGTGTTTGGGTCTACTGGACCCGGGGCATGTTAAAGTGTAAAAATGGTAGATTCTTTACCTTAATTCTGTCTTCCCACACAAACATAACATTTTACATTTTAGAATAAAATTGTGTGAATTAAAAGCGCCAAAATGCAATGGGTCCAGCAGACCCACCAACCCTGCCAAAGTAACAATAATGAGAACACCACACATGGTTCAAATTCTAAACGTGAAGAAATCCGGTTAAAAAACAATAAATAAAGTATATTTGCTGTTTACATCAATTGTTTCTTGGCTAAAGGAAATATTGTTTAACATAAAATGTTTTGATTGGGTGAATTAAAATCTGCAAAAGGCAATGGGTCCACGAGACCCGCAAACACCGCCTGAGTAACAATAATATGAACACCACACAAGGGTTACTCAAACACCACCTGAGTAACAATAATATGAACACCACACAAGGGTTACTCAAACACCACCTGAGTAACAATAATATGAACACCACACAAGGGTTAAATGTCCCCTTCTTAACAAAAAAATCGCTCCCTATTAAATGGGGAAAAAGATAAGAAAGGAAAAAGGCCAGGCAGCGTCAAATGAACAAACAAATAGAACCAAAAGGAGTCTTACTAAATTTCCCCTCCCCAAACTTCCCTAATCAAAAACAAAAGAAGAAAATTAAAAACCGACGCCCTGCCTTGCCTACGCTGGCTCAAACACAAATACAGGAATGACGCCCCAGCTCCCTCACTAGTGTATTTAACAAGGAAAGTCACTCTGTATGTGCGACACACTAACTCTAAGCAGATCAAAACACCTTCGTCCGACACGAGATACACACACAACACTTCCTTGTCCACGGACCACCTCCCACGCTGAGCCAGCTCTCTGCTCAGCGCTGTCGTAGTGAATCGCTGAGCTTTTATAGGCCGTTGGTCTGCCTGGATTGGCCGAAGGCAACTGAGCGCACTGATGTTGAAGGGTAGCGTGGCCAATCCACAGATCCCAGCAAGACGGTCACATGCGATAGAAACATAAACACGGTCAGCACGGAAGCACACACAAACTTCAAGACGCTACGATCCGCAGGAATCGCAACACCCCCACCCTTTAAACACTAACCATATATACCCAATTTTAACACACACAAGGTTAGTTGTAGTTACCACCAACACGTGATCAGGCATCCGCCAGAACATTCTCCGTTCCCTTTTTGTGCCTGATCTCCAGTAGAAAGTCCTGCAAAATCAACGACCACCGCATCAAACGTTGATTTAGATTACGCATGCGGGATACAAACACCAGGGGGTTGTGGTCAGTATATACCGAAATGGGTAGCGCACTTGATCCCAAATAGACCTCGAAATATTGTAGTGCAAGCAAAAGTGTCAGTGTCTCCTTTTCGATAGTAGAATAATTCCTCTGGGCTGGATTAAATTGCTGAGAGAAATAGCAAAAGGGGTGGTTGATTACACTCTCACTTTCCTGCAGAAGGATAGCTCCAGCTCGCACTGCACTTGCGTCCACCTCTAGCTTAAATGGGTGCGAGAAGTTCGGAGCGGACAAGATCGGGGCATTGCACAAAAGTGCTTTAATCGAGTAAAAGTCATACTGACACTCAGAACTCCAGATAAAGGGCTGGTTGGGATTGATAATAGATGTTAAGGGGTTAAGCAACTGTCGAGAAATTCTTGCAAAAAGCTCTATAATACCCCGCCAATCTCAGGAACCTTCTTAGTTCTTTACGTGTTTTTTTACTTGCCAGTAACCCGTAAGGAGATCCAGTTTGCTTACAAAGGAGGCATTCCCAATGCTATCAACACAATCCTCCATCTTCGGTAAAGGAAAACAGTCGGGAATTGTCAAAGAATTTACCTTTCTGTAATCCGCACACCATGCAACCGTTCCATCCTTTTTAGGTACTAGCAAACATGGCGAGCTCCAGGGACTGGTACTTGTCTCGGCGAGCCCATTCTCCAGCAAGTACTCCACTTCCTTCGTCATCAATGATCTCTTAGCTGCATTCACTCTGTAGGCATGTTGTTTCACTGGCGCAGCGTTACCCACATTGATATCATGCTGAAGCACTGTTGTACAGGAAGGAACATCATTAAAAATGCCTGGGAAGTCATGAATAAGTTGCATAATATCACACTTTTGGTGCTCTGATAAATGCAACAGGTACCTCTCCAAATTCTTCAAAATTTCTGAGTTTTCCAACTTAGCACCTTGTAGATGAACATGCCTTAACGTTAACTCTTCATCCTCCAGTGAATCTGGTGTTGCCTCCTCGTGAGAGTTTGCCACCATAGCAACAGGCTGAGCAACACACTCCTTAGGCTCACATAGCTCAAAGTTCTCTACATCTTTACTGTGGTATGCTTTAAGCATATTAATGTGACAGATGCGGGATTTTCTTCTCCTCTCTGAAGTTTCAATAAGGTAATCCACCTATGATCATTTTTCAAAGAGCTTATAGGGGCCAGAAAAATGAGCAGATAATGCCGATCCAACAACCGGTAGTAGCACTAACACTCGATCACCTGCTGCGAAACTACGGCACACCGCTTTCCGATTGTAATGCCTGTTCATTTTCCCCTGAGAAACCCTCAAAGAGTCTTGTGCCAATTCCCAAGCCTTGCTCAGGCATTCACGAAACTTTTTAACAAAAGTTAAAACATCCGATTCGATTTGGGACTAGGGGAATCACCAAGATATTCTCTTTCAGTAATTTCAGGGGTCCTCTCACAGGATGCTAAGCTTTCCTGTCTAAATCCTAAACTTTCTTGTGGGGACTCTCTTGCTGCAAATAGTACAAATGGTATCCCTTCATCCCACTCTTTACCTACATCATAGCAGTATTTTTTTTGCATAGATTTTAGTGTCTGGTGAAAACATTCACAAGCTCCTTGACTTTCAAGGTGGTATGCACTAGAGGTGCTATGTGAAATGCCTAGTGTAGATAACACCTGCACGAAAATCTTAGACAAAAAATTAGTGCCCTGATCAGTTGCACACATTTTGGTAACCCAAAAGTCGTAAAAAAAATTCACCAACGCTTTTATTATAACTGACGTGGTTCTGCATAGAGGAATGGCTTCAGGGAAGCGCGTAGTGCTGCACATAATCGTTAGTAGAAACTGGTTCCCTGACTTAGTTTTTGGCAGCGGACCCACACAGTCTACTATCACTCGTTCAAATGGTTCACCCAGGGTAGGAATAGGGATCAGGGGAGCGAGAAGAACGAGCTGATTTGGTTTCCCGATGATCTGACATACGTGACAGGTGCGACAGTAATAGGAGACATCAGTCTTCAGGCGTGGCCTGAAGAAATGTCTTAAAATCCGCTCATATGTTTTGCGCACCCCTAAGTGCCCCGAGAGAGTGTGACCGTGCACTATCGCAAGGATTTGCTGTCTGTGGCATGCAGGCACCACAATTTGACAAAAACATCACCCACACCTTGGGGTTTATTGGAACGAATCCCACCTACACATTAAAAGGTCAGCCTCTATAAAATATGCCACCTTCTGGGTTTGAGCCTGCTCCTTTGACATTACTGCTGAAAAACAACTTTCAAGTATTTTATCGCACTTCTGTTGCTCCACCATTTCACTGTGTGACGCGGGTAGCTTCAACTCCAATGTTGTGTTTGTTGCAGTCGAACAACCCTGCTTATTTTCTGGACAAGTTTCCGCAGTCTCTCCAAAATCTGAATTAAAGAATTCAGAACTCCACTGAAAAGCGTTTGCGCTTTTGTGCCCGAGTGACAGCACAAGCAGGAAACACACTAATTTCCAAGCTCTCGCTCTCTCCCCCTAAAACAGCTTTTTCTGGTTAATCAATCACTTCTAACGGAGGGAAAACTCTGCCTCCCGCCAAATCATTCCCTAACAAGAACTCCATCCCTTTTATAGGGAGCTCGTTGCACACTGCAACTTTCCCAGTTCCTGTAAATATTTCTGACTCCACACAAACTAAATGCAAAGGGACCTTTACTATGTTCATTTCAATTCACTGAATAAGAGCATCACTTCCCGAATAAGACTGATCTCCAAACGGGATGATTCCGGCTAACACACACGATATGGAAGTGCCCGTATCTCTCAGCACTTTAACTTTTGCCTAACAGAGAAATATATCCATCTTGAATTAATGGACTATAGTTGTTACTCGGTGTGTCCTTTATCTCAGTCGCTTCCCTGATAACCTTAACAATGCCACACCCTTCTGTTGCGACTCCCTCTGTTTTCGTTTAAGTGTAACACAGTCTGCCAAATGACCAATTCGATGACAGAAAATACATTTACGGTCTTTCGATTTCAGAGTAAATGTTCTTGGCCGGTTTTGGTCTGGTATGCACACGGTTTCACTTCTTTCCAATAGAACAGGGACGAACACGTTTAATGCATGAGAGTATACTCATCTGCAACCACGGCCGCTTTCGCCACTGAACTAACTTTTTGTTCGTTTAAATAAACAACGAGCCGTTCAGGTACACACTCCTTGAGCTCTTCCAAAAGAACTAGTTCCCGCAGAGCGCAAAATCAGTTACTCTGCTGAAGTATAACCACTTATCGAACAAAAGGCTTTTCTCACGTGTAAACTCCTAAATGTTTGTGACTGGCTTTTTCTATGCTTGCGGAATCTCTGCCGGTAAGCTTCAGGTACCAATTCGTAAGCACGAAGTATATTCGACTTTACCAGTTCATACTCCAGGCTATCTTCTAAAGAAAGTGCTGCACAAATTTCCTGAGCTTTGCCAGTAAGTTTATACTGTAGTAATAAAGTCCAAACTTCTTTCGGCCAGTTTAAAGCGAGTGCAATTCTTTCAAAAACACCGAAATACGAATCAATTTAAGATTCACGAAATTCTGGGACTAAAGAAATTAATTTACTCACATCTAAGGTTGTTCCAGGTGCAATCTCTTTCAGGAGACTGGTAGTCTTCACATCGTTTGGAGGAGACAGAAACCTGCTTTTCAATTCAAGTTCTCTTAGTTTAACCTCTTTCTCTGCTTCAATCTCCAACCTGCGAATCTCTAATCTCAATTTAATTTCGGCTTGGCGCTCCTCTGCTTTTATTTGTGCCTCAAACTGTAATTTCCCTATACGTGCTTTAACTTTTGCATCAACACTAGTAGAGCTTGGAGATGGTTCAGATGGAGCTTGTTTAACTTTAGCACCCACCTCTTCTGTGTCCGACACACTACTTCCTTCCCCATCACCTGAAAGTGAGGGTACGTCCTCTCCTGTTTCACTAGTAGCCACATCAGAATTATGCGCATTTTCTTCCTTAGGAGAAATAATTCCTAGCTCAATTAATCTCTGAATTACAGCCTCTTTAATATCCTTCTTTAATTGACCTTTTCCTACTACAATCCCATAATGGACTGCTACACAAATAAGATCATCTTTCCGGCATTTCTCAATTTTCTCTATTGTCGGCTCTTGAATGAACAAGTCTAGATCAAATTCTGCCATGTTACTAACTCGAGTTTGCTCCAAGACAAAACCTGTTCAGCTATTCAACTTGACCACTACTTGTGATGCTAAAATGTTCTCCTTTATTTATTTTTAGATGGACGAGCCCCCAATAATGTTATGAATTTTTAAAAATAGCTTTAGCTCGTTAGCTAAGGCCGTAAACATAGAGAGAAAAAGTTAGCTAAAAATCAGGTCAAGCAGGAATAGTGAAGAGGAACACGCACACAACTGAACTAGTATATAGAAAATAATTTATTTCATATCATAAAGTTAAACATTTACAAACCATAATGCAAATAAACAGGCATTTAAATGTCCCCTTCTTAACAACATCAAAAAAAATCGCTCCCTATTAAATGGGGAAAAAGATAAGAAAGGAAAAAGGCCAGGCAGCGTCAAATGAACAAACAAATAGAACCAAAAGGAGTCTTACTAAATTTCCCCTCCCCAAACTTCCCTAATCAAAAACAAAAGAAGAAAATTAAAAACCGACGCCCTGCCTTGCCTACGCTGGCTCAAACACAAATACAGGAATGACGCCCCAGCTCCCTCACTAGTGTATTTAACAAGGAAAGTCACTCTGTATGTGCGACACACTAACTCTAAGCAGATCAAAACACCTTCGTCCGACACGAGATACACACACAACACTTCCTTGTCCACGGACCACCTCCCACGCTGAGCCAGCTCTCTGCTCAGCGCTGTCGTAGTGAATCGCTGAGCTTTTATAGGCCGTTGGTCTGCCTGGATTGGCCGAAGGCAACTGAGCGCACTGATGTTGAAGGGTAGCGTGGCCAATCCACAGATCCCAGCAAGACGGTCACATGCGATAGAAACATAAACACGGTCAGCACGGAAGCACACACAAACGTCAAGACGCTACGATCCACAGGAATCATAACAATTACGCTGATTGCTGTAAAAAAGGGGAATATAATCCATAATGGATGTGAAACCTTTCACCAGTCCCTTGTATAGAGTATGGCTCCAATGAGCAGACAGAAAGAGTGATGATGGGGAACTTGTATTCAAGAATTACCATTGGTTTTAGAGGTCAAGTTTCTTTCTTTGTGTAATTGTTGTACATGTTGTTTTTCTGTAAATATACTCATCTGTTCATGTATGTTCATGACAATATTGCTAGTAGAATAACAGAACTAAAATTAAATTGAAAGTTAAAAGAATGGATATCTTTTGTTTGTTGAACAACACTTATGTTGATCATTTGAAAGACATAAAAAATAATAGTCAATCATAAACAATTAACCGTAAAAAAAATTATATTATTATTTATGTATATTTTTATTCTGAATTGTAAAACATGTGTTTTAAAGCTTATCAATTACATAATAACCATTATTGATTTGAAAACACTGCCACTGCTTTTACAGAAAAAAATCTCTAAGATTGACACATAAGAAAATTATGTTTCTTTTCTTGTATGTTTTTTTATCTAAAAGAGAACAACAATTCGAACACTTACATTGAAGAATACAATTTGCTTTGAAATTAATATTAGTTATATATAAGCAGAGTATCAATGCTGTCTCATCTTAAAAAAAATCAATACCAAATCCAATTATCATTTATGGTTGCTTCTGATATTTTTTATACAGTGATTCAGCATTAGCTTACCTGAACAGGTCTGAGCTGCTTCTCAACTCCTTTACTCATTTGCAAACATCTAATTTGTCCCTCTCTAACTTCAGTCAGATTTGTCCTCAGTTCATGGTTATGAGTGTTTACTCGTTTGAAACTAATGTATGCTTGCTGTCCTGATTAGTCTCTTGTGGGTAATGGAAAAAGAGGGCATTCATAAAACCACCTTCACATTTTTACAATGTGAGAGCATAATCGGTAAAGCAGGAAAGACATTGATGTGGTTGTGACTGCTGTGACCATAAACTTAGTGACTATCCATCTCCTAATATGTGTGTTAGGGCACTGCATCTATTAAAAAATCAAGTTGTTTTACAGTTATGCAGGCAGGACAACATTTTCTCTGTCTGCTAGGCTACTGGCATTACTTTTGATGTACTAATGCACCGACCCTTGTTTGATATGTTGTTGTTTATTTGTCCAAAGGACAGTCTGTTTAATCATTCATTCTTTCTTTTCTATTGACAATCTTTTTTTGCTTGTATTCTTATTCGAACATAACCGGTGTTCTGTTTCCTTAGTAACAGCACTATAAATATTTTTTCTGGTCTTTTAAAGTAATCACTTTGATGATCTGGCATTTGGTCTCTTTGCTGTTTTGAAATCTTTGTATTTCTACTGACTAACACCACATGTGTTAGGTTTCCCTTATTACAGCACTATATAATCTTTTAGAAAATCGGTTTGAAGTTGACAAAACGTCATCATTTCCATTAGGCTTAGTTGGTACCATGAAGCAGCTCATCAACTTTCTTTGTAAAGTCAGGCTTTGATCCTGCAACTATGATTAGTTCACAGGTGTGTGCATGTAAAACATTGATGTACGGTCCTCGTCGCATTAGCCTCGATTAAGAGGGTGAGGGATCTGCTCTCTCTGTCGATGAGACCTGCTTAAAATTCGAACCTGGTGATACTCATGTTATTCTGAAGCCCAGGCCTGGACATGTGCCCAAGGTTCCTACGATCCCCTTTAAAACTCAGGTAGTGAACCTCCAAGCTCTGCCCGGAGAGGAGGCAGCATCAGCCCTTGCCCAGTTTGAGCACTGAGGATCTATGTAGAAAGGACCCGGAATGTTAGAAGTTCTGATCACCTCTTTGTATGCTTTGGAGGACAGCAGACGATAAGGAATACTGTCTCCAAACAGAGCTTGGCTCACTGTCTAGTGGAGGCTATCTCTATCGCATACACAGCGTCTGAGGTCCCTTGCCCCCTGCAGTTGAGAGCCCACTCTATCAGGGCTGTCACGGCCTCCTGGGCACTGGCAAGAGGTACTACGCTGGCATCTGCAAGGCTGCAGACACCCAACACCTTCTCCAGGTACTATAACCTGAGCGTTGAATCCATCTCTTCAGCCGTGCTAGGTGGTGGTAGCATTGTCTGAGATGTACGAAGGGGTGTCCAGCTTGGGTTGCGCCATTCTTAGTGGTATGTGCTCTATTTTTGCCCCTGGACTTCCAGCTTTTTGGCTCCTCTCGCCCCAACAGGCCTGGTAAAATATTCCTAGGTACTGTCCACGTGTGTGCTCTCTATGAGGGACTACCAGCTGAATCTTTTATGACTCCGGGCACGGGAGGGCGGTGCAGTTCCCTGAAAGGCTAACTGTCGTGAACTTTTGCTCTAGCTAGTTCCATCTATGTTATATTCCCTCTAAAAGACCTTTCACTGGTGGCATTTTCCGTAGGTCCCTGAAATGAAATCTTACGTGTATTAAACTGCAGGAAGTTCTTAGTCCAGCCTTCAAGGTACGAGTACTGCGCCAAGGTATGAGTACGGCCACAGCACGTCTCCTTTCAGCTCTGGGATGGATGCTCCCTCCACTGGTATAAGTCAGTATGAGAGAATTTTTGCCAATTGGCCATTACAATTTAAGTCTACACTTAATGCCAGAGCAGAGTAGGGCCCGGTGCCGGACTAATGATGTGTTTTATTCAGTCAATTGTCTGAACCAAGCATGCTAAAGCTGTTAAAGTTTTTTCACCAATGAAGATAAAGTATCATTACCCCGTAGAATTGTTTTTTTGCTGTTATTTTGATTTAAATCCCTATATTTAGATAATAAAATCACTTTTAGATAACAAAATCACTTATCACTTACCACAGAGGGTAGTTAAATTTTCATCAACTTTGTTTGGAGACATGAAAAACTTGGATGTTGACAGTAAAAAACATCACACAGCGCTAAAACAAATATATAATTTTACTTTTCACATATACACAACATTGTGGATGGAGATGTTTAATCCAAGAGTGTTGAGAAACGATTTGAAGTGGGCAGAGTTTCGTATTCAATGTTATTTCATTTAATGCGTGTTAGATATCGCTGTGGCCAGGTGTCGGATTGTTTCGAAACCTCAATTCAATACAGCTCATTTGATTCATCAGCTTCGAAATTTCACGAACCTTCAGTTTGTCCATCACTACTTTTTGCTTTTTAAACACAACACGAAACAGCCACGAAGGAGCTATTTACAGCAATGACTGCTGATACATGTGGTGCCCAAACACTATCGTAACTGCCGTATCATTGTGCGCTTGCGCACGACATGAACTGCGTCATTTTATGTCATTCTTATAACCACCCCTGTCATTTTCCCACACCTTTCCTCGCGAAAAGTATGTTTTCCACTGTTTATCTCTTTAACTTTTATTTTATGATCTGCTTGCCAAACCCATACTCTTTAATAAAGAAATTGCCATTTTACAGCATGGAAGAAAGATGGAAATTCCTTCACAACTTCCTATTTCTTGAAATGTTCCCGCCTTGGTAAACAAAGTGCACGAAACAATCCTTACGACGATATGCAATGAAATTCAGGCTAAAGTGTTGGTTTTTGAACAAATATATTATTAGTCTTTTTTAGAGTAGTTAAATCTCATGGGCTATTTTCAATATAATAACACCATATTCTCTTTTATTGAGTGCTTGATCAGTCTCACTGTCTATTTTTTTTATCGAAATCACACAAACAGCATTTTTAAACATGACTGTGAAATCGCGCTGTTTTGTCCGTCTGGTAAATCAAAACATCCCAGTTTAACCAAGATGACTAAAAGATGAAAATCATTTATCGTCATCCATCGATATATGCAGCAGAATGCAGAAGGAAATTTAGATGGGGTAGGGAAAACCAACAGACAAGTCCATCATTTTTTGCTGAGGCAGGAAAATCCGATAGAACATTTACACTAACAAAAAGTGCATCTTGGTACTTTACAGATGTGTACCAAATTTCATTCGCCTACAAACTGGTCGCGCAACAGCTACTAAAACTTTTTTTTTTTATCAGGCAAATGTTCACCCCGGGTCTAATCTGATCCGTGTGCAACAATTTGTGATTTTTTGTTCATGTTTAGAGCCTCAAAAGTGTGAGGAAAGACGGCAAAGAATAATATTAATAACAATAATAATTAAAAAATAATTAATCTTCTTCTTCTTCTTTCAGCTGTTCCCAGTTTAGGGGTCGCCACAGCAAATCATCTGTTTCCACCTAACTCTGGCCTCAGTATCCTCTACTCTTGCACCAATTACCTTCATGCATAAAATGTCCTCCTTCAGCACACCCATATAACTTGTCTTTGGCCTTCCGCTTTTGCCCTCTTGCCTGGCAGCTCCATCTCCAACATCCTTCTACCAATATAACTACTATCCCTTCTCTGCACATGTCCAAACCATCTCAATCTGGCTTCTCTGACTTTGTCTCCAAAACAACCAACCTGAGCTGTTCCTCTGATGTGCTCGTTCCTAATCTTGTCCATCCTTGTCACTCCTAAACTGAACCTCAATATCCTCATCTCTGCTACTTCCATCTCTGCCTCGTGTCTCTTCCTCACTGCTACAGTCTCTAACCCATACATCATAGCTGGTCTCACTACTGTTCTGTACACCTTTCCCTTGATTCTTGCTGACACTCTTCTGTCACACAACACCCCTGACACTTTTCTCCACCCACTCCAACCTGCCTGCACTCGCCTCTTCACCTCTTTTCCACACTCCCCGTCGCACTGGACTGTTGACCCCAAATACCTAAACCTTCTTGACCTCAGCCCCCTGTAACCTCACTGTTCTACTTCCCTCCCTCTCGTTCAAACACATGTATTCTGTCTTACTACGACTGACTTTCATTCCTCTTCTTTCTAGAGCAGACCTCCAACTTTCTAGGTGTCCCTCCACCTGCTCTCTACTCTCACTTCAGATTACAATGTCATCTGCAAACATCATTGTCCATGGAGATTCCTGTCTGACCTCATCTGTCAACCTGTCCATCACCATAGCAAACAAGAAGGGACTCAAAGCCTGGAACTCCTCCGTCTGACCTACAGCACATCTCACTGTTGTCATACTCCTCTCAAACATATCCTGAACTACTCTGACGTACTTCTCTGCCACTCCTGACATCCTCATACAGGACCATAGCTCCTCTCTTGGCACCCTGTCATACGCTTTCTCTAAATCCACAAAGACGCAGTGCAGCTCCTTCTGACCATCTCTGTACTTCTCCATTAGCATTCTCAGAGCAAAAATTGCATCAGTAGTGCTCTTCCTCGGCATGAAGCCATACTGCTGCTCGCAAATATCCACTTCCCTTCTTAGCCTAGCTTCCACTACTCTTTCCCAGAGTTTCATTCTGTGGCTCATCAACTTTATACCTCTGTAGTTGTTACAACTCTGCACATCACCCTTGTTCTTAAAGATTAGCACTAGGACACTTCTCCTCCATTCCTCAGGCATCTTCTCACTCTCTAGAATCCTGTTGAATAACCTAGATAGGAACTCCACTGCTGTCTCTCCTAGACACTGCCACTCCTCCACAGGGATGTCATCTGGACCAACAGCCTTTCCACTCTTCATTCTCCTCAGAGCCTTCCTCACCTCATCCTTTCTAATCTTTTCAACTTCCTGCTCTACAATGTTCACCTCTTCACCCCTTCTTTCCCTCTTGTTCTCCTCATTCATCAACTCCTCAAAATACTCCTTCCATCTTCTCTGCACACTCTCCTCACTCGTTAGAACCCTTCGATCTCTATCTTTAATCACTCTTATCTGTTGCACATCCTTCCCATCTCTGTCTCTCTGTCTCGCTAATCTGTACAATTCCTTCTCACCTTCCCTCGTGTCTAACCTGGCATACAACTCATCATATGCCTTCTGTTTGGCCTTTGCCACCTCCCTCTTCACCCTGCTCTGTGATTCCTTGTAGTCCTGTCTACTTTCTTCAGTCCTTTCGATGTCCCACTTCTTTTTAGCTAGCCTCTTCCTCTGGATGATGTCCTGTACTTCCTCATTCCACCACCATGTTTCCTTATCTTCTTTTCTTCTTCCTGCTGACACACCTAGCACCTTCCTACCTGTCTCCCTGATCACTTCTGCTGTAGTTTCCCAGTCCTCTGGAAGCTCTTCCTGGCCACCCAAAGCCTGTCTCAGCTTCTGTCTGAATTCCTCACAACCGTCTTCCTTTTTCAACTTCCACCACTTGGTCTTCTTTTACATCTTTCCTCCGCTCTTCTTCCTGACCACCAACAACATCCTACACATCACCTTGCAGTCAGTGATCTCTCTCAGATTGGCTCGTCTACTTAGGATGTAGTCCACCTGCGTACTCCTACCACCACTCTTGTAGGTAACTCTATGTTCCTCCCTCTTCTGGAAATAAGTGTTAACTACAGCCATTTCCATCCTCTTGGCAAAGTCCAAAGTAAAAAATTAATATTTTTTTAAATTAAAATAGGGTTCTTGCACTGCCCATTTATATATGTGTGTGTGTGTGTGTGTGTGTACTGTGTTAAATCATGCCCAAATTGGAGACATGCTACTGGTTGCTGTGTCCTTGGCAGTGTAGCACACTAGGGGGCGGTAAATAATCTTCACCAGCAGTTACATGAAGATCTGATTCTGGTAAGACATCTCGATGAGTGCTTTGTCTAAATTATTAAAAATGTATTATTTACAGGCACAAAGTTATGGTTTTATCATTTCACAGTGTAATATTACCACCTTATTAGTATTCCTGGTCTGTTAATTACCAAGCTAAGTTTAATTGGCAAAATAGGAGTAACACGTGTGAATTGAAACTCACAAACCAGTTTTACACACAGTTTGACATGCTTATTTGACCCTGTGTATTACTAGAATGATTTTTGTATTTTTAAATGTAAGAAAATCCACTATACGATCAACATTATAAAGAATATCTGTTATAGTTAATGACCAGCAGTTACATGAAGATCTGATGCTGTATGTCATGCACCATCGAGTGAACTCTGTCTGTACTGTATGCTGGGTCGTGTTCTCTGCAGATGGAGTCAATAAATTAACCATTTGTGGAACCCCTGACTCCCTGCTTCTTCAATCAACCAGCACAGTTAAATTGGTGCCTTGACCCGGATTTCTTCAATAAAAATGGCATTTGAAGCAACTGAGGGCTCATCCTGAAGTTATTGCTGGAGTCGAGTAGACGGTGTTAGGTCATAGAATCAGAAATAACAAGAGACTTTATTGTTGACATTTCGCAAGGAAGACCCACGAGGGCACTTTATTACTACAGTTTTTTCATGTATATGTGGCAGAGCTGAGGGAGGGGGGCGGTGTCACTAAATTTTGAACGCCCCCAAGTAGAATACGACTACACCACCCCGTCAGAAATGGGGAAATAGCCCAGATAAAGGACACAAGTTCGTTGGCTGAATTAATCTGACAGAGACATGTGCACAATGTATCACAGGTTTATTTGGACAATTATAAATATTAAAAAATACAAACTAAAGCTGTCAATATGAACAACACGAAAGAAAAGAAAAATAACAAAACAAGGCACTGACGTTCCAGCGGCTGGGGCAGGCTAGACAAAGGAAAGCTCATATGTGAATTTGAGTAACACTCAGGCGCACACACACACACACAGTGAGAGGTGAATCCAGACACCACCGCACTCCACACGATTTCACCACCACCCGTGTTCCAAGTAACTAGCCAGCTTCCCCGCCTCAAGCCGGCAGTGCCTAAAAAAACAAAACAACCTAAATTCAATAACTCATTGAATTTAGTACACAATATACCAAAAACATGTGACATATAAATGTACACTTCAAAGAAACATACTAAACCAAAAATATATTAAAAAAAGACACATGATTAAATTGAGGCAACCGTTCAAGGGGTTCACGTCCTGGAGTCAAAAGTCCTTGTGTGGGCTCAAAGCACCCGCAACGACTCCAGTGACGTCACTGATGTAAACAAGCCCCTTTTACCAATGGCTGAGTCGTCCGGAGCCACCAGTTGACATTCACACCAGAAACAAATGGAAGAGCACAATGAACAATAAACGTAGTAACCAGCAGGAGAGGAACACAGTTCTAGGGAGAACAGCCGGTAGAAAAACAAACAAAAAAAATTAAAGAAAAAGAAAGACAGCAGTGCGTCCTCCTTTCACAGCGGATGTTTCACTTCCACCTCAGAGAGACGGGCAATTCAGCGCACCAAAAGCAGTTCCTTATGCTACAAAGTGTATGGTCACTCCCAGCCAGAAATGCAGGAATTTATTCTCACGGATCTTCCAGCTGACATGTAGTGGACAGCCAATAACACAACCGCCAAAGCATCGATTAGCCAAACAGCTACACCACGACCAAAACCCAGCACCGTATTCCCACGCGCACTCCGTATGGGCGGTCCCAGTCGTGACGCACAGCAGTCCGTCTAACTCCAGCCTTAAAATACCGTTAGCGGAGCTTCCGATAGGCTATGGTGGATGACAATCATGCACCAATGAGCCAATGGCAATGCATTGCGTCACCCACATTGCCACATATAGTTTGTTCTGAATTATAACAGTATAAATAGGTGAGGTATATATTGTTTCACATAACTGAGTGGGTTTGACAGAAATCAGACCCCGGTAGCTAGAGGTAGAGGATGGGGGTTACTGCAAATGCCCATGCACTTGCAAATGCACTTTAGTGACTCCCATTCACAAAATGACATACAAACATCCAGAGATGAGGGAATAGTATCTGAATCTTCTGCTAATGGGAACTCTTCCAGCATCCAGAAGGGCAACAGGGTGCATGTTCGTCCACCCCACTTACTGCTGCACAGCCTACTGATATAGTTTCAGCAATGTCTGAGATAATTAGTCAAGTTAGTAACAGGATTGCTGACAGAATTGTCTTACAATTATATGAAACACAGGTTGCGAACACAAATTCGGCAAGGAATTCCTCAGCTGTGACCACATTAGTACAGCTTCTCAAATGCTGGATTTGATAAACAGTCAATTGTCATTTTCCAGGCATGTTAAAGATCCTTCGGAGGCAAACCTTCTGACTCTGCTGATTTGTCAGAATGGATAGATTTCATGAGAGATTACATGAAAAAGAGAGATCTGAGGAAAGAGCAGCAAGCAGAGGAAATTTTTAACACATTTGAGAGCAAAAGCGAAAGATGTAGTTAAAATCAACATAAGGAACAGTGAAGTGAATATTGAGCATAACCCTGATGCTATATTCAGTATTCTTAGGAAGCATTTTAAAGATGTTCCTCGCTCTTCTCTCCCATTGGCTGATTTCTACTCCACACTGCCCAGACCAGGGGAAGAGGCTTGTGAATACTGGCTGAGACTGAACCGTGCAGTTGATGTTGCTGCAGATCGACTGAAGGAACAAGGCAAAACATTGAAAAGCCCTGGAGCAGAGGTGATGCGCATGTTCATCAGACATTGTCCCTGCAAAGAGCTCTCAATTACATTTAAATCCAGAACGTTTGATTGGTGGTCTGCGAGTGAAGTCCATAACATCCTTAATGAATATCACTCTGAGAACAGTGTTTCCTCCGGAGCAATGTATAATGCAGCAATTAAAATTCCTGTAAACAGAACTGGAGTAGAGCTGTCAGATGCCGTATCAACAAAGCATGTGACCAACCCAAATCAGTAGAATCTGCTGCTTTAGAACGAGTCATGAACCTGTTTGAGAAAGTTCTGTTAAAAGAGTCTGTCAGCAAACAGCCAAAAAGACCTCCAAGGTCGAATGTGAGCTTACCTTGTATAGAAGGCCTCAATGACTTGCCATGCGCTGTCTGTTCAAGCTGTGACCAATCTGGCTTTATGCATTGCCGGGACCGAAAGTTGTGTTTCCAGTGTCACTCTCCAGACTATTCACGTTTGGCTTGCCCAGAGAGAGCAAGACCTCAGTCCTCTCATGAGATGGGAAACTAGAAGATCTGCACTTAGGGGAGAACAGTGTGGATCGTAATAATTCTCCTCCAAACTAGTGTTGTATGAGTGACCCTGCATCAGTTTATATTCGGCATCTGTTGAACCAGCTGGAAAAACTGTTGTTTTTCAGAACACACACAAGACTCGACAGCATATTTTACACAAGTGCAACAGTAACGGATGGAGTTCAGTTAAAAGCTATGATTGACAGTGGTTCTATGGCTTGTACATTAAGTGAGAATGCTGAACGTGACTTGTTAGAGCACAAACCCTATTTGCTTAAGCTCCCTGCAGACGATGTAGTCATAATTGGATGTGGAGGACAACAGGTTTCCCCAGAAGTAATGTACGAACTCGAGCTTACAGTTTATGCTTGTAAGATGATTGTCCCAGTCCTAGGGATTCCAGGCCAAACTGACGATTTAATTCTGGGAAGTAACACAATCAAATGGCTGTTGCAGAAAATGAAAGAGACCGATGGATATTGGAGACTTGTGTCCGGACCGGCTAATTCTGATGACCTCGAGTGCCACCAGTTTTTGTCTTAGTTGTCTAATGCTGAGGGATGGAGAGGAGTGGAGATGCCTGAGAAGGTGGACACCGCTAAGCTGAAGAAAAGGATCACTCTGAAACCCAACCATGAGCATATATTGCATGGGTTCAGCTTCCTGAATCGACGACTATCTCAGTGGGATGCACAGTCATCGTCGAACCGACAGCTTCCAAATGTCATCTGAGAAATTTGATCATTGGGAGAGTAATTTCACTTATGTGGGGTAACGGATGGGTTCCATTCAAGATTATGAATCCCACTAACAAAGAAATCACTTTGAAGAAGAACACTAAGATTGTAGATGTTTCCACTTGCATTGCTGTTGAGGAGCTGTCTGTACCTAAGTCTTTGCAAAGTAATACCCAGCACATTGCAACACCCATGATTTCTACACATTCCAGTGATGAGAGAGCTGATGTTCTGAGCAAGCTAGGACTGCAAGATCTAGACCTGGAAGCTTTTGAAGTATCCAATGAGTGGAGAGACAAACAGATCGAGCTCATCAAGAAGTATGAATCAACATTCTCCCGGGGAAAAATGGATTGTGGAGAAGCCACTGATTTTGTTCACAAAATCCATCTGGTGGATGAGAAGCCATTTCGACTGCCTTATCAGCGTGTGGCTCCCTGCTATTATGAAAAGCTGCGTACTGTCTTGAACGAGATGGAGTTGAAGGGCATTATAAGAAAATCTCATGCATCTCCACTAGTTTCAGTCTGGAAAAAGAATGGTGACCTTCGTATCTGTAAAGATTTTAGATGATTGAACGCCATGACGGTGAAGGATGCTCACCCTCTTCCACACCAGTCAGATGCACTTGCAGCTATGGGAGGCAGTGTCTTCTTTTCCACCATGGGCTTGATGTCTGGCTTCTATAATGTTCCCTTGCTTGAAGAAGACAAGAGGTACACTGCATTTTCTTCCCCCTTTGGCTTGCATGAATACAATAGGTTACCGCAGGGCTTTACCAACAGCCCAGCAGCCTTTATGAGGATGAAGATGTCCATCTTTGGTGACGAGAACTTCACTAGTCTCCTCTGTTACCTGGATGATTTGATGGTTTTCGCTCCAAATGAACAGATAGAGCTTGACAGGCTTGAACTTGCAGGCTTTTCACGCCTGGCCAGACACAACCTAAAGTTAGCTCCTAAAAAATGCATGTTCTTGAGAAGATCCGTGAAGTTTTTGGGACATGTCGTTACCGAAAAAGGTGTTCAAACGGACCCAGAGAAAGTTAGAGTCATCAATGATATCAAGACTGTTGATCTCATGGAGGCAGATGGGCGGACTCCTTCCCAGAAAAAGCTCAGATCTTTTCTCGACATGGTGTTATACTATCAACATTTCATCCCAGATTGTTCTGCCAAAGTGAAGCTCCTGTTCAGCCTTCTATCAGACCAGCCGCTGAAGAAAACAAAAAAGAAAAATAGTTATACGAGGGGACCAGTCAATGTTACTAAGCTACAAACTGAACAGTGGACTAGTGAATGTCAAACTGCTTTTGAGACCCTGAAGTACGATCTGTTGACCAGCGTTACCCTAGCACGTCCTGATTTCAGTCACCCCTTTGTCCTCTCGGTTGACGCTTCGTTTAATGGCATTGGTGCAGTTCTATCTCTAGTTCCACCTGGTGAGAAGATTGCACGTCTGGTAGCATTTGCTAGTAAGACACTTTCTAAGTCCCAGCTAAACTATCCAGCCCATAGACAGTCCAACATTACTCAGTTTTTCTTCTGAAGATCCATCTGTTGCTATCCCATTTTCCAGACTGTCAAACCTCCAAGAACAGGACGACACGATTGGTCAAGTCATGAAATACATGAAAGTCATGAAACGCCCCACAAAAAGCGAACAAGCAAAAGAAAAGTATATATATATATATATATATATATATATATATTGTGGCGGGTGAAGAATTACAGAACCAGGTTGGTGATGAAAGATTCCCGGAGGGCGGTTTTATTGACAAATTAAGAGAAATAATACTGGTGAAGAGTGTCCCTGGTGGTGCTTCCGGGGCGCTGTGCTCTGTGCTCGGTGCTTCCTCTTCTATAGGTAGAGGGTGGCAGGGTGACGTCCCAACACAAAGAGGGTTAGGCTGTTCCTTCATACGCTGCTGTCTGAGAGAGCAGAGAGAACAAGCGGTTAGCGTCTGGTTACATCCCAGTAGCTCCTCTCACTGGTGTGCCTTCCGTCGGCTTTTTCAGATGGCTGCTGATTGCCTGCAGCTGTGAAGGAACGACCGGTGATTAGGATGTGCAGGTGTTTTGCTTTCGTTTCCTGGGCGACGCTGATGAGCGCTCGGAGGCCCTGCCACAATATATATATATATATATATATATATATATATATATATATATATATATATACACACATACATACATACAGGGAGTGCAGAATTATTAGGCAAGTTGTATTTCTGAGGATTAATTTTATTATGGAACAACAACCATGTTCTCAATGAACCCAAAAAATTCATTAATATTAAAGCTGAATATTTTTGGAAGTAGTTTTTGTTTGTTTTTAGTTTTAGCTATTTTAGGAGGATATCTGTGTGTGCAGGTGACTATTACTGTGCATAATTATTAGTACTGGTTTCCCTCCTTGTATATCTCACATTTGATGATGGACCACAGGTTCTCTATGGGGTTCAGATCAGGGGAACAAGGAGGCCATGTCATTAGTTTTTCTTCTTTTAGACCCTCTCTTGCCAGGCACGCTGTGGAGTACTTGGACGTGTGTGATGGAGCATTGTCCTGCATGAAAAGCATGTTTTTTTGAAGGATGCAGACTTCTTCATGTACTACTGCTTGAAGAAGGTGTCTTCCAGAAACTGGCAGTAGGACTGGGAGTTGAGCTTGACTCCATCCTCAACCCGAAAAGGCCCCACAAGCTCATCTTTGATGATACCAGCCCAAATCAGTACTCCACCTCCACTGCCCTTTACTGATCCAGCCACGAGCCCATCCATCTGGCCCATCAAGACTCACTCTCATTTCATCAGTCCATAAAACCTTAGAAAAATCTGTCTTCAGATATTTCTTGGCCCAGTCTTGACGCTTCAGCTTGTGTGTCTTGTTCAGTGGTGGTCTATTTCAGTCTTTCTTACCTTGGCCATGTCTCTGAGTATTGCACACCTTGTGCTTTTGGGCACTCCAGTGATGTTGCAGCTATGAAATATGGCAAAACTGGTGGCAAGTGGCATCTTGGCAGCTGCACGCTTGACTTCTCTCAGTTCATGGGCAGTGATTTTGTGCCTTGGTTTTTCCACACGCATCTTTTGACTATTTGAACCTGTTGACTATTTTGAATGAAACGCTTGATTGTTCGATGATCACACTTCAGAAGCTTGGCAATTTTAAGAGTGCTGCCTCCCTCTTCAAGATATCTCACTATTTTTTACTTTTCGGAACCTGTCAAGTCCTTCTTTTGACCCATTTTGCCTAAGGAAAGGAAGTTGCCTAATAATTTTGCACACCTGATAATAGGGTGTTGATGTCATTAGACCACACACCTTTCTCATTACAGAGATGCACATCACCTAATATGCTTAATTGGTAGTAGGCTTTCGAGCCTATACAGCTTGGAGTAAGACAACATACATAATGAGGATGATTTGGTCAAAATACTCATTTGCCTAATAATTCTGCACACAGTGTGTATATATATATATATATATATATATATATATATATACACGCACAGACACACATATATATATATATATATACATACACACACACACATTATACCTGGTTTATCATTTACAAACATGTCTGTTCTTTGATTATTTCAATTTTTCTTTTGTCTGTAAAATACATATCACAAAAAATAAATCGATTATGATTGTGTCTTTCTGTGTTTAAATGTTAATTAATATATGTAAATGTATTATTTAATTATCGTTAATGCAAGAAAGCCACCGAACTCATACGTTTACTGATTACCAACAAAATAGTTTGTAAATATAAAAAATCAAGCTACCATAAATATTTTCATCTAGCTGCTGTAAATCGATTCCTGGAAAATGACCGGAAGCACGTGAGTTGCGGTGCAGATTGTGGAGCCACAATAGACTGTATATAACAGGGAGGAAAGGAATTACTCTAGCAGATAAACACTTTGTCATCAGTCATCTGGTGGATGATACCACTCTTTTTCTTAAAGATTCCTCTCAAGTCTCCCTTGCTTTAGAATTAATTAGCTCTTTCTCCAAAGCTGCTGGCCTAAACCTTAATATCAGTAAGTGTGAACTTTTAGCCATCAAATCTTGCTCTGCGCTCTCTTACTGTAACATTCCAATTAAAAATGAAGTAACATATTTAGGAGTCATAATAAGAAAAAACTGTAAAACAAGATGCACTTTTAACTTTTCCACAATCATAAACAACCCCACGTAAAAAAAAGTAGACAAACTGCTGTTGGACTTTGTTTGGAAAAAGAAAAATCATTATATTAATACAAATATGTTAATGAAATCTGAGGATCGTGGTGGTATGAATTATTTAGATTTCACAACTTTGAACAACACATTTAAGAAATGTGGCTGAAACGCTTCTTAAACGATCCTAACTCCATGTGGAATGCTATACCCTCCTACATTTTCTCCAAACTTGGTGGCCTAAGATTTCTCCTTCATTGTAATTATGATATCTTTAAGATACCTCTAAAGCTTTCTAACTTTCACAAACAAATGCTTCTTTCTTAGTCTCTGATTTACAAGCACAACTTCTCACCTCACACATACTATTTTTGCAACAACAGAAACATAACATTTAAAAACAAGACAATCTTCTTCCAAAACTGGTTGCAAATAAAACAAATAACATCTTACTGGTCCAACAATTACTTAATTCGAATGGTTATTTGTATAATTATTCAGAATTTCTCTCAGTTTTCTCTCTTCCTGTGACTTTGTGTCCCGTTTTGGGGCCCATCCTATTCTCAATATACATGCTGCCCCTTGGCAAAATTATTAGAAGACATGGTGTTAGTTTCCATTGCTATGCAGACGACACCCAGCTCTATATATCAGCAAAACCTAACGACCCTTTAAAGCTAAATAAGATCTCAGAATGTGTCGCTGATATCAATGATTGGATGAATGAAAATGTCCTTATGCTAAATCCAGATAAAACAGAAATATTACTTATTGGCTCTAAAAAGCAATTACAGAATCTCTCTGCTTTACATATGGATCTGGGGGGACACACTGTTAATTTTTCCACTACAGTTACAAATCTTGGCGTTATTATAGATGGTGAACTGACGTTTAAGAACCAAATCTCTTATGTTACTAAGACTACTTTCTTTCACCTCAGGAATATTGCTAAAGTGCGGAACATGCTGTCTATTGTAGATGCAGAAAAATTAGTGCATGCTTTCATGACCTCCAGAATGGATTATTGTAATGCTCTGTTAGCCAGCTGTCCGGCCACCACGCTACAAAAATTACAGTTAGTCCAGAACGCAGCAGCTAGAGTTCTCACAAGAACAAAGAAATATGATCACATTACACCGGTTTTGTGCTCTCTTCATTGGCTTCCTGTACAATATCGCATTGACTACAAGATACTGCTCCTAGCCTTTAAGGCGCTGAATGGCTTGGCTCCGGCCTACCTGAGCAGTCTCCTATCACGATATATTCCAGCTCGCTCTCTCTGATCACAAGAAGCAGGACTATTGATTGTACCGAAGGTTAGTAAATCCACAAGAGGTGGAAGAGTGTTCTCATATAGAGCCCCGAAGCTCTGGAAAAAAACTCCCGGATGTTGTCCGCAGCTCAACTACGCTCACAGATTTCAAAACTAAATTAAAAACATATCTGTTTAATCTGGCATTCGAATAATTATCTCTTGGTATTTGTCTAAACAGATCTGGTGTCTGAGCACTATATACATACAAACTGTTTGAAAAAACAATGTGGTTCAATGTTTCTCTCTAACCTATCCTCATCATTTATCTCTCCTCCTGCAGCTGATGCTGATCACTTGTTTGTTGTCTGTGTTACAGTTTACTAACCGTTTTCTACATTTGTTAGTTCCTGTTTTGTCTTTGTTTGTTTTGTTTTTTTTTTTTTTTTTTTTTTTTACAGGTTCGGCAAACTGTTCATCGATGGATTTTAAGTTTGTATGTTCTGCGGGAGTCAGCGGGAGTCCCCGCTCAGAGGGAACTCCTGTCTGCTCTGCCTGATCCTCATGAGGACTTTGTGAAGCTGCTTTGAAAGCAATTGCTAAAGAAGCGCTATATAAAACTGATTGATTGATTGATTTACTCCGCGAGAGTTCTCTATTGTGATGGAGTCTGTTCCTCTGCTGGAACTGTGTTGCTAAAAGACTCCTCTATTCTCTCTCAGAATGCTTCAGATATTAATATCTCAATATTTATTTCGGCTGACTGTGTCTCACAGCTTTCCCTCGCAATAACAAGAAAATCAGAATCCTTTTTCAGCAGCTTAATGCCTGTGTTCCACGAGTGCTATCTTACTGGAATGGCTTTGTTCAGAATATTCCTTGAAGAAAGTCTGGTCTTTACCAACCAAGTATCTTTTGACAAACAAAGCCAAAGAAGTCTCGTTTAAGCTGCTCTATAATTATTATCCTGTCAAATCTTTCATATCTACAAGGTTTTATAAGGACATTAACACAAACTGCTCTTTTTGTGGAGAAGATTGTGAAGCTGTCATCTCTTCTGGACTTGTAACTTCTCTGCTCGTTTTTGGTCCGACTTACTTTCCTTTATTCAAAACACTTTTCTTAACAGTTTTAACTTTGCATTCAAAGATGTTATTTTTGGTATTCATAAGAACCATGCAGAAGAAAATGATAAATATTGCTTCATTATCTTAATTTTTATGCTGGCAAAATTTCATATTCACAAGTGTAAATTCAGTAACTCCAAATCCCACTTTTTTGCTTTCAAAGTTGAACTTCTACACTACTATGAAAGTATCCAACACTCCCGAACTTTTATATGACTCCTTAATCTGACCTCCTTCATCCTTGAACCTGTATGTATTTGACTCTTATATCTTGTTTTTCAATGCTCAATGTAATGATGTGCTGCCCCCTGGCTGCGATGTGTGTGTGCCCCCTGGCTGTATGCACTCTGTAATGTATTCAAATAAGCAATAAAAAAAGCCACACGTACTTGTTTTCATCACCAAGAAGTCTTTTATTTTGTTTCTTTGCTGAACCGGAAACACTCTTGCGGTTCCTTTCTACGTAATCCGAAGATAAAAATGTGTTAGCTTCCTGTTCGACACATTCAGTGGTCTACATATTTGGCTTTTTACACTTTTAAACATCATCAACAAGATTTCATCGAAATGGGAGGAGGTGACCTTGTACGTTAAGTATTGTTTATTTGCTTTTATTAAGTATGCTTTTATTAGTTGTTAGCGTTCCGACAAATGTTCGGTAACGAAACCACAAAACAATATTTTTTTAGTCACTAAGATGATATATTAATAGCATCTGCTTATTTTACCGCTGTTGTGACATGAATGTCATGAAAATACATGCATTATATAAAAATGTGTCGTATCGTAAATGCTGTCAACATATTACGCCTGTTTCACACAGCAAGCATAAGCGGCGTGTCTTTTTTTAGGCGCCCATGTTATTGAACAAGAGCTTTTATACTGCCCCTGCTCTATCGGATTTTCCTGCCGCAGTAAAAAATGATGGACTAATCTGTTGGTTTTCCCTACCCCATCGAAATTTCCTTCCGCATTCTGCTGCATATATCGATGTATGACGATAAATGATTTTCATCTTTTAGTCATTTTGGTTAAATGGGAATGTTTTGGTTTAGCAGATGGACAAAACAGCGCGATTTCACGGTCATGTTAAAAAAATGCTGTTCGTGTGATTTAATAAAAAATAGACAGTGAGACTGATCAAGCACTCAATTAAAGAGACTTTAGCATGATATTATAGTGAAAATATAGTGGTATTAATCACTCTCCTTGTCCTGTAAAATATGTCTCAGTCTACATTAAAGGAAACACTTTTATCCGAATGAAGAAATTTTATCTCAATGTAAAAAAAAAAAAAAGAAATACACTTTAGGCTGATTTTCATTTCGTTGTAAGGATTGTTTCTTGCACTTTGTTTACCCAGGCAGGTACATTTCAAGAAACAAGAAGTTGTAAAGGCATTTGTAAAATGGGAATTTATTCATTAAATAGTATGGTATTGACGCGCAGATCATGAAAATACTAGTTAAAGCGATAAATAGGGGAAAACATACATCTCGCGAGAAACGGTAGGAGAAAGTAACGGGTGTGGTGATAAGAATGACGAAAATGACTGAAAATTACGCGGTTCATGTTGTGCACACAAGTAAAAAATGATGGGTAGAGGAAACTGATAGAACACCCTGTCTGCCCGCAGGTCAGCACGTAACAAGGCGTTCAGGCCAAGCGGCCAAAACGCATCTCCCATACCTGTCTGACCGCTTTAAAACCCGGGGTGCATTCGCGTAAGTCACAAAAGCAAGCCTCTCACGAATCTTTCTTTCGCGGCCCTCGCACGGTGTGGTCCGGACCAATCACGCCATGGGGAGCCTTATCAAGTCTTTCACATAGACTTGACATTGAAATCAACCACTCTTACCGGACCATTCACGCTTAATGTGTAGGCAGCATGATCGGAGTTTATTTCTGCGCTGGGTCTATTTTTTTACGCGCCACTTTAAGTATTAAATATGGCCATAGTACACAGGGAAAAAATTTAGTTTTAACTCAAATAGTTCATTGATGATCCACCATGTTGTAAATACAGTATCATGTAATTAACAAGATTAAAAAAGAAAGTTTTCTCTAACTTACAAAACACGTTTAATTATTTTATACAGGTGTTTTCTGACGTTACATATTAAACATAATTATATAACATATAATTATTATTACATATAATATTAAAACAATTGAAGAACAGTAGTCATGCTGACTTCATGACGACAAAAGGGGATGTCAGAGGTGGGGAGGTCAGAATTCAACCACCAGAAGACCCCATCATGAGACGCGTCTCATTGTTGAAGTTGAGAAACACTCATCCATTTATGGTCCACAACATTTGCTGAATAAAGACCTGCAGACAAAGGAAAAAGCTTGCGGGGCAGTTGTACCAAGTCTTTGCGTAGATGGTAAGAAATATTTTGTTATAAATTGACGCTCGCTTGAATGAACTACAGATAGGTAAACACAATGTTGCAAACAAAATGCACGGCTATGTACTTTACTGTAACATGTTTATCTTGATGTTTGTCTTGAAGTTGATTATTTTATATATATAATTTATATATATAAATTTGATATATAGACATTCTCAAGTCGATTATGAGGTGAATTCTGATGGGAATGGACATTTTTTTGTTTATATTATATGTAATACACATTATAATAAATTTGGACTTCTTATTTTTTATTTCCAGCAGATAGATTTCATTGTGGTTATTTAAAGTAATACATTTTTAACTCATTCCTACATGCCCTGCTATCACCTTATTTGGTTTTTATTTTAATCTATTTGTCAATATTTGTGTCTACCATCAGAACTTGAAGAAAAGTTGGCATCCCCAGACTCTAAAAAATATAGAACGGGTGTGGAAAGCTGAGCAGAAACATGAGGCAGAAAGGAAGAAGATCGAAGAGCTTCAGAAGGAGCTGAAAAATGAGAGAGCCAGAGAGGAAATTAGCAGATATGCTCAGGAAACTGGTGCTGTAAAGTAAGTATTTTTTTAATTTAAGTTAAAATATAATAACAAAATAATTATAATATATCCTATAATAGCTACAATTTGTTTCTACTCAGTTAAGTTAGCATTGCCCTTGGGTTTAGAAAGGAAAAAAATTAACCATAAATGAAAGCTGGCAGAAAATTGTACAGTCTGTTCTCCCATTGCTTTACACATATAAAGAACTTACTGAAATTTAAACATATGCTGTAATTTGAAGCTTTTCACATTGCAGGAAGAAAGATGACCGTTTAGACTGGATGTATCAGGGTCCATCAGGACAGATCTCTCGGGATGAGTACCTCATGGGTCGCCCAATTGACAAGCAGATCACCCAACAGTATGAGGATCCTGAGAGTGGTCCCTCATCAGAGACCGGCCTACTGCCTGGTTCCATCTTTAACCCCACAAGTGCAGTCTCCACCAATGATATGGCTGCAAAGATCAGGGAAGACCCCCTTTTTGAGATTCGGTGAGTGATGATAAACAAGAGGCTTCATTTTAAGGTCACTTCTCTTGTATTAAGGGAATTGTTAAACTGGTAAATGTTTTGTTTGTCAATTAATAATGGGTTTATAGTAAACGTGAAGAAGATAAGAAGAGAGGAGTTCTTACAAATCCTGTCAAAATGAAAGAGATCCAGAAAATGGTGAGCCTATTCATGTGATTTATTTAAGTGTTGGTAGCAGAACTAATAGATATGTAGACTTTTTCGTTCATTAAAATATTCCATTGGTATACTAGAGCCATCCAATTCAAAACCACCCCATCTAATCTTATCTTGTTGCCCTTCTTATTTAAATCCAATCTACTTCGGTTCTTTCAGCTCTGCCATCTTCATATCTACATTATCCTGTCATAATTTAACTCATCCTATTTAGTCATTCTGTCAAATCAGATTTAACCCTTTAACACCGGATGTGTCGCCAGTGACACAAAAGTAACCTGCACAACTACCATAGCTCTGGTTGTTTGCACTATCGCAAAAAATTTCAACAGATTCTCAAAGTGGAAAAATGGCTCTTTCGACTGATATGACATTCATTACCCAGTTTCATTTAAAATAATATATTTTAATTGTATATAATAGTATAGGCATGGTTTTCGCTGTAGTTAAAGGTTTATTGGCTTTAGATTGTACTGGTTTATTTACTGTGTTTGCGTTCATGTAATGTCTTTATATTTATAGAGGTTCTTCTGATAAAGAGGAATCCTCCTGAGGGTGGAGATGATGTCTGAGGCAGAGACCGAAGCTTTAGGGACACTAAAAAACTCCTGAACTTATGAGAATAAAACAACTAGTGAAATGAACACAGAAAGCCCTATCCAAACAAAACCGTTTGAGTTGATGTAAAATAGGTTGAGGTTCATTTCTGTAATCTTAAAAGTCTTATTGATCCACATTTATAGCTGTTTATAAAGAGAAACTTGATGAAAAATCAAATCCGTTTTATTTTACTTTTCTTGCTATTACCAAACTGTTTTGAGCATTCATAACATAATACATTTATTTGCCAGATTTTGAAAGCTTTATTTTATCCAAAAAGAAAAACGTGCAAAAATAATACATTATACAAAGAACATTTTATGACAAAAAGATTAAAAACAAGACAAGAATACAAAGGGGACTGTTATAATTACAGTTTAATTATAGGGGTTAAAGGGTTAATAACCAGTGATGCAACAATACATAAATTGTAAAATGTATCTGCAATGATATTTCATTTTTTTTTCTGCACATTAGTTGCGTCAAAATCTTGAAAAGGAGAAGAAAAGGAAAAAAGAGAAGAAAGGAAAAGAGCACAGGAGAAGAAGCTCAAGCTCTGATGAAGAGGGCAGAAAGCATAGGTGCATATAGCAGCTACTTGGATGTTATTTATTGCTTTGAATTTCATTTCCCTAAAAAATAAAACAGGCTTATTTAACATCCATGTTTTCCCTTTATTTTGTTTTTGCTAGGTCAAAAGAAGAGAGATTGAATTTTAAGTTCAATGTACATCATAAGCCAGGCTATGGTCTTCAGGTAACCAAAACGTTTTGCAATCATTTTGCAATATTATTAATTCACTGATTTATTATTAATATGTAATATTTTTTGTCCCCTTTAGAGCATTGCTTTCGGGTAGCAAGTTTTTTTTTTTTTTATTTGCTACATTTAGTGGTTCAGAAGTTGAAATATACTTTGTCTTTTACGTTTGGATTTACACTTGTCTTATTGAGCTTGCGCATTGTGTTGCTTTCAGTTTCCATCGAACAGGTCCAATTACTCCTCAGCATCAAACCACACTGATCAGCGTTCAAGAAACAGAAGCCGATCTCCTATATCTCACAAAGCAGACAAGGACAATAATCCTTCTCGGGGGTTTGGCAGAGGACATAGAAACAAAGCCCCCAGCCCACCGAGCTACAGGGACCGCTATCAAAGACCTCAGTACAACAATTACAGCAAGTATGGCATGTTTGAGTTGTTGATGAGATAATGTAATATAATTATGTATTCCAGTAGTTTTATTAAAATCTTATTGTATTCCTTGCATCTTCTGTGCCCATCATTCAGGTCTATACTATCCCAAAGCAAACTCTTACAGCTGATGTTAACCCATTTAACCCCACTTCTGTAGGTAGCTGTCCACTCCAAGAAGGCACTATTGGTAGAAGGGGTCCAAATTCAATATTTTTGACAATCAAAATCTGGTTATTTAAAGGAAACCTTAAATGGCAATTTAACACAAAATAAGTTAAATCTTTAGGGTATATATGTAAAGCAGGGGCCTAAAACTCAATTCAACTCAATATATTTAATAAAAATAAATGTATGTATATATATATATATATATATATATATGTATAATTTTTTTTTTTACATCAACAAAACCGCTTCTGGAAATAATCAAACTGTTTCGGACACTGTGCCAAATGACTCACAGCTCACTGGGACTCTTCCTGCATGGAGTCCTGATTAGCTGCCTGTGTTTTTACAACTCACATTAGATGGAAGCATGCGCAAGCAATATATTATTGACAATACTAAAATGAAAAGTTAAATACACAATATATATTTTTCTTCATGAGGAATCCACGGCAGCATGATCTCATGAAATAGTTCTGAACTGTATTGGTGCCAAAAGTTTACCAACAGTTTTGGGATTGCTAGTGTGATATGCTATTGGTAGATATTTATTTATTTAATTTACAATAATACACTTATTGTTCTGAAGTTAGGGCTGGATCATGCAGAGTAAATACAGATCCAAGTATTCCGTCTCAATTTCATTGCAAAATCCAATTTGAACTGATCCTCGTTAAAACTAGTCTAGAGCAAAGAAACATGCATGTTGGTTGTTCTGGCACTTCATTTACATAAAAGTCTGCTAAGCCACTTAGCCCTTAAAAGTTCCTGTGATGGGAGTAAAAGTGATGTACTTCTTTATATTCCGACAAATTGTAGACCTTCGAAGTCTCTTCAGTTGTATTCACAACTGAAGAGAAGTGGTGGATTTTATGGTAATTTATGGGAGTATTTCACATCCTTTACTGCGAGTAAATGTCAGTTATTTCAAATACAAATGGCAGTTTATTTCATTTTATAGTGTGACCTAAGATATTCAGAAAATATGATTACTTAAAGATTGTTTAATCCTAGTTCAACAATGCTCAACAATATGATCATTGGGATATGCTTGACATAATAACAATGTGTGACTAGTAAAAAAAACTGTATGTACATACATGCATACTCATTCTATAGCATTTGTTTTACTTTTTCTAAATACATTCATTTTCTTAATAGTTTAAAATTCTTGTATCTTCTTTTTCTTAATCACCTGCTTTTGTCTTTTTTTCACACGCAAGCCTACATACAGACACTAATCAAAAATACAAAGACAGTCAAGTTCATAGTGTTAGTTGTCAGAAATGTTAATGTCATTCAAATCCCAATTGCATTATTCTGTTGAATTATTGTGAACAACTCAAGCACTCACATTTCTTTGTCAGGCACCTCTCACCTGAAGAGCTGGAGAAGAGGAGAAAAGAGATGATGGACTTTGCGCAGGAAAGAGAGGTGGAAAGGGAAAATAATGTGAAGAGATACAAACAGCAAGATGAACAGGAGAAAGCCAGAAACGATGTCCAACAGGACAGTCATGCTAGATTCATACAGTAAGTACTGCTATCGCCAGACAGGGCATAATTTAATCTAGTTCAAAGTTTAGTCAATCATCACTTACATTTAGAATTGAGTGTTAAAAGGTTTCATTCAATATCGGTACTAAGTCGATACTTTCAAAACGATATGGTGTCTAAATTGTGCTCAAATCTTTTTTTATGAATTAACTATTTTCTTAATCGCACTGTACTGTACAAGAACACAAAAAATGATTATCATCATGATTATAAAAATGTAACTTTTTTTTTTAATTCACATATATTTCAAACAAATCTTACAGTTCAACTCTAACATTACTGATATGAACGTTGTTTTTAAAAGGGTGTGGACATTTAATAAAAATAGTTTATTACAATACATTTGCCTGTGCAAATGGTCACATTGCCTTGTGGTAAGTGTAAAACAACCAGTTCACAGGCAAATTTTACATTGCTAGTCATGCTATTAAATACTAACTTGCAAAATAATTAACATACATTTATATTGATCAGTATTAAAATGACTCGGCTGAAGATCATCTCTAGAAAAGGCAGTGGACAGCTTTTGAAGTGAGGAATCGAAGTACACATCATGACTTTGCCCAGTTTCTACCATTAGCAGTTTGATCACTTGTGAAAGATGTCTTCATGGATATTTGATCTTGGATGTGATGGATGGATTATTGAATTTAAAAAGTTGAAATTCTCATACTGCTAACAATGAATATAATTTAGTAATGGTTCATCACTGAATATGTAACCTCTACAGTGAGATGAAGCTGGAGAGTGCAGCCACATCCTCTCTGGAGGATCGCGTCAAGAGAAACATTCACTTCATCCAGAGGACTCCAGCTGCACTTGAGAAGAACTTCATGAGACGATGATTACACATTTTTAAAGCCACCTGCAACACCGGATGCATAAAGATTGCTCTTGTTTTTGTCATTGGGATGGATGTTTGTATAGTAAGTCTCCAAAGGACTTTAGCTCTTTTGGTGGACTTTTTCTGTTTTTAACCCTTTAACCCTCTCTTCAGAATCTTAGAATGATTTTCGGTTTATAAAACACATTTTATGGAAAAATACATTTGTGTATGTGGGTAGCTGTTTTACCATTTTGTTTTGTTTTTTTATATGATTTAACTTGCACAAATTAGTTAAATAAATGCATGTTTAATAGTGAAATATTTAACTTTGTAGCAGAAACTACAAGTGCTGCGTAATGTCATTTATTCCCTTTCTCTTTTACCGAAAAGGTTTTTACAGACTGAGAGATTGATCAAATGAGCCTTTTTCACAAAATCAGTAATGAAAAACAAATGTAATTAAAGCTGCAAGCAGCGATGGGCTCTTGCACGATGTGTCTGCTGGAGCAAAGGCATTGTCCCCTGACCTTTTTTCAATTGTTGTCGTCATCGAGAGCTTAAAACAAGGTGAAAAGGTACTTTACAAAGTACAGAACAATACAAAGCTTTAAACAAATAGACAATCTATATTGTTACACAAACAACTCGTATAAAAACAAGAGTCTGTGTTTTAAGATTAGCATAACATTAGCATATCAATCTCCTCAGAATCATAAGACTGACGCGCTTAATTTGTTTTACCTACATTGGATGAAGTATGTGGCATATACAGCAACAAATATTCACAGGCAGTAGGTGACGCTATAAGCGTCACTTAAACATAGCAATTTGGTCAGAACGGTAGGCTCGTAATTCCATAATTTTTTCATGCTTTTTGGATAAAGTATCCGAGTGCCACAGTAAGAAATCCTTTTAGCCCTACACGTTTAAAAAAAATGTCAAGTTCGTTAAGGTGCCGCAGCAAGATCGTTTGACGAACTTTTACGTTTTTGATAACATTTGGTCCCAAATGCCTTAAGAGTCAGCAGACTAAGTTTCAGCCCGATCTGGAAATTTTCCTAAGAGGAGTTTGTTAAACTTTTTCAAGGGGGTGCTGCAGAGCTGTCGTCCAAGGTACAATTTCAGTGACAGTGTTAAATTATTATACTTATTGAACATGACCTTCGAACAAATTTTGGTGGGCTTTCTAACATGTTCAATGGGTCAAAATAGCTAAGAAGATGATTTTGGTCACATTTAAGGGGGCAGGAAGGAGGTGCTGTAGAGCCAATTTTTGTGATGTATATTTGCCTACGACAAACGGGTTGCGCAAAAGCTACAAAAAAACCCAGTTACAGGTGGCGCTATAGAGCGCCACCCCAAGACCATTTGATGTACCTCTTAGCCTTTGATAACTTTTTTCTCTCATACCTTACAAGTAACCACATCAACTTTCAGATGGATCGGACATTTCGCCTAGGAAGAGTTCGTCAAAGTATGAAGTCTATATTTTTTACATAACATCTAAAATATCCGTTTTTCCATCCAGTTACTTGCCCTAATGGACTACACACATGCGACAAGTTTTAAGTGTGTATGCAATACAATGCCTGAAAAAAAAAATGCTTTTAATCCTCGCCACTAGGTGGCGCTATGACTAAAGATGTTCTTTGTCATACGACTGTTTTCAGTCTTGAACTACGATGAGAAAGAGCCGGATCGGATATTCTATGCCCGAGTTATAACAACTTCCTGTTTCAAATCAAAATTTGGACATTGGTCGCGACTATGACCACATACTTTATGATAGCTAAAAAAAAATTCTCATTTTAAGGTGCTGTATGTCTTATGATGATACTCAACAAGTTTGGAGATGTTTAGATACAATCTGTGGAAGGAGTTTGTCTAAGTGTAGAATGAGCAAAAAGGTTTTTGTGAAATAACCGAGTTCCTGTTGATTTTGTAATCAGGGATTATATTACTTAGTCACAACTTGGTACTTTACACATAATTACATAATAGGCAATTTCATCTTATATTATCCATGTTGCCATGGATCCCAAAATTTCAAATAGTATCCATTTTCCAATTTACTCTGGTCACCATACTTGTCTTTCATTATCAAATGTACAGGATAAATAGTGGTCCTATTTGTCCTCACATAGGTACCAACTTTATTGTTCTAGCATTTAATGGGCTTAAATCTAATTTTATCACGGTCATCTCTAATGGTATGAATTAACAAATGAGGTTTATTCCATCTCCCTATATGCAGGAGCAGGGCAGAACTATACTGTTGTTCTGTTAAATTTCTAATTAGAATGTCACCAATCCCAGACACATCATTATGTTCTTCTGTTAAACCATGACCATAGCCCAATTAAGAGTTATAGGCTGTTGAAATTTATCATGTCGTTTCTCAGCTTTAAAAACATCTCAGAAGGTCCATCCAAGGCCTTGCAAATCTAAACTGCGGTTACCAACTTTCATAAGGAAACTTTTCCAGAAATGAATTATTTGTTTTTCATAATTTGCCATTAAATTTTGGTTCCAACCAGAGTTAGCCTTTATGTAACATACAAATGCATTCCTTAATATGCCATTTTTCAATTTAATTCTAATTCTCTCATTTTTATAATGTTTACCCCAGGTGTGCATTTTTCCTTCAAGCGTCATATTTACTATGACTCCTTTATTGGTAAAGTTATCATCAGCCGCAATAAGCCCTGTAACAGACATGTTCGCACACGCTGTCCAATTATATTTTTCCAACAAAATAATGGGATCTCTCTCTTATGGTTTGTTTATTAATTATTTCGTAATCTGCCCATTTGATTATTATTGTTTTCACTTGAACAATTTGTGACTCATTTAGAAATTTAGTTTTTGTTACCGTACAGCCAGGTGTGTCGCATTCAATGGTCTCCAAAGGAACACCATTTCTTGGTCCATAAGCTTTAGAGGCTTCTATAAAAGAAATATTACAATTAATACAATTCCAATAGGTCTCATCAATTTGAGCTATCCATCGGGACATAGTAAGCTTGTTTTGATCAGGACTGTACACTTTATTCCCTAATCTGAACATTTGATTCCAAAAGATCCAGGGAACAGTCTTTCTCACAGGACGTCAATTGAAATGTATCTGATTCAATATCTACTGTGCACACCACGAGGTTTGTCAGGATAACTATAAATCACAGACATCCTAAATCATATAAGCTTTTTATACTTTGTTAGCATTTTTCTTTGATCTTCTTGTATTTTTTATTGACTTCAGAATTCTTCTTAGCCATCTGAAAGGAAACAGGAACAGGTTAACATCCTATGCTTTCCCTAATATTTTCCTAATCCATGTCCCCATTCTCTGTTTCATGGGTTTTTCCAGCAATGACAAAGGAGCGGTTCATGATTTCCTGATTCCATGATTTCCCTAACTGCCACTTGGTTACTAGTAACAGTCATCATTTTCAGTGTAAACTTAACAGGCTTTGAATCAGATTCAAAGTCGTCCTTCATTTTCACAATCTGTTCAATCACAAACACCTTTTGTGATCTGTTTAGTCATTGCTCTCTCTCTCTCTTTGAGTTTCAAGTTGGGGTTTTGCCAGCTCAGTCCACACATTGTTCAAAGCGATTGACACACGCACGCGCGCACACACACCTGATACTCTGTTCCTTCCACATAGCCTCCATCTTCCTTCACATAGAAGATTTTTGGCCTTGGTCTGATGGCTCTCTGGATAACATCCATCCATCGGCCAACATCAGTAGTATAATAAAGCAGGAATTTGTCCTATACTCCTTCACACTCAAATGGGATTCTTGGGTTTATGCGAGTCCAGTTATTAGCAAAAACCTCTGTTCTTAGCCATGTACTGAAGGTGTCTGGCCAGGACCTCAAAGGATTGAAATCACATCTGGCCAAAACCCTGTTATTTTTCAAAAAGCCAAGGCATAAGACTTGTTTTCTAAACAGTTTTTCTGCTAATAACATCAAAAACCCGGGCTCCTCACCTATCCGGTAATGAATGAAAGTGATCTCCTTCCAAACACATTCACACTGCTTTGTCTCCTTTGCTTAATTCCCAATGCAGATCTCAAATGTCATGCATTGGCAATTCCTTGTCCTTAGGTCAACTTTCTTTATTACACATTTTTGGTTTTGGTTTGGTCACTGTTATGGAAATATTAATACTAATGAGACATGATTTATGAACACAATCGCAAACAGCAATTTATTACTTCTCTCAAACATGAATTAAGCTCATACCTTGATATCAATGAAGCATGTGATCACATCACAAGCAAGAGAGAAAGGGAGAGGAAAATAGAAAGAGAGAAGAGAGAGGGAAAAAAGAAAGGAGAGAGAAATGAGCAGCCCTTCACTGTGCAGACTCGGGAGCAAGAGCCTGGAAACGGATCATCCCTTGAGATTCCTTTCAGTATAAATCCCGCCCCTCTACATCACTTCCTGTTCCATCTCAAATAAACATAGGCACATACAAACTCAATCTTATTTGGAAAATTAATTACAATGATTAAATATTCTATAACATTCCCCCCTTTTTATCACAAGACAACAATATTTTAAAATGTAATCATTAAATATCTAAACGTTTTCTATCAAAAAATTATATCTGTAAGACAAAATAATTCAGCAATATACCTTGAAGAACTCCATCATCTCCACTCTCAGAATGCCATCATCATGCGTCAAGCTCAGAATTGACCAGGATTTCATTCAAAATGAACAAAACAAATAAGTTAGTTCTTATTCAGACTATATCTTGAGTTGATAAATCAAACTCTGCTTTGATGTAGTTACACACAAAAATCCCCCAATCAACTATAGTTTCATTTTCCTTTCAAGTTAGAGTGCATTGTTTAAAAACAAAATTTCCTCTCTATCTAAAATAATTCTCTCAGGGAAAAGAACCACACCTTTCAATTAAACACACCATTTAAGTCAATTGAATTTATCCAAAAAATAATTCATGCGTTTCCCACCAGACTTCCTTTAGAACCTCCCGGGTGTGTACCGGAAAACAAACACAAATTACCCCCCAGAATTATGTTCCCCCATCGGATTAAAATACCATGCGTCTTTCACTTGTTCCTAGACACAAACACGTTTGTACCAGAAATGTACCAGCCATTTTCGGGCCAAACCATAACATGTTTCAGCGAGTGTTACACACACACAAAACAAAAAAATATTTTAACTGTTAATATTCACTTGTCTGTTCTGTAGTATGCCATCTCTAAAAGTATTTAATTCGCAAAAAACTTTACTAAGAAAGAGAGAAGAGAGGGAAAGAAAGAATGAGCCCTTCACTGTGCAGACTCGGGAGCAAGAGCCTGGAAACGGATCATCCCTTGAGATTCCTTTCAGTATAATCCCGCCCCTCTACATCACTTCCTGTTCCATCTCAAATAAACATAGGCACATACAAACTCAATCTTATTTGGATAATTAATTACAATGATTAAATATTCTATAACATTCCCCCCTTTTTATCACAAGACAACAATATTTTAAAATGTAATCATTAAATATCTAAACGTTTTCTATCAAAAAATTATATCTGTAAGACAAAATAATTCAGCAATATACCTTGAAGAACTCCATCATCTCCACTCTCAGAATGCCATCATCATGCATCAAGCTCAGAATTGACCAGAATTTCATTCAAAATGAACAAAACAAATAAGTTAGTTCTTATTCAGACTATATCTTGAGTTGATAAATCAAACTCTGCTTTGATGTAGTTACACACAAAAATCCCCCAATCAACTATAGTTTCATTTTCCTTTCAAGTTAGGGTGCATTGTTTAAAAACAAAATTTCCTCTCTATCTAAAATAATTCTCTCAAGGAAAAGAACCACACCTTTCAATTAAACACACCATTTAAGTCAATTGAATTTATCCAAAAAATAATTAATGCGTTTCCCACCAGACTTCCTTTAGAACCTCCCGGGTGTGTACCGGAAAACAAACACAAATTACCCCCCAGAATTATGTTCCCCCATCGGATTAAAATACCATGCGTCTTTCACTTGTTCCTAGACACAAACACGTTTGTACCAGAAATGTACCAGCCATTTTCGGGCCAAACCATAACATGTTTCAGCGAGTGTTACACACACACAAAACAAAAAAATATTTTAACTGTTAATATTCACTTGTCTGTTCTGTAGTATGCCATCTCTAAAAGTATTTAATTCGCAAAAAACTTTACTAAGAAAGAGAGAAGAGAGGGAAAGAAAGAATGAGCCCTTCACTGTGCAGACTCGGGAGCAAGAGCCTGGAAACGGATCATCCCTTGAGATTCCTTTCAGTATAATCCCGCCCCTCTACATCACTTCCTGTTCCATCTCAAATAAACATAGGCACATACAAACTCAATCTTATTTGGATAATTAATTACAATGATTAAATATTCTATAACATTCCCCCCTTTTTATCACAAGACAACAATATTTTAAAATGTAATCATTAAATATCTAAACGTTTTCTATCAAAAAATTATATCTGTAAGACAAAATAATTCAGCAATATACCTTGAAGAACTCCATCATCTCCACTCTCAGAATGCCATCATCATGCATCAAGCTCAGAATTGACCAGAATTTCATTCAAAATGAACAAAACAAATAAGTTAGTTCTTATTCAGACTATATCTTGAGTTGATAAATCAAACTCTGCTTTGATGTAGTTACACACAAAAATCCCCCAATCAACTATAGTTTCATTTTCCTTTCAAGTTAGGGTGCATTGTTTAAAAACAAAATTTCCTCTCTATCTAAAATAATTCTCTCAAGGAAAAGAACCACACCTTTCAATTAAACACACCATTTAAGTCAATTGAATTTATCCAAAAAATAATTAATGCGTTTCCCACCAGACTTCCTTTAGAACCTCCCGGGTGTGTACCGGAAAACAAACACAAATTACCCCCCAGAATTATGTTCCCCCATCGGATTAAAATACCATGCGTCTTTCACTTGTTCCTAGACACAAACACGTTTGTACCAGAAATGTACCAGCCATTTTCGGGCCAAACCATAACATGTTTCAGCGAGTGTTACACACACACACGAAACAAAAAAATATTTTAACTGTTAATATTCACTTGTCTGTTCTGTAGTATGCCATCTCTAAAAGTATTTAATTCGCAAAAAACTTTACTAAGAAAGAGAGAAGAGAGGGAAAGAAAGAATGAGCCCTTCACTGTGCAGACTCGGGAGCAAGAGCCTGGAAACGGATCATCCCTTGAGATTCCTTTCAGTATAAATCCCGCCCCTCTACATCACTTCCTGTTCCATCCCAAGTAAACATGGGCACAAACTCATGGCAGGTCTTTTGCTAGAAGCCCAAGCCATAAAACTGAACATACCTCCAACTCACCACACATGACAGCTTTTTATTGGCATAACTTTGGTTCTTTTCCCTCTAGGAAATTTTTGACTCCAGACTTTAACCCGCACTTTCCCTGGCCCTTCATCTTTAATTCTCACCCACTTAAGTAAAGATTCTGTTAAATCATTAAAGGTCCAACTAACATTCTTCTTTATGTTAGTTCTGATCTGACTTCTTTATAAGATCTCTGTTGGACCAGATCCCATTGTTCTCAAGTCCAACAGTGTTACTTCCTGTCACTTTAACATCTTTATCTAGCTGTCCTGTTTTTCCCTTAAAATTTCCTACCTTACTCTCGTGCAGAATAATAACTTCTTTTCCTTTCTGAAATCTCTTGTTGACTGGCTCTTCAGAGCAATTTTCCTCTTTGTGCCTGAATCTGTAATTGATAGAGTACAAGCAGGTATCAGTGAGTGCCTGGTTTTTGTTAAACCAATTTTTCACTTGTTTGACTATTGCTTCAGCAATGCCATTACTCTCTAGTCTGTATTTTACAGATTTCACTATCTGAACTCCTTGAGCTTTGCACTACCACAGAGTTCTTCTTCTTGTGAGATTGTGCACACCGTCACCTCTCAACCTTTGAGGTTTCCCACAATACCCGATCCACTCATTCAGACTTTTGATCACTACTCCATTAGTGGCTAGTCTGCAGGGATAAATTTGGCAGTAGTTGTAGGATTTCTTTTATTTTAGCATTTTAGCCGAGTCACCAGTGGATCCCCGCAGCCTTGGAGAAGCTTTGAATGAACAAGTCAACTGTTGTGAGTGTGAGTTTATTCAGACAAAGACTTCTAAAACATAAGAAGTACAGACTCCTTATATATCCCCAAAGAGAGGGGCTATCAGGACACACAAAAACAGTCAGAGTTTAAACAACCTGCCCCCAGAACATATGGTGTGCAGGAGAATTCCAGGAGAAGATGGACTGTGGCAGTTGCATAAATAAAACACAAGTTATTCTAGTCACACTTACCACACAGAGAGTCTCACAAGGACACAGAGTATAATATGAGAATTCCTTATTATTCTCACAGTAATTGTCACAAACATCTACAATCAGTAGAAAATAGCAATTACCATGTTTTGTCTTAGGTCTTAAAGGACTAGCAAAATCCATGCTTATTTCAGCATTAGGTTCAGAAGTCTTAATGCTACACTCACAGCCGTTTGCTTTCTCATCTCTCATCTTCTTCCGCTTATCCGGGGCCGGGTCGCGGGGGCAGTAGTCTAAGCAGGGATGCCCAGACTTCCCTCTACACAAAAACTTCTTCCAACTCCCCGGGAGGGATCCCGAGGCATTCCCAGGCCAGCTGGGAGACATAGTCCCTCCAGCGCGTCCTGGGTTTCCCCGGGGCCTCCTCCCAGTGAGATGTGCCCGGAACACCTCCCCTGGGAGGCGTCCAGGAGGAATAGGTGCCCAAGCCACCTCAGCTGACTCCTCTCGATGTGGAGGAGCAGAGGCTCTACTCTGAGCTCCCCCCAGGTGACGGAGCTTCTCACCCTATCTCTAAGGGAGCGCCCAGCCACCCGGCGGAGAAAGCTAATTTTGGCCGCTTGTATCCGGGATCTTGTCCTTTCGGTCATGACCCAGAGCTCGTGGCCATAGGTGAGAGTAGGGACGTAGATCGACCGCTAAATCGAGAGCTTCGCCTCTCGGCTCAGCTCCCTTTTCACCACAACAGATCGATACAGCGACCGCATCACTGCAGATGCTGCACCGATCCGCCTGTCGATCTCGCGCTCCATCCTCCCCTCACTCATGAACAGGACCCCGAGATACTTGAACTCCTCCACCTGAGGCAGGAGCACTCCACTGACCTGGAGAGAGCAGGCCATTTTTTTCCGATCGAGAACCATGGCCTCAGGCTTGGAGGTGCTGATCCTCATCCCAGCCGCTTCACACTCGGCTGCAAACCGCCCCAACTCATGCTGGAGGTCCAGGCCCGAAGAAGCCAACAGGACAACATTATACGGAAACAGCAGAGATGAAATCCTGAGTTACCCGAACCGGACCCCCTCCGGCCCCCGGCTGCACCTGGAGATTGTGTCCATAAAAACTATGAACAGAACCGGTGATAAAGGGCAGCCCTGCCGGAGGCCAACGCGCACTGGGAACAGGTCTGACTTTGTGCCGGCAATGCGGACCAAGCTCCTGCTCTGGTTGTACAGGGACCGGACAGCCCTTAGCAGGGAGCCCCTGACCCCATACTCCCAGAGCACCTCCCACTGGACACCACGAGGGACACGGTTGAACGCCTTCTCCAAATCCACAAAACACATGTGAACCGGTTGGGCGAACTCCCATGACCCCTCGAGGACCCTGCAGAGGGTATAGAGCTGGTACAGTGTTCCACGACCAGGTCGAAACCTGCATTGTTCCTCCTGCATCCGAGGTTTGACTACTGGCCGAACTCTCCTCTCCAGTACCCTGCATAGACTTTCCCCGGGAGGCTGAGGAGTGTGATCCCCCGGTAGATATAACACATCCTCTGGTCCCCCTTCTTGAAAAGAGGGACCACCACTCCGGTCTGCCATTCCAGAGGTACTGTCCCTGACCGCCACGCGATGCTGTGTCAGCCAGGACAGTTCAACAGCATCCGGTGCCGGACAGTTTTGCACCGGCCACAGCTTTGCACCGCGGCAGTGACAATAGAGGTGGAACACATGGTCCACTCGGACTCCATGTCTCCAGCTTCCCCCGGTATCTGGTTGAAGCTCTCCCGGAGGTGGGAGTTAAAGCTCACTCTGACAGAAGGCTCGGCCAGACGTTCCCAACAGACCCTCAACGTACGTTTGGGTCTGCCAGGTCTCCTCCCCAGCCAGCAGATCCAACTCACCACCAGGTAGTGATCGATTGATAGCTCAGCCCCTCTCTTCACCCGAGTGTCCAAAACACATGGTCGAAGGTCAGATGATACGACAACGAAGTCTATCATTGACCTTCGGCCTAAGGTGTCCTGGTGCCACATGCACCGGTGGACACCCTTGTGCTTGAACATGGTGTTCGTTATGGACAAACCGTGATGGGCACAGAAGTCCACTCGGGTTCAGGTCGGGGAGGCCATTCCTTCCATTCACTCCCCTCCAGGTGACGCTGTCATCACCCACGTGCGCATTGAAGTCCCCCAGGAGAACGATGGGGTCCCCGGTTGGAGCACTTTCCAGCACCCCTCCCAGGGACTCCAAGAAGGCCGGGTACTCTGCACTGCTGTTCGGCCCGTAGACCGTAACCACAGTGAGAGACCTGCCCCCAACCCGAAGGCGGAGGGAAGCGACCCTCTCGCTCACTGGGGAGAACTCCAACACATGGCGGCTATGAGCAGGCCCACACCAGCATGCCGCCTCTCACCGCGGGGGACGCCAGAGTAGTGAAGAGACCAGCCCCTCTCGAGGAGCTGGGTTCCAGAGCCCAGGCTGTGCGTGGAGGTAGCCGGTAACGCTCCACCTCCCGCACAAGCTCAGGCTCCTTCCCCCCCTAGCGAGGTGACATTCCATGTCCCCAGAGCTGGCTTCCGTGTCCATGGATTGGGCCGCCGAGGTCCACACGTTCGGCTGCCGCCCAGATCGCAAATCACCGGCCCCTTACGGTCCCTCCTGCGGGTGGTGCGCCCACTGGAGGGCGATCCCACGTGGCCTTTTCGGGCTGGGCCCGGCCGGGTCCCATGGGAAAAGAGCCGGCCACCAGACGCTCGCCTGCGAGCCCCAACCCCAGGCCTGGCTCCAGGGTGGGGCCCCGGTGACACCAATCCGGGCGACGTCGCGAAATCTGATCTTATCATCGTATGAGGTCTTCTGAACCGCTCTTAGTCTGACCCATCACCTAGGACCTGTTTGCTTTGGGAGACCCTACCAGGGGCAGCAAGCCCCCGACAACATAGCTCCTAGGATCCTTCGAGCACGCTAACCCCTCCACCACGTTAAGGTCGCGGTTCAAGGAAATCAAAGCATAATCGTTTACTAGATTTTATATGTTCAAACCCATATGTTTACAATATCGACAAAGATATGTAGTACTGATATGAAATAATTTCTCATGAAGTTGTTTCAAAACATCTCCCTGACTCTCCTTTGTGACAGCTTTCACTGTAACTTTAACACTGTAACTTTCACTGATTAATGCATCCACTTCTCTGTTTCCTGCAGCACAATCTATCTTCTGGGCTGTGACTGGTCTGATGTAAAATGTGAGGCTTACATTGACTCAACAATTCTGCTATTCCTCACATAAGATCTACTTGCATTAAAGGTTTCCCTTTAGCTGTCGTGAAACCATTTTCTTTCCAAACATGAACATAATATGTCATAGCTTGAAAACAATAATCACGGTCTGTGACCAAAACAGCTCCTACTCTTTTGTTGTCTCTCAAGTGACTTAAAGCTTGCTGAACTGCAGTGACCTCTCCTAACTGGGCATTTCCTGTTTCAAGAGAACCAGAAGCCTCATGCACTGTTTTGCCATCAATCTTCACAATGAAGCCTTGCTCACAACTGCCATCTGTAAAATAGATTACTCTAGTCCCCTCAGGAAGTTCTGTAATCCTCTGTTTCTTCAGAACTTTGGCTGGCCTAAATTGGATCTGTTGATCATCCAGAATCTTTGTCCACTGACCCCATGTGTAAGTATGAATCCTCTTCTCATCCTGTTCCAGGTATCTTTGGTGTCCTCTTTATCTGTTTGCACTATTATAGACCTGTCTCTGGCAACTGTCTTCAGAGTTAGCAAACACTTTGAAATGCTAGCTAGGATATCTTCTGGGCTTCCTACTGACAGAATTTCATGGTTTTTCTCCTTTGGAAAGCAAATGAATTGAAGCGGTGACTTCAGATTGCTCTCATTGTATAAAACCATATCGATTTCACTCTTTGTGTTATCAAGAGTAAGAGCAAGATTTTCTTCCTCCTCTCTCCATGCCAGACATCCTGAACTTAGAGCTTGTTCTATTAATTCCCATTTAATAGATTCCAGCTGCTCTGACCAAGTCAACTAGTTCCCTTTAGTTGCATCATACAACTTTTTTGCTCTTTTTCCATATCCTGGAATAAGATCTCTAATAAAGTTAAGCTTCCCTAACAGGCTCTGAAGGTCTTTCAAGGAGTTAACTGGTTTCTCTCTCAAAATTTCAAGCATTTCTTTCGTGCTTCTTGAGATTCCCCTCTCTGCTCCACTCAACTCAAAGCCCAAAAAGTCAACCTTGTCTTTAAAGATCTCAGTCTTTTTCCCATTAATTTTTAGCCCTTCACAACTTTTTTTAATCTCTTCACAACCTGTCTCCACATGTTTCTCTACATTATCTTCCACAATGGTTATGTCATCTATGTAAACTGTGACCTCTAGCCCTTCCAAGATTTCAGTCATCATGGCCTGAAACACATTAAGTGAATTTTTAAAAACCCTGTGGTAGTCTAGTATATGCATACTGATCTTTGCCAAATGTAAAAGCAGTTTTCTCTTGTGACTCCTCATCAAGAGGAACTGACCAAAAGCCATTTGCTAGGTAAATTTTAGATATTAATTTGCCCTTTGGCAACCCTGTGGGAGCATCTTTTGCATTAATTAGATACCTGTGATCTGGTTTAGTGACTATTCAAGGCCTTGAAATTTGTCACTAACCTCCATGACCCATCTGACTTAGCAACTGCTTGCAAAGGAGAATTTGTTACACCGTTAAGTTCCTCCACTCAAAACCTCCACGAGCATGTTTCACCTCGAAGTTTCAATAGATTTGGATCGAAAAAATATTTTAACCATGTAAAATATTTAAAAAACATCTCACCAACAGTTTTGTAGAGTTGAAGATCAAAGTCATTGCCAGGAAATCCAGTGTCCACACAGCAAGAGAAAAGTTCAAACTTATATTTATTTTTAAAAGTCGTACAAAACAAAGGTAAAGGTTACCTAACTCTATTTGTGGAGCCAAGACAAAAACAAGTTCAGAAACTGCTTTCCTTCACACGTTAATGCTGGAGTACATGCGAGTTGATTAGGTGAAAAGCAAGAGTCTATGGGTTGACTCCTCTTTTATATAGAATGTCTGTGGCCCGATCTCACACTATGGTCAGGTTGAACACACATTTCTTCCTTTCTGTTTTCGTTTGTGGTCAAGTCAGCACCAGAAGTTTCAACACAAAGTATCAACACTATGGAAGTTTCAGAAGACTTTTGCAAGACCAACATCACACAAATATTAAAGTCAATTCAAACTCATATTTGTTAGAGTGTACAGAACATCATCTGAACTATCTGTCCTACTCAGTAATTAAATGGAAGGTATAATGACACACACATCATTTATTCCAACACTGTTTGGTGCCTTTTAAAGCAATATTCAAATATGTGTAATCCCCAAGATTGATCTGTTTGCATTCAAAAACGTTCTTGTACATACTTGAGACTCCCCCTCTTTTCTTATCAGAACGAGAGACATGACTATAAGAAGTTTCCTGGTGCAGCCTCATTTAGTATGGTTGCACTACAACTATCATCTAACCATGTTTCAGTTAGCAACATAAAATCTAAGTTATGTGTTAAAATAAAATCATTTACAAGGTGTGCCTTGTGTCTAAGTGACCTAACATTTAGAAGTCCTATTTTTACCCTGTTTTCTGTGGGTTCAGATATGATGGTCTCTGGCTTGCAGTTTATTTTAGTCAGGTTTGGTCTGCTTGTTTTCTGATTCCTAGCAGACCTTTTCTGCCACTTGATTTTTTCTATTTATAGCAGGCCTTTTCTGTATGACTAATAAATTAAGAGCTAAAGGGGCTGAGGACATCTGCTTGTTCTGAAAACAATCCTCAAGGTCGCCGTCTTGAGGCAGAATGTCCTGTTTATCTCACTGCTGGTTTGGTGGAGTAATGGTGGGTTGGGGGTGACTTGCCCCAGGCGGTTTGATCGCAGAACTCTTTCTGCTATATGAGCTATAGGAGGGGGAGGTGCCTGTCTTTTTTAAAGGTGATGGTCGGGGGGCTTGCCGTGAACGATTGGAACAGCTCGGTTTCTGCGGAGACTAGTTTTTCAAGCTGCGTAGGGAAACTGAGATAAGGGGATTCTGATGTGGATATTGTTGATGTGTCCTCCAGGGAGTTGTTCTGTTGACTCCAGTTGTTGTCCAGGGGGTTATCCTCATCCTTATTCGGTGGTGGTGTAGTCACTGAGATGTCCTGGTGGTTTTGCATGTTGATTCTCATCATGTCTTGTGGAAGTCAGATAATCCTCATTCAGTGGTGACGTCTGTAGGGTGGGGGAGGAAGGCCTTGGTGGTGTGTTTCCACAATTAATTTTATGTCTTTCAGACTGATAGCAGAGGGAGAAAAATATATTGTCCATGGTCTTGTTCCAGATCTGTTCAGCTGCCTCCCAAATGATGTGATAAAATCTGGCTGATTCCAGAACACATTAAAATTATCAGTATACTGGAATCCCTTTTGACTAACAGGCGTGTTCTAGCCATGTTTTGATTCCAAGCAACTGAGAGAACATACTTGTGCCATTTGCCGGAAGCAGACCACTTATGAATCACTGTACTTTGAGACCTTCAAGTGTGTCAGATAGTTCCATAAAGTCCTTCTTAAGCAGCTCTGATTGTCCTTTCTTTACATAATTTTTCCCCATATGAATGATGAGTTGTTTTGTCTTGTGCTTGCTCAGGATATCTCTAATCATTTTGTTGATATCTGGCACTGTTGCATGAGGGAGACAGTATGTCACCATAGTTTTGCTCCGTAGATGCTGGATTATGTTATCCCCAATAATCAGAGTCTTCGGCTCCACTGAGACATGAGTTGGACGTTGCTTATTTCTTGACCCCCTGCTTTCTGAAATGTGTGTGTGCTCTGATTGTTGACTAACAGGATGTGATTTGTTCAGAATAACATGCTTAGAAATTGTAATGAGCTCACCAGCTTGTTGTATGTTCTTGTCCAGGTTCTTTAGAAACCATTATCCTTTGAGAACGAGGCGCTTGTAGCCATGTCTCCAAAACTTCAGTTCTTTGAAGAAGTGATTGAAGAAGCAATATGCTTTGTTCGCAACATTTTTCACAGCAGTGGTTTAAAAGGCATTTTCACTCGTCTGTGTCAGTCTGTTTGTTTTCCCGAGGAATGTGAGCTGCGGATAGAATCCCGTTTCTGTTTGTCCAAATTGGTTTTGCTTTTAGAGCTTTCAGGTTTTGCTTTCAGAGCATTAGAAATAGCGTTGTCTATAAAATAGAAACGCTGATAGTGCGACGTGAGGAGCACAGAGTACATTCGAACCGCAGCAGAGCAGACTCTCGTTTTCACTGCCTTTCATCAAACCAAGTAAGACTCCTCTTTGTTAGTAGAGCACTTTTTAGCCGGTCGACTTTGTAGCGTGTTTTCAAACATGTCAACCTTGCAAATCTGTGGATGCGGTGGATCGATTGCATTGACAGATAACTTGATTGTTTTGAGCGTAAATAAACTGATGCAGCGGTCTTAGGATCAGACTCTGTGGAAGTGCACTGTTCTGTCATATAAAACATTGGAACGAGGGTGGTGTTTTTATCAGGCTGCCACTGGAGGTGCTGTGACTACAAGTACTCATCCCCAGCGTCCAGAGCATCGAAGCTGGGCTGCATGCACAGTTTCCGTGCCACGTGTTTCCCGCTCCTACGGAAGCCACAAAAATGTATTGGAACATGCTCTGCTGGCATCTTCTGATGACTGCTGTGTGCTTGATAATGCAATCCCCACTGCTGCATCGGAGAGAGCCGGTGCATTTCCCGAAGTAGACAGAACACCACTCTCCCCCTCTGGATGGAGGACGGCTGGTTGCGCTGCAGAGGAGATGGTCAAGTTGCTTACCCTGGCTGCCAGAGAGGTTGGGCTACAGGTGGCTTTGCAACTCGCATCCGATATCTCCAGGCTGGACGTGTGGGTTAAAAGGTCGCGTGATGTTAATAAACCACAGCCTTAAACATGATTTTTCCTGAAAGTGCATCGGGAGCTGACCAGAACTTGAAAGGCACCTTTTACTTAAGAAAGGAGGGTTGTCAGTCTCCCCACTCTCGCTCCCCTTGATGCCGCGGTAGCTAGGGGGTATGACACAATTCCCCAGGTAGAGCAGGCACTGACAGTGCGTTATGCACAGGTAACCCTGCCCCTTGGCATGATAAGTCAAGGCCCCATCTCGCTAACTAAGCTGTTGTTGGACCTGACTTTGAGAGCTTGCGTTACTGCGGGTCAAGCTGCTGCTGCTCTGCATGCCATGTCAACCTTTCAGGTATTCCAAGCCTAGGCCTGAAAGATATGCAGGAGGGAGTTGTCGCCTAGGTCTTATGAATGACCTGAGTGCTGCTACTGACTTTAGTGCTTACTGCTGTAAAAGAATATTTAATCACTGTAAGTAATTCTCAAATAAGATTGAATTTGTATGTATACTTGGGAGGTAACAGGAAGTGACGTAGAGAGGCGGGATTTATACTGAAGAGAATCTCAAGGGTTTAGGGGCTCTCTCTCTCTCTCTCTCTCTACCTACCCTAGCGAGTGGACGTGCTTGCGTTGCTCGTGTCTTTCCTTTTTCTCTTATTTCCTCTCTTTCCTCTTTCCCTCCTCTTTCTCCCTCCATGATGCTTGCAATGTCATCACATTCTTCATTGATATAAAGGTATGAGCTTAATTCATGTTTGGAACAACTAATAAAATGCTGTTAGCGATTGTGTTCATAAAAACATGTCTCATGAGTATTAAAATACTCCAGTAGAACCTGTTGGGCCAGAAAGGTTAGCCCTCTAGGCTGTCCTTAGTTTCCTCCTGGGACCTTCTGTTGTCCTGAGAGGATGTCATGGTCAACCATTCGAGCTACTTGACTCAGTAGAGCTTAAGTTCAGCCAACTAGCAGTGCTCCTGATCGCTTTAGCCTCGATTCGAGGGTGGGAGATCTGCAGACACTCTCGGTCGATGAGATCTGCTTACAGTTCGAGACTGGTGTCACTCATGTTATTATTATCTTAGGTCTGATATGTGCACAAGGTTCCTACCATCCCCTTAAAAAAACTTAGGTTGTGAGCCTCCAAGCTCTCTGTGGTCTCCTGGCAAGAGAACTCCGCTGGCAGAGATATGCAAGACTACGGATTGGTCGACACCCAATCCCTTCACCAGGTACTATACCTGAGTGTTGAATGCGTCTCTTCAGCCGTGCTAGGTGGTGGCAGCATGGTCTGAACTCTATGAAGGGGTGTCCAGCTTGGCCTACGCCATTCCTTGGTGATACGTTCACTATTTTTGCCTCTGGAGTTATCCTCTAGCTTCATAAATCTCCTCTCACCCCAACAGGCGTAGTAGAGCAAGCGGAGGATTCCTACGAAATTCCACGTGTGTGCCTTCTATGAGGGATTACCCACTGAATCTTTTATGATCCGTGCACCTGAGGGCCGAGCAGTTCTCCGAAAGGCTAACTCTCGAAAAGTTTTGCTCTAGCTAGTTTAATCTATCCTATCGTCCCTCTAAAAATACCCTTTACTAGTGGTTCAAAGCACATTTTTCCGTACGTCCGGCAATGAAACCATACATTTATTAAGCTGCTGGAAGTTCTAAGTCTAGTCTTTGAGGTGGCGAGTACGGCCTCCGCGCGTCTCCCTTCAGCTCTGAGATTGATGCTTCTTCCTCTGGTATGAGTCGGTAAGAGAGAATTTATTGCCCATTAAAAATTAAGTCTATAGTTAAGGCCAGGGCAGAGGAGGGCCCATTCGGTGCCAGGCTATGGATGTGACCAGCTTGCCTGGTAGTTGGCCGATGTGGAAGTTCCCATAATCGTCACCGACATAAGTCGTATTGGCCGACTGCTGGGAAATGTAATGGTTACTTTCGTAACCCCCTTCCTCTGAATAGGGAATGGAGACGTATGTCCCCAAGCCACAACCGTAAGGTGAATAAGTTTGATTGCCTACGGGGTGACTATGGCTCCAGTTTTTCACAAACAAAAAAGTGCCTACTTTGTGTGCGGCGGGGTTCCGTGACCATTAGCACAGATGTATGTGTACCTCAATTTGGTTGATGCTGAAATGCTACCAGATATGGACATACAACTGCTATCCCATGCTGAAAACCTGACACAGAAAAATAAGTATCACATTTTATGTGAAACCTCAGAAGAAAAACAGGATGAAAGTTTATACGGCAGAGCATTATAAAAAGATTTGTGAGAAGTTCTGATGAGACCAATGCATAGAAAATATGCCCATTGTTCAAAGACAGAAAACGGGAGATGGTGCTTCACAGCCCCTGACAGAAACTGCATCAAGTTTTCCAATCAACTCAAAGAAGAGTCAAAATAAAAATGATCTAATAAAAACATTCAGTAACAGATTCTGATTATGCGTCATTGTTTTTTTTTGTTCTTATTAATAAACTTTTTTAAAATGTCAGCAACGTGATCGCGGTTTCCCTCCGGAGGGACATTTTAAGTGTGTAGTAGTGACTACCGGAACAGGTGTCCAAAACAGGGTGGGGTGCCGGATGGAGTCTCAGGGTCCTGGACAGCGCTATGCCGGCAAGTGAGATCAGTTTGTTGACTGGTGTCACTCTCGCCAAGTTGAACAGAGTAGCTGGCCTGTTTAACTTGTGCTAATATTTCTTTAAAAGGTTTTAGATTGAAGACTGTCTTTGTCCACCCTACAGGTTTATGTGGCATCAATTCCGCATGTCATCATCAGTACGGTAACATGCAAAGCAGATGTGATTTCAGGTTTCTCAGAAGAACCAGAGGGGTTAGACCCTCTAGGTCTTCCTTAGTTCACCCTCCGGATATTTTAATAGTCCTTTAAATACTTCAATGTCTTCTCTTCAAGCTGCTTGACTCAGTAGAGCATATATCACTCAAAACAATTGCTTTAACCACGATCAAGTGGGTGGGGGACCTGGATGGACTCTCTGTCGATGATACCTGCTTATAGTTCGGGCATGATGACTCTCAAGCTATTCTCTATCCAAGAGTGAGAAAGAGACTAAGAACCAGTGGTGGGCAAACTTTTGAGTCACGGGCCACAATGAGTTATAAAATTTGACAGAGGGGCAGAGCCAAGAACAGATGGATAGAGTGTTATATAAATTACATACAGTATTTGACCTATTAATGATTAATGGTTAATTTAATAACATTTCAGTTTAATAAACACAGCAGGAAAACTCACCATCCGTTTCAGTGGGAACAGTGTTGTTGATCTCCCTGTTTTGTCAGTGCATCAAAGTCTGGAGTAAGATTTGTTGTGGCGATTCTCAGGATAGATCCGAGGTGTTCGTCAGTTATCCTGGATCTGTGACGGGCTTTGTTCATGTTCATAACACTAAATGTCTGCTCACATACATAGGTCGAGCCAAACAAGGTTAGCATCTTCTGTGCTGTCCTCCTTAGTTTTGAAAAGGTGGCTTCGTCCAGTGAAGCATAAAACTCGTAAAGTTTAAGAGTGTTGAATTTTTCTTTCAAGATGGCGTCAGACTGAAGATCGATCAGTTCTATTTGCACCTCATGTGGTACTGTTTCAAGACACGAGCTGAATTGACTTTTCAATGTTTTCAAAATCAGAGAACCGGCGACTGAATTCTCTGCGCAGGTCATCCAGTGATTTGCTGTATTTCTTTGCATATCGTGTCACCTCTTTCTGAGTGTCAAGTGTGGCGAAATGAGTGAAGGATGCGTTCGCAACTTGTCTGGAGAATAAAACGAGCTTAGATTTAAACGCTGTAACATGTTTGTACATCTTTCCCTTGCAGTTTCACATTCAGCTCATTCAAGTGTGAAAATACGTCCACAGCAAACGCAAAATCACAAAGCCAGTTCTGTTCTCGTAGCTCAGGAAATTCGTCAGATTTCTCATTAAACTCTAAAAATGCGCCGATCTCGTCTATCAGGTCCCACATGCGTTGAAATATTTTGCCCAAACTGATTTTTTCAAACTTGCCTTGACTTTCCGGACACAGAACACCTGCAGTCTCCACCATGCAGTCTTTCAAAAACTCACCTTCAGAGAAAGGCTTGCTAGCTTCTGCTAATTTGAATGCCAGCAAAAAGCTTGCCTTGGTAGTTGACTCCTGAAGCACAGTTTGTCTGTGAAAAAAATTTTGCTGGCTCAGTAAATTAGCTGCAAACCTCTCAGCCGTAGCTGCCCGTTCTTGCGCCGACAGCTTGCTGGCCTAATTGGCATGCTTCGTAGCAAAATGACGGCTAATATTGTACTCCTTAAAAACCGCATCACTTTCTTGGCATATCAAGCATACAGCCTTTGATCGGACTTCTTTGAAAAAATATTTTGTTGTCCATTCGGTGTTTAACACTCGGCATTCACTGTCGACTTTTCTTTGATAAACTCATGTTTGTTTTTAGAAGGGGGAAAGCTTTACCGCGGGAACCGAGAAGGAGAGTGCTTCTTCTGGGAAAAGCTTAACCGCGAAGAAGAGGGGGCAAATGCTCAAGCGCTATCTTATCTATTGGGGAAATGTGAGCATTACAGGGGAAAGTAAATGAACAAGGTTTGCCGGTAACAATATTATTTAATTTTATAATTTGATATAACTGGGAGATGTTTGGCGGGCCGGATTAAAAAGACCAACAGGCCGTATATGGCCCGTGGGCCATAGTATGGCCATGTCTGATCTAGACCGTATAGACAGAGTGATCTCAGACAAACAAGCCACTTGTAGTGTTAGATATAGCCATACAAGATAGATGGTGTCTGAGGGACTTGCCCATAAAAGTAAATTTTTAGACCAATTCAGATAAACCAATGTCTCATAAACAAGTCAACCTGTACATCAGAAATGTAAGAGGGTCAATGTCATAATGTTTAGATTAGTATTACTATATAATTAGCAAAGTATATATATATATATATATATATATATATATATATATATATATATATATATATATATATGTGTGTGTGTGTGTATATATATATATATATATATATATATATATATATATATATATATATATATGTGTGTGTGTGTGTGTGTGTGTTCAGTAAACTATAACTGATTTTCATGAGTTTTAGATTGTTTCCAAATACTCTGCTAATGGGCACATTACAATGTATTTAGCAATGCTGTCCGCATAGTTGAAATGCAAACTTATGCTATCACTCTATCTGAGTGGTTCTCACAAATTCATGTGAGCTTTAGTAGTTTGAACTGGTGGTAACACACAAAGTCTACCGACCTCTGTAAAATGTTTTGGAGGGGGTTAAACATAACACACTGTGTCAATTCGGCACTGTTCCGTAATTCTTACATTTCGACTGTTACACTTCCAGGTCTTTTTTTATTTAAATACTCACACAGCAATTTAATAGTTAATCTATTGGTTAGTGGGTGGGGGAGGAAATAAATGATGCAGTTCATTTCCTCACGCTGTTTTGAGCTCCCAAAACTCAATACAGGGTTACAAAATCATGATCAAACAACAACATTAAGCATCTCTCTGATGAGGGAACATCACTACATTATTGTAAAATGCTCAAAAAAGTTGGTTTGGCTAAATATGGGCCCTTTAAATCAAATTCTCTTCAGAATTAAAGGCTCCTAAAAGAGACCACCCTTATGTCTGTATTACAATCTTTTCATTACATGGTTTATTCCTAATCTGTGTCCAAAAAGTCTGCAAGTCAGAAGCAAGTGTTTTTAATGCTATATCAGTTTATTCCAGTAAATTGATGCTTCGGAGCAGATACTGAGGGTATTGCACACTCTTTACAGAGAATAGTTACAGATTCAATTAGAACAAAGAAAGAACAGGGGTTGATTTGGCCCCATGGGTCAGGTTCAGATCTCGTGTGGTTAGCACGCCGTTCTGGATTTCCAGAAGTAGTTTTTGCATCCGGCCTTGCGCTCTTTATCTCCGCTCTCTCTTCTCATCAGGTCCAGGCCGGTGTTGAGGGCTGCTAAAGATGGGGCATCAGGCTGGACAGCTCCTGAATCTTGGGCAGCAAGCAACCACTCCAGTTCTGAGAGCGAATACCTTTCTGGGTTCTGGAGGAGCAAAACAGGGTTTAAAGTTAACCTAAGTAAATATTTATTTTCATAACTTTAACCACTCTGTTTTTGCTTGTCTGGATCTCAGCTGCACACATGCTGTAGAACATGTGCAATTTCAGTTTTCATTACATTAAATTAAACAGGTTGAACCTTATAATTCCACAGGGAAGTGCTGGTGTGCACGTATGTGTGTGCGTGTGTGTGTGTGTGTGTGTGCGTGTGTGTGTGTGAGCATAGGTGGACCTGAGGGGTGGGGGTAGGGGGGGTTACAATAATTTCTGCAGCCAGACCCCCACTAATAGTAAAGTTAAGCTTTTAGCTTGTTGTTACAAAGCATTGTCAATTATTGTTGGTTATTTTTGTGACTATGGGATCTAATGGTATGTTGATCCAATTGGAGCGCATTGTTGTATTATTATGTATGAGTAATAAAATATTTTGATCGGCTGGTGTTAATGATGGATGGAGACAGTTAGACATGCAGATATGACTCTTCTGTAATGTAATGATAAAAATCCAAAAACAAACTTGGATAAATATAATTTAAAGTAAAAACTAAGTTTCAATAAGAATTGTAAATTCACTCCGTTATTAGAGAAGCATTGAGTAAATGTACATGTGTGAGATCATCTGAAGGTCTTACCTCTTCATCTGCTGCAGATCCTCGTGTTGCTTGCAGTGCTGGGTTCAGGAGCATGTGAGATCTTCCACAGATGATCCCTGCCATCATAGCTAGACAGAGCAGGGTGCCAATCAGGTGGAGCTGTGAGGAGAAGGCCATAGTTTCTGCTCTGCTCCTTAAGTGGACCTGCTTGCTCATTTGAAAGGTAATTTATACTAATCTCTAGTTTTGTTGGTTTACATATTAACAAAACTCAATTGGTGCCAGCTGGTGATATTGTAGCTTCATTTGTGTCTCCTTTTCCATCTTTAGAGAAGGACACATGTTTCCTGCTATCTAAGTAAAGAGTAAATGGAATGATTAAGTGGGAACCCCAATAAAACCTCTATTTAGCCTTGAATACATTGGTCTGTTGCTAGAGGAAGCATTGCATCAGGGTTGTAAATAGTTTTGGAAGGTTACTATGAAACCAGTCAAAAAACAAAAACTTACCTAAAAAAAATTAACCCTCATATAATGCCAATACGGTTTTCACAAAATGTTTATGTGCTTTAAACATAAAGCGTTGTATTCAAAAATATTTCTGTGAGATGTAGTAAATATACGGTGGCTGACCTTCAAAAAAACACACCATACTGCCTTTTCCTAATCTTTGGAAATTTAAGCAATCCGTGTCACTGTGACTGGCAACCAAAAGGCACAAAGAGACTGATTTCCCAGTACGAACGGCAGATGGAAAAGATGTATTAGACTTAAAAATGACACACTAACATATAAAGGTGGAGAATTCAAAATGTACTTAATATTAGCAACCTAATGAATGAACTAAAATTTTCTACTATCCCAGTGATGTGAGCTAAAGAAACCTGCTCAAATGTCTTGCTTGCATTATTTCTCCCCCAAAGTCGGTTTAAACCAGGATTTTATACAAAGTCAGCCATGACTGGTCAGTAGTTTAAATCAACAATTTTCTCATACTACTAACTTTACTTTACAATATTTTTTTAATTTTTAAGGAAATATTATATGGAATTATTCAATAGAAATTCCTATTTAGGAATGAGCACTAATTTCTATAAACATGGCAAAAATTGCTTTATTAATAAAAAAAACTCATAGGATCCATGAAGTTCAAGGTTTTTATTCATTTATTAATTTTGAAAAGTCTCTGGTGAAATTCAGCATACTTTAGCAAACATTGCTGTACAGAGAGAAGAACAGTCAGTGCAATTAAACAAAGGACATCGGCGTTCTACCTGTCACAGTGCACATTTTACATTACAGAGATTGTACATCGTTACATTTCCAATGTGGCAACAAACAATCATCTTTATTATGAATCTGGAGATTGGAATAAATACAATCAAACCGGTTACAACTGTTTATCAAGTGCTATCCTGGATATTAGTTCCTTTCAGCCTCCAGCTACTAAATCTCTTTAAACACTGTTAGGGAAAGATTCAAACGGGATCTGTTTAAAGGAAAAGCTCCTACAATAAAGACAGACTTGTCATCATTTACTCTTCTTTTCACTTTTAGGTCCGTATAAGCTGTTATTAATTGAAACATGGCTAAAAGTATAGACGTTATTTATTACATTTCGAAGGAATTGTGATAGATTGTTCATATATTTTTTATATACTGATATCAGGGCTCTAAACGGGGAATGCTGAACTCATCAGATCAAAGAACACTGATGCTGAAAAGCCATGTTCTTTAATAAAGTGAACTTAAAAAAATACATGCAAAATGCACAAATCATCTAAATGGCAACAGTGTGAAGTTTATTCAATACTTATGTGTCTTTATCAATGCCAGTGCAATCTCATTGGAGTTGATTTAATTAATTGTTAGTGTGATCAAGGCATACTCTTTCCTAAGCAAGAATTTTTCTAAATAAGAGATTTATCTGATATATCTAAAACTTGATGAATGGCATGTCAAGCAATTTTGTGCAACTTCAGCTTTTGAGCCAGACATGCCAACAGCGGCAGCAGAATGTGTATTGTCTTGCACAGCTGTTTCTATGGCAAATATTATAAGACATGAAGCTAATTTATCTAGGCGTGATGGAGGCATTAAAATGAATTTGTTAATGCAATCCTCTCTATAGGATTAGTCTACAATTTTGTAGTTCCTATGCTAACTAAAGAGTAATGTTAACAATGAAAATGGTTTTCACAAGGGCATAAACGCATGTTATCCTGCTGCAAAGTCAACTGTCACAAGCATTAGAGCTGTGCAATTAATCAAATTGTGACTACTACAATCATACAAACTATGCCTTTGAGTTTATTATTTATTTTAATAACGGTGCACATCATGCAAATTAATGCAACGCTGAAGACTATTCAGACCGAGCACATTTTGCGATCTCTTAATTCTGGGAATTCCACTAACAATATTGCCCTGCAGCATCAAATCAATGCATTTAGAAAATACCTGTTGTTCAGGTATAAGTTACCTAATATGGCGATGTGGATAATACCCGAGAAGATTACTCCATACATTACATACACAAAACCTTACACCCAGTGGTGTTCTCTCTAGTCTAGACTCATTTGTTATGCTAGGTGATTGATTTTACATTTAAGATGTAAACATAAATATTTCTGGCTCAAATAAGTTCCTCTTTCTACCTAAACATGTTTGTGCACCTCAGAAATGTGAATGTAACACTTGGTTTTTTTACTTGGTTTGGAGTACAAAAGTGAGAGGATAGTGCGATGATTTTTTTTTTATTCTGAAGATGAGAGAACTCTAGCGCTTTACAGCTGAAAGAGAAAATAATAACAACAATTTTTTTTGTCAAGTGAAAAATAGAAATCTACTTTATGGGATGAAAATACTATCTATGTCCGGTGTAACCTTCAATTTCATTCATTAACTAATCAATTGTGATTATATTTTTTCCCGTAATCGAACAGGTCTAAGAAGCATACAGTTGCAAATTGCAATAGTGGTATTTAACGTCAGTGATTTCCAGAGTTCACTCTTCTTGAGGGATTAAGGGTAAAAACGGCTTCGGTTTAAAAGCTGCAAAATGTCTTGACATACACTGATATAAATTACAAGCAATAATATGAGTTTTTGCAGTGTAAGTTAATGAAAAACAAATACATTTTGGGGATGTAAATGGGTGGTTTGCAAAATAATCAATCAAGAAAAAGTAAAAAGAGAAAAGAACTACATTTAATGTGTGTACTGTTCCTTTAAAGCAGCCATGCATTGCTAGAGGCCACTGGTCATTGGTTTATGTTACACATACCGGTAATAGTGATAGTCATTAATTATATAATTCAGCAACATATAACAAATAATGGCACAGTCATTCTGTACATTATCACTGCTCAAAACAATTTTAATTTCACAAAATTCCAAGTACACAGTTTCTCTATTATACTAGGATGCAAAAAGTACAACCTTAATATTTGCGATTGTCATTACTCTCTGGGTAACCTTCTGTGATGTGCGGTTTGAAGGCCAGCTATTGGTTGTCCCACAGATTTACAGGTAAAACTGCTTCTACATACCATACATGAGACATTATCTGCATCAAACAAGAAAAGCTACCATTTATAAATGTGCATTGTCCTTGCAATTGAGTAAGCCATTTTCTTTGAATTATAGCATTACCTTTAAATGAAACGGAGTACATATTTATGAGTATGAATTCCTCTAAAGCAGGGGTATCCAACGTCAGTCCTGGAGGGCCGGAGCTCTGCACTTTTTTGGTTCAACCTTCATGAAACACACCTGTGGCACTAATTATGGTCCTCTGATTGGCTGAAGTAGAGTAGTATGCATACTACAGCAGGGTTGCAACTAAAATGTGCAGGAGAGTGGCTCTCCAGGACCGACGTTGGACACCCCTGCACTAAAGGTTTTTCCATACCCTTATAACTGTATATTACCCAATATTATACATTTAAATAAATGATCTAATAATGTTGAAAGGCTGCAAGAAGAAAGCTAGCCCTCTTCAGTACATTAACATCCAGTGCTAAAACAGACTTCCTTCAGTGTTGTGAAATATGACATAAAGGCAAGTCAAAGCTACAGTTAAAATGTACCGAATGCGTGCAGTGATGTTAACAATAAAGCAAAAGTTGCATTAAACAACTCTACATCATATTTACAAAGATATTCCATTTAATTTAGAAAATATCTATCATTGCAAGGTCTTACATTGAGTATAAAAATATTAGCTATTAACAATGATATGAAACCCCCATAAACCTGCAATCTCTGAAATATTGCTATAAGAACCGAATCCACTCAATCTCTGGTAGAAGCACACTCTAGTACTTTTCCACTGTGTGCTGAAATGTTTTACAACTGCCTCAAAACAGATGGCATTCTAAAACATAGGGGTTATTGTCTATGTTTGTAACAGTGTTTGTAACAGTTCAAGGCACGCTCGAAAGAAAACTACATAGAATATTTGGTGTTACCTTTAATTTATTGCAAACCTGCAAACAACCTGCAGTAATGTTTCCTTGAGAAACTTTCTAAAAGCTGAATATGTACCTGAACATTCACTTGGCATATTGGAATTACTTTTTAAATTATGTATATGTCAACACAGTGAGCATTAAATGTCAATGACCATTCCATCATTAGTTCTGCTTTGGACCATACAAGCTTTTTCTGGGACAGATTCGTAGATTTTTTTTTAAATTTTCTATCCTGGAAAAACTGATTTTAGTTGGATTACAGAATTAGTTATAGTTTAGCTATATTTGCTAACTGCATCAAATAACTTTATTACTGTGTGTGGGAGGGCAGCTCTTCTAGTTTACTCAATAACTTGTGAGGATGTCTTGCAATCAAAAAAGACAAAAAGACCAATCTATGTTTTATAGCAGAAAATTTCAACTTAAAATTATGCTTGCAAATGAGATTCAAGAGGAGCATGTCAGATAGTCAGGCTCACATTCACAGCTAGAACCTATTCAAGCAAATCAATGATGTAGCAGATAAGCAGCCCTCATGCTTACTTTTAACTAATGTTTAAACAGCAACTCATCACAATATATTTTAAATTCCTATTTGGGGGGAGGGGGAGGTTCACAGGGCTCAGGTCGCCTCCAGGACCTCTGAAGTTTGCCAGGTATGTATTGTCCCAAAATACAATTTGTGATGATAGGCAAACTCTATTTAATTGTGAAACGTGGACTTCCAAGCCATTCCAAGGTTTGTAATGTGTCACTTTAATATCTGACAAAATTTTTCAGTGATGACGTATCGAAGCACACGTTTCCCTACACAATGAATCATAATTTTCTTCCTTCAGTTAAAACTTTGCAACATGTTCCCTGAGATAATAGAAACTGACATGAAGTTCATCATCAGATTTGGTTCTCCTAATTATCACTGGGTTGACAGTTATTTTACATTTGCAGTCATAATCCAGGAAAGTGTCTCAAAATCCCTGAGATTGATAGAGTTTGACAAAATGCCAAACAAAAGTTCAGACCAGAGGCAAACTACTTGTTTCCGATGACAATATAGTAAAAAACAAACAAGTGTTACCTCCGCTTACCTAACTTGAAAGTATTAGGTACTGTACTCTATTTAAACCTCAATAAATACTTTGTTAATCTCTCACACACAGTGGAAAAGCACCATATCTGGCTTCATATCTGCCTGATAGTAAAAGGCTTTTTTTCTCAAGAGCACATGGTCAAATAGCTGTGTCCCAGAAAACAGTGGTCTGAGTGGGGTATGGGGGGGGACTGTACTTCTTCATGCCATTAGATTTCTTCCAGGTAGGTATGACAGGTAGACTTTCTTTCTTACAAGGGGTACAGTCAGGAATTCGCTGACGAGACCGAATCTCCCGACAGAGGCGCTGTTTCCTTTCAATCATCTCAAGCATTGTGCTGTCACCACATAACCATGGCATTGGTGGCATCTGTTGAGAAAAGGATGTCAATTTGTTGCTATTCACAACTGAATGAAAAAAGATTGGGTAATGCTATCAGGACCTGTTGGACCTCAGAAGGCTGTTTTTGAGGTGTGCATTTAGGTGATGGAGCAACCAGTGTAGATGTTCTTCCTTCCTTTACAGTTGTTTTAAGGTCTGTAAGAAACGTGTAACTGTATGAATAACACTTAAATGATGCATTGAAAAAATCTGATCTTCCATTACATTATGTTTATACTTTTCAATTATGATATATATATATATATATATATAATTTTTATATTTATTATATATCTATATATATAGAGATATTACTTTTAAGATAGTTAGGAGAAAGACAGCCAAGGCAGTTCTATGAGTTGTAAGAATTCCAATCAAAAAAAAGTGTTGGTGTTGTCAACTGATTTTGTTTTCTTACCAGGATTCCCCAGCACCAGATTTGAAGTCATGGAAGATCGTCCAGACCTACTGGATGATGGCATGGCTGAAGATCCAGATTTGGGTGAGTCATCAGTTCTGTCTTTCATCTCAAATGTGTGTATTCCCTTATCTTTACAGTCACGCCTGCTCAAAATCTCATTGCCATTGCTGATCCTCTCCTTGCTTCCACGTCTGCTTTCTATACCGTAATTACTTCTCTCCTTGCTTTGACTTGATTCTTTACCATGCATGCTACCATCTTTACTGTCTTGCCTGCTTTCCAAACCTGTTCTTTTCAGATCTCTGGACTCCATCCCATAGCAGACTTTCTCTTGGCTGTTATGCCTGGTGTCCAGATCGTTTCTTATTAGTTCTTTGCTGTCCTGTCTAGGGATGAGATCTGGGGGGACACCCCCTCTGTCTTTGATGTCTTGTCTGAGAAAAGGTTCTACACTGGTGAAGCCTTTATCTTTGCTGTTTCGTAGAGGTAGCGCCTCGGTGCTAACACCTCGGTCCTGGCTCTCTTGACTTCCCCTGTCCTTGCTGTCCCTTCTGATTAATCCATCAGGATGACTGTAGTCATGCTGAGATAAGGAATCATTGACAATTGACTCTTTTTCTTTGCTATCCCTTCGATGGGAGGACTTGCCATTGCTACTGCGGTCTTTCTCCCGCTTGGATTCTTTGTGATGGCTCTTCTCCTTGTGTTCTCGTTTGGACTCGGAACTGTTACCCTTACCCTTGGACTCACCTAGAAGATAAACATTACAGATTTTTCTTTAGGAAAAATACCTGAAAATTGAAAGCTTGAATTGTAGGAAAATACGAGACCTTCTTAACTGTCAACGTTGCTTATTATTGGTATGCACAGCATCCTTCCCACTTGTTTCTAAGACTTTAAAATATATTTTAACCATTTTATTTAGTTGTGATTACATGTCACAATGGCATAATTTGTAAGATGTGCATTTTCACATATTAAATAGTTCACCTTCTATTATATGTGTAAAATGCATGCAGTACTGGGGCATCTCATGCCACATAAGAGCGAGAAATTAACCTGAGACTGTTGAGATCTGAGGATAAATATAAACAAGTGGTTGACCCAAAGGAGTTATTTGTTTGTGTTCATTGATAATAAACAGTTAATCGTTGTAAGTCATGGCTAAATAGGTGTGAATTTTGGTGGAGTCAAGGTCAGAAACTACAGTTCTGATATATATGGTTTTACACAAGCAACCCACAAAGCAGCAAATACACAGTTACAACATTCTGGCAACATTTTTCTTGTTATTTTAAGGCCATCGAGGTTGAGGGCTTGAGGCAACTTTAGCGGTCTAGTGGAAGTTTGTTTTACTAAACATGTGGTGTCTGTGAGGAATTTTATAAAATAAAATCATGCTAATAGATTTTAGGTGGTTTCAAATTAGATTATATTCCATTAATGTACGGCAATGTTTTCAAACATATACAGAGTCTGTTTCCTCTTCAAAAAATATTTGTATGCTGGAACACTTACTGGATGTTGGTGTATGGCGAGCGTTTGTTTTATCTGATCAATTTGATGGTGTAATATTACTCACTGTCAATTAAAATTTGAACATAAAACTCAGGAATTGTTTTCGTGTTTCGGATTTTTTGTCTTTAGGTTATGCTGTAAAAATACATCCTAGTTTAAAGGACAACTTATTTACTGAACAAATTAGTTGTTGTCATTTATAAGTATAATATAAAATAATGCTAATGTGGTAAAGCTGGATTAAAACCCTTTAAAAGACATGAATTAAGGTAGATTTAAGGATATATACATTTGACCAAACCATTCTAAACAAATGTTTAAACAGAGTTTTGATTAATATTGAATTACAATTTAGCAGTAGAACAGCTACCAGACAGATATCAGATATTTCTTTTAAATTAGATATATTCTATCTAGAATTCGTTTCTTTTTCCCATCAACGCTTATATGAAAATATGTAGTATAAGATTTAGATCACTAGGGGGCCCTATTGCACCTAAATAAGTTCCAGTTTTGTTCATCTGCGCTAGATGTTCATTCGCCAGATGCAACATGAGCAACACAGCCAGGTGACCTGCACAACATTTGTTTCCTGGGTGGATCTAAACTCAGTCTTGCTTATTTAAAACTAGTAAAGCATTCATTTAAATTGGCTTGCAATATTTCTATTGTGTTTCTTGTGAGCTAAAAAACTTGTAGGTTTAGCATTAATTTAGTCAAACTTGAAAAAATAACATTTACTTTTTATATCACAAATTGTGTTTTCTGAAGTCTGTTTTTGTGTGTAATTACAGTAAAATACAAGTAAAATACAATTACCTTGAACAGCTGACTAGGTAAATATTATTAATTAATTATTTTGTCCTCAATGTTTATGAAAATTTGGGACTGATTTAATAAGAATATGGATAATTTCTATTATCTCTAATTTATAGATATTTTTGCAACTAGTGTCTAATAGTTGAATTCTGGACTTTTCACTCAAAGTTGCTTATGGGTTGCTTAGACATAGACAAACCAGTTTCTTTTTTTTTTTTTTTTTGCAGTTGAGCCCATCCAGATTAACTTTGACTTCCTGATTATCTTACCACTGGCTATGTCATAAATGTCCATTAAGGTTGTTCTAGGCCACAGCTGATGAGTGATTGAATAAACGGGTCAAACAATGTTTTCAAACCCCAATAAGGTCAGATGAAAATCATTACTCTGCACAACTACAAAAATGCAAAGGCAGGTTGTGTATAAATCGAAAGGTTCCAGGTGTAAACCCACAAATGTGATTATGGAAATTTGTACAATAAACCATCTCGGCAACAAGCAGATGCACAATACTGGAGGAGAGGAAGAACTGGCAATGTGTTAAGGACTTGATTAGTGTTATTGAATACCCATAAAACTGTATACTATAAATAGTGAATAAAATGGTTAAGAAAATAACTTTGCGTATTTTACATCTTTTGATTGGTATGATAAAAATGCAATTATTGTTACATTTTAGTAAACGTAGAGTTAAAATGTAAGAATATTTTTTTAAATGTTGTGCAAAAAACATTTTAAATTGATTAAAAAGTTTAAATTGATTAAACAAAATGACCAAAAAAAAAAACATAAATATTTGATACTGCGTTTGGTATTTTACTTAATTTAACAGATTAAACAAATAAGTAATTGGATGTTTACTTATGATCATTTTTTCTGTCTTTGCAGACAGGAAAAGGTATAATAAGAATTTTCTGAAAAATGTATTGCTGAAAGGATTCAGCATAATGACCCATGGAGGTCATTTTAAATAGTTAAATGTTAACATACTTTGAGCATCATAACTTTAAAATATACGTTTTTTTTTAATATATAATTGTAACATCATTGATTTGTTCACACAGCCACACTCTTTATACCCAATTTTTAGAATATTGTATATTTCAGTACTATTAATCATTGCCTTATTAAATAAATGCATTTATACAACTTACATTTTAAACTCCATGATGTGTACAAATTATCTTGCCAAAAACAGGATTAAATTTTTGATTATTAAATGCATATAGCTATTTTGTACAGGCAAAAAAAGAGTCTTTCAAAACAATTACAATTCTTGTTCAGTAGTAAACGCACTTTGCTGTACATTCTTATGCATTTAAAACAGAATATTGCATGCTCAGCCATTTATTTTCCCTTACATATATTACAACATTTGATGAAATATGTAGGGAAGATTGTGGACTGAATATTATTATGTTCATGTTCCTGGATATAGGACTATTTGATCGTCATTTCAGTGCTGAATTTACCATTAAACTTTGTGCCATGGAAACACAAACTAGTAAGGTTTGTGCTGACACAAGAACATGTGACCTCGCTCCTTTATTAAACAATGGAAGTCTGACAAATCATGGGACAACCCTCGGACATGTGCTGAGTGAATCACAGGATGCATCATGTGAACTCCAAAAGATGCTGAAATCAATAAAGACACAGAGGCTTCATAAAGAAGCTATATTAATCAAATATTTCTATATCTTTGTGAGTATAATTCATTTTGTACCATTGAAATACTTCTATGTAACTTGATTATTACAGAAGTTTAGTGAGACACTTGAATGGATGAAAGAAAATTAATGGTGTTTGTTCATCTTTATTTATTCCCTGCGTCAAGCCTATGGTATTTCATGCTCTGAGACTATTTAACTGTTAGGACTCTTTAATAAACTCGAGCATGATGTTTATGCCCTTCTCTAGCCCAGAATCATCTGTAAGGGTCAAAGATGCTCCATCCATATGCTTTCTGTAAACACAGATACCTCTGTTCTTTAAAAGTAGCTCTCTCTCAGAGTTCTTGCTCTCTCTCATCTCAGAAGTTGGTCGTGGTCTTATTTGTCTTTCTCCTCTCCATGTGCACAAACAGCTCTGAATTAACTCTTATTATGCGGCCGTAATAGGCCATCATGAACTATAAATGCAAAGCTTGAAGATGAACCTACGCACATTTTAGAACACATAAAATACTATGATCCCAATTTGAGCACAAATGCACGCTCTGATGCAAACAAGGCTGGACGCCTGGTTACTCTTCAAACCTTCAGGTCCCTTCGTCAGACTTTATTTGAAAAATAAGGCACAAAACAGGCACTCTAAATTTACTTCTGACTCTGCACATTTCAGAAATGATGTAAGTCTTGAAGAGTTTATTCTTACAGACAAGCTAAAGCCCAGTTAGACGTTGACATGTTATGGACTTCAGCAAATGCAGTTTTCCTTTGCTCTTGTGTGAATGTGTGCGTGAGTTTGTTTTAGTTATTCATTCATCTTCATGTCGGCTTTCTTCCCTTTCGGGGTCGCCACAGTGGAATTCCGCCAACTCACTGGCATATGTTTTACGCAGCTGATGTCCTTCCCTGCCGCAACCCATCGCTGGGAAACATTCACACACACATTCACTCTTTAAGACTATGGGCAATTGTTCTTATTCAATTCACTAATTCCGCATGTCTTTGGACTTGTGGGGAAACCGGAGCACCCGGAGAAAACCCACGCGATCACGAGGAGAACATGCAAACTCCGCACAGAAATGCAACCTGCCCCAGCCGAGCCTAGAACAGGCGACCTTCTTGCTGTGAGACGTCCGTGCTACCCACTGCGCCACCGTGACGCTTTGTTTTAGTTCGTTAAGGTTTTTATGTCTGTTAGAAAGCAAACTTTATCTCACAAATACAGATCTTGTCTCACCTTTCATATCTTTGCTGACCTCAAAATTAGATCTTGTTACCTAGTTTATATTAAAGTCAATATTTTGATATAAAATGTTTAACATATAACTACTTTGATTCTCGCAAGACTTCCAATTTTTTCAAATGTATTTGATTAATGTTACATTTTTTATTTAAGTTTTGTTGTTCGTTAAACTTTGCATGTGCATTTTACTGACCCATACTGTGTTTTAAATCCTTTTGAAAATCAATGGATTAGAGGATGTTTTTCCAACCAACATAGATCAGCAAATCTCATTTTGGGATCTACATCTATGCTTGTGTGCTTGACCATCCAACCCAGCCTGCAACACCAATCAACACCATATTTGCAAAAAACAACAAAACCTAAACATTAAAACTACAGTTCATGTCTGTTCTGGTTTTTCTGCTCATAAGCCTTGCACATTCATTACTGAGATCTGAGAGCTTCGCACCATCTCTGCTATTGGCCTACTTTGACCTGCATTTTGATTGGTCTTCAGCTCTACTGGGAATCTCTGTTAGGAGATCCAGCCTCTCCCCCTTCTTCTGTTATCAGGATGAGTCAACTTCAAATGCATGCGACATAATCTACAGGCCTTTTTTAACAGCTTTACATATGGTGTGTGCATGCATCTGCATTTGAAGTGCAGTGAACAGTTTCTCTGCGGGATGAAGTCATGCTTTTGTTGACAATCTGTCCTTTATTAAGGTCGGATTTAAATAAAAACAATGTCTGGAATCTACTTCTACTCAGGCATAGCACTTAAGTAGTTTTGTATCAAAAGCAAAGGTATAATAAAATACTTAATTAACCATTAGATAAATAAATCATATGAGCGTCACTGAAAAATCTGTTAAGCAAAAAATGTTATCAAAAGCTAAGAAGTATGTCAAATTATCTTGAGGTGGCGCTCCAGCAAATTTCACACTTAAAAAATTAGCAAAAAAAATTTACACATTTTGGACTGTATCTTTGTTCAAGTTCATTCAATTTTAACAAAAACAGCCTGACATGACTATCCTTGTCAGGCTGAACAAAAGGACATGCATCACTGTGGCTGCGCTCTAAAAATTGGCTCTACAGCGCCTCCTTCCTGCCCCCTTAAATGTGACCAAAATCTTCGTTTTAGCTGTTTTGACCCATTCTACATGTTAGAAAGCCCACCAAATTTTTTTCAAAGGTCATGTTCAATAAGTAAAATAATTTAACACTGTCACTGAAATTGTATCTTGAAGGACAGCTCTGCAGCTGAATGTGAAAACGAACTTCTCCTAGGAAAATTTCCCGATCAAGCTGAATTTTGGTCTGGTGACTCTTAAGGCATTAGAGACCAAAAGTTATCAAAAACGTATAAGTTCATCACACGGTCTTGCTGTGGCACCATAACAATGTATCTCCCACACACGTCCTCCATTGTACATGAAAAAAAATGAAGCATGATCATCTTGTGATTCAGAAAAGATTAATATGCTTAACACCAACTCTTTGCTTTATATGAGTTGTTTGTGTAACAACATAGATTATCATTACATTTAAAGCGTTGTAATGTTCAGCACTTTGTAAAGTGCCGTTTCACCTTGTTTCGGGCTCTTGACAGCAAGTGAAAAAAAAACTTTAAGGCCAGGAGGCGGTGCTTTTGGTTCCTGCGGATTAGAAGATAGTCATGCTTCATTTTTTTCATGTACATTGCATGAAGTATGTGGGAGACACAGCCACAAATATACACAGGCAGTAGGTGGTACTACCATATGTACCATATTTCATTTGCCTATGAAAAACTTGTTGCGCAACAGCTACAAAACCATGTTAGGTGGTGCTCTATAGTTAATCAAAGTATGAAGTCTATATTTTTTTTACATAAAACCTATCCGGTTTCTGGTCTTTCTTCCAGTTTCGAAAATAGACCCAATAAACTTTTTTGTAGGTCTTAAGGTCCTACACACATGTGACAAGTTTTAAGTGTGTATGCAACACACTGCCTGAAATAGAAGTGTAAAACAAAACAAAAAACATGCTTTCAATGCTCGCCACTAGATGGTGCTATGACTGATGATGTTCGTTGTCATATGACGTTTTTCAGGCTTGGGCTATGATGAAAATGAGAAAATTTCATCAGGTGGATCAAATACTGAGGTGGATCAAATACTCTATGCCCTGGTTATAACATCTTATAAAAAGTATAAGAAAAAATAAATAAATAAAAATTTAGATATTGGCCGGCCGGCATGACCACATATTTTTTCACAGCCAAAAAAGCTTCTTAATTTAACTGAAGTATGCCTTACGATGATACTGAAGACGTTTGGAGATGTTTAGATAAAATGTGTGGGAGGAGTTTGTCAAAGTGTACAATGAGCAAAACGGCCATTGCAAAACAAACGACTTTCTGTCTATTTAGAAAAATGGTTTATATTAGTAGTTGCAGCTTGGTACTTTACACATGTGTACCAAATTTCATTCGCCTATGACAAACTGGTTGGCAACAGCTACAAAAATGCATTAAGTGGCGCTATAAAAGACATTTTTTTAATAAGGTTTCAAACCAAAATTTTATCAAATGACTGAGGCGTGTGCAAAAATCTGGGATACTCAAAAGTCCACGCATTAACAGTAAAGAATAAAAAAAAAATATGAATTTTTCGCTGCACACCTTAGTGGCGTGCTCGGGCCCTAAAAATAATAATTTCAATTACAACAAGCACTCACTTTCTCCTGGTTCTTTGCTCTTCCTCCCACTGGTGTTCTTTTTCAACATGTTCCTGCCTGTAGTGAAAAGGTTGGTCAGTTCATCCAGAGGGCTGGTAGGTGTCCGTGAGCGTCCAACAGAGACATTCTGCATAGAGCCGTGATGTCTCCCTCCTGAGCATAAGTCATGTGGTGGTGATACCTTCCCATGTGGTGTGGCTGAGGCACTCCGCGGAAGCCCTGTTGCAGAAAACTGCCCATCGATTGGTGGTGAACGCATGAGACTGAGGGGCGTCAGGCAGCGGCCTATACTGACTGGTGAGGGGCAAGCTGAGTGGCTACGTTGGTAGCTGTATGAAGATGAGGAACTTTTATAGAGGGCACAGGGCAATGGAGGTGCAGATGATCTGCCAGATGCTGTTATTGTGGGAGTTGCAGCAAGCTCCCTCTCAGCACGTCTTATATGTGACATAGAGGAAGTGCTGGAGTGTTCCAGAGAGGATGACTTGCTACCTGAACTATTATCAAACATGGGTATCTTTACTGCATCAAGAGGGGTAAGTGGCGACTCGTCTGAGTTTGGCGAGCGCTGAGCCGGGACTGGAGGGAACACCAGTAATGGTGGCCTGTGACTCAGCAAGTTTGGGAATGGGGCTGGAATGTCACAAAGGGAGATACCTCGAGGAGTGGAACATCTACTTAGAGGGGTGTAGATTTCGTTTTCTGATGGGCATGGTGTGACACACTGGGAGCGACAGTTTAAAAGATCCCAACGGGAGTCAAACTCATCAACTGTGGGATACTTCATCTCTTCATAGACTGCCTCACCTGGCTCATCCTCTTTAGTTTGATTGCTGATTTCTTGTCCACCAGAACCAGACATCTCTATATAGACTGGTTCATCAGAGTACTGCGGTTGAGGAGACATTGTCTGTTCTTCCCTTGCAAAGAGTGCTGCGGAGGAACATTTCGATACATGGCTACGAATGTAGGAGTCATCAAAGGAAATGCTCAGTTGCGTGTTGGGATTCCTCTTCGGCTTTGGTGGGGGAACTTTTCTGCAGTCCTCACTGCAGCCTTGTGTTCCTAAGTAAACATTAGGGGCATGAAAAAACACAAATAAACTCATTTGGTACACGTGATAAACACAAGTACATGATGAATAACCTGCCAGATTGTCAACATGCCGTATACACAAATTTTATGACATTTAGTAAGAAAGATCAAGCAGGGTAACTTAAACGCTCATGAGCAAACAGAATCTGTTCACTCCTGCAAGTGGTATATCTGGATGGTATTATACACACACAGCTGTACAACAACGCTAGCTCCACTCCAAGACCAAATGATGCAATGCCATGTCCCTGTGCTGAAAACCGCTGTTCTCAATATTTTATTACAAGTGACTGATAATACAGTATTGTGCCAGATTAAATTCATATTTCATGTTCTCCATATAGTTCATAGAATCATTCTGCGCATACCAGACGCCAAAGAAGGGAAATTATATTGTTAATTTAGTTAGAGATTGGTGGATTCTGAGATCTGTTTCAACACTTCTGAGCACACACTGCTCTTTATGCCTTTCCCTGCCTATGAGTGGATTTGTTTATGCGCACCCCTCTCCTCCAGGGGAACTAGATCTAGGTCAAATGCTCCTCCTGAATGAATTCTACTCTGCCTGGCCCCTCCTCCTACAACTGTCCTCTGAATGAGGGACATCCCCCATTCCCTTTGTAATGATTGGGTAGCACTATGTTAAGCTTGCTTCATTGGCTACTCTTCACTGGTTGTTGCTGTACTCTAACATCCTATCGCCTCGCTGCTGATTGGTCGAGGATGATATCTGATGTAAGGATTGGTGGAGCAGCAGGGGAGTGGGGTGGGGGGTCTGTTTCTGTGGACTGGTTGCCGTGGTGTTTAGGAAGATCTTTGTGCATCCTATGATGCCTTCAAACTCTGACAAAAATCTACTTTGATGGCACTCTTCATTATTGAATGACATATTTTACAGCCTCAATAGAACTTTAAAAATATACTTATTTATCCCTCTTTTTTTCCTTCAAATGTTTAACACCAAAATAAATGTGCAATTTATTTACTGTATGAAATTCTAAAATACAACATCAATCGACATCATTTTACAATTCCCAGGTTTACCACATACTTCAACAGTAAATTATCTCATTCCATATGATACTTTGCATAGTAAAAAGACATTTGCACCACACAGAGCTTTGATTGTTGTGTAACTAAACAACTTAAAGGTCTGTCAAAAAATGAGAGGCTTATATATGCATTAAAATATTTTAAAACTGTGCCAAAACGTGACTCATGTAGGATTAATGTAGGGAGAAATGTAGGGATGCTAGTGTTCTGATACCTGTAAATATTCTTATATTCTTTGAACACACTCTGCTCTGAACATACTGCTTATGATTGATCTTGCAGTACAGTTCCAGGCTTCGTTAAAGTAGTGACTACCAGAGCTTCCTAGGGTTAGTGAAAACACATTCAAAAAGTCTTTCCATGAGTGAAATAAATGTTTTGCATCTGACATAAAATCTATGAAAATCAACTTCTGATCTTTTCCTGTCTACACTTGCGCATTTACTCAACACAGGCACCCACATGTTCCTGCCTGAGATTAGTTGAACCAGTACCCAGAGCACCTTTTTACGTGTTCTTGGGATCTGGTTCCAGAATCAGAAAGATTGTTTTCAAACTTGCAAAAATAACCTATTTACTCATGTGCTTGGACACAGATTGTGGACCCCAGTGTGAAAGGGGCCATAGGCTTTCGATTAAACCTTTTTACACCCGTTCAAAACCCTCATACTAGGAGATGAGTATCTGCTAGAAAGGTTCCCAGAATTAAATCAGGGAGTATGATTGAGACTTGTTTATGCTGCTTTAGCTCATGCAGGTTTGACTATTCACAAAGTTAACTTATTTAGCTTATTGGCTAAAAAGGGGTCTATGGTTAACAGTACCATTGGATAATTGTATGATTTACACTTAGATGTTGGTAGTAGCTAGTTACATTTCATTTGTTACATTTAATTTGGTACGCTTTTAGGGTTATTTGTACATTTTGAGTACTTTAAAATGTGAACATTTTACCTCCTAACCTCCTAAAATGTTACTTTTAAATTACCATATTTTTATAAAACAATTGATCAATAAATCCTTATTTCATACAAGAGTTCACAGCAATTATATTATGTTAACAGATGAAGATAAACTGTTAATTTTAGACACATATGGGTTACACAAAAAAAAAATGTCAGGTTATGGGATGTAGTTGTGCTTACTAACAAACTGAGATAATGTTTACTTAAACAGATATTTTATGAAAGCTGAACAAAAAACAAATATCTAGATGCTCTAATTTTTTACTTTGTATCGTTCAGATTAGAAGTAACTATTAACTTACTACTTGTGTACACTTTTCATTAAATACTTGTTTAATCTTTCTCAAGTAAATAATTGAGTGGCCACCTTTAGTCTTACTTGAATAAATGTTTTTACAAGTATTTTTACTTGAATATAATAGACTCTATGCAAGACTACTTTCACTTTCCATGTCAGTTGATTCTCTGCTACAGGTTCAGTGCCAGAAGTTTTTTCCATTCACTTCGATGGATACGATCGTCTTGGAAATTTACTTTTGTACCATTATTTAGAGGAAAAGCATGGATCTAACCTCTATAGATCAAAAATAAAATATGAGAATAAAATGGTTATATTACAAATCTCCTTCAACAAACACTTACTCGTGATCATCTTAAAACCTTCTGAAGACTCAAATTGGAAGCACATTTACAACTGAGATTTTTGTGGAAGTATGTATACAGTGGGTCTACTACAGCAATATTGATAAATCTAAGCAAATAAGATATTTGTAATATGATAGTTTAATATAAAACATACATACACAAAAGGAGTAGTGGCAGATGACAAGGGTGAAGAAACTTTAAGAGTAAAATTGTATTAATTCTATTTTGTACTTATTTTGTAATTATATGAGTAATGCTAATGGACAACAGATGGCTGTGTTAGTTTGTTTTAGTGCCAGAATGAGACACACTGAACTAGCGTTTATAGATATACTTTATAACACATGTAAACATCCTGGACATTAAGTTGACTGACTGTGTGACCAAACACACCATCATCCAATGTAGACAGCGCCTTGCTTGGGTGATGTTGTGCCAACCTGTGTCTGTATACTCCATCTTTTCTGCCCATACCCTCAGTTGGTTTTAGACCAGGGATGAAATGGGTGAGAATGTATCATATTTTTGACAATTTTCTTTTTTTCTCTTCTTTCATTAATTGTGTTGGTTTTGAGTTATTGAAGGTGTCTGTATAAAAGTAATTTGAATTCATATGGATGTGTCCCGTGTCCTTTAATCACTTTTATGTTAGTGCCATTGTAACAGTTTTTTTTATCGCTCAAAGAAACTGCCAAGTTGTTAAGTTTGTTTTTATTCTGTTTCAAAAAACCATTTTTTTTTAGATTTATTGTTTTAGTTTGAAGCGTCACGGTGGCGCAGTGGGTAGCACGGTCGTCTCACAGCAAGAAGGTCGCTGGTTCTAGGCTCGGCTGGGGCAGGTGGCATTTCTGTGTGGAGTTTGCATGTTCTCCCCGTGATCGCGTGGGTTTTCTCCGGGTGCTCCGGTTTCCCCACAAGTCCAAAGACATGCGGAATAAGTGAATTGAATAAGAACGATTGCCCATAGTGTTAAAGTGTGAATGTGTGTGTGAATGTTTCCCAGCGATGGGTTGCGGCAGGGAAGGGCATCTGCTGCGTAAAACAGATGCCAGAGAGTTGGCGGTTCATTCCGCTGTGGTGACCCCGAAAGGGAATAAAGCCGACATGAAGATGAATGAATGAATGAATGTTTTAGTTTGCTTCTTTAAATTTCCTGTATTTTGTGTTTTTTTTATTTTTGAAAAGATAAAAATCACTCTACAAAGCGAACCCTCCCAAGAGGTCCAGTTTGTAAAACTGTCCTACTAAAATGTTCAATTGCTGAATCATACTTGCGTGTGAGTAGCTGATCCCTCCTATTGAGGCAACATCACTGGATTAAAAATATGCTGTCCAAAACAGCCTTCCGAAATCAAATTTGATGTTAAAATGTAATAAAATGGTTTATTTCTCTTTCTTTCTCAAATTAACAGCTAACATAGCTAACATTAAACATATTTAACCTTTAACCAAGTCCTTTAACGCATTGATGATAATGCACATCTGGCATGTTTATAATTGTAAACTTGCATTTATATACTTCGTTTTTACTTTGTTAAAAAATAGGTTGAACTTTCATTTTACCTTCTGGTTCATCGATCTTGCATCCAGTGGGACTGATGTCAACGGCTTCAGAGGAGATGCTAAGCTTAGTGTTAGGGTCTCGCCTGGGTTTTGGTGGGGGTAGTTTCCGGGATGTAGGGCTGCCCCCCTCCTCCTCCTCACTCCCTCCAACCCCTACTGAGTGCAGAGAATGAGAGCGGACACTGAAACCTGGGGTACATGGATACTGATGAGGGGGAGACATGTGCTCTGTCGGGGCTGGCATGCTCATGGAGCCCATCCGCTGTTGCTTGCCCTCGATGAACACTTCTTCCCCCCTGAAAAGAGACAAGAAGGAAAAATGTCAAGAATATGAATCCAAATATATATTTAACTAGATTATTCAATCTACAAATCAGGCATGAAAACTTAAACATGGAACACGAGTAAATTGTCACATGTAGTGCTTAAAATTGAATGCGAACTAACCAACACTAAAGCCATTTAGAACATGAAGATATGAACATCAAAGTCTGTACATGGCCATTCTTACAGTGACATCATCAATGTGTTTCTAGAGAGGGAATTTGGAGATAAAATGAGTCGTACATAGACTCACCATCTTGGCAGAGTGTCAAAAATTGTCTTTAGTTGGTTGGTTTATTTAGCTAGTTATTTCACATGACACATGACACTTATTTCATTATGATAAAATGAATAAAATAATGCAACCATTTCTACAGACTGTTCTATGGACATTTGTGTTGCTCTGGGATTGCATCGCCCAACGGTAATAGATTGCTTATTAAAACATAACAAATCACAGTTATGGAGGAATTTTTTCAGAAATTTAATTGAGCAGGTTACAATATTTAAATGCCCTTTGTGAAACATTACTGAAGATATGTCATCATTTACATTTTTCCCCCAGTCTATGATTTCTTCTAAACAGATGAAATCAGTTTGTTTGTTTAATTCAGACAAGAATTTTGAATAGTTTATTTCTGTGTCTGAGCATGTTCGTGTTTATTTACCCCAACAGAACACAGGGCTCCTGAATAGCACAAGAAAAGGTTTGTTGGTCAGGGCCATGACTTTGCCTAGCAACTGGGTACACACAGCAACAAACTCAAAGTTCCACGTTATTGCTGCTGCCGTGTTCAACCAGTTCAGTGGCACACAAGGAGAGCCATAAAAACATACTGCAGACACGTGGTAGATATAACATGTATACACTTCTATGAAAACAGAACACTGGCAGTAAGACTGCTGTCTGCAAGGTGTGTTCCTGATAAAACTCTCACAAAAAACATATGTCCCTCTATTCAAGTATCTGACTGTATTTTACCCTCCACAACACTCATTGGTTCAGGTTAATGAAATACCTTTTTGATAAATAATGTCATATTCATGACACATTCAAATGATTAAGTTTTGTAGCTGTTTGTGTGTGTGTATTGAGTGTCACTAAAACAATGTTAAGCTCATACTGCCTGCTCGTCTTCTAGAAGATTTCCAATCAAATACATCCAAAACCTCAAGTATGAATTTCTTACTCCAGCAAGGACATTGTGTATGAGACTATTTCATCTCAAGATATAAGACAAGCAAACAGATTGAAGAGGTTATAGTCTGTCAGTTTAAAACTAAATTCCAGCTTCAGTACTCCTGAAAAGGAGCTTTACAGTTTTGAGATTTTTTGTGTGTGCCTATATTAAAATCTACAGATATAATGTCCATGTTTTCACCAGTAGGAAAACTAGACCAATTGTTTCCTCACTCAAGTGACGTCATGTTAATTCAACATTTTTATAATTTAAAGTAATACATTGAAATGGCTAACCCTCAAAAATAGCATCCTTAGCACTATAAATAAAAAGCACTGTTGCCAACTCCTTAGTAAGAAAAGTAATGGCCCAAAAGTTGCTAGAGGATGTCACCATTTAATTTGCTTAAATACCATGTGATGTGCGTTACACACATTCCCTGCCCCCAATGGGCTTTTATAAATGCAAACAAAAATGTATTGAATGTACACGTGTTTCATGTCATTATTAAATGAACACATTTGGCATTATAAAAAACAAAACATGTAATGCTAAATAAAATTAAATAATAATAATTAAAGCTGCAAGCAGCGATGGGCGGGCTCTTGCACAATGTGTCCGCAAAAGCCAAAAGCAAAACGTTTTCATATGTGGTCAATGATCTATATTGTTACACAAACAACTCATATAAAATCAAGAGCTGGTGTTATAAGATTAGCATAACATTAGCATATCAATCTGTGCCGAATTGCGATGTATGTAAGAGATACAGCCACAAATATACACAGGCAGTAGGTGGCACTATAAGTGTATCATCACTTAAACATAGCAATTTGGTCAGAGTGGTAACTTCATCATTCCATAATTTTGTCATGCTTTTTGGATAAAGTAGTGAGTGCTACAGTAATTTAAAAAATTAATTTAGCCCTATACATTAAAAAAAGAAGGTCAAATTCAATATAGTGCCGGCGCAAGATCAAGAGTCAGCAGACCAAAATTCAGCTCGATCTGGAAATTTTTCTTGGAGGAGTTCGTTAAAATGTGAGTTAAGCTTTTTCACAATGAAGGGGGCGCTGCAGAGCTGTCTTCCAAGGTACAATTTCATTGACGGTGTTAGATAAATATACTTATTGAACGACCTTCACACATTTACATATGTGTACCAAATTTCGTTCACCTATGACAAACTGGATGCCCAACAACTACAACCCCTCCCCCCTCCACTAAAACAATATATAGAAAAAGGCTAAAACAATATATAGAAACTTAGGAAGAACAAGAAGTGAGGAGGCAATTTGCAACAGAATACTATTTGAGCATTCAAAACTGAAAGCAAATACACCAGAACAGGGAACAGTTGGAGGGTGTGAATTGAGAACAAATAGAAATTACATTACTCATATCATCATGGAAAGTCCAAAATATAGTTTGGAAAGGAAGCAATTAAGAGAACGATTGGTTAGGGCAAACATACTAAATTTCTATTCTAAAACAGTTATGACATTACCAAGAAATGTAAATAAAATACTCTTTGAGTTTTTGGAAATAGTAGATTTAATAAATAAAATGTATGCATTATTCCACACTCCGAGCAGTAGGAGGTGGTAACACTATACATGTAGGTAAAAAAACGCCATAAAACCCCAAGAGGAAGAAGAAGCGTCTAGTGAATGTGATTGTGATGTCAGCACTTGTGCTGGAGGAGATTAGGCCCGGGGCCTAGTTAGACCCGGCAACCGAGTAAGTTCCCTCATGTTGGGCTCCTGCATATAAATTTAACATACAGTGAAGTTGATAGGAGCCACAAGAAAACACTATTATTACAACCCTCTCTCAACTCATCAACGAGGGAGCAGATGCACTAGAGCTCTTGGTGAGGGAAAACTCCAAGAAAATTTACGCAAACACTGAAGATTGAGGGGTTAAAAAAGACTCTCGACTTTGCGTGCGCTGAGATTAAAGACACTCAAAAGAAAATGAAAAATGTTCAAGATAATCTCAAGGAAAATGAGATTAAAGTCAGCGATTCAGAGATGCTCATTGCTGAAGTAGAATCATATTCAAGAAGATCGAATCTAAAACTCCATGGTCTGGCTGAAACTACAGGAGAAAATGTGAAGAAGAAAGCAATCGAAATATGCAGAAATATTCTCCCAGTCCCAGAGAGAGATGAGCTTGTGAGATCTGTTGATATCGTTCACCAACTGGGGAACCTGCAGAGACGCCATGGAGATCTGCCAAAAACCATCGCTTTCTGCAGCAGGAAAAACTTAATTTGACTGAATATTTGTCACAAGCCGTCAAAGAGATTAGACTGAAACTCTGGCCACTGACTCAACATGGGCGTCAGAGCTTACATCAACGGCAAGGAAATCTCGTGAGGCATTAATCTCGAGGGACACTTGGTAGGCTACACTTCGAACAACGTTGGTTCTTCATTAAAAAGAAAGACTAGTTTAAAACTATGCTCAACTATGCAGCACTTTAAATTAGTCGATAGTTGTTAAGTGTTAACTTTTTGTTATTTCTTAAGCAACATTTCTCGTTCTATTGTCTCTTTAAACAGGCAGAGGCACAGCAGTGGTTACCCTGTCCAAAGAGCGCGTCAGCCAGAACAAACTAATTTGCTAAAAGTCGCAAGGAACAGTGGGAAAAGTCACTAGATTTAGGGTAACAAAAAATTTGCTAGGCGGTCTGAAAAGTCTAAATCTAGCGATAGAGTCGTTAAGTTGGCAACACTGTATGAAAGCCTGTAGATGACAGGTTTTAAATAAGTGTTTTTATAGTTAAGTTGTTAAGGAACCAACACCAAGAGGTTAGTCAATGAATTACTTTTTCACTTTAATATCAGTATCTCTTTCACAGTTTTTTATTTCTTTTGTATGGTCCTAAAAAGCAACAACAATAGCAAAAATTCAACATATTTATTTACTAGTCCTAAATAAATATTGAGCAGATGTGCTTGCTTACAGTATAGAAAATGTTGTTACTTAGAAGCATAACTAAGAGCTGGATTTCAGCAATTCATTCAGGGAGTAAGCATACTACACTAGAGGTATTTCTGATTACCTGTGCTGCTGATTTTACAAAGCTTAGCAAGCTTTAAACCAACCTGTATCGTTGTTAGTGTTATTTGAAAGTAATTGAAAGTGTTATTTTTGTCCGTAAAGTTAATAAGAAACTCCACTTCTCACTTCCCTACTTAAACAAATTTTAGTATTTCCTTTTTACCAATAATAATAATATTAATAATAATGTTATTTTTTTAAACTTGTTTAGTGCATAACAGATGTAATTAAAGCAGCAAGCAGCGATGGAAGGGGTCTCGCACGACGCGTCCGCCGGAGAGAAAGCACCGCCTCCCGGCCTTTTTCGAGTTTTTTCACTCGTCGTCGTCGAGAGCTCAAAACGAGGTGAAAAGGCACTTTACCTAGTATCCAACGTTACAAATCTTTAAATGTGAAGACGATCCTTATTGTTACACAAACAACACATATAAAAACAAGAGTCAGTGTCATAAGATTAACATATCAATCTGTTCAGAATATCAAGACTTTCATGCTTCAAATTTTTCACGTACGTTGGATGAAGTATGTGGGAGATACAGCCACAAATATACACAGGCAGTAGGTGGCACTATAAGCGTATCGTCACTTAAGCATACCAACTTGGTCAGAAGGGTAGGCTCTTAGCTCCATAATTTTTTGATATTGTTTGGATAAAGTATGCGAGTGCTACAGTATCAAATCCATTTAGCCATACACATTTAAAAAAGGTCAAGTTCGTTAAAGTGCCATAGCAAGACCGTGCGAAAAACTTCTACGTTTTTGATAACTTTTGGTCCCAAATGCCTTAAGAGTCACCAGACCAAAAATCAGCTCGATATGGAAATTTTGCTGGGAGGAGTTCGTTAAATTCCGCGTTAAGCTTTTTTTCGCATTCAAGGGGGCGCTGCAGAGCTGTAGTCCAAGATACGATTTCTGTGACAGTGTTCATTTATTATACGCATTGAACATGACCTTCGAACTAATTTTGGTGGGCTTTGTAACATGTTCAATAGGTCAAAACAGCTAAAAAGAAGATTTTGGTCACATTTAAGGGGGCAATAAGGAGGCGCTGTAGAGCCAACTTTTGGAGCGCGGTCACAGTGATGCATATGCTTTTGTTGAGCCTGTTAAGGCTAATCATACCAGGCTGTTTTTGTTGATAGTGGTTTATCTTAAACAGAGATACAGACCAAAATGTGTAAAAAAAAAATCCACAATTTTGAAGGGTGAACTTTGCGGTGGCGCCACCTCAAGACCATTTGACGTACTTCTTAGCTTTTGATAATTTCTTTTCCCTAATGTGTTATGAGTAACAACACCAATTTTCAGCTTCATTGGACATTTCGCCTAGGAGGAGTTTGTCAAAGTTTGAAACGAGTGAAAATGCACACTTTTTGAGGTTTTTGCAGAATATTCGTCTTCCTGTCGATTTTGGAAAAAGGGTTTATATTAGTGAAAGTTGCAGCTTGGTAATTTACATATGTGTACCAAATTTCATTCACCTACGATAACCTGGTTGCGCAACAGCTACAAAACCGCTTCAGGTGGCGCTATAGAGCGCCACCCAAAGGCCGTTTGACGAACTGCTGTGTTTTTGATAACTTTTCATCCCAAATGCCTTATGACTAACCACACTAATTATCAGCTGGATCGGATATTTCACCTAGGAGGAGTTCGTCAAAGTATGAAGTCTGTGTTTTTTACATAAAACCTAAAATATCCGGTTTTCCGTCCAGTTTCAAAACTCGACCCAATTGACTTTTTTGTAGGTCTTAAGGTCCTACACGCATGCGACAAGTTCTAAGTGTGTATGCAATACACTGCCTGAAATAGAAGGGTAAAACTATGAAAAACAGGCTTTCGATGCTCGCCACTAGGTGGCGCTATGACGGATTATGTTTGTTGTCATATGCCTGTTCTTGGGCTTGGACTATGATGAGAATGAGACCAGTTTGAGCCGGATCAGAAATTCTATGCCCGAAATATAACAACTTCCTGTTTCGAGTCAAAAATTGGACATTGGCCCGCCGCCACCACCACATACTTTATAATAGTCAAAAAAGCTTCTTAATATCACATGCCGTATGCCTTATGATGATACTCAAGAAGTTTGGAGATGTTTGGATAAAATCTGTGGGAGGAGTTTGCCAAAAAGTAGAATGAGTAAAAACGCCCGTTTTTAGAGATTTTTGCGAAATAACCGACTTCCTGTCGATTTTGGAAATAGGCTTTCAATTAGTAAAAGTTGCACCTTGGTACTTTACACATGTGTACCAAATTTCGTCCGCTTACGACAAACTAGTTGCTCAAATGCTGCAAAAACGCGTTAGGTGGCGCTATAGAGCCATTTTTTAGAAATGAGTTTTGGGACAAAAATTTTAAGAAATTTTTCACCGGGTCTGATGCGTATGCAAAAATCTGTGACTTTTCATATGTGTTCAAGTACCGAAGAGTGCCTGCAATGATTCCCGGAATAATAATAATAAAAAAAAAATTTAAAATTAAAAAAAAAAACTCGAGGAAAAACAATAGGGTTCTTGCACCTTCGGTGCTCGACCCCTAATAATAAATAAGAATTTTTCGAAAAACAATAGGTGTCTTGCACCGTTGGTGCTCGATCCCTAATTATGACCAGCCTCTTAGCATGAAAGGTGCAATTGACAAAAATGTCACAAAACAATAAATAGAACAATAATTTTTTTATAATTTTATACTTGTGGCTCAAAATTATTGTGCAAAATCCTTTTTGAATCTTTTAATAGATAATATAACACAGACCTGCTTGTGCAAGTCATTTCACAGTAAAAAAAAACTCACCTATGAAAAACAATAACTTTAAACTCTATAAAATACAGCAATGTGCTGAAACACAGACTCACACAGCAGGGTATGGCCAGGAGAATTTGAATAATAAAATCACTGCAGGTTCAACCAAAGAAGCTTGTTTAAAAATCCTCATGCCACTTTATGTTATGCCCACTTTCAACATTAGATGAATCTTTCTCATCTTACTGCTTGGAAAATAATAGCATCAAAAAACATGAGGAAGTCTTTAGAAATTGGCCTTGTTAAAGGTTCTTGACTATATGAAGTTTTAACTTATTGTTTGTCATTTTCATTAATTTTATTTATTTAGATTTAAACAGAAAAACATAAGGTTGAAAGGTCCTCATTTATAAACATTATCATTCCTATTTATTATTAGAAATGGTGGACTTGTTCTCAAGAGATTTCTCAAGGTTCTGTTCTTGGAGTAGTGAAATTCAATTGTTACTCACTTCAGTTTGTTTACATGATCCTTCGTCTTCTTATTATTTTTATTGCTGTTGTAGATCCCCCACGTGTCTCTGACCTACCCATTGTTTCCCAATTTTACTAGTCAAGCAAATATTTTTTGAAAACTAAGAAATTTACAATAAAACTTTGCCAGTTGTCACATTTCAAGACAAACAGGAACTATTGTTATTTGTCCAAAAAGGTGGAGCTTAAAAAGTGACTGTGTGTGTACCACAGTGGTCAAATGTCATCATTTGGTATCAGCGATTGTTAAAAGCGGTCAGTAAAGCCCAAAACCCCACCAAGCTGACCGGCTGGATTGAAATGGTGGTAAGCAGAGATATCAGTAATCAGACAGTTGGTATAAACCACAAGATGGACGAGAACCGGAGGACGTTGACAGCTGTGCAGATAATTTTGACCAAAATGGAGGACAAGGTTGGACATTATAGAGTATATAGATTATAGAAGTCTGTGAAATTGACAGATCTTGACCAAAATTCAATCAGAAATCTTCTTCTTTCGGCTCCCACTTCTTTAGGACAGCCTTGGCCAAGGCTGTTGCTGGAGCTAAAACAACTTCTTGTGAAGAACAAGCCAATGACAAGCTCTGAACTCCTCCTCAAGGACACTACCGTGCTTTCAGTCTGAGTGGATGAGTTTGTTGATTGTGCTCTCACAGCTGCGCGTCCGAATGCTGCCTGCTTGTGACTGAATCTATCTCCACTTCCCCTGTTCACATTCTTATGTGATGTTATGTGTATGTAAATGTGTTGAATGTGCTGGTTGCTATATCTTTTTCCCCTCATCTCACACTGCTCTAACTGAAGTACAGAGTGAGAGGGGGATTTTTAAATATAAGAGATATGGTTCTTAATTGTTTTCAATTGTAGGGGAGAAATGAACAGTGCCCCCCCCCAGCTCGATATTTACAACTGAGAGATCCTGTAATTGCTTTTTAGAGCCAATACGTACTATTTCTGTTTTGTCAGGATTTAAAATAAGGAGATTTTTATTCATCCAATCATTGATATCGTTAATTTTCACTTATTAGATCTTATTTAGCTTTAAAAGTTCATTAGCTTTTGCTGAGACATAGAGCTGGGTGTCGTCTGCATAGCAATGGAAACTAACCCCATGTCCTCTAATAATTACTCCATACTCTACTGCTATTGTGTCCGATGAGTCTTCATTTACATGAACAAACTGACTCCGGTCAGAGAGGTACGAGTTAAACCATCTTAAAGCCTGGCCCTGGATGCCTGCATCGTTCTCTAGTCTCTCGAGGAGAATCCTGTGATCTATCGTATCGAAGGCTGCACTGAGATCTAGAAGAACTAGAAGAGAGATATTCCCTTGATCCCAATCAAGTAATAGATTGCTTGAAATTTTAACCAGCACAGTCTCTGTGCTGTGATGTGTTCTGAATCCAGATTGAAGGACTTCATAAAAGCTACACTTCTGTAAGAAGGAGCTGACCTGTGCTATTACAACTTTCTCTAATATTTTTAACAAAAACGGAAGGTTAGATATTGGCCTACAGTTTGAAAACTCAGTAGGATCCAGGACGTTTTCTTCATTAGTGATTTAGTGGTTTTAGCTGTTTTGGAATGTAACCTAGCGAAAGAGATGAGTTTATAATATTTAGAAACAGTTCTTGAACTATTTGTATCAATTCTTTCAGTAATTTGGTTGGTACAGGAATGAGAAAGCATGTGTTTGATTTAGATGCTGTGATCATTTTCAGCAGTTCTTTCAGGTCAATGAACCTGATGAATGATTAAGCTGCTTAGATTGAATATGAGTTTTAGCAATTTTGCATCTAATGACCATAGAAGTGTTATTAAAGGCAAGCGGGTTGTCTTTCTTTTCTCATGCTCTTCTGTGTTATTGTTTGCATGTGGTTAAGCATGGACTCATGTATCCACTCCCAGATACAACTCCTGGAATGGCTCAGGAGGTAAACGCCGCCTCACAGACAGCACTGGAGCAATCTGATTGGCCAGTGTTAGCTCCTGCTGTCACCAGGCAGAACAGGTCTCCTGCTAGCATTGGCTTCACACTTTAATCCCTTTGTAACAGATTCTCTCAGTAAACCCACCCCCATCCCCACCCCCTCTCTCTATCAGTTCCAATAAAAAATGGGTCGTCTCATTGACCTATATGCCTTGTAAAAAAAACTCATCTGAAGCTTTCTTACTATGAATATTTTATGTCAGCAACAGCTGAAACAGAATCCAGAAGATGAAAGTCACGAGTCTTTTACAGCTGCATTAAGTCTGCGATCTGTTAAAAAATATATTTACTTTACTGCACTGTGCATTTGAACTTCTGCTTTTAATTTTTTTTTATTTAAATACTTTTATGTATGTGAATACATATGAATATACAAATATGTTATATCTTGGTTTTTATCTCAGTTTTAATGTCTGTTTTTATGATTCTATGTTTAATTCATCTGTTAAGCACTTTGAATTGCCAAAGTGCATTACAAAGAGATATACAAATAAAATGGACTTGCCTTGCCTTACTGTACTGTACAATTAAAGGACTTTAATTTATTTCTTTATCGAATCATAGCTTCATAAACAACCTAAACAGAATGTTTGGTTTAAGCAAACTGTCCTGTTGGGAAATAACATGTTTCTTCTCTTGTTTCGTGCCATCAGATGTTTCAAAAGAACTTCATTTCTCTTTAATTAACTATAGGTTTAAAATCTATTATTCCAATTAAACAATTTAATGTGAGTTGTAATATTATTTTAACATACATTAAGCCTCTTGTTGTGAAACTGCTTCAATGTAAATGCAAACTAGCAGTCCATGAATACATTTTTGACAGATTGATTGATAAAGATAATTGAACGATAATGAAAATTAGTCAGAAAAAAATCTGAAACAAATGTTCTGATACCTGTAATATCATACTTTTTCATTATCATGCCGAAAACATTGACAGCATTTTAACATAACGGATTGAACTTCCTGTCCACACTTTTTTTTTTTTGGTCAAAAAACGTCTGACATTCACCAAATTTGGTGATCACCAAAGGACAAGGTCTGACAAACACAACTGAAATTTACAGTGTTTCATTAACAATCTGTTGCAATGCTTGACAATTTTTGGTGACAAAAGGACACAAGAAGTTATTACTCAGCAATACTTCTATATTTAGACACAAAACTTAGTACCAAACACTCTTCACAACACATCAACTTGAAACAGCTTCACATGTATAAAATGTATGAACCATTTAAGAACTGTAAAATTGGTTGAATGCTATACCATATTTTTTTTTTCTTAAAGCTTTCCCTCAGCAATTTTATTGGCTGAATACTAATCAATAGATGCCAGAAACGACATTATATAGTTTTAGGCTACGGTGGATTAAAGCTAAGAGTAAGCTCAGGATGCAAACTCCGTTTACATTCAACTTTCTCTGTCCTCTTAATGCTTTATAAAACATTTTTTAATGAGTGGATGTTTCTAAGTAGAAGGATATGCTCTGTAATAACCTGACTGAAATTGCTTTAAAAACAAACATGGCCATGTCTCTCTTATAAAACACTTTTGAGCAAAAATCACAATCAAAGTGTGCAAAATTGAGATGTGATAGCTTCAAAAGGAAAGGACTCCAAATTGGAATGAAATTAGATTCTTGGTTGTGTCTTAATTTTGGCTGACTTTATTTTTAATATTAGTAAAATCATTAGTGAATCAAAACTGATGTCTTGCTGGAACTGAAATTATTGTTGTTAGGTAGCTACAGGCTGTACTAAATGCCTGATAGGAGCCTCTGAAAAGCATTTAGCATTTATTGGGCTGAGAATGGTGCCAAATGCAATCAATAGTTTTTTTGCCATGCGCCATGGTAAGGCACTCAACAGGAAAATTGTCCACTGACACAATTACAGCTATGTTAGTAAAGCCACTGATCTGAAAGTGTGGAAACGCCTAATTCATGGCTAGCATTACTATTGCATGACTGAAATTGCATTAAGATAAAAACCAAGGCTGCATTTATTAACTAATGTGAAACCGATACAAATATGGTAGGCTAATGTCTAAAGTCTAGCACAGCATCATCAGTTTTATGGGTGCCTTTTTTGAAAGTCAAGCCCATGAAACGCAAATGTTTTTCCAACGTTTTTAAATATTCAAAACTACAAGGTCCCTGTGTACAGTAACAAATATTATTTTGTGGCAATAACTCCACTATTTTAGTTACATGTTTAAACCATCTAAATTAGTCAATTAAATCAATGAACTATATGTACCTCAGTGGGAAGAAAATGCATCAATTTCTCAAAAGAATATCAAGAATTAAACTGTAATATAATAATACATTTTCTTCCTATAATGTTTGTGCACAAACTCAAGAAACTACCTCCAACCTTTTTAAAAGTAAATTTTGGCAGTTTTTCCAAAATTCCTATATTTATGTTTAATAATAAAAATTAGTATTTGGTTGAAGTGAAGACTATGGTTAAACCCCATCCTAAAATCACATAATTTGTCGATCATTGTCTTGAACAGCCAGCAACTAGATCAGACCATTCTTTAGATGATATATCAGACGCCAATTTCGCATAAGTGGGCATGATTCTTAAAAAAATTATCAAGAAAACTCTGTAACAAAACACTCAAAAAAACACCAGTTTCCAGTCTCATCTTTTGTGAGCTGCTCTGTCTGTTAAATCAGATGCCTCCATCTAGCTTTTGTCTATAGAATGTTATCAATGGCTAACAGAGTTTATACAATCATGTCTAATTCAAAACTACACTTAGCACTACATTATCCATCATCATGAAGATAATCCCAGCAGTAGGTGCTCTGATTGATTCTTTAATTAGTGGTTATTTAAGAGAAAAAAGGTTTTAGCCATTTCCCCAACTGATCCTCCGCTAGGGTTGGGTACATGAGTTTTTGTGACAGGTTCTAATGCTAATGGTAGTAACCGAGCAGCGGCATACATACGTAACAAGACACACAAGAAGGTGTGTGGTCAGATCAAAATGCAAAATCGAAATGTTCTAAAGGTATATTTTACATTTAAAGGATGCAGAAATGTTCTTGTGTGCAGAAATGTGTTCAACTAAATTCTGGAACACTTCAAATTTAGCGAAGCATTTTGAGTAGCAAAGTAGGACTGGCAATGTCAACGCTACCTTTAAAAAGTTTGTGTTTTACTCTAAACATGCTGAATTAAATGAAACTATTTCTGGTAAAATGCCTATTGTTAAAAGGAAGTGATCCCGTTTAGGCCATTAAAAAAGCTTTTCATATCAGTACTATTGTCAGTAATGTTAGAAGAGTTGAATGGTAAGGTTTCATTGGCATGTGAAAACATCAACTCATTCATTCATTCACTCATCTTCATGTCGGCTTTCTTCCCTTTCGGGGTCTCCACAGCAGAATGAACCGCCAACTCTCTGGCATATGTTTTACGCAGCGGATGCCCTTCCAGCCGCAACCCATCGCTGGGAAAAACATCAACTCATTCAGATAGTATTCTCTTATGCTGGCAACACAATGAGGAAAGAAGACCATCTTTCTTAACAAGAAAACTTAGTTCAAAGAGAACATACATGTGTATTTAGTAAGTTCTGCATTTAATTGTATTCATTGCTAATACTTTTTTGTGTTCTTGTATGGTACAATGTGAATAAAAAGTAATTATGTCATAATATAACACATAATTCTCTCATCTGCCATTGCTCCACTTTGCATGTTCTTTATTCAATGTGGGTCACTAGTCTAAATCACTTCTGGGTCCCTGGGCCATGCTGCCATCACAAGGTTATATGATTCTTTAGAATATTTATAATTTTTCGTGGTCAGACCATCAGGAAAGCTCTGGTGTTAATGAAGCTTTCTTTGGTCAAGAACTCCCCAGAAAGCCTGAAGATAATGCGGGTTACAAGAATTCATACAAGGGGAAACACAACTAGTAAATGTAATGTTCTCTAATATCCAGCTGCTCTGATAAATACGAGACTCTCTTTTGTAGGAAAATCACGACTTCAAGATTATTGATGTGTTACTAGTCAAGCATACCAAACCCATCAGATGTTCCGTGAGCATGACATCTGAGGCTCTGACTTGAGTTTTTTAAGACAAGTCTGTAACAACTTAAGGTGACACAGAACCAGAGAGATTATGATGATGCACAATGAGCATCATTTATAGTAGCAAGCATGGATACATATATGACATATTCATTAATTAACCCAGAACAGGCAATTTTTTAGGGTTAATTATAGTTTGTGATATGATTCATATATAACAAATTATCCATTTAGGCTGAGTGTGGAGTGGAGTGTGTAATATGCCACACCCAAACAGATGCAAAAATCTGTATTTTATAAGTAGTTTGACTGAAAGTATATCTTTCATTTTTCTTTTTGAATAGGGAATATATGGCAGAATTTAAAACTACCAGGCTTTAAACACGTCAGAAGATTTCTAACCTTTTGATGGCTTCCTCCTGTTTTCTTTTCTTATCGTTTTTCTCCTGAAAGTGTATCTTGTTTTTCTCATTCCAAACTCGGTCGATGTTATGGGCGACCAGTCTGTTATATGCACTAAGTCCACAGCCTTCAACGTACTGCAAAAACATGAGCGAATCCTTCTCTTTGGAGCTGATCATCGCTCAAAGGCCATACCAACAGGACATCCTGCAATGAACACCAGAGAAACTAAATTATCATGAAGTTATAATAAAGTTTTCAATTCAGTTTGGAGTTACATAGAGAATTGTTAAGAGCAGGCCACTCATTTCATACAAGCTAAAGATATAGATTGAAGCTCAACAATCTATCTATGCTACAGTTACCTGTGTACATACATATCAGCTTGTACTGTACAGGATGCAGAACATGCTGCTCATTTTCAACAATTCCCAATTTGTTTCCTAAGATTGTATTTATGTATTTTCTAACATATATGCATATTCCTTTGAACACTGAGATTGAGGCAACATTAAACCTTGTGTTGTACGATTAAAGGGACATTGTCTTATGCGGCTTTGAAATTGTATTGTTAAGAATGAAACCAAAACAGGGAGGGTGACCTACATAATCACAATGGTGCAAGAGGATCATCAAAAAATCATGCAGAGGTCAGTGGGAACATAACTGTTTCTATTTGAGTGGCCTTATGGAATACGTGTATCCAGCACCAAGTGTTTCCTCATGTATAGTATCTATGATAACAGTTCTCATCAAAAGAACACTGTTTCCATCCAGATAAACAGCTTTTCAATAGAATGTATATCACATTTTGTGGTTAAAAAAAAAGGATTTTTGTGTATGAATGAATTCAATTAATTAAAGTTCCCATGAGTACAGCTGAGCAAATATGTATATGTGTAAGAACATGTTTCGAACAAAATTGTCCAAAAATACATAACACTAAATGTTGTTGTGTTAAAGGCTGGGATTTGGGTTAGAAGGGGTTAGGGTATTATAAAATCATCACACAGATGTGAGGTCCCCACAAAGAAAGCTAACTGTATGTGCGCAAGAGTAGAGCACATCAAACCCTCCCGTTGCAGTAATGCAGTGTGTGTGGGTGTGTACTCTTTGGTGGTGCACATCTGCAAAATTATTGGAGAAGGAAGAGGCAGCACTGAGTGTTAACTAGGTCACTGTTTTCAGTGTCATCCAAGAATCTGGCCGTGCTTGTTTACACATGTGTGTGTTTGTGTGAGAAAGGGGGGAAAGGGGTTTATGGGGGCCAGATGGGTAATGCACTCTGAGCTTTTATCACCCTGATAGAGTCATTCAGCTTTATTTGGCATGTTTGTTTGACCTTTGAGCAAGCATGTTTTCTTTCATATTAATGAAGAAGAGTTATTGTAATTAAGCATTTAAAAATGTTTGCATTAAAACAATTATGATATCACATTACCTTGCAGATCAAGACAGTGAAGACAAATGCTACATTTTATTTAATTAAAGTTGCAAAGCCTCATAACAGAGACAAACTTTTTGACTGTAAATTTGTTCTTTAAGTTAGTTATTTAAAGTTATGCCATGATATTTTTTCCTATAATAGATCACATTTCTTAAACAAACATGTCCAGTATGGTGTGGCCAAGAATTCAAGTATTGTTATGTATGGGAAAAATAGTTTTTATTGTGAGAGATTGCAATTCCACATCAATCTAAAAGAATTGATTAGATGACCGACAGTTGTGGCAAAGAACACTATTGGGTTTGTCATCAGTCAATGACTGGTGCTGTAGACGCTTCATCATTTCATCACATGACCTCTTTTTCATATTTTCTACTAGAGACTACAATTCCAAAACAAACAAATAAGATTGTTTAGATGACGGCTAATAAATTAGATGTGGCTAATAAAACTACTGCATGTCTTCCATCAGCCAAAGACTGGTGTAATGGAATCTGCATTTTTTAACCAAACATCACACGATCAATGTCATATTTTCTATAGAGATATGGTTCCTAAACAATACCTGCTGTAAATAGGATTAGCACAAGAATGCCAAAGATTCAACTGTCAATGTGTAGTTCCACCACACACCACATGACCACAAGTCATTTTTTGTCTTAATTTCTTAATCTAATCTAATCAAGTTTATATGACCATCAAGACATGACTAAAATTGTGACTGTGTGTATTGTACCAAATGACTGGAGTATAGATAAAACGTAGTATAACCAGATTGTATTTGTTTGCAACAGTAAACAGTGCTATATCACTTGGACAGCATAGAGAAGACCAGATTCACATAACTCTAACAGATGTCTTTATTTAAAAAAATTGATGAATGAAAGCAAAAATGTTAAGTATAAAATTTAGAGTTTCTTTTAAAATGTAAAACAGCTTCAGCTAAGACTACATGTAGTACCTGTCACAGCTTTCATTATACTAGGTTAGCCTGATTAGCTGTGATCATCAGATGCCAGGACTTGATACAACAAGGTGTCTAGTTATATACAAATATAAAAGCGGTCTGTTACTTGTCAGATTTTGACACTAGATGCTTGTTTTTTTTTCCTCTGCTCTATGTGGATTTTCCAGTACATTCTTACATGTACATGAGTTAGATGAATTATTACATAAATTGCTGCCTTAAGTAAAAGTTTGATTTTGATTGTTAATTATTGACACTGAGGTAAACTAAACCACAGTATAGTCATTTATTTAATAATTATTAAATTAATGCGTTAATAAAGATGTTCTCTCCAGTAAATCATCAACTGGAAAAATAAAATACAAAAAAAAAACTAAATGTGTTTTTTTTGCTAAAGTTTCTCCAAGGTTTATTTTCAAGGTTCGAGAAAAACCAAAAAACTTAAGATTGAAAACAAATCAGTTCATCAATCAGTTGCGTGTTTGTTTTAGTTTATTAATTAATATAATTAACTAATATTAATTCTTAGTTTGTAGCGAGAAGTGGGGCCAAACCATTGTAATTTATACTTTAAAATTTTTTTTTCCAAAGCTCATGTGTTGTGATGATCGAAATTTGAAGTACTCAACCAAAAGTGGCTCCAAATCTTTTTAGAGCGATACCTCGATATACGAATGCTTCACGTTACGAAAAACCAAGATAAGAAAGGCTACTTTGAAAAAATATTTTGGTTCATGATAAGAAAAAATGTCCAGATTTGAAAAACATGCACAAAAAATACATATTCGACAGTTGAAATTCAGGCGGACGACAACACTGTGCATCACGGGACCCTGATGCTTTGCATTTGTGAGTAGCATACTGCTTTCCTATTGGTCAGATTAATCACATGATGCCTTCCCAGAAGCCCCCTCCCTCTCTTCATGCAAATTCTCGGTTTACTGCTAGTGTCCTACATTCATGAATATGAGTATTTTTATGGCCATGACTCTCCTTCACTACCAGTTCTTACCAAATCGCCTAACTCGAAAGGTAAGGGTTATTATTTTTCCTTTATTTTGTTCTGTTTTCGTTGTTTTTATTATGATTTATTAGATGTATACTGTGTATTTTTAATTATATGTTATTTAACCTTTTTAGTGTTGTTTCTGTGTGGCTTGGAATGGTTTAGGCATTTTACATGCTTCAACGTACAAAAAATCCAGCATACAAAGGACACAACGGAACAGAGTAATTTTGTATCTCATGGTACCACTGTACTTCTGTTTCATTTAACATGATATATTATAGTCAGAATAAAGGTAGGGAATCATTATCAGGTACAGTATTCAGTTCCTCAAGCAAGGAGCACCTGGTTGTAAAAAAACTCTTTGCAGGCTTTCATAGTGCAACACAAGTTATAAAATGAAACCCAGTAAATCATGACAACTGACAATTCTATAAAAGGTGTCTGGTATTTGATTTGTATTTTATGGAAAGGTATACAGTGCAGTGCTGTCGGGGCAAGGCCTATGATGACCAGGGAAGGGTTTGCCTTGTTGCTTTAACCCAATGTGGATATGAACCTATTGACCCCAAGTTTTGATTTATTGACTGGTATAGTAGAAAGAATGAATCAACTTTGAAAGCTGATCCGTATTTGTTTTTTAGAAACATTGCAAATTGGTTTCTTTTTTTCATCATTTTTGGCCACAGAGAAATAAAAAAATGTAATAGTTGATGAAAGAAAATTTTAATTTGATTGCTTTTTTTATTTTACTTTTTATTTCTAATCTTTATCTCTAATGATCAACATTAGCTCATTTTGCACTCCCACAGTGCTTCATGTGACTAACAGTTATCAAAAATTTACCTGATTTTCTCCGATATTTGATTATTGACCTAATTATTGAACCTCACGATTTATGAATCTGGGTTACAAAGATGGAAAGACTCTCTCCTCAGAGCAAAGCTGAAATATTAAAGGGCTTGTTTATCCAAAAATTGTACTCTACTAATAATTTGCTTTGAAACCTTCAAATGTTTATTCATCCTGTTGAGCAAAAATAAAAATATAGATGAACTGAAAACTATGGAATTCATTTTTTTATTGTCTTTTGCACCTGGCAAAAGAAAAACATAGACAGGTTTAGAACAAAAAAGAAAGAAGCAACAAGAAACGATTACATTTTTTGTCTAAATCTAAATTCATAATGTTTGTAAAATGTTGATAAAAAACCTACAGGTTAACTTTTATTAAAAAACATTCTTGTGAAACTACTTAATAATAGTATAGGTATAATAATAATATTTTATAATACTATTATAAAAAAACATAGAAAGGAAAACTATAGTTTCTAACAGAATTTTTTATTTATTAAACTTTATTTTTTAAACTAACATGAAGAATTTTTTCTTATTTTTTTTCACAGTGAAAAGGTTTTTGAGTTCATTTCAAATGGGAGGAATCATTTTGTTCCAGACCAGCTTGAGTTTGAATGAAGATGTGTAAACATCTTTATAAATCAGCCCCTTACTACAAAAATAGAGGCTTCAAATCTTTAATTTTCAACGATCAAGGAATTTTTTAGTTAATAAAATGATTAACAAAGCAAATTAAATTGCTTTACCAAAAGAAGGACAAGCAATGGAGAGTTTTAGAACTGATTGGGACTCATTTAGATATAACTAAAGACCTTCAATCACTAAGTTGACCGCTGGTTGCAGCCGTTGTATAGTGGTCATCACCTAAAGAGTTCACAGGTTCTCCAATATATTTTAGTTTGAACTCAACAGAAGCTTTGGCATCATTAGTAAATTTATATTTTGTGGTGAAATATCACTATAAAAGCAACTTTTAACCATTTTGAGCCTAAAAAAATGTAATAAAAATTTACTCACAGAAGAACAAGATCACTGTCAGCCCATCACTTCAGGAGGATCCATCAAAACCTCAAATCCAGAGATCTCATCTAAAGTTCAGGCCATACCTATGAGATGATTCCAGGTGAACTCAAAAAAAAAAATAAAAAAAGAGTTTTCAGTGTGCTGCTCACTTCTTCATCTTGTTCATTGTTCCCCAGCTAACGTACACAAGATTAAAGTAAAATCCCAGATAAATCCATTCTTCATAACTTCCTTACAATTGCATCTCAAAAAGTCAGCTGGAACTCATTAAGCGCCCCACAATCTGGAGTCAAAATTTTCATGAGTCCATCCTTCTGCTGTTGTTGTTTTGGTTGTCTCTCCCCTGTAGGGTGTGCACTATTAGCTGCCAGGTGCCTCTCTCTCTCTCTCTATGCTGCGTGTGGGATGTCAGGCTGTGCTATGAGTGGATGCGGTTGATGCAAGCTCCCCACACACATAGGACACGCCCCATCCTCCTCCCCCTGTGCCCACGTATCTCCCCACATGTACACTTACTCACACACACAGCATCTCATGACCAATGACAGCTCTTCTGGAGATCTGCTGTGGGTAATATTTGAGTTTAGAAAAAATGGACCTCCATGCAATCTCTCACACTTTAATAAATATAACTGCTAACTACTTGAAACAATTATGCTAACAATAATACACTAAATCATTTAAGTAGTTTTTAAACTTGAAATTATATATTAAGTAAAATTTAGCAAAATAGTATAAATACTGTAATTCATCAATACAACTAAATTGTAGCTACAAGTAGCTACAATGTAAATGTGATGCTAATAAAGCTATAATACATTCAAAATAGATGCTATTTTTAATCATAATTTAAGAATAAAACTGACCATTTAAATCTCATTTGTTCATGCTTTTTAAGACATAAATTGTCCTCCCTTTAGATAAGGTCACAATCCCAGTTAATTAGCAGCAAGTAAATGCATTATAACGACCCGAACTAATAGTGAGTTACAGCAAGACTACATGTTAATAAAGCACAGCAACTGTTACAATATATCTGAATAATAAAATGTATGAATGTGCTTTGATATAGTTTAAGAATAAATAATTAACATGTTATAAATGATCTCATGAATCACAAACAAATAATAACTGACTGGTTTTTAAATAGTGAAAAGTTGAATTCATAATTATTAACTGATCCTCAATAAAGCATGAAATAATGTTACTAAACATATTATATAAATGCTTATAAACCAAGAATATAACAGTTAAAATTACTTTTATAAACTTTTTTGTTTTGTATATGCTTATGTTTTCTTGGGATGGTCAAGGAAAGGAGAAATGGGAGTGATGTAGAGGGGCGGGACTTGTGCTAGAGTAAAAATCTTGGGGAGTCCAAGATTTCTCAGATGGCTGCTGCTTCTCTCTCTCTCTCTCTCTTTCGCACTGTACTGTTGCAAAAAGCTTCAATGACACATAAGATATTATCTTTATCGTGTTTGGAATGGGTAAAAAATATCTGTTTGCAGCTGTGTTCATAAAACATGTCTCTTGAGTATTAATTTACATGACACTCTTCTTCTCATCATTCTCTGAACTCTTTGTAACGATCCAGCATGAGCAGGGATCGAACCCCGACGTGACTCTATACCGGTGTTACAGAGGGAGCAAGCTTGCTCCAGTAAACCCAAACAAGCTGGCAGACAACGAGGAGTCTACAGTTTAAAACTAAAATTCTTTTCTTGAAGTAACAAAAATACCAACACAAAAGGTGTTGAGACTCTTACAACTTGAGTAACAAAAAATATATAAAAGGTGCAAAGGACTTGAAAAAAGGTACAAAACAAAACAGACACGAGGGTCTTAAAATGAATTCCAAAACTAGAATCAGGACTTGTGCTAAACACAGATTCACTGGCTTCAACGCAACAAGGCAGGAATGTTCAAGTTCAAGTCAGCTTTATTGTCAAGTGTGCTATATACGCATGGAATACAACACATTTGAAATTACAGTCCTCTCAACCCACAGTGTAGAATAATATACTATAATACCCGTAAAGTGACAACCCATAAAGTGCTAATAACAACCCATAAAGTGCTAATAACAACCCATAAAGTGCTAATAGTGCAAAGAAAGGTTTAAGATAGAGTACAGGTGTGAGGTTCAGTCCAAGTTCGTAGCAGCAGGGGGTTTGGGTAGGGAGGGTAGGACTGGGAGGGAGTTGAGTTTCCTGACTGCCCGGTGGAGGAAACTGTCCTTGAGCCTGCTGGTTCTGGCTCGAAGACTCCGCAGTCTTCTCCCCGATGGCAGCAACCTGAAGTGACAGTGGGATGGGTGGGATGGGTCACCTGCTATCCTCATGGCTTTGCGGGTGAGGCGGGAGTCATAAATGGCTGACAGACCAGTGAGGGAGACTCCAATAATCTTCTCAGCTGACTTCACAACTCGCTGTAGGGACTTCCGGCAGGTCGCAGTGCAGGAACCGTACCAGACAGTGACGGAGCTAGTCAGGATGCTTTCAATGGCCCCGCTGTAGAATGAGAGCATGATGGGGGGTGGAGCTCTTGCCCTTCTCAGTTTTCGGAGGAAGTACAGGCGTTGTTGGGCTTTTATGACGAGGGATGTGGTGTGATGGTTCCATGAGAGGTCTTCGGAAATGTGCACACACAGGAACTTGGTGCTCCTCACCCTTTGCACTGCAGCACCATCGATGGTTAATGGAGCATGCTGGGTGCGTGCTCTCCTATAGTCCACAATGATCTCCTTCGTCTTCTCCACATTCAGGTGGAGATTGTTGCTCTTGCACCACACAGCCAGCCTGCTCACCTCACTCCTGTAGGCTGACTCGTCACTGTTGTTAATGTGACCAACCACCGTCGTGTCGTCTGCAAATTTAATGAAGAGGCTGGAGCTGGAAGTAGGAGTGCAGTCATAAGTCAGCAGGTTGAAGAGGAGGGGGCTCAGCACACATCCTTGGGGGGCTCCGGTGTTCAGCATGATGGTGCTGGATGAGTTGCTGCCGACTCTGACTGACTGTGGTCTTCCTGTCAAAAAGTCCAGCAGCCAGTTACACAGGGAGTCGTTAAGACCCAGTTGGTCCAGCTTATGGATGAGCTGTTGGGGGATGATGGTATTGAATGCCGAGCTGAAGCTGAAGCAGGACTGAACACAGATCATTGAAAGCACAGTCTTTATATAGGGCAAAACACAGGTGCTGGCAATGAGGCTGATTTTCCGTGGTCCTAGTGAAACTGAGGGTAAGGGCACCACCACTAGTCTGGGAGAGGCAGTGCATGGCAGAAACGCCCCCTGGTGGCCCGGAGGACGTGAGTCCTTACACTCTTTGCGTAGTTAGATCGTCTGATCTTCTCCATTCAAAGTAAAGCGCTTGCGCCGTCTGTTAATTGCATTATGTGTTTGATAAATGTTTTTACTCACCTGACAGCTCTATTAGTATCATTTTAAGCTTCATCTTATCCTTTTCATTTTTAGGGGCATTTAATTCTAATTGCTTATTTAATGCTTGCATGTTGCATAATAAGAGATGATATTGCTCTTCTGGCTCTCCTGAACCTGCCAAGCTAAATTTTAGTTTAAAAACCAGCTTTTTATATTTAAAAATTAAAATCTCTCAACAATTCATCCTGTTCTAGGGGTGTGTTACTGAAGATATTCACTCTGAATTCAACATAAATTCATAATTTCAGGAGGGACTTTTCTTATAATTGGCCACTGAACAGGTGTTCATACAGAAGCTCATTACTAATTCAGAACCCAACAGGTAACCAACAAGCTATTCCTCCCACTCTTTCTCCTACACTATAGCTATGTCCCATTTCAGGTTCTGCATTCTTCTGAGGACACAGCCTTCCAAGCCTCCGGAGTCAACCGGTCCAAAGGCTGCATCAGTCGTTGGTAAATGGGATGGCGTAGCATTTCCGGAATGCGGATTCGCAAAGCATCTTGGGATATGTAAGGCTATGAAGGATTGTTGTGATGCATCCCCGAAATTCAGGAAAAGGAGGAAGCATTTGAAGGACTCATTTTAAGGATCTTTCCATTTTGGCAAAATGGGACATCCTTCACTCTGCGTTGAGATGCAAGCAATCTTGAAATGCACCCGCATATGGATGCAGAATCTGACATAACTTATACTCTGATGGGGTAGGATCAAGACCCAGGTCACTTCCAGGTCCCAGATCTCTTATTTGGGCAGCTCAACTAGTATAGATTATTAGTAGTAGATTAATTTTGTCCCTCAAATTACTTGCAATACTAAGTAAAGGAGAAGTACTGAAACAACTTTTAGGCTTCTGCCAGGTTTTGTCATTGTTTCTATCAACAAAATTCTATCAACTATGTTAACTATCACTATCTTTAATTATGTTTTACTTTGGCTCTATATTTAAGTATATATTCAGATATGTCACTATTTTATTTTGTTCACTTGTGTATTGCCAGATGTATTTTTCTGACCACTCACTCACCATTTAGCTCTGTATCTGCAATTGATTCTACTGTCCCATCAAGCCACATACCTTGTTCTTGACTCTTATTTGTTGTGGCTGAAAATTATAGGAGTTTTCCTGGGTCTGGAGTGATGATTTTAACACTTGCATAAGAAAATTAGCATTTTCTTTACCCCTTATCTCCAGCATCAAAGGGCATTTAGCCCCCCACATCTATTGCTGGTTTAACCATGTTCATAATAGAATGTTTTGTTAACCAGTTTATGTTTAATATTGTTTTAAATATAGTAGAGGGTTTAGTGCAATGAATGTATATCACTAAACTATCATCTTTAACTCTTTCAACAACTATGACTGATGCTCTCTGATTTAATCTGGTTCTATGGTGAGATTGGTCTGAAGAAACTTTCAAAGGCAGATAGCAGACAAACATCCTGGCCTTTTGTTTCTGAAATTGATAAAGGGAGTTCTAGAGCTCTCTTCTATCATGTATTTTGAAGCTAATTTTAATGAAGTTAATCATCTGATTAACATAAGTTTGGGAGGAGCTTGGCTGATAATTGACAATAAATCATATTGGGATAGTTTTGTTTGTCATTTGTGTTTTTCTTCCTCTTGTCACCTGTCTGTGATCACCTTCATTCGTTTCACATGTGGCTGCTTGCGCTCTGATCAGACCTTCTATTTAGCCTGTGCCGTTTTTTTGCTATTCTAAGTAGTTTCGCTAGTGGCTGTTCCTGTTCTAAGTTCTCTTATAGACCTAATTTTTCTTTGTCGTCCAGAAGTCGAGTCTGTGGAGAGGACTCACCTGTCGTGCTGGTTGCCAGGAGGCTAACAGCTGACACCCGGACCTGCGTCTCCATCTGCGAAACTTAACTCTTTGATTTTGGACTCTGTGCTTTTCCCTACTCAGTTGATCTTCAAATCTTGCGAAGGGAAAACTGGGCATTATGATAATTGTGGAGTAGAGGAAACAATAGAACATTCATTCATCTTCATGTCGGCTTTATTCCCTTTCGGGGTCACCACAGCAGAATGAACCGCCAACTGTCTGGCATATGTTTTACGCGGCGGATGCCCTTCCAGCCGCAACCCATCGCTGGGTTCGCACATTCACTCTTTAACACTATCGACAATTGTTCTTACTCAATTCACTTGAGTAAGAACAATTGCTGTGAGACGACCTTTCTTGCTGTGAGACGACCGTGCTACCCACTGCACCACCGTGACGCTCACAATAGAACATGTAATACTTAAATGTCAAAACACATGAATTGGAAAGAAAATAAATGATGAAAGATATTAGGGAGATAATAACAGAGCCTATTACAATAATCAAAATCCTAAAAGAAACAAAAACTCCTTTTATTGAAAAAAAAAAACCTAAGAATAATTTTAGAATATAAATTAATAATAAAAGTAAAATAGTAATAAAGAATAGGAAAGGTTAATTTTCCCTCCATTATATATAGTTCATGCTACTTACCAGTTGGTGGTAATGCACCATTAAGAAGGTTTGCAAACTGCCTTTAAACAACATACAAAGAAGAAGAACGCTGGTAGCATTGACCTGTCATGCTGCTGGAGCATTGCCGGGAGCAGGCCCTTGTGGAAGCGGGAAACAGTGAGTGACAGAGAGGCACAGAACAGACATTGCAGCAGCATTCCTCCTCCTGAAGAGCATGCCAGCTATCATGAAAAAAATGTTTTATACGTTGCTAGGAACATCAGAAAAAGTCGTTAAATTTGTCACTAGTTGCTAGGATACAAAAAAAGTTGCTAAACAGTCTGAAAAGTCAATAAATCTAGTGACAAATTTGCTAAGTTGGCAACACTAGATACATTTTGAAGTTATTAGCTACTGACTTAATTTGAATGTTGGCCAATGACTTGAGTCCCAGCTGGGATGATTGGCTATAAGGTTGATATATCTGTAAAAAAATCACCCCTCCGAGTGAATCAGCTCCAAAGTTGGCCAGTTTATTGAATGAGAGCTTGCTCCCTTTTGGAGTCAGCCTCAAGCAGCCTTTTAGAAAACTGCTGTTCAGTCACTTTCTATCAAGCTTCAAGAGGGAAAGACTCAACTGCACTTCTGATGAATTGATGTAGATGAGCCCAGTCCAAATAGAGAGCCTTTATGTCAATTTATTTTTAAATTGCCAGTTTTCAGTCCAATCAGGACTTTCTTCTCACTGATCTAGGTTCAGAATAACATGCTGGAAAATTGTAACGAGCTCACAAGCTTGTTGTTGGTTCTTGTCCAGGTCCGGTTCTTTACCCTGTCCTGTACCCTGAGAATGAAGAGCTTGTAGTCGTGTCTCCAAAACTCCAGTTCGTTGAAGAAGTGATTGAAGAGGAGATCACAACATTTTTCACAGCAGTGGTTTAGAGGCATTTTCACTCGTTTGTTTCTCCAGCTGAATCAGTCTGTTTGTCTTCCCTAGGAACACAAGCTGCTGATAGAATCCTGTTTCTGTTTATCCAAACTATTCAGCTTTTGTTTTCAGGTTTTGCACTCAGAGCGTTCGAAATAGTGTAGTCAAAATAGTATAGACATTTACAAACAGAAAAAAAGTGAGAAAATAGAGAAGTGAATGGTGATAGTGAGGAACACAAGCATAGTAAGTCTGAACAGCAGCAGAGCAGGAAGCAGAAGGACATCTAACTATTCTCCCTCCTCGGGGTAATAGTTTGACTATCAAAGTCATGTTTCTGTTCAAACAGCAGTATGAACATGCATGAGCACTAGCAAGAACAAAGGAGTAGCACAGAATAGCAACATCTACACAAGCCCCTCGAAGACCGTGCCTCCTGAGTCCTTTAAGCAAGTGAGGGACAATGTCCAGAAAGGTAGGTCCTTTCATTGTGACGCCACAGTCAATGGGAATCCCGGATTGGCAGGCTTGTAGTGACATTAGCCTTATGTGGATCTGGGAGATCCTTGCGTGTTCAAAGTATCAGGAATTCAGTTTGCGAATCAAATAACAGAGGTTTAATATTCTGAGACAATGAAGATCAAACAGCTGGGTGTTCTCTGGCATAGTCTCGATAGAGCTCCTACTTCCTCATCTGATTGTCCTTCCAGGAGAAAGAGAGAGAGCGAGAGAGACAGAGAGAGAGATAGCGAGAGAGAGAGAGAGAGAGAGCGAGAGAGAGAGAGAGAGAGAGAGAGAGAGAGAGAGAGAGAGAGGAGATCACGTGGACAGTCTAATTTTGGGCAGTTTCTTACTGTTTCAGTTCTAGACGCCCCCACTCTGACCTTAAAAAGAACTTTCAGATCCTCTCCTATCTATTCATAACAGGGACTCTCCTGAATACACAATGTTATTTGAAGGAATGTCCTTGAAGACAGTGAGATCAGCATGCAGGCTGTCTGTTTTACTGAAAAGACTTTAGTTTCTTTGGCCTGTTTTGTAAAGAAGTTATGTTAGCAGTTGATTATATGACAGACCATTAATAAGAATTGATTAAACAATAATAAAAGTAAAACAAATAAAACAAATAATAAAAGCAAAGAGAACAGCCACACAACAGGACACACAACAACATCGACAAGTGACTAGTATTGCTACAAAAACACTATGGATAAAAACAGTTGTTTACCAATTGGATTTTCTCTATGGCCAATATTATTCTCGTTATAATTATAATGATTATCCCCATCACTCCCATTAGCCTCCAATTTCCCCATAAGCGCATTGTGAGCTTGATTGATACCTTACAATGATAAAATTACCATAACACTCTTTTAAAAAGTACATAAGCAGAATCACTATAAATGTTGACTATTTTCCTAGCTGCAAAACGCAGAGCCTATATCATTTCCAGAAGTTCAGCTCTTTGTGCAGACTGTTTCCCTTTCCAACGTGTCTGAAACTCTCGTCACAAAGTTCTCCCCTACAGACTCCACCACAGCATAAGCAGACTTCAACATACCATCCTTTACCCTGAAACTACAGCCATCTGTAAACAAATCGAATCAGCGTTAATCACCAGTAAGTCCGCTAGTTCGCGCCCCGGCTTGGAAACTATCGGCAAAGTATGTATGGCGCCATTAGTGAAGTTAGGAAGCATGGTGGGAGGTTCAACAGGGTCATATGTCCTCTTTCTCACCCACAGAGGCCCTGGGCCTGTGTGAGGAGATTGATTCCCCTTATGCTGGGTGCAATCGAGCCAGTCTCTCCTGTCGACATGCAAAGAGGGTTACAGCCCATACTTTCTAGTTCCCTAATGCACAGGCGGGTTACGCCCAATCCTCAACCTGCATCTTCTGAACTCTCGTCTCCTGAGACTTATTCAGGATGATGACTCCAGACGCATGGTGCATTTAGTTTGTCCAGAGGGTTGCTTTGCCACAAGTGATCTGAAGGATGCATATTTCTATGAAATATGAGTGAGTCTAAACTCCCTCAGCTCAGACCCATTTGGTTGTCCTCGAAGGTTGAGTGTAAACTCGTTGAACAAAAATTTTAAATGCTACAGTAAAATATTCGTAAAACTTGGTGAGAGTATAGACCAAAGGGTACCTTGAGAGCTGGGTTCAAAAAAACTAAACTCACCCATAATAACATATTTAAAAATGATATTTAAAATGGTGAAAATAATATTTTTTTTTATTAAAATAAAATGTAAAATTATATATTTCTCAAAAATGCTACAGTAAAGTATTCTGAAACTTGGTGAGAGAACAGCACAAGGGTACTCTGATAGCTGGAATTAAAATACTAAACGCACCCATCTAGTCTTGTGCAAATATGTAAACAAAACATTTTATCGTACTCATTTTTGTAACAAAGACCCACAATCTCAAAACCTTGTGCCGCAAAAAACAGAAATTGTGATAATTGTGGAGTACAGGAAACAATAGAACATATAATACTTAAATGTAAAACATATGAAATGGAAAGAAAAGTAATGTTGAAATAGATTAGGTAAATAATAACAGAGCCTATAACAATGATCGAAATCCTAAAGGAAACCAAACCATTCAGGGCAATCTTTTATTTCCTTAAAAAAAACTAAGAATCATTTAGAATATAAATTAATAATAATAGCAACGTTTTTTTCCCTATTATTTTATATAAATATATTTCATTTTCCATCCATCCATCTTCATGTCGGCTTTTTCCCTTTCGGCGTCGCCACAGCGGAACGAACCGCCAACTCTCTGGCATATGTTCCCTTTTGTGGATCAAGAGATCTGGTGTTTAGGGCAACCAGTGGGATGCTCTGGCGATTCACAGTAGGCCTGAGTCGCTGACAGTCCCAAACTCTTATTTCTCTGCCTTTCATCAAACCAGGACTCCTGTTTATAGTAGAGCACTTGTTCACAGTCGACTATTTGTAGCGTGTTTCCAAACATGTCGACCGCGCAAATTTGTAGATGAGGTGGATAGATTGCATTGATGGACAGCTCGATAGATGTATCAGTTGATTTGGGCATCTCTGCGATGTCTCATCTGACCTTGCAGATATTGATCCAGTGACTCTGAACATGCTTCTGATGGGGTGGTGGGATGCGTCGTTGCCACAAGTGTAGCATGCACCTGGGACAGGTACGAAGCGTCGATGGTGACACTGTCAAATGATGATGGATCACTTTTGGATGCAGTTCATTCGGAACTATTTGCCATCACTTCAGGCACACCAAAAATGGAGAGTTCAAGGGGAAGATCTCTCTCAGGGCTCTGTAGTGATGATGATTGTAGTCCCTCAACTTCCCAAGGCTCAGTGTCATATGGGTCATGTCATTGAAGTTAAGTATAGCCCTGATGGAAGAGTTAGATCAGCAGAAGTGCAAGTCAAGGACAAGTCTGCTGATGGCATTATGTCGAGCCATGGGGTATGAGTGATTGTTAAAAGCGCTCAAGGAAGCTCAAAACCCCACCAAGTTGACTTACTGGATTGAAACGGCGATAGGCAGAGCTGTCAGTACTCAGACAGTTGCTACTTACCACAAGATGGACAAAAACAGGAGGACACTGGCAGCCGTACAGCAGATTTGGACCAAAATAGAGGCCAGTGATGGACATTATGGACATTAGAGGTCTGTGAAATTGACACATCTCAACCCAAATTCAATCTTCTTTCAACTCCCCATTCCTCCAGGACAGCCTTGGCAAGGCTGTTGCTCGACCCAAAACAACTTATCCCAGAGAACAAGATAACAAGAAGCTCTGAACTCCTCAAGGACACGACTGTCTTCTGTGCTTTTACCCCAGTCTGAGCGCGTGGGGTTCGCTGAAAGTGCTCACATATAGCTGTTTTGGATGTCTCCTTCTTGTGACTGAATTTATCTCTACTTCCCTTAATGATGCGATGTTATGCCTATGTAAATGTGTTGAATGTGCTTGCTGCTATGGCTTTTTTTCTCCTCTAATTTCACACTACACTGACTGAAGTACAGTGTCAGAAGGGCATGTTTTTTCAGCCACCTTTCCTGTTGTATATTTGCTATCTCACTGACCTGTCTGTCCCCCTGTAATGTGATGTCTATATCTTGGTCAGAGGGGTCCAATTTCGCTGCATGTAACAGTGTAGTGACCAATAAAAGCATCATTCAATCAAATTCAATCTATGTAGAAAGGGTCCGGAACCTAAGAAGTTCTGTTCAGATCTTTGTATGCTTGGAGTACAGTAGAATATTGGGAAGATTGTCTCCAAACAAAGGTTGGGCTACTGGCTACTGGAGGTCATCTCTGCCACATAGACCCCACTCTATCAGAGTTGTCACTAATATACGCTGGCAGAGATCTGCAAGGTTGCGGGTTGGTCGACACCCAACACCTTCACCAGGTACTAAACCTGAGCATTGACTCAGTCTCTTACCCCGTTCTAGGGGTGTCCAGCTTGGGTTGCTCCATTCCTTGGTGATATGTGTGCTATTTTTGCCCCTGTAGATATCCTCCAGCTTTTTCGCTCCTCTCGCTCCAGCAAGGGTAAGTGGAGTATTCCTATGTACTGTCCACTTGTGTGTCTCTATGAGCACCAGCTGAATCTTTTATGACCCGCTCAGGAGGAGGACTACTTAAGAGAGGGAGGGTCTGCTCGGTGCCAGACTACAGATGTGCCCGACTTGCCTGACCATTGGCCGATGCGGAAGGACCTAGGTTGTGGGGTTTTGCAGGGTGTTTCCATAGTCATCACTGACATAAGTCTCCGTTCCTCATTACGTTCGATTGGTTGAACCGGTTCCTACTGCTCATCTAGAAGATCCGTTTAAATTGAATTATTCCTTTGCTAACTGGACCTCAACTCATACTAAGGAAACTGCCCCCCTCTAGTGACACAACAAGGGCACAACCTCATTCAGCTGAAAAAAGTAAGTAATCTTTTTAGAAATACATTTTTTTTGTAAATGAACTAAAAAAGTGTAATGTGTGTTTTACACATATGCTGAATTAAAATAACTATAATTAAAGATATGCCAACCTAATTCACATATAAGCCCAGCAAACATGGTTCTCTCATGTTTGGAGGTTCTCTCATGTATATTCACGTCAACGTTGAGATAATCAATGCTGGTCGATCAGCAGTCCAAAAATAGTCTGAACACAATGTGCAGCAAATGTCCAAAAACAAACCCGTATGGATGATACAAATTGAAATAAGCCATATAAGCAAACACCTGGCAAATTAAAGATTTTGTCATTGCAGATCTAGGAATGGCAATTAAGTTAATTTGACTGTTGTTATACTTTTTCTATTCTGATACTCAGACAATGTGACATAATAAATTAATCTGTACATTTATAAAAGGCAATACATCGTTTTAAACTGGTGACCTTCACACATTTATTCAGTTCTTTAAAGCTTTCATTCGTTTACTGTTCTGAAGTTTGACACTAGGTGGTGGTAGTGCACCAAAACAAATTTTTGCAGCTCTTGCGATAGGCTAATGAGACTCCTCATGTTAACTTATCAGGTTTCCGTTTACTTTCAAACAGTTATACCACAGCTGCAAGCACATGGAACAAAAGCATGTCCTGAATTTCAACCATTAAAGACACCACCTCCTACATTCCCCTTTGGTAAGGCTAGATGTTAACCTTTAACATTTTTTTTACATGGAACTTTACCTCAGCCAGTTTACTATTTACCAAGCTTTTCCCAGCTAGCTTTATATCAGTGGAAAATAAATTATTATGATAAAAAAAATAATGTGAAGTTTTTTATGTGTATATTTTATGACATTTTCATGCTAAAAGGAATTCTACTATTAGTGTTTGAACTGTGTGTCTCTGCTTGACAGAGCAGGAAGATCAAATCATTGGTTGGTAATATGACAAGATTTACTTCAATTTAACCATGTGTCGTAGTGTGTTGACAAGTTTTCTCACCAAGATGGAAATTGAGACTCAAATAAACTATACATTTGTTTTTGCTCATAATGTGTTCAAATAAAACTATAATACAAAAAATACTCTCCTTATTTCAAGCCACCGGCTATAAAAGCTCAAGCAATATCAGTATTGAACAAGACTAAGGTCGTGTGGTGGGATTTCACTGACACCAATGTAAAGCCTTCAGTAATCAAATTAAATAAGGCAGTTGTATTGTCTGATTTGGAGTCTCTGACTAAAGTCACAGTGTATGAAGTATTTTCCTTATGTCAATATAAGAAGGGACACAATGTTTTTTAGGGAGCCAACAGTGTTGGTCCCTGAAACATTGAAGGCGTAAGGGATGGCCTTACTCCACCCACTCTCCCCTCTCAGACACCTAAGAGAGTGTAGAGATGTGATAGGCTTTATGTCAGGTGAAGGAATGGTTGAGGTAATGACCTTTTAAAAGTTTTATTGCTTTTTTTCATCAAAGTGTTATGTTATCTGTTTATTCTGAAAAGTTCCTCATTAACTTTCAGGTGTGAGAGGATGTTTATTGATATTTATTTCATACTATTGATATAAGGTTTAATCTAAATATTTTGGGAAATGACAACGGTTTTGGTTGAATGAATGACAAAAAGAGATAATGCTGTCTATTATACTTTTGCGATTCTGAAGCCTGAATCTCACTGGAGATTTTCATCCATCCATTTTCTTGTCTGCTTTCTTTGCTTTCGTGTCTCCACAGCGGAATGAACCGGCATCTCTTCTGGCATATATTTTATGCGGCGGATGCCCTTCCAGCCGCAACCCATCGCTGGGAAACATTCTCACACACACACACACACGCACACACGCACGCACACGCACACACACTATGGACAATAATTTTTCTCAATTTACTTATACCGCATGTCTTTGGACTTGTGGGGAAACCGGAGCACCCGGAGTAAACCCACGCGATCACGGGGAGAACATGAGAACTCCACACAGAAATGCTAACCAGCGACCTTCTTGCTGTGAGACGACCATGCTACCTACTGCGCCACTGTGTAAAAACGGGACTACAGATAAAAAAAACAACAAAAAAAACTAACTAATTAATGGCTTTTACGTCAATGATTAACTGGTCATTTGAATCAAACATATATCAATGCATATCCTAAGTAAAACATAGCATATGGCATATCATTTTGTTTTACATTTATGCATTAGGCAGATACTTTTATGCAAAGTGTTATACAATAGACAGAGAGAGAGAGAGAGAGAGAGAGAGAGAGAGAGAGAGAGAGAGAGTGAACTTAAGTAGTTCACAACAGAGGAGGTGACAGCCAATCATCTAATTTATAGGGCTTCCACTGGGTCTTCAAAAGTCAATGTAAATGTTTCTGCCTTAAGTCTTAAATTCACTGTCCTAGGTCCTAAATATTTTTTCACTGGCTTTCTTTTTTTTCGATGTCTAAGTTAAGCTCATCTGAGATTAGTTTTGTTGTTGCTTTGGATTTCCAGAGATTGAGATGATGTTTCTAATGTTCTGTATGTGTTATGATGTAGGTCTTGAATTCGATTCTTAAAGGTTTTTAAAAGTGTTTAATTTGATCCTCTTCTCTCTCACAACATCCCTGAATCAATAAAGCCGCACACATATTTTTAGCAAGGAATGTGGCAAAATCACTGCTCTGACTTACATTTATATATACAGTTGTTTTTTTTATTTTATAAATAAAAGGAAAAAAAGGAGGGGGGGGCAATTGCTGAGAAACAATTAATTAGAAACATATTAAATTACTAAATTTGATCTCTCAGCCAACAGCCAATGGAGACAAGTTTTGGGGGTCTTGGATGACAAAGTCAACCCAGGAATGACTCCTTTTGGAAGGTGACCAAATTGTCACTGTAGAAGAGGTGACATGGAAACCATATGAGGAAAAGCTGCAGACCAAGTTAGGTTAAACTTACAGTTTAGGAATTTCTTCATGAATTGTTAATTGGTTAGTGTTTAGTTCTTGTATAATAATTTAAATACCTATGATGTGATGAATAAAAAACGATTGCATGAACAAGCAAAAAACATTGTAGCTTTTAATTTTACGGATTTTGTCTCATCCTAGACCAGGGGCCTCATGTATAAAACTTTGCGTAGATGTAATCCTTAAAGTGTGCGTACGCACATAAGGCAGAATTTGCGTACGCACAAAAGTTTTCAGATTCAAAACCTGCACAAGGTTCACTTTATAAATCAAAATTATCTGAATATTGTGCGCAGGTGCACGTGCTTATTGCTTACCCCAATCTCCTCCCGAAATAACCATATTTGTAGGTCAAGACCACCCCTTTTGAATATGTATGATCTCCCTGCATATTAATACCACCAATAATTCAGTTAACAAAAGCAAATTCATTCTCAGATGGTGCCTTTATTGCAACATGAGTGCAGTCAATAGCACCAATTACATTGGGAAAACTGGCGATTGCTGCAAATTGCATTTTGATGTTGGCCTGTTCAGCTTGCGTGTAAGGAAAACGGATGTATCGGGGGCCATCCCCACTATGGCATCCCATACATATGGCATGACACGCCTCAGGGATGACTGCGACATTCCCGATCGCTCTGCCAACTCTCGCTGGAAAGCACCAGTGGCCAAGTGGCCTAATGTGGTCAATACTTGCACAGGAACACACAGCGCATGGTTTCTCCGCGAGGGTCTTTCCAATACTGGCCGTAATTCAGAACACAATTCCAAGAGGATGGCTCTTGGAAATTGAAATAAACTCATGAGCCAATCATCATCATGAGCAAGGAAATCTTCACGGTCTCTGAAAACACGCTCCCTCAGTAGAGCGTCATTAGCAAGGTCTTCTAACAGCGCTAGAGCATCCATTATGATGATAAGTTATATACGCACATACCTTTTTACAACCCATTCATTAAAACAAATTAGTAAATTCAAAGTATTGGCACCTGATTAAGAATGCTAATAATGATAATTCAGGTTGATACAATTTGATTTATTGGGTGATGTAATAGGATAATTTAGAAGTTTTTCATTTTAAATATCTATTGCTATGCCAAAACACATACTCTTCTAAAAGAGTGCGTATGCACGGTCAAGAGCATCCGTATGGTGCACACTTATTTACGCCAAGTTTATTTTTTATAAATCCCGATATGTGCGTGGAAAAATACGTACGCATATTTCTATGCCCATTTTGTGCGTACGCAACGTTTATACATGAGGCCCCAGGAGTTCCTGCTGCTTTTTGTTCCAACATCTTTGCAGCACAGCTCTCCTTGTCCTAGATCAAACTTTGCTTAACACTTCTATTTAGATTGCCTTTACTTGTTATACCCCTTTAAAAGTCTATTGAATTGCACACCTTAAGGGTTGATGTTACAAGCTGTCAAGGCTCCCTGCACTGTTAAGACTGACTTCTGTGCACTTCAATATTTCAGCTTATCCACTCATTAGTCATTTAAAACCTAACGGAACAGTATGCAAGAAATGTAATGCACTTAATTATAAATTAAGCCTAATTATTCTGACATCAAGAGATGTAATGAAATCAAGTTGGAATCTTAAAATCACTGACAATATAGCCAATTTCAAATGATGTCTTGCAGTTTCTGTTTGGCCATCATGAAGTGTCGTTATTCAGTCATAAAGCCAGAAGATTATTTATTTACTTTCTTGTTAAAGCAAAATTGTTCAGCATCTGAAACATATCCTCCAGGACCTGGAGCTTCTTAGCTGTGTTCAAATGGCTAATTTTTGGTTAGTTCTGCAGCTTTTGTTAAACAGTGAGTATGGTTAAGATGCTAAACTCCTCTGCATTTAACACCTATGAAAGTAAATAGACAAGTCATTCTTTCATTGGCACATTACTGATATTTTGAATATCCAATTTGAATGAAATGGGTAATAAATTGTATTCTCCAAACATGCTCAAATCACCATATTCAGAATGTACCAACCAACAGGCAGATAATTTGAAACATACTTAAGGTAATATTTTACATTTCCACATTGATCTATGCTGTGTAACAAGCGCAATACTGAATTAACATTTGCTTTTTTGCAAAGACACAGAGTTTAGTAGTTTACTGTTGGTCATTACACAAATACTTTGAAATTTACATTAATGCATGTATTTAATGCATGTTATTTCCATTTTAACACTAATTATGCATAGTTGGCCAGGCTCACCTACCACCACTTGCAGCATCTGTGTGTCATTGTGTAAAATGACTGTGGAAGGATTTCTGGTTAAAACAATTTTTGAGCATCCATAAGAAATTTAGTGGACAAATATCTATAGACAAACATTATATCAAACACGAAATTGATTATGATTTCTGCATTGACGTTTTAAATGGAATGATCATTCCTCATGCTGCGTGTATAGTCTGGAGTTGTGAGAGAGGAGAGATATGTCGCAATCTTTTTCTCCTGTAAATCACTCCACGTTTGTACCACCGAGATAGTTGGTTCTGCACATGCTCACAACTCACATGCCTTCGGTCTTTGCAATGGGTTATATTGACAGGGCCATGTTTAAGGTAGCTCCACAATTTGTAAACTTGTCATTGTCTTTGATACTATGAATGGTGTTTTAAAACTCAAGCAGTTGCAGACTTTTATTAACCAACTCTAATCTTTTTTGGTTTACTCTCCCTTAACAAATATTCCAGGATTTTGATGGTAAAACATTATGTAATACATTAAATAACATATATCAGAGTAAAGAATACTGGAGATCACAATTTAACATTGGTGATAATTGTACGTTTTGTTTTTCAGAGATTGAGACAACGGAACACCATTTCTTCTCTTGTAATAGCTCTTCAACCTTCTACCATGCCAGTAACTGGTTATTAGCCAATGCTTTTAAATTGGTAGATACAATTTGGTGTTCAATTGTAGGACAAAAAGTTGGATAATTTTGAATAATAATATATTTATAATAATAATTATAATTTGAATAATTTAATATTATTTAGTTTTTTTCCACACATAAGTGCAAATGTTAAAAATATCACCAATGCTAACTGCTTTCTTGACAGAAATGAGTATTTTCTTTGACTCACTGGGAATCATGACTTCTAGCAATGCTGTGCGTCATCACAATTGTCATCTTTGGACTGAGTGCTTCAAATAAAAGCTTCACAAAAACGATTTTTATTTTATCCTATCTTGTAATTTATTTATTACTTTTATTTGTTTACTTTAATTTTATTTTATTTCTATTTGTAATAGAAGTTTGATTGCTTGTAAGGATTTGTTTGATCAACAAAACATTTGACTTGGGCAGGTTTTTTTGTTCAATATGTTAAAACAACATTAATGCAGGTGCTGTGAGTTTGCTGATTAGCTTTTCACCTGGGGCTGTTGATACCTCCATAGTGAAAATTCATATGTCTATTGCATTAAAAAATTAATTTCTTCTGTTGCATAGAAAAATACATATGCACACTAATTAATAAATAACTTTTGCATGCGTCTTTCTGTGTTTGAATATGTTAATTAATATACATACATTTATTTGTAAGTTAATTGTTCTTTTAAAAACACTTTTAAAAAACTGTCAGGTGTGACAGATTAACTGTACCCAGATGCAGGTACTATACAAGATTTATTGAGAGCTCTTTAGTGGAGAAGAAAACCAATTAAGTAGAAGATAGTCCAGGTTGAGAGAGATCTTGACTCCAATTAAAAACACCCGCAACGGGAAACTCAGACAGTCCAAATGAAATAAACAGGTCATCTGACAAATCCTGCGGGGCAGAGCGTAGGTTAGGTAACAGATAAGAGAGTTAAACTAAATTAGAGTTAAATCAGCAAGCAGACAAGACGGACTAGGTGTTGTAGCAGTGCAGTGGCACGAACCAAAGAAAACACTGAATACGCTGACAAGGGTGGGAGGGGGAGACAGCAGATAAAGACATACAAACAGCCACAGCAGAGGCGACTCAGGTAATTAGATATAATAAGGTGCAACTAGTGGAAGCACGATTCGAGAAGATCTCTGTAATTAGAGAACGGTCGAGTAAATCCCTAGATGGCACCCAATACTGTTCCTCAGGCCCATAACCCTCCCAGTCAACAAGAAATTGGTACCCCCTACCCCGCCATCGTGCATCTAAAAGATGCTTTTTTTCCCATAAATGGGTTCCTGCCCAGAGACCCTGGGAACTACAGGGGCCTCCCAACCTAGGGCTAAAAGCATGATACGTGGAACACCGGATGAATCCTAGCCAGGTAACCGGGAAAATGCAAGCGCATCGCAGCAGGAATAATGACTTTGACAATGGACAAAGGACTGATAGTGCGGAGTCAGTTTGCGAGAGGGAGACTTAAGGGGTAAGTCACGAGTGGATAACCAGATCTTCTGCCCACAAACATAGCGATGCGTCGATGGTTAGCGTAACGACAGATGTTTTCACATGAGTTGAGCAGTATAGTGTTGACCAGCCAGGTTCGTCTGGCTCGATGCACGAACGCCTCCACAGATGGAACTTTAGCGTCTCTCTCCTGCTCAGAAAAGACAGGAGGCTGATACCCTAACCAACAGTAAGACACCCCTGAGAAGGAGGAAGGACAGGCATTGGGAGTATATTCTGCCCAAGCTAGCTGATCGCACCAAGAGTCTGAGTTCTTTCTAACCAGGCAGCACAAGAGACGACTTGATTGGCTTTCTCTGACTGCCTATTTGACTGGGGAAACCCAGACAAAAGGCTTAGAGAGGCACCTATGAGCCGGCAAAACTTTCTCCAGAAATGAGATAAGAATTGGGACACTGGGTCCGACATTACATCAGATGGAAGATCGTGGATCCTAAAAACATTCTCAAACATGGTGATGGCTGCCTCACGAGCTGAAGACAACTTTAGAAGTGGGATGAAGTTTCTTCAGAAAAGCAATCTACGACCGAAAGAACCACTGTATTACCTCTAGATTCTGGTAGCCCAGTGACAAAGTCTATGGCAATGTGTGACCAGGGGCGAGAAGGAAAGGGAAGAGGCTGAAGCAACCTAGAATTTAAGGTGTTAACCTATATAATTTGGGCACCTATGGAGCAGGAGCAAACAAACAGGCAAACATCACTTGCCATTGAAGGCCACCAAAAGCACTGTTTGATCACAAACAGGGTTTGCCTAACTCCTGGATGGGCAGCGAGCATAGACGCGTGACACCAGCGCAAGACCGCGGCTCTCACTGACTTGAAACACAGACTGACTGAAACAATCTACCGCAAGGAACTTTAAGCAGAGTGGACTCATGCTCTAGAGCGGAGTTCACTCTCCTCACTACCCCATTGAAGACCCCCAAGGATGAATTTGGAAGGGATCATCGGCTCAGTGGAAAGGGCATGAAAGGGCATCTGGCTTTGTGTCTTTAGAGCCTGGTTAGAATTAAATGGTAATGTAGCACAAGTGTAAGATGTACACTTTTGTAACTTAGAATCATCAATACTTTGAGTGCTTTCAATATTTACATTTTTTTAAATCATTTATTATGATATTAATTTCACAAACCTCTTTAAACCCTTTCATTTATTTTCTTTATTATATAAGTATTATCATTTCAGATTTGTTGCCTTATTAAAATTATGATTTAAATGTGTGTCGCAATAGAAGTACTGCCCCTTAAAATTTTTAGGGAGTTGGCTGGAAACACCCATTTAAACTCCATTTTGAGAGTAACTGAGAAAAAAGCCAAACACTGTTCTGACCCATCTGGTTTTGAAGTGTTCAGCGGAATTTAAGTTATCCCTTGAAACTGATTTGGTGAGTTTTGTCAAGTTATTTGTGTATTTTCGGTTGAAGATTCTGTTGAGTATTTGTGTTTGAGTTTATTAGTTTGCCAATTGTTTGTACAATTGACTTTGCTGTTTTGTATCAATGTGTGTTTGTGTTTCATGTGTTTTGATATTTAGGTTTATTTGGTAACTTTGAATGCTGTAGTGACTTAGCATTTATCCAATCTTTATGATTTTTGAATATTATTATTTGACCTCGTATAGGTCAGGTTTTTTGGAAACCGTGAGAGTTGGATGGCGAGCCCACACGAATCTGGAACATTGTGAATTTTCAGTCTCATCCCTTTTGGACTTTGTTGGATCCTACATCAAGGTGGGATCGGTTTCATGCCACCTCACGAACCTGGAGCAGGCCTAGGATGAGTACTAACTCTGAGTCAATTACTGAACAGACATTTGATTAAGAAAACTGTCGGAAGAACTCTTTGTGCTTGATTAAACTTTTGTTCGGTATTAAGGGTGTTTTACAAAAGTGCACTTTTGATCCATGTATGTCAATGTACAGACCGGTCTATCTTTTGCAGTGTGTATGCGCAAACTTCTTTTTCTTAAGTCTATTTTTCTGTTTCTAGTTTTGTTTTGTTTATCTTTCCAAATGGTACCTTATATAAAGCTGGCAATTATTGAAACCTTGGTGTCAGTTTGCTATCTTTTCCCCAGACTCCATAGTCAAACCTAACTGGTCCATATTGTTATTTTATAGTCGTCACCCGAATTTGTTCTACACACATCATATTTAGCAAACGGGTGCTACAGTAACATTAAATCACGTAAAGAAGAAGAGAATCCAGCGAGCTTGCCGAGCCGCAATTTGCTTAGCGGAGCAAATAAATTCTAGTAACACCACTTCTTATCTCAGACATAAACCGCTCTTGTTTTGACCGACAAGAAAGCACGTGCAAACCCCTTTCATTCCTCCAACCGCAACGCCAGCTCGACTAAGGCCTTGAACCCCTCCAGCAGTTCAAGAGGGCACATCCCTCTCGTAGACCAGCACTCAGTCCTTTGAGCAATCGCGCAGTCTCATTCCAGCCAGCAGTGGTAGCGAGTTTGTGAAGCTCGATGAAAAAGTGTCACTCGAATCCCTACCCATAACATATGGTTATGTTTTCCTCTTTTTTCCTCTCCAAAAAAGGACCAACTAACACTTTTGTTTATGTTAGTTCGGATCTGATTTCTGTGGGATTTTTATTATGGTTTAATCAATCTTATTGATGTTCTGTCATATAATCAACTGCTAACAGAATTTCTTTACAGCTTAATCAAAAGAAACATTCTTTCTCCACTCATTATGGGATTATTGATTTGTTGGGTGGGGGTTAAAGGGATTCTTGTTAGTATGCTAGTAAAAACCTCCTCTACACACCAGGAAAAGCAACAGCTGTCTCGAGCGACTTTCACCGCACGCAACACATCCCAGACGAGATAGCCAGATCAGCGGACTCTCTGTGGTTTGATGTGGTAAGATGCTGGAATTTTTTTCTATCAAGAGAGTTTACCGTTGTAATTGTTACGGCGGTATACATTCCACCTGACGCAAACACAAACAACAACATCAAACATGCATAAAGAGCCATACCCCTCCCACACCTCGGGCAGTCAGACCATCTCTCCCTCCTGTTACCCCAGCCTACACCACTCTCAGACTCAGTGGCAGGCCCATCACAAAGACTGTAATGACCTGGCCGGATGATGCACTTAGCAGATTACAAGACTACTTTGAACAGACGGAATTGGAATATGTTTCAACGCCAGGAGCTGGAAATACACACGAGTATGGTGCTAGGCTACATCAAGTTCCGTATCGGAAATGTGACTGTAGACAAAAACATCTGGATGACCACCTAAGTCCACAAACTCCTCAAAGCCCGCAATGCGGCCCTCTGGTCAGGCGACAGAGCTCTGTATAGAGATGCCTTAGCTAACCTGAAGAAGGGGGTCAATAAAGCTAAGATGGACCACAGGAGGAACATAGAGTCCTATCTGTTCAGTCACAACACACGAGACGTGTGGAAGGGTATACATGACATCACCAACTACAGGGGCTGTCAAGTAACCACAGACCATCTGAGTGCAGCGCTAGCAGAAGAGCTGAACAACTTCTTTGCACGCTTTGAAGTTACAAAACCACAGAACTCTGCTGCACTGGCCCCACTTCCACTTCCATCCCCCATTCCAACCAGCCCCTCTACTCCAATCACTCCATTCACTGTGACTGAGGGCAACATCAGAAAGGTATTCTTAGCAGTGACCCCATGGAAGGCAGCTGGTCCAGATGGAGTTCCTGGCAAAGTGCTTAGAGCATGTGCCACTCAGCTTGCACCTGTCTTCCAAGACATCTTCAACAGCTCCCTGGCCCAGGCAGTGATACCATCCTGTCTGAAATCTGCCACCATCATTCCTGTGCCAAAGAAATCTACCATTTCTAGTCTCAACGACTACTGTCCGATGGCGTTCACTCCAGTAATCATGAAGTGCTTTGAGAGGCTGATCCTCTGGCACATCAATGATCACCTCCCCTCAAACCTTGACTCTCACCAGTTCACATAGCCCTACATGCTGCACTGAGCCACCTGGAGCAGCAGCAGAGATATGTCCGGATTATCTTTGTAGACTACAGCTCTGCCTTTAATACAATTACCCCGGACATACTTATAAAACAAACTGGACAATTTAGGCCTGCCCCCCCCTCACTTGTGCCTGGATAAAGTACCTCCTCACTGACCGACCACAGGCTGTGAGGTTGGGGCCCCACCTCTCCTCCATACGCACATTAAGCACAGGCTCCACTCCTGTACTGCCTCTACACTCACGACTGCAGTCCGCAGCACCAAAGCATCCTCATTGTGAAGTTTGCCGATGACACCACAGTTGTCGGACTTATTTCAAAGGGAGAAGAGGCAGCCTACAGGGAGGAGGTCCTGCAGCTGGCTGCCTGGTGCTCAGATAACAACCTAGTTTTGAACACCAAGAAAATCGTTGTGGACTTCAGGAGACACAACACCGACCCAGCACCCCTTCACATCAATGGAGAGCATTTGGAGAGGGTCCACACCTTCCGGTTTCTAGGAGTTGTAATGTCCAACATTACCTCTTGGTCAGAACACATCACAGAGGTCAATTAGAAGACCCAGCAGAGACTTCACTTACTTCGGGTCCTCAGGAATTACAATCTAGACCCTTGTCTGCTGATAACCTTCTACCGTGTGTCCATTGAAAGCCTTCTGACGTACTGCATTACAGTGTGTTATGGCAGCTGCACCATGGTGGACAGGGACAGACTGCAGAGGGTAGTCAAAGCAGCTCAGAGGATCATCGGCTCCCCGGTCCCCTTCCTGTCAGACATCTACTCCTCTTAGCAGTCTTAGCAGAGCTTGAAAAATCAGAAGACAGCTGGCTTTGGACTCTTTGACCTGTTGCCCTCAGGAAGGCGCCACAGGTGAATCAGATCAAGGACAAAAGAACAGTTTTTTTCTCCTAAGCCATAATCACCCTCAAACATGCTCTGCCACTGACATTCCCACACGCACGCACTCATACACATTTTACACAGATACATCCATGCCCCTCTCTCTCTCCCTCCATCCACTTCCTCTCTCCCTCCGAGGCTCTCTCTCTGTGGGACAGGAGAACATCTCATTGTGTGCAATTCATCCCTGCTATCATGGACAACAGCAGATATTTCTTTTTACATGCATGTTTGCACTGAACAGGGATCAGCTTTCATCTCACTGCATATATGTAAAATGCAGATTGTACATGTGGAAAGTGACAATAAAGGCATTCTATTCTATTGTATATGTGATCATTGATTTAGTTGGTGGGGGTTTAATTGTTTTTACATTTGTAGGCGGGTAATAATAATTATATTGTATTAGAAATAATAGGTGTTTTGATGTGTGTATTAGAATAGTCAGAAGTAGTTAGATATAAAAGTCTCCCCAGTGAAAGCCTGAGTGCAGAACTCTGTTAGTCTTCAAGGACATTCAGTCAGATAATATTTTGTAGTTCCAGGTGTAGGTAATGGCTCGTTAGAAGAAGGGCTGGAAAGTCCCTGATATGAATAGATAGGAGCGGATCTGAAAGTTTTGTTGAAGGTCAGGGTGGGGGCATCTAGAGCCGCATTTCTCAGAAAACAGCATAACTGAAACAGGAAGAACGGACTACACTGCTCAGGACTACACTGCCCAGGAATGCACCGTCCATGTGATCCTCACCTCTCTCTCTCTCAAGGAAGGACGATCAGACGAGGAAGGAGGAGCTCTATGATATAAATGTTTGTGAACACTATGCAAAAACTCTTCTCTTGGTACGTTGCAGAAAACATCCAGCTGTATGATCTCATCTCATATTGATCTCATCAGAATATTAAACCTCGTTTATTTGATTCTCAAAACTGAAGTCCTGTTCATTTGAACACGCAAGGATTGTCTAAGATCCACATTTTTTTCTAACATCTCTGTTGGACCAGATGCCATTGTGCTCCAGTCTAACAGTGTTCCTGTCACTTCAACAACTTTTTCTAGGTGTCCTGTTTTGTCCTTAAATCTTCTCCTTTCTGAAATCTCTTATTGACTGGCTCTTCGGAGCAATTTTCCTCTTTGTGCCTGAATCTGTAATTGATAGAGTACAAGCAGGTATCAGTGAGCCAATTTTTCACTTGTTTGACCATTGCTTCACCAATACCATTATTCTCTGGTCTGTATTTTACAGATTTCAACTGAACTCCTTGAGCTTTGCACCACTCTTCAGTCTGTCTCCCTGTGAGGTTGTGTAGGACTTTAAGAGGCGTCCAATGCATGTTCAAAATGACCAAGAGACATATTGCCAACTGAACGAGTTTTAATGACGATCTCAGCAGGGAGAAATCAACAGCAGTTTACAGCGCACTGGAGAAGCTCTAAACAGCTTCTGAGTACATTTTCCAAAACCCTAGCTCTTTATCTCCTCTCAAGCCGTTTCTGGGGAAACGAAACCAGGTGTTATTTTTCGTCTCCGCGACTGGTACAAGGCGGCTCCTCTGACGTAGGATGGTTAGCTCCCTGCCTGGTACAGGATGCCTCCTGTGCTCCTCTTCTTATCTGCTCAAAAACAGGATGTGCCATGGCCTTCAGACACACAAAAAGGCTCACAAACCTTCATGAATTTGCTGGTGCGTCCGAGAGTGCTCGGGTCGAAAAACCTCTGTGAGGAAAAAAGACACCCGAGCGACCCCCTAGTTGGCTTGTGGGCGATCACTCTTAGGCTCTCTCGTCCACACCAGATCTGTACACAAAAATAGAAACAAAAGACTGCGCTAAAACCTCTCTGGTAGTAAGAATGTTTTAGCAGAGTGCCCAGAAAGGGTTGGAAAAACCTTGTGTGCCCAATTGACCCCCAAGTTCAGCTAATCTAAACATCACACATGATTTCACCTTAGATTTTAACATTACTATCAAATCAATAACAAAATTGTTTTTATCCAGGATCTGAAATAAAGCAGAATTAATGGAAAGCATAGCAGAAAGAAACAAACAAACACAAAATACAGTTTTTTCTTGTCTTGAGAAAATAAATGACATTTACTCATACAGTAACCAAAGTAATAAGTAAAAGTATTCTAAACACCATAAAAATTAATAAATGAATCATAATAAAATGAATCATAAGAAAATTTAATCAACTCAAAAAACATAAGAAAATTGATCATAGAAAATTAATCAACTTAATAAAAAATAAGAAAATTAATCATAACATTAAAGTCAAAATTTTAAGAGAAAAAACTTTAAGAAGGGGAAAAAAACAAAATCAAAATTTGATTTTACTCCAAAGCATAAATTGAGATGTTTTCTTTTTACATCTCCTCCTCCATTTGCTCAATCCTTTAGTCACATTTGGTTTCTTCACTTCTCGTTTGGTTCTGATTAGGGTCTGATTAGATCTGTTCATCACAACTGTGATGTTTCTGTTGGTTTCTAGATCATGACTTTTTCCTACAGTGTTATACCCCCTACTCTTAGCACTGCAATTATTCCAATGAGAATCATTCATTTCCAATTTTCCCACAATTTCTCCTCTCGACCCGCATCTTTGCATCTTCTACTACTGCTATTATTACTTCTTTTTTAAGTTGGTCAAATTCTTTTGAAGCTTCTTCAGTCCCTTTTAAAGGTGCATTTAGTTGTTTGATTCCTGCATCTCTCATTAGTTGTCTCATTAGTTAACATTTTTCTGCATATTCTGTGATTATATTCACTGCAGCAGCCTGTTGTTCCTAAAAACCCTAACATTTTTCATTTAATTTTATCATTTAGAAATTTGTTAATTATTTTACAGTCCACATTTATTTTATCTATAATTAATCTCGTTATTTTTATCAGTTTTGATAATTTTTACTTTATGTTTACCATCTGTTGATTTAACACATTTAATGAATTCTATCAATTTAACAAAACTCATTCTAGAGTTTCCAAAACCACAAACTACAATTGTTTATTCAGTTACAATTTGGATTGTAATTTCAGGTTTAACTTTTAAGTAATATAACTTAAATGATCATCATTTAAGTTTATTTTTCAGATTCTACATTTAGAAATATTATCTCAATAATCAATTTCACTTTGCATTGCCTAATTTTTCATCTAAGTTCTATAGTCTATCTGTGCTTTTCTTTGAGTGTTTGTAATTTTCAATAGGTCACCCCACTATTTCATGCTTTTTTAGACTGCTTTCAAAATCTTGGTATGTTGGGAGATCTCGTCCAGATGTTTTAGTTACTAGGTGAAAGACAAGCCTGTCTACTTCGTGTGTTACAGCACATTCACCTTTTATTTTCTTTTGGACTTCTACTTTCTCAACTCCGTATTTTTCTCTAAATCTTTTTGCAATTCCTGCTCCGAAGGCACAGTCTGCGCTTACACAGTGTGCCACTGGTTCTCCACTAGGAGCAGTAAAGAGATCTCCCACTCTGTGAACAATCTGTAAAGCCTGTTGAGGGAAATTTTTTGTCAAAATTTTCTTCACTCACGTGTCCTGTTGTTTCTTGCTCCTCTTCGGGTTTTTTCTTCTTCTTGTGCATGTATATGTGTTTGTGTATTACCTGTTGAATTCTAAGATGATCCTCTATTCTCCCTCTCTTGGACCTTAGAAGTAAGGTCCACACTTGTGTCTTCCAATGAACGTGATGGCTTAGGTGATACCAGGTATCACCCTTTCCTTCCATCAACTTCCCATAGCCTCCTCAAAATGCTTTCTGTCGCTTCCATACAGGTTTCTGGGGGCGGTGCTGCTAGAAGTAGATCATCTACATACATAATATCATAATAGTGATTTAAACTCAATACGATCTCACTCCTGGATCTTTGTTTTCTCCTCCAATCTGAAAAATCCTCATCAAACAATCACAACACAAATCTGGTAACGATTCAACACACACTGCTCCCGTGATCTGCAACAAAAACAAAACTTCATTGTCAGTGAAATGTTTATTAGCATCATTTTGCCAGTAAAACACCACCTTTTCCCATGTCTCCAGGATCTGTAACAAAGTTATCACAGATTTCAGTTCTTGAAACATTTCCTTCTTCTCACTCCATAATCTTTGTTTATTATGGAATCTAATAGTTGATTGATAAGTTACCATTTACAGCTCATCCAAGAACTTCATAAGACATCATAGACGAGAAGTTTTCTCTTCTCAAAGTGAACCTGAATTTTTTCATCTTGTCAAGATTCATGACACCTCATTTACATTTTTCTCTCTTCAATTATCAGGTTTGTTCTGCAACAAAACACAACCAACTTCTAACTAAAACTATTCTAAACTATCGCTAACCTCATCAGTCCTAAAAGAAGAGTCACAACAACCTCGACACCTGATGTGTAAAAGCGTAGGATTCATCTCCGAGAAACAAAGAATAAAAAATAATAATAAAACACACAGTATGCCCCGTCGACACACTTTCAAAAAAAAAAATTGGGGGAAAAAATTAAAAAGTCAATGGCCAGATTTTCCACAAAAATGCTAAAAAATATATATTTTAAAAATTCCCTGCAGAAGCAATGTACATTGGTTAGGTTAGACACACTTCATTCAATCTCATTCATCACAATCAATCATCTCCCCAGATTTGGCTAAATGTTACACTTTCTTTCTATTAATTGTTTGAAAGCCTCTACTTTTATATATTGCCATTGTTTACCCTTTTATTCTCTCATAATTATCAATTTGTCACTGCACGTTGAATAATAATTTCTCTATATTGGTTTAGGAAATGTCTTCACTGTATAGTCATTTTTCAAGTCCACATTAATTTCTATTCTCAATTAGCATCTTCACAAAACTGTCCAGTTTCAGTCCGTCCACAAGCAACACTTGTTCTTCATTGTTTATTATTCAGTCTTAAGTCAGGTATCCATTCAAGATCTCTCATTGAATAAACATTCACATAAAATGGCACACTACGTGCTCCTCTGTTACCGTTAACACTGTGACCAATCAGAAATACCAGTAAATATCATGAATGTTTTTAATGTTTAGTCAATGAAAATCACACAATAGATTCCTCTAACATGAAAGGTTGTAGTTGGGTTTCAAAATTCTAATAATTTCCCCTTTTCATTATATATAAAAACTCATAGTTGATCATTCTCATTCATAAAACCCCCAAGTCACTTCAGTTATTTGTCTCTGAATGAGCTGTATTCGTTTAAATCAATTCCCTGTTTTCATTACCCCCAAAAAATCATCACCATAAATATAGGGATGTCATAAGCAAAAGAAGTCTTCGGGCTTCACATTAGTCATTTTAGTGTATTAATAGTTCTACTCTTCATAAACAAGAGTGGTTTGGTTACTGTCGCCCATCTTAATATCAATTTGTCACACATAGACGCATTATAATGAGTCAGAGTATTATAAAATACTCTGTTTTTCTGGTAGAACTCATTACATTAGTCTAGATGACATCAATCTACACCCAATGTGATTAGATGACAATTCTTTTTAGTTAGGAATTAAAAATTTCAACACGTTTATGTTATATTCTCTTCCAAAATAAATATCAGTTGATTTAATTCTCCTTTCAATGGGTCAGATTATTTTCAGTCTAAAAGTTATTTGTTTTAAAGTCAATACAATTTAGAATTTATTTCTTTTAAATTCCCACAATCCCTTTGGACGTCAGAAACCAGTCACTCAACTTCTCGCTGAAGTTCATAAAATAAATCCTATTCTATCTGTTTGCACCCAAATCAACCTAAATTTTACTTTTCAACTTCACTCTTGGTTTAAGTTTGATAAATTCATATGCTCAGCAGAGTTTTACAGGTTTCAGTAATCCTATTGATTCCGAACCCATTTCAAACATGTTAGTTTGTTAGTATAAAAATACCTAATGTTGTAGTCATTTTCCACTTCTCAGCTCCAAAACCTTCATGATTCTGAACCTTTCTGAGAGAGATCAGGAGATGATTGATGAAGGTCTTTGATGATGTCTTTGTCAGACGAGGGATTTGCACAGTTGATTGTCTTTTCCTCAGATCTGACCCCTCTCCTCTTCGTTTCTCCTTCTCTCTTCCACACCTCCACGTGAGATGCATCCTTCCTCCTTTTCCCTCAAGCTGCTCACTCCAGGCCATAAACTCCTAATGGACTTACAGGATAGTGTGTGAAAAACAGTCTCTGTAATAAAAACAAGCTACGCCATCCCAATGTCACAATCTGCTCCACCCATCCTTGGGTGCACCACCATGTTTGTGTGGGTGGGGGGAAAAATAGAATGGTACTTGTATCAGAAGATCCGTTCACATGCAGATGATGTTTGCATACGCAGATAAGGCCAGAAGCCTGTGCAGTCCATGGGGCAGATCTGAACACGGCCATGATGATTCCAGGTGCTTGAAGAACTCCATCATCTCCACTCTCAGAAGGCCATCCGCATGCTTCGAACTCAGAATTGATCAAGATCTCATTCAAAATAAACAAAACAAACAAGTTAGTTCTTATTCAGATTTTATCTTGGGTTGGAACATCAAACTCTGCTTTGATTAAGTTGCACACAAAATAATTCCCCAATCAACTTAATGTTTCAATTTCCTTTCAATTAGGGTGCAATTATTTATTTATATATATATATTTTAGTATTATTTATTTTATTTATTTATTATTATTATTATTTTTTTTTTTTTTTTTTTTAAACAAAAGTCCCTCTATCTAAAATAATTCTCTTAGGGAAGAACCACAACCTTTCAATTAAACACACTAAGTCAATTGAATTTATGCAAAAAGGAAAAGTCACCTCAAAGAGTCTTTTACATGTCTTTAACGTAACTATTATGAATTTTCATGTCTACATTAGCAAGATTTGTCTTCTATAGCATGTTTGATTTGTCTTTTGCTAAATTTAATTCAACAGTTAGTTTAATTTATTTTCCTTTTACTTTTTTACTTTTTAAGTCTTAACCTCTAGTTTATTTTCCCCAATTTGTAGATGTATAATTAATTATGTAGCAATAATTTACTTCCACAAATTTAATCAAAGTTGTTTGATAGATTTATTTTATGCTTGTTCTAATTTATACTTTTTATAATTTAGTAACTAAATATTAATGTTTAAGCTTAATGCTTCTGAAATTTAATAATTTTCCCCAGTGTTATTAGGAAAGTACATCCCCCTGCATTCAACCACTAGATGTCACTCTCACACACTCACAGATTTCATCACACATTTGTGTCATATGCAATGAAAATCTGGGCTTTTAACTTATTCGCATGCGCTATAACACATAAAAATATGTGTAGTTGCAACCAAGCTTCTTTTTTTATTGGCCCAAAATGTTCTATTATTTATTTTTTGGCAAGTCTCTAATTCTTGCTGGCGCGCTTTGATTTCCCTGGGTTCAACTTCGGTTATTATGATTTCACTCATATTTTCCCATTGTTTCCCCAGAGTCACCTCAAAATCTTGTTCCTTCTCAAAATCCATGATTGTTTCTCAAATACAGTAGGTTTTATAATTTTAGAAACCCTATCTTTCCCTATTTAATGATTTTAATCCTTTCCCTATTCTTACCTACTGTTTAATTTAGCGTCTAATTAAATTTTTTATAGTGGGCACTCCCCACTACCCCGCAGACCAGAGGATTTCCACAATTTTCAACTTCAACCAATCCTCGTCAGAACTGGGGCTTTTGAAAACGGGTCTGCCCAATTTTCTTTCAATTGCCAAACACAGTTTACTACCCGTGAGATGTCCTCACAAAATACTTTTCACGAAGTATTTTCTTGACTCATTTTTCACGAAGTAGTCCCTTTATACTTATCACGAAGTATTCTCTTTATACTTATCACGAAGTATGTATACTTTTCACGAAGTATTCTCTTTATACTTTTCACGAAGTATTTTCTTGACTCACTTTTCACGAAGTAGTCCCTTTATACTTATCACGAAGTAGTCCCTTTATACTTATCACGAAGTATGTATACTTTTCACGAAGTATTCTCTTTAACCTCCACTGCTGATTTCTCCCTGCAGTCAAAAATTTGGAAACATGGAAAAGATCGCTTTTTCTCTTTTTAACTTCAAAATCTGTATAAAATAATCAACGGTTCTATAGAGAAACCCCAATTCAACACTTGATTTAATGTAACCAATAGCAGAATAGAATTAAAAGGTTTCTGCTTACATTTTGAAAGGACGGCCTCTTCTGTGTGTTGAATTTAGGAATCTCTTAGGAGTCTCTTAGAGTCATCACGTCGGAGGTCACCAATTTGTCGGACTTTAAGGCGTCCAATGCATGTTCAAAATGACCAAGAGACATATTGCCAACTGAACGAGTTTTAATGACGATCTCAGCAGGGAGAAATCAACAGCAGTTTACAGCGCACTGGAGAAGCTCTAAACAGCTTCTGAGTCCGTTTTCCAAAACCCTAGCTCTTTATCTCCTCTCAAGCCGTTTCTGGGGAAACGAAACCAGGTGTTATTTTTCGTCTCCGCGACTGGTACAAGGCGGCTCCTCTGACGTAGGATGGTCAGCTCCCTGCCTGGTACAGGATGCCTCCTGTGCTCCTCTTCTTATCTGCTCAAAAACAGGATGTGCCATGGCCTTCAGACACACAAAAAGGCTCACAAACCTTCATGAATCTCTTCTTATTTAACTCTTCAGTTTTTCTTGATCAGAATTTAGAAGGTAAAAAGTTGGTTAACAAAATAAGTACTTTTAAATATATAAAAGGTAAAATATAAATCCCACAGTTGTGAGCACAGTCACCTCATAACATTTGAGGCTTTCCACAATACCTGATCCATTCATTCAGACTTTTGATCACTATTCCATTAGTGGCTAGTCTGCAGGGATAAATGTGGCATTAATTGTCACAGTTGTCTACAAATGGTAGAAAATAGCAAAATCCATGCTGATTTCAGTGTTAGGTTCAGAAGTTTTAATGCTACTGTAGTCTGTGGGGCTCTTTGCATCACTTTCCTACACTCAGAGCATTCTGCTTTGATTACAGCGTAATCCTTTTCTATATTTTCAATGTTCAAACCCATAAGTTTACAAGAGCGACTAAGATACGTAGAACTGGGATGGAAAAATTGATCATGAGCTGTTTCAAGACATCTCCCTGACTGTCCTTTGTGACAGCTTTTAGTGTAACTTCCCTGAATAACGTGTAACCGGTGTTCGACTCTCTGTGTTGTGTACAATAATGAGACAGGCCACTGGTACTGTTGGTGATGGTGGATTTATTGTTCCTCAATCGTCAGGTCAGAGCAGACTGGATAGATCAGAGAACAGCACAATAAGACGTTGTGACTTCGCTTGTAAATTTCCCACCTCGCCCCCGCGCACTCAAGCGGACTCAGCAAACATAATCACAACATACCCAAATAATACTAGGCAAACAGATCACAAAGGTGTACAAAAGGTAAATAAATAAAAATAACAAATGATTACAGTTCCATAAATTGTGATATTAACCAATCTTCAACATCTAACTCCATATTAGAAATTAATTTAATTGAGAATCAAATGTAAACACAAATAAGAACAAATGTCCATGAAAAAATACCTGGATGGATCAGAGAACAGCACAATAAGACGTTGTGATTTCGCTTGTAAATTTCCCACCTAACAAATAAATGTCAGTTAGATGATCAATCGAAATAACTGTGTTTAGCATACATACTTATACACACACTCAATCAACTAACTGTGCTCAATAAAACGATCGATTTCATCCATCCACATGAAGGAAACTACTTCCTAGTTGCTATAGAACACTCTATTCAAAACAATACCATTGCATATTAAAGGCTTATTTAAACATCCGACTACTTTTGGAACAATTTTCCTAGAAGCACCAGTTACAGCTCACCTCTCCTCAGCGCACTCAATGCGGACTGAGGATGCAGCGCGGGAACTGGAAGTGACATATAAAATTAAAGCAAAAATTATAAGCAAATATAAAATTATTTTCTTTAAACTACACCATTAATAATAAAGTAATAACTAGATTAAAACATATCGCTAAAGAAATGGATGCAAACCAAATGCACGAAAATTGAAAGGAGGGACTATTAGTGAAATACATTAAATTAATAAACTCTTATTAACACCCGTTACAAACGCATCTACATCTCTGTTTCCTGAAGCACAATCTGTCCTTTCAGCTGTGTGACTAGGCTGATGTGCAGCTTACATCCATCCAAAAGCTCCCCTATCTCTTTCCATAGATCTGCATGTTTCAAAGTTTTTTCCATAGATGTAGTAAAGACATTTATTGTTCAAACATGCACATAAGTTGTCATGGCTTGAAAACAATAATCACTGTCTGTCACCAAATCAGCTCTTACTCTCTTGTGTCTCAAAGCTTGATGAAGTGCCGTGATCTCTCCTAGCTGAGCACTTCCTGTTTCAAGAAAACCAGTAGCTTCATGCATTGTTTTTCCATCAACCTTCACAATGAAGCTCTAAACAGCTTTGCCTTTATCGCTGCTGCCATCTGTGAAAAAAAAATTCTCCCTCAGGAAGTGTGATAATCCTCTTTTTTAAAGAACCTTCAGAGGCCTGAATTCTATCTGTTGATCATCAAGAATTTTAGTCCACTTTGCCCACGTGTAAGAATGTATCCTTTTCTCATCCTGCACCAGATTCTTTGCTCCCTTTCTAAGAGTCTAATCCCCTCTTTATCTGTTTGCAATAATTTAGGTCTATCTCTGGCAACTGTTTTCAGAGTTAGCAAACATTTTGAAATGGTAGCTAAAATATCTTCTGGGCTTCCTACTGCAAGCATTTTGTGATTGTTTTCCTTAGGAAAGGAAACTAATTAAAGTGGTGCCTTCAGATTTCTCTTGTTGTATAAAACCATCTCGATTTCACTCTCTGTGTTACCAAGAGAAACAACAAGATTTTCTCCCTCCTCTTTCCTACCTGACAACCTAAACTCAGAGCTTGTTCTATTAATTCTCTTTCAATATATTCCAGCTGTTCTAACCAAGTCAACTTGTTTCCTCTAGTTGTCTCATACAACTTTTTGGCCTATTTCCATATCCTGGGATAAGGTCTCTAATAAAGTTTAGCTTCCCTAAAGGCACTGAAGGAATTTTTGAAGTTTTCTTTCAAAATTTCAAATGTTTCTTTTGTACTTCTTGAAATATCTTTCTGCTCCACTCAACTCAAATCCCAAAAATTCAACTTTGCCTTTTAAAGATCTTATTTGGATATCATTTCATATCATAAGTCTTTTTATATATATATTTTAGCATTTTCTGGTTGATGATCTAATATTGTGACTTCTGATCCTGTGTTAAAAAAACTCCATTCCTTTATAATCAAGGTACAAAAAAATCAAGCCACGGTCCGCTCTGAACAGCGTGAATCAGGGCAGGTTGAGAGCGGGGTCCGGTATCCCATCGTTGAGTCAGGTCTCTGTGAAACACAGCACAGCAGAGGTTGAGAATGCTTTGTTGTTCCAGGTAAGCAGATGAATCTTGTCCATTTTGTTAGGTAAAGAGCGCAGATTCGCCAGATGAATGCTGGGCAGCTATGTTCGAAATCCGCGCTCCCAAAGCTTCACGAGATTCCCCGCACGTTTCCCCCTCCTTCTCCTCTGCTTCTTGAGGAACGTAGCGACCCCGATAGCTAGAACGCTCAATAAAACATCCGAAAATTCAAAACTCGGTGAAAAAATGTTCTGGGTGTGCTTCCCAAAGATGAGCAGTTCCTCTCGGGTGTAACGTATAATGCTAGCAAAACAAACAGCAGGACAAACTAATAAAACAAACAAAAACACTGCAGAGCTGTGTACCGAGGCTGCCATCCGCGGCGCAATCTTGATTTACTGTAAATAGATCTATTGTTAATACTACTACAGATCCTGGAGGAAGATTTGTTATAGTTAACATAACAATATGAAACATAGAATACCGCATTGCTAGTATTTATGGTCCTAATATTGACGACCCCTCTTTTTTCCACACTTTCTTCGCTGCTCTATCTGCTCATTCTGGTGCCAAGCTTGTAATAGGAGGGGATTTCAACCTTGTACTTAATCCAAGATTGGACCGGCTGAGAACAGCCACAAATTGTAGAAAGTCTCAGTTGACAAGGATACTCAAACAATAAATGAATGATTTTGGTCTCTGTGATGCATGGCACTCTTTATTTTGCCTTAAGGGCATACACCTTTTACTCATTGGTTCACCACTCACAGTCACGACTAGATTTCTTCCTAGTAAACAACTCTGTTCTATCAGACATCTTGCTTACCAGCATTCACTCTATCACAATCAGCGACCACGCACCAGTCTCTTTCTCACTGAACAAAACTGTATCACAACCAAGCAGAAGCTGGAGACTTAACACATCTCTACTTAAAGATCAGAACTTTATAAATTATTTCGAAAGAGAATGAGCAACCTTCACGGAAATCAGCGACACCCCAGGAACATAATCTTATAATTCCTCATTCAAGAAAAAACAGGATATTAGGCAAGAACTGGATTTAGAACCAAAATTAAAACACTTCAATCCTCAAGAAAGTATCCTGAAAGAATTAGGGAAACAGAAATTAGAGCTTAATAACATAATCGATAGGATAGCCCAACTCCAGATAGAAAGGCTACATTTGAATAACCTTAAACGTGCTAACAAATGTGGCAAACTTTTAGCAAATTTACTTAAAAATAGCAAGGAAAAACAAACAATCTCATCAGTAATTAACAAAAAGTTGGAACTCATTCAAGACCCTCAAGAGATGAATGATACCTTTAGGGATTATTATAAAATTCGATACACATCTCAAACTGACCCATCTGTGCCTGACATTGAATTATTTTTAAACAGTCTAGAATTACCAAAACTATCAAATGAACAAATAGAAAACTTAGATTCGCCATTATCTTCCGCTGATCTTCATGAGGCTCTAGAGCAAATGCCAAATAAAAAAGCTCCAGGGCCAGATGGTTATCCAACTGAGCTTTACAGAGAGTTCTGGAATGTGCTAACACCCACCTTCTGCAGAATGGTGGATGAAATTAAATCTGAAGGTAAAATGCCATCAAACATGAACTCAGCATATATAAGTCTGCTCCTCAAACCAGCAAAAGACCCAACAATGCCTTCAAGCTACAGACCAATCTCTCTTAGAAATGTAGACGTAAAGATAATCTTCAAAGCCCTCGCTAAAAAACTGGAAAAAAATTACCCCCCATATAATTCCCCCAGACCAAACTGGCTTTATCAAGGGTAGACACTCATCAAATAACATGTATAGACTGATTAACTTGATTGATCTTACAACCAACCAAAAGCTAGAGTCTACCATTATCTCTTTAGATCAGGGCCGTGCACAGGGGGGTGGCCTGGTGGCTAGAGCCACTGCCTCTCTGCCCTCATTGGCTGAAGTGCCCCTTTTAGCCTGTAGCTGTAAATTTAACTTTTTTTTGTTGTAGGCACACTTTGAAGACAAAAACAATCCTCAAAAAAAAAAAAAAACAATGCCTTCACAAAAAAAGACGACAGAGACAGAGAGAGAAAGAACGAAGGGAGGCAGCTAAAGGTAGTTCATTACTGAAAACATGGATCCAAAGCTCCAGCAATGCAGCAGGTAAATCATCATATAGAACATTTGACTGTGTTTGTCTCACTTTTAAGTCTTGTAATTAAGTATGCCTATATTTTCCATTATAATCACTTACGCCTAGCTGATACTAGTAATCTAGGCCACTGCACATCATTTTATTAAAACCATATCAATAGTAGGCCTTTGAATTGAAATATTGAATATTAATATTCTAAAAGTTAATATATTTATGGTGTATAATATTAAATTAAATGTGTAATACTTATTTTTTTCATTGAAGATGAGGAAGAAGCAGGATCAGAGAGTGAGGGAGAGACCACTGAGCATGAGCTAAATCAGACAGGTACAGGTAAGACTTTTCATTTTGGAAGGGATATGCTAGTGTAAAATATAGTGTATAAATATAGATAGAAATATAAAAATAATAAAAATATTGTAAATAGTTTTCTATTCATTCTAAGATGAAACTTCCTCAGAGTCAACTCAGCAAAGTAAAGGAAATGGTCTTCGAACTGAGCCAGAGACAGAAAATGTTCAGATTGGGAAAGAAAGGCAATACAATGAGACAGAGAAGGAAGAGACAGAACAGGAAGATATGGAGAGTGAGACAGCCACAGACACAAGGGAGAAAGAGACAGAAAACTTTGAGTTTTTGCTTCAGTTACAAAATCCATCCGATCCTGCCCATGTAAAGAAACACAATATAACATACAGTGTGGCCTTTAATTAATTTACAAATTCAATAGGACCCTGTCGTCCAATTTTGCCATTCCCAAAAAATGAACAAGGGCGTTTGTTTCAGGGACAGTGGTATGAAGAACACCCCTGGTTAGAGTTTTCTCCTGAGAATGATGCAATGCACTGTTTCAGCTGCAGACTTTTCATGAATGATGAAAAGTATAAAAGCAGGACAGGTTGGAAATCAGTGGGGGTAACTGTGTGGAAGCAGGCTAAAGAAAAAATGAAGGAGCATAGCAGGACAGAATCACACATGCTAGGCATGATTCGGTGGAATGCTTTTAAAAGAAAGGCATTAGATACACCTTTGGAAAAGGCTGACTTTGAAATGCAAGCAGCGAAAGAAAGAGAAAGGCAAAATAACAGAGAGATTATCTGGCGACTGATTGATATTATATTGTACTTGGCAAAACTAAGCTTCGCAATGTATGTGGACAAGAACGACTCTCTGATCTTCTGCTTCTGGCTATTGAAAAGGACATCTCAATCATAAAAGATGAGGTTATCAAAATCTTTCAGGACATGGTACCAAATAGAAAGGTTTTACTGTAGAAAGGAACAGGTACATTTCAAAATGTAAAACAGTAAATAGTTTCTATTATCAGCAATTTGTAATTGTGAATCACAAAAGATGAAAATATGTTATAAAGACATTCAGGACAATAAAGGTTTTGTTGTTAAAGGTACAGGTAAATATAAAAATGTAAAATAGTAAATAGTTCTGAAATTATTACAGAGTGTAATGTCTTCTTTTTTAATTGTTTTTTATAACTGAAAAATTTGTATTAGCAAGAATCCACCCACTTAGTGCCCCTTTTCTTGGTTTGGGCCACTGCCCCTCAAAATGTCTGTGCACTGTGTCAAAAACCATTTGACAGAGTTAACTGGAAATTCCTATTAGCTACACTCCATAAATTTGGATTTGGCAATTCTTTTATAGAATAGATCCAAATACTTTACAGCTCTGCAAATGCGTCAGTTAGAACAAATGACCAAACTTCCTCTAGATTTAACCTTCAAAGAGGAACCAGACAAGGCTGCCCACTCTCTCCCTCACTTTTCGCAATCTTTATTGAACCACTAGCTGAAGCAATTAGGCAAAACATTAAAATGACTGGAATAAGTACAAAAATATACATCACAAAATAAACCTTTACTCAGAATGATGTGTTATTGTTTCTACTTCACCCACATCTCTCTCTTCCAACAGCTAGTAGCATTATTGAATCCTTTCCAGCCATTTCTGAATATTCCATTAACTGGGGAAAATCAACATGGTTTTCCAGAACGTCTCCTCTTTTACCACATTTAAATCAGAGAAAATCACTTGGGCATTGAATTCTCACCTAGGCTGTCTCATCTGGTACAACTAAATTATTCACCGTTACTTAAAAAAACAAACAAAGCGTAGCATGAATGCTAACAATAACAAAGGTACTAGCGAGTTTTACCATTTGTTTTTGGCGATTGAATACTTTTAGAGATGGCATACGACAGAACAGACAAGTGAACATTAACAGTTAAAATATTTTTTTGTTTTATATGTGTGTATCCCTCGCTGAAACATGTTATGGTTTGGCCCGAAAATGGCTTTAAGCGAAGTGTGCCTATTGTGTTCCATTGAAAATACTGCGCAAGTTTTTTGGTACAAACTTGGAATATAATTTGGGGGAGGGGGGGTAATTTGTGTTTGTTTTCCGGTACACACCCGGGAGGTTCTAAAGGAAGCCCGGTAGGTAATGCATGAATTATTTTTTTGGGCGTATGCAAATAAAATTCTTTCCTTGTGCACAGGGGCGGGCGTGCGTTTGTCGCATTGCCCGAGAGGACTCCAGAGATTTTGGATATCCAGGAATAATTTTTAGAGGCTTGCAGAGTCGGAAGGCGGCTGGAGTCTCATAATTATTCATATTTAGCGTATGTGCGGCTGGGCGATTAACTATAACCCTGATCTTCCAGAGTGTTGGATTAAATCGTTACCTGATTTGTATTGTGATTGTTTAATGATGATTTTTCAGGTAACATGGACATGGAGGAGATTGTACATCAAATGTTTATATTGTATGTGAGATTGAATCTTGATGTGTGTTCCTTGTTGTGGTGGTTTTTCTTTGTGTCTGATAATTTTCAGATTGGAGGAGAACATGAAGATCCAGGAGTGAAGTCGTATTTGAGTTTAAACTACCACCATGAAATTGTTACTAACAGTGTTTTATGTTATTTGGTTTCTTTGGGGTTTTTTATGTTTTGTGTGAGTGACTAATACTGAGCTTCGGGTTGGATTTGGGCTCATACTGTTTGTTCTCGTAGAAAGTTGAATGATGAGAAAGCCGATGCTGGAACTGACCGAGTGTGGCAGTCTGAGAGCGGTTAAGGCATCATAGAAGAGAACATGACCGTCTATCCACTGGAAAGGGTCCAGTTCAATGTCTCCTAACGACGTGGAGGTCGTTTGCACTGATGAGGAGGTCTGCTTGCAAACTTGCGGGCAATTACAGGAGAGCTCTAAAACCAGGCTGAAGAAAGAAGGATTGGGAAAATATCTTGGAGCCCTGTGTTTTCTGTGCTACAGCGAGGAGAAGGCAATCAGGAGTGTGCTGGAAAGTTCTGATGGGCGAAGGAGCAGATGCATCAGATTCATGTGAACCATGTGTTCCAGTCAGTCCCTCCCAAATTATTAGTGATTCTGGTATATTGAAGTGGTAATTATGGAGACTACAAATTTACCAGAGGTGGAACATGGATATTTTTTACAGTGAAAGGGGGGAGTTTGAATTGATTGTTGCTGTTTCAATATCAAATGAGTATAAAAGGAGAATTCTGTAGTTTTAAATCTTGTATTTAATAAACCTCATCTCATCTCATCTTCTTCCGCTTATCCGGGGCCGGGTCGCGGGGGCAGCAGTCTAAGCAGGGATGCCCAGACTTCCCTCTCCACAGACACTTCTTCCAACTCCCCTGGAGGGATCCCGAGGCGTTCCCAGGAAAGCTGGGAGACATAGTCCCTCCAGCGCATCCTGGGTCTTCCCGGGGCCTCCTCCCAGTGGGACATGCCCGGAACACCTCCCCTGGGAGGCGTCCAGGAGGCATCCGGAACAGATGCCCAAGCCACCTCAGCTGACTCCTCTCGATGTGGAGGAGCAGAGGCTCTACTCCGAGCTCCCCCCGGGTGACGGAGCTTCTCACCCTATCTCTAAAGGAGCGCCCAGCCACCCGGCGGAGGAAGCTCATTTCGGCCGCTTGTATCCGGGATCTTGTCCTTTCGGTCATGACCCAGAGCTCATGACCATAGGTGAGAGTAGGAACGTAGATCGACCGGTAAATCGAGAGCTTCGCCTTTCGGCTCAGCTCCCTTTTCACCACAACAGACCGATACAGCGACCGCATCACTGCAGATGCTGCACCGATCCGCCTGTCGATCTCACGCTCCATCCTCCCTTCACTCGTGAACAGGACCCCGAGATACTTGAACTCCTCCACCTGAGGCAGGAGCACTCCACAATTATTTAATAAACCTATAAATATAAATGAGATGACTAAAGCAGATAATTTGGTTTCATGGAAAAACAAACACAGCATTCAGCAATTAAAAAAAGAGACAGTTAAAGGTATGTTAGGTGTTTAACTCTTGGCTAAAATCAAAAGAAGCAAAGAGATGTTTGTCTTACATATAGCTTCAGAATTCAATTAGAAGGTTCAATATTTGACAATATTGAAATTTTCCAACTAGTTACTGGATCAAGAAATTTAACCTGCTGTCAAACGTTTGATTTTCTAGTGCTGTTCTGAGAAAGGACAGGGTGATTCAGGAATGTTTGGTTATTGTTGATTATGAATGTGAATTAGTAATTTGATGGTTATCATATTTATGCATATTTTCTTTAATGATGGGAAGGAATAATGTAAGATAATTGATAGAGATTGCTAAGAAACATTTGAATGACATAGAATAATGTATATTGCTGAAATATTTTGTCTTAGGAAACATTTAGATAGGAATGCTTCGTCTTAAGGTAAATGTTCAATGATTAAATTTTAAAATATTGTCTTGTGACAAAAAGAGGATGTTATAGAATATTTAATCATTTTAATTAATTATCCAATAAGATTGAGTTCAGATGTGCCTGTGTTTATTTGGGATAGAACAAGAAGTGACGTGAAAGGAATCTCAAGAGATGATCCGTTTCCAGGTTCTTGCTCCCGAGTCTGCTCAGAGAAGGGCTGTTCATTTCTCTCCTTTCTTCTTTCCCTCTCTCCTCTCCCTTTCTCTCTCCATGATGCTTGCAATATGACCACATGCTTCATTGATATCAAGGTATGAGCTTAATTCATGTTTGGAATAAGGAATAAATTGCTGTTTGCGATTGTGTTCATAAATCTGTCTCATGAGTATCAATATTGTATTACACACTTATGGGAAGAATTGCTAGCATTAAAAGGATGGTTATGCCCAGAATTAATTATCTGTTACAAACAAAATTAGCTTACAAAAGCTCAGAAAATCTAAGGACTGTGGGGTCCTGGAGCTACCGAACCCTTACAACTATTTCCTCTCTTACAGACTGCAACATGTCCATCAATGGATTAATTCTAGCTCAGCCAAACTCGCCTGGCTTGACATTGAGCAGACATTTTGCAAAGACATCAAAGTAGCAGACTTTTATAAGTTCAAGAGTCAAACAACATTACTGCTTTCAGACTGTCAGGATACTTACCTCACTAACAGCCTGGTGGCAATTTTTGAAAATTACTTGTTCACCGCTTGCTCCTTGCCAACACACACCAATTTGGAACAATGCAGGCTTTCAACTAAACAAAAAGGCAGTACATTTTCCAAGGTTGCAAAATAACGGAATAACATCTCAGACATAAAATAATTTAATTAAAAGAACTGGTTTTTAATTTCGGTTTAGCAACAAGTAGATTCCTGGAATATCAAATGTGTGGGCGGTGTCTGTGTATATATGTATGTATGTATGAGAGGGTGGGTGAATGGGTGATTGAACGTTTGTGTGTGCATGTGTGGGTTGATGGGTTGGAGTATGTGTGAGATGGGTGGGTGCGTATGGGTGTGTGAGTGAGTAGGGTCCAGAGGGGGGGCAGCTGTCTCCCAGCTCTCCGCATTATCCTTAACAGGTCTCCCATGGCCCCTGATGTGGGGGGCAGTGCTGCCACTGGGAGGGTGGACCGTGCAGCCAAACGGCTGCTCCCACACACCGCATCAGCTCCCGGTACACACACTCTTCACACACACAAATTGGATCATGAGATTCCTTGTTTCCATGGGGGATCAGGCAAGCGGGGTGACCTATCGGCGATCCCGCCCTCCATCCCTCCGTCACTCAGACAGGGATCCTCAGGTGTAATCCCATCTGCCACTGACTCCAGGGCAGGGCAACCCCTGGGCCCCTTACAACGTCTGCAAGGACACACTACATTTAGGCCTGGAGGGCTAGTCTCTCTGTCCAAATCTTGGTGGGGGAAGACTGCAGATTGGTGGCCCCTCCCATCATCCACAGCGGAGAAGGCTACCCTCTCGTTTTAAATACACATTAGACATATAGGGCAGGGGGTGGGGTCTAGACATCATCCGCAAAACGACGGTGACACTCCAGGACACCATTCCTACTTTTAATACATTTTATCTCTCAAACACATCGACATATAGCTACATTACATGACAACTGGGCACGGATGTTGGGGAATGAGCGAACGACTGCCCCCACCTTTCCTCCTGGGGTGTACGGCCCACCATCGCGTGGGTGCATGTGGCCGCCGGGGTGGGCGTAGGATCGCGGGGAACGGCTGGCTACCGTCCGGGAGTGAAAGACTGAATGGGTGGGTAGATGGATGGTTGGGTGACTGGATGGGGTTGATTTAGTGGGTGGGGGGCTTGGGTTGGGGTGCGCGTGGGGTTGGGGGACTGTTGGTTGATGTGTGCATGGGGTCGGGATGTGGCTGGGGGGGGTCCTGCCGCGTCCGAAGGGGTCTCTCTCCCCGCCCGCTTCTGGTCTCTTGGGTGTCCTCCCTTTCTTGGCGGGTCCGCGGTGGGCCCGGGATAGGGGCCTACCGCTAGGGATGTGGGCATGGTGGTGTTTGTGGGTAGGGCCTCCCAGTCTTTGCCCACACTGTCGGCGGCTGCCTGACTGGCTATCTTTGGGCTGGTTGTTTCTCCTGCTGCGGCGGGCCTACTGGGGCCTGGGCTTTGCTTTCTAACATTCCCAGAAGTGGTGGGGTGGGTCTGGCTTCGGGGTCCCTAAACGGGGTCATTCTGTGGGGGGCGGGCTGGATCGCTGGGTAGCTAATGACCATTTATGGGGCCTAGCCTGAGGTAGAACCCACATTTCACTTGGGACATAGAAGGTTAGACACGTCAACCGGGGTGTTCGGTCGCTGCTAGATGCTTGAGGTTTAGGTCTCCTGTCCTGTAACACTCAATTACTTAATCCATCTGTGTTTGTCCTACAAGATCAGATCAAATATGACTCGTATGATTATGTCCACTCTCCCAGTGTGATCGATCACCTGTGATATGTATATATATATATATATATATATATATATATATATATATATATATGTATGTCACAGGTATACAAGTTTATATGCATATATATATATATATATATATATATATATATATATATATATATATATATATATATATATATATATATATATATATATATATATATATATATATATATATATATATATATATATTTGGTATGTCTGTGTGTGTGTATATTTGTTTGCATTGTTTGTTTATAATTTACATAATTTGTTTTAAGCAGAGATGGAATAAATTATACTCAAACTTCTGGAATTCAGTTATTTTGGTGTATCTCTTCGTTTTTGTTGATTTTAAAATACGTAAATTTACTTCAATAGATTTAGTTAGACTTTTAGTTAAAGTACATCTCTTAGATTCATCTTTTTATTTAAGTAAAAAGTAGAACTAATAAAAAGCATTCGATCCAATAGAAAAGGAACCCACCATTTTAAATCCCCCAGTTACCTGTCTGAATTACTTGAAGTAAATGGCTTCTGTGTTTTAGTAATAAGACTGACATGTTATTTCAAGCAAAAAAATTCATCTGCTGTATTCGGCTCATGTCATTCTCACACAAAGTTAAACAATGATGAACTGAATTTGACCGCTCACAAGCGTCAGAAAACTCTGCTTTATATTGTGGGATTTATAGTTTACCTTTTTTAAAAGTACTTATTTTATTCACTAACTTTTTACCTTCTAAATTCCGATCAAGATAAAAAACTGAAGAGTTAAATAAGAAGTTTGTGTGTAAAGGCAAGGACTCAGCAGATAAGAGGAAAGCCCTTGTTGCAACAGACCGGAAAACACCCGATTCCAGCAAAAGGAACCATCCTGTACCAGGCAGAAGAAGATGCCTCCCACTTCAATGGGGGAAAAACTCGTAGTTTTGTTTCACCACAACGAGCTTGTGAGCAGATAAAAGCTATAGGATTTTAGAAGAGAGGCAGAAGATGTTAGATCTTCTCCAGCGCGCTGAAACTGCTGTTGATTTCTCTCTGCTGAAGTCTTCATTAAAACTCGATCAGTTGGCAATCTGTCTCTTGGTCATTTTGAACATGCATTGGACGCCATAAAGTCCAACAATATCAAAAGTAGGATATTAAGGCAGTATTTATTAAACACAAAATAACAAAAAGAAATTAGAAAAATGTCCTGATTAAAAACTGATCAGGGATGATTCTGAGAAAAAAATTCACAAGAGCTTTAACTTTAAGAAATAATTCCTGAACATATTTTACATTATTTTACTCTACCTGCTTTTTTCAATTAGTATATGTTTATTATCTATTACCTAAATCTAGTAACATTTTTGCAACTCTTGAATTGGCTTTATCTCCATTAATTTTGCATGAATACACTGGTCAGAGTAATTGGAAATGAATCCACAACAGTTGAAAAACTACTCCAGCATCTCTCTGCATGGATTGTTCTCACTCTCCTGACTGTTTTGTGTTGTGTTGTGTTTTCAGAGTTTGGCTTTGTCAGGCGACAGCTGAAGGTTCTGAAGCTTCATGGCCATTCCCATGTTGCCAGTTATCTTTAGTTTTCCTTGAAGAAATGCCTGGTAAGGAAAGAAATAGAGGAAAGCAGCATTATCTTCTGATTATCCATGGAGAAATATTTAGAATCAAACATTTCATCCAATATGCTAATCCTTGTTGATTAAATTAAAAATACCAATATTTTTCTATTTTGCTTAATTACAAACGTTAAGTAATGCGAGTTTACTGAATTAATTCTAAGTGGAAAATGCTGTATTGTAAATGTGTTTGAAATTCTAAGTATACAATAAATGTTTCCTTTCATCACTTCTAATAATAACGAACAACAGATCAAAATATACCGTTTGTGGGTTAAGCTGCCCTATCATCAAATCCAGCAGATCTTTGTCAGCCATTGAGATGGTGCAGTCAGCATTTTTGCCTGGAGAAGAAGAAAGCAAAACTCTTCAGCATCTCATACTGAAGTGATAAGGTGTATCCAGTATCACATTTTACTGCCATCAAAAGAAAAAAGTAGAAAGGCAAAAAGCAAGCGCCGCCCTGCCGGTGTAGCCTTGGACAGACAATTTCACCCACATTGCCCTGTTTTACTACCTCTATTTCTAAAATATGACTTTATTCGATTGTGGTTTAACTTGAGCAATTTACTTATATAACCTGTGTTACTGTGCAACATTATTGTGTCTAGTGTTTTTTTGTACGAACACTGAGGAATACCCCTGTATCACAACAAATTCATTGTGTGTGTGCGCACATGCACACTTGGCAATAAAGATCTTTCTGATTCTGATAGCTGGGCATATACTCATGTCATGTTGTTACCTCAATGATTCAAGGAAGCTACTAATATGTTTTTTAATATGTTTACAATATAATAAAAGGAGAGGAAAGTCTTAATTGGAACCAGTACAGCCCATGTTTGAGGCTTCCAACAGTCCAACACGATTCAGATGAGGATTCTTTTGCCACAGTGTTCGGTTGACAGAAGTTGGATAAAAAGCATTTGTTTTTTTCCATTGTTGAGCATTCTTTGTGTATAGTACAAGTGGACGTGTAACTGTAAATGAAATGAAATAACCCACACCTTCATCATTCGATACCGAGCCTTTTCCGTTTTTTACATCAACAATCCACAATGCTTCACTTCCACCAGGACCATCCTTCACTTTGAAAGCAAAGACACCTCCGATCTTCTTCACAAACGCCTCTCCCTCCTATCAGAACATATAAACAACTCAGTAACGCATTTAATTATTAAGCATTTCAGTTAATGTTTAGTCTAGAGTTTCATCCAAACTTTCCTGTACAAAAAAAATCATCAAATTGTTATCAAAAGTATATTTATAGATTTTTTTAAAGCTAATAATAATTTTAAAAATAAATAGAAAAATAGTAGTAAGTGAAAGTAGAAAGCATATTTATAAATATATCCTAAATATGAATGAAAAATGCAAATCAATAAACAATGACAATTGTTTTCCATATTTTTCAAAGAATTTAAGAGATGTTTTCTCTCATTTACGAATAAGAAAATTGCATGTACAGCAATTTAGAATATTCAGTGTGAGCTATGAGGAGGGGGACAGAAGACTGGCAAAAAAATGTAAGTAATGGAAAACCTCTTGAATAGACAAAAATAATGCATACACAAAAACAGTTTACCTGTAGCATGTGTAAAAGAAAACAAAACAAAATGTGAACTTAAGCAGGAAAATTTAGATAACACAGAAAAATGTTGAACGTGACAAAATTAGGGAGGTAATGAAGACTGACATATTAAGCAAATTAACCACAAACCATGCAATGATATGGCCGGGTAGATGCTGAAAAGCAGAGCGCATGGCGAAAGAAAACAGAACAAAGCCTTGCGCTCAACAAACAGTTCACGGGAGAAACACCCAACCAATGACCCTCCACAAAAGATACAAAGCATGGTTGTGAATGCCAAGTTTTACTCAACAATCAGGATTCAATTACTAAGGTAACGAGATATAATAGTGCCTGAATTTCAACGTATTCTCACCAGTTCAAAATTGGAAAATATATACCATTATAGTGCCTCCCAAACATAATATTTTAAACTATGTATAGAAAAGGTTTAAAGTTTAAACATGCCAGCAAACAAGGAACGTGTCAGTTATGATGTCATCAGTCAGTCATAATTTTGTCACACTGACATTACTTTGTGAAGACTTTGTGAGGACCTTACGAAATGTGGTGAATATGTGGTAAAGTGTCCTATTTTAGAATTTCACTAACTTTACTGGTCCTTCACAAGCACGTGACATTAACATTGCTGTTTAGAACCAAGGGGAACATTGTAGTGCCGTGACCTCATAGTCTTTAGAATACATTTTCAGATAACATTCAAATACTTAATTTGCTTGAATATTTGTATTTAAAATCTAATATAGGGGTTTGATGTAAAAATATTACCCTGAACACTTGACAGGGGTGTGCTGTATTCCCTCCTCTTCATGTGAAAAGAATTGTTCAGAAATTTGAGGCCAATTTACTTTTACTGTTATTCACAACTGCTTAATGAATTGTAACAACACTAAAAGGTAAGTGCTCATATATAGTTGTATGCCCATGTTTTTGTCCAAACCCTTTCCGAAAGTTGACTTTTCATAATAAGCACCCTTTGAATGATCCTGGTTCTTTATACATCTCATAGCTTTACAATATCACTGATCTCAAGCTCTTAGGTGAGCCCTTAGAAACTTTTAGTTACTCATAGAGCACTGCTAATATGCAAATGCACCACCAGGTTGACTTTTTATAATAGGTTCCCTTTAACATCCATTTTCACTGAAGTATCAAAAAAACGAGGTAGAGAAAAACATTTAATTTACCTCTTGCAGCTTCTTCTCAATCTCTGTAAAGACTCCATGAGCTTTGAACCCTGAGAGATTACTGGAGCCACTTGTGGGCACTGCAGCCAACCTGGAGCCAAGAGAGATTCTGGCTTTAATATGATTGTGAAACAGCATTCTGCTTTTTAAACATTTTTTTTTGGAGTGGATTCTAAAATCACAAAATTATCATTTGTTTTAACCAACATGGGCCAGTCTCCAGTGATTGAGGGTGAGAAGATTGTGTTTCCTTTTCCAACTTTTTTGGAACATTGAAGGGTGAAACTCTTGGGTCTTTGGGGCTCCCTCTCTCATGTTTTGGATGTAAATTATGTCAAATTGTACCCTTGAGCATGATCAAACTCTTTATTTGTTTGGAATAACAGAATTGAGTGATTAATTTCTAGATTTTAATTTTTAAAGTGAAAAATCTATGTATAACTTTGTTCTGAAACTGTAAAGAAATAATTAAATTTGTGCCAATTTAGCATTTGAACAACTAACTTAGATTTACACAAGTAAACATACCATTACATTAAATATTTTAAACAGCGCAATGAAATTGAAGATTTTCTAAATGAAATCTGGACTACTATATTTTCTATCCATTTAATTGGCAAAAAGGCATGTAAAAGCTCTGAAATGAATTACAATTCAAGTAATACGCTCTAAACAATACAGTTTTTTTACCCCCAAAGTACACAGACCAGAGACTAGACCATATGAATTTCTATATGAGGGTCAAATAGAAATGCAATCTTCTGTACTTTGGATGTTGAACCCAGCCTCAGGCAGCTTAAACAAACACGTACCGAACCATTTAATTTTAATCCCCAAAATGGTTAAAACCTTGAAGATCAGCATAGAAAAAACACCCTAAGCAAACAATTAAAGTATTCAGAAGGAAAGCTAAAAAAGTAAAACAAATTAATAAATTATATTATTATTATTATTATTATTATTAATACATGTTAAGAAAAAAGGTTTTATTTCTAGTGACAATTACAGTTTAAAAATCAATCAAAGCCAAATAAAACATAAAAAATTTGCTACTTTAAAAAATATATTTTTTTATTTATATATGGCCTTTCCAGAGCTTATGGACACTTTACAAAGTTAGAAGAAAATCACAGGACAAGACAGCAAATGCGAGAAACATTTCAGCATGGAACACAAAGGCAGTTCTATGAGAGAAAAACAATGAGGGTAAATGCATTAAACATAAAGGTCAGTTGAGCAGATCAGAGAGATAACTTCTAAGCTAAGTTTTGAGTAGAGATTTAATTTCATTGATTTCAACAGAACAAAATGAGTGTGGTAAAACGAAAACTCCAATGTTTGGGAGCAATGATACTAAAAGATCTTTAAATAACATTTAACATGGATGATAAATGACACTGATAAAATTACAGATGATAAAATGTCACTAAACAAAATGTTTAAGAAAATACAATAAATAAATGCTGGAGTATTCTGAAAGAAAAGTAATACTTACAAAATTGTATTACAATATTATTATTTATTTCACATTGGTTTAGACAAACATAAAGTAAAATCAAATGCATCTGGTTTTCTAATTAAAATCAACAAAAAAATACCCTCTCATGAAAAAACGAAAAAAATGAAAAAGTTGTCGATCAGATATTTTTTTTAATAAAATACATTAGAGTAGAAGCCTACCTTGTTTCTTGAGGGAATCCCATCCTGTAGAGAGTGACCACCACAGCTCCACCAAGCCCGATGTTGTGCTGCAAGGCGACCTTTGCTCCAGGGACCTGTCGTGGGCCGGCCTGCCTCCTCAGCTGCCAGCACAGCTCGGCACATTGAGCCAGACCTGGAGGAAAAACAGTGGAGCCAGAGTTTAGCAGAGAGACAAATCAGCCGTTCACTAGATCTCTGAGTCAAACCTTCTTCAGACTCTTTAAACTGCGTTTTATTTTTATTTTTTACATTCAGACCACATTTAAACATGCCAAAGTGAAGTAGCTTTTCTTTCATTGTTGATGCAGTATACATTTTTTTCAGATCTGGAAAGAGTCAGAGTCTTTTTCATTGTGCATGTCAACCTGTTTCTAGAGATACCGAACAATAAAGTACAGGATGAAACTTTACTATATAGTAATAGAGCTCAGAGATGGCTCTTGGTTTTGACAGAGCCTCAGAGGCAGCTCTGGGGTTGTGCAAAAGACTCAAGCATAGAGGGATCAGTTGTGCCTTTAAAATAGAAACAATTTTGCTGTGTATTTTGTGAACATTAAAGAGCCGCTACTATGGATTTTGGAAAATTAACTCTCATGTGGTGTGAAACACAGCTTTAGCTTTGTGGAAGACCCAGTTAGAGTTTTATATCCAAAAGTGCTTTGTGAATGAAGTTGTTGTCTTTAATAATAAAGTCAACGAGTCGTCATAAGGGTGAATCTTTAAGTGTTACACTCAGATCGTTCAATACCTCTTACACCACCGTATTCATTCATTTAATTTATGCTTTCATGAATAGCAGGTTCTCACATCAGTTTGTTTATCAACTCATTAAGCTTTACAATAGGTCTCACTAACTATACATTTATTATGTATCTTGACATGTCTGGATACAGATGAGACAGACCATGCTCACACAAAGTCTTTTGACACTGAGAAATTGACAGTGGTTGACAAAGTAAACAAACCAAGTACTTGAGTAAAAGTAGAGATACATGAGGTAAAATATTACTCATGCAAAAGTACCCTTCAGACTTTTACTTGAGTAAAAGTACATAAGTATTTACCTTAAAATGTACTTAAGTATCCAAAGTATTATGCTTTACTATGGCTATAATATACCATTATGATTTTTGTCAACACTCATACTCAAACAATATGTGAATTGACTCTATTAACACTTAAGCCTAAAGTCTAATCAGGGGCTTGCTCTTGTAGTTACATGATTGTTCTGTGAAGCGAGAACATGAGCAACAGCAATAGAGTTGACAAATATCAGTTTGTGGCCAGCCAGAATTAATAACTTGTTTTATTATCCACGTGGAAGCAAAAACAACGTTGCATGAAATTAAGTGGGTGCTGAGGTCGCTGAATCTGGTGAGTTACACATTTTTAATTGATCAACCTGATATAAATGGATATTGTGCTGATGTTAGCTAAAGCTAAGCATGATAATTTATCAGAGGGAGAGTGCAGGAAGAAGTTGAGAGGGTTGAGGGACACTTTCTGAAGGAGAGGAGAAAGAAATGGGAGAGAAAGAGAGGGTCAGCAGCAGGTATGCTCCGGTCTCGTCATCACCACACCTCTCCTGGCGAGCTGCGCATAGTTCCACGCTGTTCTCGGAGCGGACATCCTCACTCAAGTGTGCCCGGGTTTGAAAGCGGTCAGATAGGCGTGTTTAGCGCTTGGTCTGAACGCCCTGTCAGTCTAAGCTACAGTTCGACAAAGTATAGGCCCATGTTAAGTCAATGCGAAAATGTCCCAGCATTCCCAGCGTTTACCCAGAAACCTTTATTATATTTCTTCATGTTCCTATAACTGTCAGGAAGAGCATTCCATGTATCATAGACAAGTTTCTCGGTGTTGGGATTCTTTCCATTTCACTCATTTTGTGGCTTTTGGCAAGCTGGGCTTACTGGCGAGTGGCGTCTTCAAGCTTGGCTGTCAGACGTTTGAATTTAGACATCCATAAATTTTTGTCGGCTATATCAGCCATTTCCATTTCAAGATCACCTTGATTTACTCCTGGGAATGTGCTCAACAAGGATGGGTTCATCTCCAGGGGTATAACAGGGAAAGACTGTGTCATTTTTTACCTTCGGGACTCTCAAAATCAGCTCCCAAATAATCGATAATTAATCACAATTGAGTGTGTGATCGTGATGGGCTTCTTTAAAGTCTCTGAGGGAGGGAAAGTGAGAGAGCGTGCCTCGCTGTACATCTCTGGCAAAGACAGTCAGCTTGCACTCGAATGACAAAACAGCTTCCAGCATTTTCAGTGCAGTGTTTCCCCGCACATGAAGACTTTCATTTAGCTTGTTTAGGTGGCTTGTCATATCCACCATAAAGTGCAGTTTTTTGAGCCACTCGGTATCTTCCAATTGAGGGTAGTTCAGATCTTTGCTTTTCAGGAATGTTTTCATGTGTTCTAAACAAGCCACAAAGCGACGCAAAACCTCACCCTTGGATAGCCATCGAACTTTGTTGTGTAGCAGGAGATTGGAATATTCACTGTCAACTTCATCAAGCAATGCACGGAACTGACGGTGGTTCAATGCTTTTGCAATTATCTAGCAATTATAAGGTTCATGACCACCGTACACTCCGATGGGAATGTTTGTGCACACAGTGCCTCTTGATGCAAGATGCAGTGGAATGCAACCAGATTTAGATCCAATGCTTTCTGTAGCAAAGTCACAAACCCCCTTTATGATCCTCTCTGAAATCAGGTGGTTGGTGTTTATGCCCCTGTCATTTAAACACTTTAGCACAGCCTCACATATGTCCTTCCCCCGTGTTTGAACTTTCAGTGGTATTAATTGGATAATTTCTTCTTGCTGCCCATCGGAGTTCACATACCTGTATAAAAGCGCAGTTTGCTCAATATCGGTCACATTACCGGATTCATCACAGGCAATTGAGTATGCTGGCGCAGAATTAATGTCCTTGATTTGCAGATCGGTGATGTCGCATGCCATTTTAATGGCCCTTTCCTTCACTCTCTTAGCGGAGAGAGGCATGTCTTTAATTTTTTCCATTATCTCGCTTTTGATTTGAAGTCTGCAAATATGTGTTCTGATATGTTGATAAAGGTCTCCATGTAGTCACCATCTGTGAATGGATTTCCACGCTTTTATTATCTCCCTGGTTGCAACAAAACTTTGTTGGTGTTTGGAGATGCAATCCACTTCTTAAATATATTTTTGCACTCCTCTAATTTCTCCAGAAGTAATGCAATCACACTTTTTCTCCAGGGAGCCAATGGGGCAGCGCTAAAGAGCAGCATGCGGCTCCAGAGCCGAGGGTTGCCGACCCCTGGGACAGACAGCCGCGACTCGTGCCATGACGGCCAAAACCCTGACAGTATCTTTCTCTCTCTCGTGAGAGCAGGGCAGGACTGAACTTACTTTATGAAAAGACAAATTTGAAGTATGAACTATTCTGTGTATCAGTCTGTGTATTGTGTACTGTGAACATACTAACTGTATGTTCACCTTCCAACATTTGAGTTTGTTTGAGTCTTTAATAATTTAGCTTGTTGATAAAATCAGAAAACAACCTTTAACATTGTATTAATTTCACTGATTATCACACCTATTTTAGAGCTCTTGCAGATTGTAGTGATTTGATGTCCAGCAATAATGGCTATGCTTGGATTAAAAAAATGATCTAGATTTCAATGTAATAATCGATAAACTACTCCAAAAACCAAACTTGAGAATCATACTATAAATATAATATCGACCTTTTTTGGGTGTGTATATGTGTGCGCGTGTGAGAGAGAGTAAAAAGAGAGGAGAGAAAGAGAGAGCTTAAACTGTTTTCAGGTGCTGAAAGAGGCATTTATGTCCCTAATTGATTGAGAAGCAGAGGTTGTAAGTAATTTTATACACCATTACTATGTAGTGCAGGAGCGTCACATAACCTGGGCATCCAGGTTTTTTTTTCTTTAAACCCAGAATCATTTATTTCAGAAGAAATGCTTTCAACCGGCTTCGGTAATTTTGCAGACAATATCTCAAAATTTAACCTCACTAAATGAACGAATGAAAGCAACAAGTTACAATGCTCTTTCACTGGGAAGCCCCAGGAGAATGAGAGAAGAACTTTCTACAAATCCAATTTCCCACAAAGAAAAATTAAAAGCAATTAGCATCGGCAATAATGTTGAAACATACTAAATGCATACGAGTGTGAACTCTGTGCATGTGTTTCTCCAGAGATTGATCAAATCAGTCATGAAAATACAGTGATTGGTGACACCGTTAGACATAGAGATGTATACATTAATGATTTTTGCAACCAACAGAAATCCTGTCAGGATTGAGAGTTTAGGTTGATCGTGAATGTTCTCGTGCTTTTAGAAAATAAATAGCGATGAATGTCTGGTGCATCCATCTCTTGCATTTATAAAATAAGTGTATGAAAGTATTAATTACAGAAGGGGAATGAGAGCGTGAAGGATGTGTGACGAGCGAAGCATTTAGCATGCAATTAACTTGAGTCGAACCTCAGAATGGGTTCACCGGAGAGTCACATGCAAGCCTCTCTGGAGAGAGAGAGAGAGAGAGAGAGAGAGAGAGAAGAGAGGGAGGAGAGACAGCATCATTAAAGATAATATAAAGGAAAGTGTTTTCCACTGTAGTCAAATGGCGATAATATTCTATAAACTACGTAAACAAACACAGCCCAGTCTGAAATGCATCTGATGCAAAGCATAAGAGTAACAATATCAATCAATCAAGTTTTTATATAGGGTTTTTTTTAGCAGTTGCTTTCAAAGCAGCTTCACAAAGTCCTAGTAAGGATCAGGTAGAGTAAATATTAACTCCCTATGTGAGGTCCCTGAGACTTTTGCAGGTGCTAATTACCTCCCCAGCATAAAGTACTTAAGATCCATCAACAAACAGTTCGCCAGAGAGCACCTGGAAAAAACCCCCAACTAAACAGAAGGTAACAAATGTAAAACAATGGTTAGACAGTCAAGAAACAGGTGATCAGCATCAGATGCAGGTTAAGAGAATAAGAGAGCACAGTGTAATGTGATCATATTTCTTTGTTCTTGTGAGAACTCTAGCTGCGTCATTCTGGACTACCTGTAATTTATGTAGCCGGCTAACAGTGCGTTACAATAACATATTCTGGAGTTTATGAAAGCCATGGATGCCTGCATCGTTCACTAGTCTCTCGAGGAAAATCCTGTAATATATTGAATCGCAGGCTGCACTGAGATGAATCAGAACAAGAAGAGAGATATTCCCTTGATCCCAATCAAGTAATAGATTGTTTGAAAATTTAACCAGCACATTCTCTGTGCTGTGATGTGCTCTGAATCCAGATTGATTAATAACAGATCTTAATAAAAGTTGCTACTCCGTAAGATTTGATAGCTGATATCTGTGCTATCAAAACTTTCTATAGTTGGATAACTCAAGAGGATCCAGGTGCGTTTATTTGTTTAGGGGTTTAATTACTGCATTAGGAGCTGCTTAGGAATATAACCTAGCGATAGAGATTCTATTTAATTTAGAAATGGTTCTGTAGCAATTTCTTTAGTAAATTTGCTGGCACAGGATTGAGAGAGCATGTTGTTGATTTAGATGCTGTGATTATTTTAAGCAGTTCTTTCAGATCAATATTAGAAAAATGTTGCAGCAAGTGAGGCAAAGGCATAGAATTTGAGTTAAGCAGCTTAGATTGAATATGAGTTTTTGTGGTTTTGCATCTAATAGATTTAATTTTAGATTTAAGACTCTGGACAAAATATTTTCAGATTTTATCTGGAGTGGAGGCCCAGCAAGAATTCAGAAATTATTCCTGCAACATCCTAAAAGACTAGGTGGATTTGCTTTTCCTATTATGTTCTATTAATGGGCAGCAAATATTCATAGCATCCTCTACTGAAACTCCTCGAGCTAAGGGAGAAGTCCCTTCAAATACCCGAGATATCAATATCAAATTACATAATTTACACTGATTGTTTCTTTGACTTTGGAAGGCTGTCCTTCTGTGAAAACCCTTCAATTTAAAAGTTGCTTGTGTGTGTGATTGGTTCACTGAGAGAATGGTGAGAGAGAAGCAAAACAATGGCGGGTTTGGTTAATTAAATAAACTCATTGTAGATTCAATACACAGTGAGGTGTTGATCACTCGACTCCCAGACCCAGTCTCGTGCCTCCACGTATTGTATGTTTTGATGTTTAAGTCAAGCTGTGAGGTAACTCTTGGTTCTGTTACAAAAGAACAGCTCGTTTACTTAATTTACATAATCATGTCAGCGGCATCTCAGCTCAATCTGTTCCCTTTGCATAATATGCATCTGAAAAGGGTGGCCATCTCTGTTGGGTCCTAGCATTCAAAGCAAATGGCTAGGCCTTCTCAAGAGGATCACTCAAAGGCATAGTGCAGTTCCTTACATGATCTTTAAAAAACATTAATTATATCACCATATTTTGCTTATTATTCTCAACAATGCTTGCAAGTGTGGTGACTTAACAGCCATATGAATCCTATTTCTTTAAAAGAGAAAAAATAAGTGTTTCTCTAAAGTGATTTAATATTAGTGCAATTTTGTCATAATTGGAAGCGTCTAATATTCATTGTCGCAAGATGATCATTTTAAGTGAGGTATTATGACCGAATTAAATAAACGCCTGCCAAACTTCACAGCTTTTATTGGCTGAACCCAGAAAAAAACAGATCAAAAGAGCTTTACTGTAATGCTAGTAGTAAACAAGTATCTGGCTTCCATGCTTCTTGTTACTCATTTGACCAGAAAACATCATAATACCAAGCATAAACAGGGCCCAAGGTCTTTGTTTTCTAAGAACTTGAAAACCACTGGTCATCACATCCTGCCAAAACAGAACTCACCCTTTTCACATTTCCATGATAATCAGAAACAAAGCCGTTGATCATCACAGGTCATGAATGGAAACTAGAATAAGTATTTTTTTTGGGATGGTTGGTTGTTTGGAGGCAAAGTAGCTAAACAACTCACAAAAGATTGAAAATTGGGGATTTGGCACTAGATTAAATAAGTTGTTATAATAAAAAATGGTTTCTGTTTAAAAAAATATGTATCTATTTTCTTTAATGTCTAATTGTAATTCAAATCTTAATCCTGTGTTGGTGTGGTGATAACATGTGATAACATAAACTGATGACTGTCACATCCTTCTAAGAATATATGGTGATTAGAAGTACATGCACAAAATATTTAATAGAAATATGTCACAACTAAGACCCAGGGATCAAACTCAGGTCTCTAGTTCACCAGACGACTGTTCTACCACTGATCCACAGGGAAAATAGAAATCCAGCAAGTCAGTCTCACAGATGTCAGTTCAAAAAAAGGTAGATTTGTAGACGGGTGGTTTGAAGAGATCCCATCTGTATCTTGTGTCAAGCAAGGCTGCTTTGCATCTCAACCTCATGGTGGCGTTACTGATATTTGCATTCGATCTGCTCTACTCCCCACACCACTTCAGACCTGTCTCGTGACTGTCCTTTCATTCGGTCTAAAGCCAAAGTATTGCCAGAAAGGTGAATGTACTCCTTTTTTACCAACCAAAATCCTTGACACCATTATAATGCCAGTTCATGCCAGAGAACACGCAGACAAAGTGATTGACAGGTGGTAATTTCTGTGTAACTTATATTTATTTATGTTATGTTTTTGTTATTAATAAAACAAAGACCTAGTGGGCAGGCTTCAAAATTATTTACTTATGAATTAATTACACAATACAACAATATTATTCTCATTAGACATTGGTTGACAATACCTAATCCTACTTCACAACATCCACCTAAGTAGACCACACTCTCAAGCAAGTAGGTGTATCAGTATCTTAGTCTACTATAAAAAGGTGTGAAACAATTAATCAGCCTCAAAGACCATTGACTTTGTACCCACCTGAAGAAGCCAGTCTAGTTCTGGAACATCATTGTTTGGACAGATGAGATCAAGATCAGCCTTTACCAGAATGATGGGAAGCAGAACATTTGGAGAATAATTGGAACAGCTCATGATTCAAAGCAAACCACAGCATCTGTACAACACGGTGTAGGAAATATGCTGCAATGGCTAAGTCAATCACCAGATTTCAACCCAACAGAGCATGAATTTTAGTTGCTCAAGAGAAAATTTGAGGCAAAAAGACCCATGAAAAAGCCAAGTGTCAGCTGCAGTAAAAGCCTGGCAAAAAGGAGCAAATGTCCATGACCATTTGTTTTAGACTTCAGGCAATGCCTGCAATGGTGTTGCAACAAAATATTAAGAATAAACATCTTGCTTAAGGGTATATCAAATTTGAAGCATTTGTGCAAACAGAACCACAATCACAAATGACTAATCATATGTTTTTGTTTAACCTATTTAAACCTTAAAGTTTGCCATTTCCAAAAAAATAGATAAACAGATAAAATATTGTGTCTCCTTGTGCCTTCTGAGTTTAACTTTAAATAGAAGAAAGACAAAAGAACTTAAGTGTAATGAGTCAAATTAATCCATCGTGGAGAAATTGTGAGGTGAAGTCCTAAAGAAATATTAAATATCATCCTCCAAGAAACGATTGGTATAGATATAGCCGTGATCTTGTTGTTACAATTATCAGCTGAAACGCTGCTTTTCGTGTGAATGTATGCGTGCGTGTGTTTTAGTTATTTAAGTGTTGTTTGTTTGTTTTGTAAATAAACTGTTTATTTGCTGTGATTTAAATCAGATATACTTACCTAGCTTATAATCAAGTCAATATTTTGATAATAAAACATTTTACATATAACAACCTGTAGCTATATTTTAATTCTCACCGGATTAAATTTAAGAAGGGTTTAAGGTAGTGAATTGAAACCAAGCTAAATCATGACAGGTCATTTCCATTTGTATTTCTACTTCAGTGATTTAGCTTGTCTATAAAAGTCAAAACTCATTGAGACTTACTTCAGTTCTGAGTCAGAAGTAAATAAAAAGTGCCTGTTTGTGACGTCCTTGCCAGTCTTGTCACGTGTCCAGTGATTTAAGATAATGCCATAAAAAGTTTGATGAATAGTGGATTCTCAGTCCTTGGAGATGGATGAATTCTGAAAAGGTTGGCACACATGAGGCTGTTTAGCCTCTAAGATGTGCATAGTTTAATTTTCACACTTTTGCTGTTCTAAGCTGTGGTGGGCATTGTATCGGTCTTGAACTTAACTGCACATAACAGAGCTCAGCTCTGGAAGAACAGAGTTATCTATGTTCAGGAAAAGAGGCATGTAACTGTGAGGAGTACCTTTGTCCCTTCCAGATTGTTCCAGGGAAGAGAACGGCTCCCAATCATTAAATCTCCCTGAGTTATTTAAGGGGTGCTAAAAGTTACATCGTATCAAATCATATGATACAACATATGCCTTAGAATTATACTTGAATTACAAAAACTACAAAGAAAAAACATGATGTGAAATTATAATATGAAACATAGGTGAAAAGCCATCATTCGTTTTCTTTCATTCACTCACTCAAAGCTATTTCAACGCTACGTAACTGGTTAAACTGCTATGGAAATATTTGATTATTGGGTTCTTTATAAAGTTTCTTTGTCTTGACTTATTTAAGCTTTAGTCAAAATTCCACTTCAAGTCCAAGAAAATATATGCTTTGATTTAATTAAAAAATTTATAGAAGTTTGATCAATGACATTAACAGACTTCAAGGCTCTGAAGACAACGAAATATTGTTTTGGTAAATGAGCGAGGTCAAAGGTTCCTTTACCCCGAAAAATTATTAGGTCCGCTGTCTTCTTTACAGTACTTAAGCAGGTGAGAGTGAAAGCAGGTTTGACAAATGAACAAAAGAATTACGCATTTAAACATATTGTTTAAATAAACCATAATGCCTATGAAGAACCTAAAATCTCCATTACAAGGCCTCGTATTTTGTACTCTGGTCTTGAGCTTGCTAGTTTTTAAAACAGTTTGAAACAATCTTTTTACTCTTGCAAAATCCCTCTTCTCTTTGAGAACGTGGGAAAATCTAACAAGAACAAAGAACAGCAAGTTCATTAAGTAGTAAATACATGCTAAATAGCCACATGGTGTACATGCTAATAGAACTAAGCAATTCTGCAAATTCAGTAGTTTACCAAATATGTGAATTTTTACACTTAACTATTTCAGTCTCAGAAACTATTTTATTGACACTCCCAGATATCATTACAAAATCACGATTATGAAATGCAGATAAGAAATTGAGGGAAGTTACCGTTGATCTTCCCATGACCTTCTTAAGATCCAAGTGATGCAACTTACAGCTTAAAAACGGACTTACAGAATTTTTTGAAGATGGGGAATGTTTAGGGAAACGGTAAATAAAAAGCTGGGGACATGATAAAAGTGTTTTCGTTTTTCTAAGAATGCTAAGATATTTTTGTAAATAAATCTATTTTAAACAGACTTTATATATGGATGTACATTTAAGTGAAAAAGGTTATTTTTATAAGATTTTAATCATTATATTTAATGATGAAGTGTTGTGTCAGAGACTGGGGACAATCAATACATGCTATTTTCAGTTTTTTATTTGTATTTTAAAAATAGTTTAAATGTTATAGCTTAAATTTGCAGAATAGTGTGTATGGCACTCTGCTTGGTAACAAACTGTATTTATAAAGTAATTTTCAAGCTTTTTTTACACACATCAAGTCTCAGAAATGAAAATGTCACCCATTCAGTGGAATGGCTGGTTTAGTAAATTTGTACCTGTTGCTCCAAGTGGGTGCCCTTTAGAGATGAGTCCTCCACTGGGGTTTACCACCCATTTACCACCATATGTATTATCCCCTCGATCAATCAGCTCACCTGCTTTACCTGCATGAGGATCAAACACACAAGAATTTGCCACTTTCATTATCTAATTATTCAGTTCTCTATCAAAAGAATAATGGTTACATTACTTGCAGAGTGATTATGCCACTTTCCCTTCAGTTTATGTCTGGTAACTAAAAACATCCTGGTTTGATGCAGACTCTCAGTCAGATTCCCGAAATTTCTGTTCAATATGATTATACTTACTGGTGATATTCACCTGCTTAGCATCTCTCGTATTTGGTTCCTGTTTGGCTGTGGTTTATTTTCTTGTTGTCTCTGTTCTCATCTGTAAAGCGACACACACCAAAGGATTGGAGACGCACTCATCTGTCTCACATCTGTACAGATTTCCCCTGCACAATCTGTCATGATTCCAGGCAGGTAATCTGGTTCAAATCGTCCTTTCCCTTATTAAGGGTCGAGCACCGGAGGTGCAAGAACCCTATTGTTTTTCCTCGAGTTTTCTTTTTTTTATTATTATTAATTATTATTCCGGGAATCATTGCGGGCACTTTTGGGTACCTGAACATATACGAAAAGTCACAGATTTTTGCACACGCATCAGACCCGGTTAAAAACAGTTTGTCGTCGGCAGTTGAAATTTTGTACACATATGTAAATTACCAATTTGCAACTTTTACTCATATAAACCCTTTTTCCAAAATCGACGGGAAGACGGATACTTCGCAAAAACCTCAAAAAGTGTGCATTTTCGCTCGTTTTAAACTTTGACGAACTCCTCCTAGACGAAATGTCTGATCAAGCTGAAAATTGGTGTGGTTACTCATAAGACATTAGTGAAAAAAAGTTATCAAAAGCTAAGAAGTACGTTAAATGGTCTTGGGGTGGTGCCACGGCAAATTTCACCCTTCAAAAATTTTTTATTTTGGTCTGTATCTCTGTTCAAGATAATCCACTATCAACAAAAACAGCCTGGTATGATTAGCCTTAACAGGCTCAACAAAAGCATATGCATCACTGCGACTGCGCTCCACATGTTGGCTCTACAGCGCCTCCTTACTGCCTCCTTAAATGTGACCAAAATCTTCTTTTTAGCTTTTTAGACCTATTGAACATGTTACAAAGCCCACCAAAATTTGTTCGAAGGTCATGTTCAATAAGTATAATAAATGAACACCGTCACTGATATTGTATCTTGGACGACAGCTCTGCAGCGCCCCCTTGAACGTGAAAAAAAAAGCTTAACGCGTAATGTAACGAACTCCTCCCAGGAAAATTTCCATATCGAGCTGATTTTTGGACTGGTGACTCTTAAGGCATTTGGGACATAAAGTTATCAAAAACGTAGAAGTTTGTCACATGGTCTTGCTGTGGCACCTTAATGAACTTGACCTTTTTTTAAATGTGTATGGCTAAATGGATTTGTTACTGTAGCACTCGCATACTTTATCCAAACAATATGAAAAAATTATGGAGTTACGAGCCTACCCTTCTGACCAAGTTGCTATTATAGCGCCACCTACTTCCTGTGTATATTTGTGGCTGTATCTCCGACATACTTCATCCAACATACGTGAAAAAACTAAAGCATGAAAATCTTGATATTCTGAACAGATTGATATACTAATCTTATGATACTGATTCTTCTGATTCTTGTTTTTATACGAGTTGTTTGTGTAACAATAAGGATCGTCTTCATGTTTAAAGATTTGTAACGTTGGATACTAGGTAAAGTGCCTTTTCACCTCGTTTCGAGCTCTCGACGACGACAAGTGAAAAAACTCGAAAAAGGCCGGGAGCCGGTGCCTTCGCTTTGGCGGATGCATCGTGCAAGACCCCTTCCATCGCTGCTTGCAGCTTTAATATGTATTTATATTTATATTACCTGGTGAAATAACAAATTATTTGGAGAGACGAACATTCTGCATTTGAGTCCTACTTCTAGACACGCCTAACACAATCATTTAACTTTGGAAAAGTGCTGGTTTACCACTCTTCTGGCACAGATCTTGCTGGCACTGTGATCCTCATCTTCATTGAGAAGAATAACTAGAAGCACTTATCTGATCTAGTTAGGTATGGGATGATAACCGGTTTCAATGTTTACTGCAGTTTGAAAAAGTCGGTTTCAAAAAAGTAATAAAAAAAGGTTTTGTAACTGTGCAAGTATTCTGCAGTCAGTAAAACTGAAATTTAAGTTCAGACTGGTCAAAGGAAGTGAACACCAACAGCTGTGTCCCCGTCAAGGAAGATCAAGTCAGCGGTGTGGTAATTTAGTTGGATACTAACAAATTTCTGATGGCCAAGACTTGGAAGAGAAAGGTCAACTGACATGCAAATCATGTTTAAAAATAGTCACTGTTAAATGATGCAAAACACCAAATATGATTTCTCATCTACGGGAGTACCATCTTGGACTCTTCGCTAAAATCAAGATGAGTTGTTAACCTAAAGATTGCTTGAAATGAACTTGATATTTTTAGCAGTATTATTTGTTTTTACACACAAAAAAGTAGTTGTTTTGGTTAAATCTAGAATTAGGGCAAGAGATTAGCTGATTTTACTGATTAAATCGAGAGACTGGTTCACATCTATTTGTTTGAATGAGAATTCTTTCTCTTGAAGGTTAAATGTTAATAAAATGAGCTCAGCCCTCCTCACTCACATTTTATCAGCAAAACAACTTGTACATGACACCGACATTTGTGAGGAAACTGTGACACTCGCATGCTCGACTGCAGATGTGATTCTGTCAGCACACGCTCACTGAAATATATTCAGATCAGCTCTTCACAAACTGGATTTTCATTCACAACGATAGACAGGGTTCGTACGGTCATGAAAAACCTGGAAAAATCATGGAATTTTACAATGGCAATTTCCAGGCCTGGAAAAGTTTTGGAAAAATAAATTAACACACAAAGTTTTGGAAAAGTCATGGAAATTTGTTTCACAATCTCTGTATATTCTACTGTAGTTGATAATACTGATTAAATTACAATAGTTACCGTTCTCACGATCGGTCACGTGACGTGCTCTGCGCGGGGGGAATGACTCGCAGTTTCAGCTATTATGTAGTAAACTCGCGCAATGCCAGGGAAATGCAGGTTTAAGAATGTATGGCTTCATGATGAAAAGTATAAGGGGTGGCTTAAGAAAGATCAGGACCCAGGATGTGCAAAATGTACACAGTGCCGTAAACCGTTTGACATTTCGAACATGGGAGAGGCAGCGCTGTCTAGTCATGCTAAAGGTGTGAAGCATCAGTCTGCAGTTGCGTGCTCGACAGCTCCCTACCCGATCGCTGACTTTTTCACCCGTGTGACTGACGTGACACCCGCTCCCAGCTGCAGTGCTTCCCTCTCATCCGCTGTAAAACAAAGGTCCGTTTTAAATGCTGTATCCAGAAACGAAACCCTAACTGCAGAGGTACTGTGGGCGCTAAAGGTGATTAATTCACACTATTCATACAAGTCTTGTGAAGACACAAGCCAGCTCTTTAAGACTATGTTCCCAGACAGCAAGATAGCGGCGAGCTTTGCCTGCGGCGAACGCAAGTGCTCATATTTATGCACTTTTGGACTGGCTCCTTATTTTAAGAAACTGACTTTGGCAGATGTATCGAAGCAAAGCGTTTATGAGTTTATGAGGCCATTCATCAGCTCAAGACATCGCCGAAAAAATGAATAACTTGCTTTCAGAGATAGGATTCAAGAATATTCTCCAGATCTCAATGGACGGACCAAACGTCAACTGGAAAGTATTCGAAATACTCCAGAAGCAAGTGCAAAAAGATGCGGGAAAGTCCCTAATTAACATCGGTTCCTGCGGTTTGCACATACTGCACAATGCGTTCAGAGATGGATGTAAATCCACCGGATGGGAAGTTGAACGTGGACTTTCTTGCTTGTATTGGCTGTTCCATGATTGCCCTGCACGTCACGAAGATTTTATGACGGCAACCGGTTGTAAAACTCCCATGCTTAAATTTTGTAAGCACCGGTGGATTGAGAATTTCAACGTTTCAGAAAGAGGATTGCTACTCTGGCCACATGTCAAACAATACATCGAGATGGTAGAGAGAGGTGAACTACCCAATCCAAAAGTAAAGTCATTTGAAGAGGTGAAGATGCACTGTGCTGATCCTCTCTTCCCAGTGAAAGTGGGAATATTCAACAGCATTGCGAGAGAAATCGACCCCTTCCTCACCATGTATCAGTCTGACCAACCAATGCTGCCCTTTCTCTCCGGTGATATGTACAAACTCATTAAAGGTAAGGATATTTTTTTTCATTGTGTGATTGCTAGTAATGTTTAAATACACTGCAGTAAAAACATTCAGAAATGCATGCAAAAACTAAAATTACATTTATGACGTTTTATATTATATATTCTATAGCCAGATTTTGAATATGTTTAAACATTTTTAAAATAGCACGTTTTTGTGTTTAGAAATGTCAGGTGCAGGGCATTGAGATAAATAAAATCCTGTCTAGTAGAGACGCTTTTTTTTTGAGTTTTGAGCGACACCTACTGATCAGACGGCAAATGTTTTTTTTAACTGAGGGAGGCGCTGCACGATCACGTGTTATAATTATATATTTACATTAAAATAAAAGTTACATTAATATGTTTATTACCATTACTGTTTAGACAATTTTATTGGTTTGCTTTTAGCTAACAGTTCATGTAATGTTTATTCTTACAGTTTAATAAATTCATGGATAGATAATAAGTTAAAATATAAGTTGTTTTTAGCTCAAGATAAATTAGCTAATTTAATTTGGCTTGTAAATTTGCAAATTAAGTTATAAAACTGAAGAATAAAATCACTTCATTATTTTTCACAGGCATCATGGGGCGATTTCTGAAAGAAAAGCATCTGGAAGAGGCCACATCCACTCTAAAGCTCATCAATGTACCTTTTCAAGACACCAGTCTCCACAAGGACAGTTCTCGAGTCGATGTTGGGTTTGCAGCAGAAGCCACCCTGAACCAACTCAAGTCTTCCAAAAAAATTTCAGATAGGCAGAGACTAGAAATTAAGATGGACTGCAAGAAACTCTTGATCACACTCCTTGAGAAGTTGCTGAAAAAGGCTCCAGTGCATCACACGTTAGTGAGATGCATGCAGTGCCTTGACCCGAGAATGATGGCTGAAAGTAAGGAACTCTGCATAACTCAAATGAGAAGGATGTTGCACATACTTGTTGAAGCTAACCATGTAAATGAGGCAATGTGCGACGATGTCCTAAGAGAGTTTAGAGAGTTTTGTGATTTGGCTGCTCTTCAGGTAAAGTTCAGGGAATTTGACCCCAAAACCGCTCGAGTGGACTCCCTGCTGTATGAGACAATGGGAACAAAACCATCACTTTCCAGAGTGTGGAATGTGGTCAAGATTCTTCTTGTCTTATCAAATGGGCAGGCAAGCGTTGAAAGAGGTTTTTCAATTAACAAAGAATTAATTGTTGAGAATCAGAGAGAAAGATCTCTGGTGGCTCAGAGGCTCATCGTTGACCATGTCAGATCTGTAGGGGGCATAACCAAGGTGGAAATCACAAAGGAGCTGCTGCTTTCAGCTGCAGGAGCCAGGCAGAAGTACCATGGGTACCTGGATGAAGAAAAGAGAAAGAAAGAACAACAAGCTGTTGACTTAAAGAGGAAGGCCTTCACAGATGAGCTGGAAGATTTAAAAAAAGAGGGCTAGGATAGAGGTGGACATTTGTGCTCTTGAGAAATCAGCGGATGAATATGCTGAGAAGGCTGAATCTTCAGGCAATCTGACCTTTATATGCAAATCCAACAGTTTTCGCCGTACTGCAAAAGAAAAGAAAGCTTCTCTGCTTAAAATTGAAAAACAGATTGATGAGAAGCTTTCAGAAATGAAAAAATAAATGGTGTTGACTTTTTTTTTTGTAGGATGCTGAAATCAAAAAGATTAAGTTAACTTGTTAAAGACCATTATCCAGCAGGGTTAATTTTTGGCAGATTTTTGGTGGTTAAGAACTATTGCTGGACACTTTTATTTATTTTTTTAGTTTAACATTGTTGCTTTCCGTTGATTTATGTTACCTATCTCCCATTTATTATGTTAATCCATTTCTTAGCAGTTCTCAGGGTTTGAACTTTGATGTTATGTTTTTTTTATTATTTATTTTTTTCAACTGTTACTGAACAAGTGTTATTTAAATAAATGGTTATTTCGTATTCTAGACTACAAAGCTTGTCATTTATTTTAGTAAAATATGATTTGGTGAAACATGGATTTTCTTTATTTTTAACACGTATACATAGACAGTTCACAAAACATTAGGTCATGAATATTTACTTAAAGTCATGGAAAAGTCATGGAATGTGATTAGTAAAAATGTGTACGAACCCTGGATAGATCATTACCGGGAGGAGAAATAAAGATTGCATCAAAAAAATTACCCAGAGGTGTTTCAATCTCTTATTTAGTGCAAACTCAGCTGCTTCATTATACATCCAATATTCTTGTCTAAGTGTCAAAAGGAGCTAAACTGCAGTTTGATTATGTCCCAGCAGCAGAAGCAGAATTATGAGACTGTATGTTACTGTAAGCAAATAAAGAGAAAACATAGACCTCTGAACTGAGCCTAAGATATTTCTGAATTTTTGATTTGATTAGTGATTGCATTATTTTCATTTAGAAGGATTTTTTTGCTAATTTTATTTATGTTGAGCAATAAGCTTACACAAAGGACTGCAATTCAGTTTAATTTATTAATTAGGTCCTTCTACGTCGGCTATACAGATAGTCTAGCGTTAAGACCACTAGAGTCTAGCTAGAACTGGACATATTCTATCTTCCATGCATTTTTACAGCTTGTAAAGACTTGTTTTGAGAGTTTTTGTTTATTTTTAAGATCCCACAACATTTGTTATCAGCTATACATTTTTTCTAATTTTAAGAGTTCTTGTCAAGTCAAATTTGCTTACCAAATTGTCAGATTTTTTTTTGCTTGATACAGGAAAAGTTTAACTTTATTTGAGTTTTTTTTTTCTTCTTGTTCCAAGAGTGCATTTTTTGCAGTGTGAAGCTAATATTTACATCTCAAATTACGAAAACACTTTCTCTCCCACCCTCAGGACTATAACTTTGTGACATAACTTGTAAAAGTCTATTTTCCTCACCCTCAGGACAGAGTCCCAGAGCTTCATAGGTGATGAGCTCATTGGCAGAGAAACAGTCGTGTAGCTCGATAACCTCCACATCCGTTGGCTTCACACCGGAGCTGTCATAACACCTCTGAGCTGCAAGGCGGGTCATGTCAAAACCAACCTTTAGGGAAGAATGTACTGTAAATAATAAAAAGTGATGAACATAAATGCTCTCTAGGTGCTAGTATTTAGCTTGTGTTCCAGTGGATTTAAGTTTTTTTTACCTCGCCTTTCATGACACTTAAAGACAACGAACACAAAAGAAATGGTACAATAAAAACATAGAGAAAGATGTGTACAAGCATTACATAGAGATATTCAAAAAGCAAATCTATTGTGTGACGTTACTGTTATATGGATAATATTGGCACCTTATTTTAATAAACATTATTAAGCATTTTTGTGAAATATATTACTATTTCTGACCTATATATGTACTCGACATAAATACTAATCGTAAATAAACTTTTTGTTTTTAATTATTGTGAATGATTACATACGAGTCACATTTGTGGCTCTATTTCTTGACACTGGCACAACATTGTTCCTGCATTAAGCAGTGCATTGGAAATACTTTGTCTGAAAGTGCAGGTCCAACCACACTTTGACTGAAGTGATGTACAACCCTTTACCGCATATAAACTAGTGCTGTCATTTAAAAAAAACCTAGTTAATCGCATAATTTAAAAAAATTAATCTCGATTAAGCGCAATGACAAGACTGTAAAATGTAAATAATTAATATAAATTGAAGACAAAGAGACACTATTTGATGATTGTTTATTAATTTTTTTTGTTTAACTTGCAACATAGGTCTTGTCATAAAAACAACATACCTGCAATAAACTATCAATATCCTCCAAATTAACTTTTTACTTCTCTGGCTGTTAGTTTGTGGTCTCTTTAGACTCATGTTTTCAATTGCAGTAGCAGAGAACACAAGCCAGACGAGCTTCAACTTCCAAGGCATGCAGACGCTAACCGCTCTTCTCTCTCCTAGACAGCAGCTGAGACCCAGGAACACCCCTTTCGAGGCACTCCATCTCATCACTGCACCGGACCAGAGCACGAGCACAATCGGGAACGAGCACGAAAACCACACCGCCACTGAAGATCACACTGTTGTTTTATTAATAAATCCACCCTCTGGGCATCTTTATTCACAAATCCTTGTCGTCTTATTCTTCACCCCGTTAAAACTGGTGGAGAATATGAGTGGACTAGTGAAGGATCACACACAAGAGATCACCACCCGGAAACACTCCTAAACTAACAGTGTTTTTTTTCTTCATATTCCCTTGGTTTTCCGGATCGTCAATCGAGTGCGGCAGGTGCGCCTCTCTAGCGAATTGGAAGAACTGCTCCAGCGTCTAGCCGAAGTTAGTATAATACAGCACTAAGTCTGTGAACACCTGGCCAGGCAACAGGACGAGGCGGACTGAAGAAGTGCCGACTTACACGGCACCGGCGCCCATCGAATCCTGTTGCCTGATGTCAGAACACATGCCGCACGACTGTTACAGAATCTCACTCCGCACGACAATTGTGGAGTCATACCTCCAGCTCTTCGAGGGTCGTCATGGACTGAATGGTGCGAGCTCTCCCCCATACACAGCGCCAAGCGGTGAGTATGAGGAACCCCGGTACACTCTGGGACGTGGTGGAGGCGACAGAGCTGGCGGAGGCGGCTCAACACCGGGAGCCTAGAGAGAGTGTGCTGCCGTACCCCCGGAGGGTGGTCCACGAACAGCGAGCGCCAAGGGGCAGCCGGCGACACGAGAGCAGGACACAAGAGCAGACCAGCGGCTCCCTTCCCAGCAGACGAACCCATGCCCTCGGAACCTAACTCACCTCTGACGAAGAAGTGGCTGGCGGGTTGCAGTATGCATTAACACCTGCCAGCGGGCGCTCCGGAAATGGCGGTGAGGATCCACGGCCAGGTCTACCAGACTCTGCTGGATTCGGAAAGCGCAGTCAGCCTCATCCGCCGCGATATCCTCCCACCTCGGTCAGGTACGCATGCAGTGCTGCCGATAACCTGTGTGCACGGAGACACCCGACAAGTCAAAGCTCGGCAAATCCGGAGAAACTTGGCTGATCGAGGTGGGATTAATAGAAAAATGACCCATACCGGTGTTAATTGGCAGGAACTTCCCAGGGTTTGAGCGCCTCCTCACCGCCGCTACACACCGATCCATCACCCCAGAAGGGAGCCGCCGCTCCAGGAGACAGAGACGCAGAAACACCAGCAAGTCTGCCGTGTTGATCACGGATAGTGGGGGAGATGGTGAGTCCGCCCCCTCTATGGCTAACCTATTTTATGAGGTTTTCCAACAGGTGACGAGAGGGGGGTCCTTCAGCAGTGAACAACACCAAGATGACAGACTTAAGTACTGTTGGTCTCAAGTGCGTGTGGCTGAAGGACAGGACATCCAACCAGGGCCCCATCTTCTCCCGCACTTCATAATAAAGTATGGTCTGCTGTATTGTGTCGCTGAGCGGAGGGGGGAGGTAAAGCATCTCCTCGTGGTCCCAAAGGCAAAGACGGAGACAGTGATGGAACTGGCGCACGCACACCCGATGGCTGGCCACCTAGGAGCAGCGAACACCACCCAGCCGATCCGCGACCGGTTCCACTGGACGGGCCTCGATGGAGAGGTGAAGGCTTTCTGCCTTTTCTACGGAAAGCCACCGCCAAAAACATAGCACAAGAACTCTTTCTGCTATTCAGATGGGTAGGCATTCCCAGCCAGATCCTGACTGACCAGGGGACTCTGTTTATGTCTCGGCTCACGGCTGCTGAAGGTAAAGCAACTCCGCACCTCAGTGTACCACCCCCAGACCGATGGCCTCGTGGAACGGTTCAACCAGACGCTGAAGCAGATGCTCAATAGGGTGGCAGCCGACGACAGAAGGGATTGGGACCAAATGCTGCCATATGTCCTGTTCAGCATCAGAGAGGTCCCACAAGCGTCTACAGGATTCACCCCTTTTGAGCTGCTGTTTGGCCGTCAGCTCCGAGGCCTGCTGGATGTGGCCGCTACGCTTGGGAGTAGCAGCTGGTAGCGCTCCGCTCTGTGGTTGAGCATGTCGCCCAGATGCGTGAGAAGATCAAGCGAATCATGCCATTGGTCCTGGAACATCTTGTGAAGGCACAGCGGACCCAACAACACCACTTCAACCGGGCAGCCAAACCCCGGCAGTTCCAACCAGGGGAGCAAGTGATGGTGTTGGTCCCCACCTCCGCATGCAAATTCCTGGCCAAATGGCAAGGACCATATACCATCATCGAAAAAGTGGCAACCGTAAACTACAAAGTGAGAAAACCTGGAAGACGACAGCTGGAACAAATTTACCACATTAACCCCCTGAAGAAATGGGTGGGGACCTGTGACCAACTCGCTCCCCTCGTCTCCATCTCCCCGGTGGTGGTCGACACCAACCCCGACATATCGGCTGCCCAGAAGAAGGAGCTGCAGCACCTGGTCAGTCAGTTTGATGATGTGTTCTCCCATCTCCCCAGGCAGACTAAAGTGGTACAACACTCCATCAGGACGCCACCCGGAGTCACCATCCGGCAGTGGCCCTATAGAGTTCCGGAAGCCCGTCGGCAGGCGATAGAGAAGAAAATTAAACAAATGCTTAAGTTGGGGGTCATCAAACCATCCCAGAGCCCGTGATCCAGCCCGATTGTCATGGTTACGAAACCGGATAGCACCCTACGCTTCTGCAATGACTTCAGACGCCTGAACGAATTGTCCGAATTCGACGGCGACCCCATGCCCCGAGTAGATGAGCTCCTGGATCGCCTGGGGAGAGCCCGATACATCTCCACCCTGGACCTAACAAAGGGGTACTGGCAGGTCCCGCTCTCCTCAGAGGATAAGGCGAAGATGGCCTTCTCGACACCTTCTGGCCATTGGCAGTACTGCCGTCTTCCCTTCGGTCTCCATGGGGCTCCCGCGACATTCCAGAGGATGGTGGACATCTTGCTCCACCCCCACCAGGCCTATGCCGCCACCTATCCTGATGATGTTGTGATGCTTTCGGACACATGGGAAGACCATCTGAACCATCTGCGGAGGGTGCTCACGGAGCTCCGGCAGGCAGGGTTGACTGCCAACCCCCGAAAATGGCTCTATTCGACGCCTAGTACCTGGGGTTCAGAGTGGGTCGAGGGATGAACCGGCCCCAGGAGAGGAAGGTGGCATCCATCCAGGAGGACCCTTGGCCCAGCACAGAGACCCAGGTACGTTCCTTCTTGGGGTTGGGCGGGATATTATCGCTGCTTCATCCCCAACGTTTCCTCCCTAGCCGCCCCCCTGACAGACCTAACCAGGAAGGGGCAGCCGGAAAAGGTGGCCTGGAGTCCGGAGCTGGAGAAGGAGAAGCAGTATCAAGACGGCCCTCACCACCGAGCCAGTGTTGCGAGCGCCGGTCTTTAGCTGCCCCTTCCTGCTACAAACAGACGCTTGTAGAAGGACACAGGGTTGGGAGCCATTCTGTCACAAGTCCAGGAAGGTGAGGAACACCCTGTAATCTACATCAGCAGGAAGCTAAGCCCAGCCGAGACTTGGTACGTAGCAGTCGAGAAGGAAGCCCTGGCCGTCAAGTGGGCAGTCCTGGAGCTAAAGTACTACCTTCTGGGCCGGCGGTTCACCCTCCTCACGGACCTCGCACCCCTCCAGTGGATGTCCAGAGCCAAAGACACCAACAATCGGGTTTTTGGCTCACCCTCTGGGCATAATTATTCACAAATCCTTGTCGTCTGATTCTTCACCCCGTTACAATATATATATATATATATATATATATATATATATATATATATTATATATATATATATATATATATATATATATATTTTTTTTTTTTTTTTTTTTATATACATACACACACAATTCCACACGTGTTAATTCATAGTTTTGATGTCTTCAGTGTGAATCTACCATTTTAAATTTTTATAGTCATGAAAAAAAAAAAAAAAAAAAAAAAACAATACTTTTTGAATGAGGTGTGTCCAAACTTTTGTTCTTTGCTGTAAATATATATACGGCACCAATTTAGAGGGAGTACCTATCAGCACTCTCTCTCATTCGTGTGCGCAGCTATTTCCTTCTTTCTCTCTTGAATTAAAACTTCGGTTATTGGTGAAAATGTATCAAATAAAGACATACAGTCTTTATTACAAATGTTAGGGTCCAGTTCTAGCAACTGGGAGAGCAAGCAATAAAGCACAAAATAGCCAAGACCGGTGAGTAAAAATCACAGGAGAGAAAGTGTAGTACTTGTTTAAGTGTTATGCAGTCAAATTTGCAGTTGAGTATAAACTCTGACTGAGAGTTTATCATGAACATATTCTATCATGCTTTAGGTAGCAGGCTCCACAACTAATCTACCTGAGAACACCTCAGAATTAAACACAAAACACTGAGTGAAACATGAGTTTGAAGTGAAACCTCAGCAAGTAAATCTAGTGGAAAGGAAAAAAATATTTTTTTTTCATGTTTGACATTGTCAAAAATCAAGAAAGAACTTTATGAGCACCCTCTCTTCCTGGCCTGCTTCTGTTCAGACGAGTTTGTTTGCTCTTCTTGGCTGTGCTTTCACTATCTCTTAAATTTCTATAACTTTTCGCTTAAGTAAAGTGCTCAGAAAAGAGATCTTGGAATTTGGAAGAGAAACAGTTTTTTAGCCATTTACATTCCAGAAGGAAGAAAATCTAGTCAGAGTCTACCTACAAGCCATAAACACAAACATCAGGAAGTCAGTGAGTTCCAACCTGTAACCTGCTACATTACGCGTAAAACATTTAACACTAAAGAGATTGACGGTGTTTACATTGAGAAGTGGCAAATACAGGGAGCTGTGCGAGGTCAGCTGCCGGAACCAGAGCCACTGGAACTAGCTTCCTTCATCCCAGACCCTCAATCGATCAGAAAATTTACTGTACAGTTTTATAACAGGTTTGGAGCACGAGTGACTGTAGACACTAATCAATATGTCAAGAACCATCAGATTAGCAGACAGCAAATATTGAAGCAAGAAGTGTTTCAGGGTCAAGCAGACCCCATCGTTTAGTGGAGCCCAGGACCAAAATAATGGGGAACTCATCATTAGGCAACATCAGGAGTAAAATAACTCCTACGTACTGTTTTCCTCAAGCAACATATTCTAATATAAACAAAAAACACCCTGACCAAGCATAAGACAAGACAAAATGTTATTCATTGTTGGGAGAAATTAAGCTAAGAAAGGACAGTCAAAACTCTTGAAGAAGGAGTTTTTTGGATCTGTTTGAAACCATGAAAAGCTTGAATGTGGAAGTTTTCCTTGGTGGTCTATTACCATGGACATGAACAAATCGTTTCTCACAGCTACTCTGGCTAAATACATGGCTTCAAAAACCTGCTGCTCTAAGGAACTGAATTTCATAGACTTCATTCATCTTCATCTTCATGTCGGCTTTCTTGCCTTTCGGGGTCGCCACAGTATGGATACTGGATTCTTCACACCATGAATCCAGTTCTGATCATAATCCTGCTGATCGTCGTTTGCCTGGCTTGTTTCCTGCAATGCATCTCATCCCTCTTGAAAAGAGCAATCACTTCTGTCATTACGATGGAAGGATACAAGATGGTGAAAGAACGGATGAGGAATGGAATGCACCATTTGTTAATGTTGAGGAAATGGCCATCAATGTCTAAAGGTCTAAAAGGGTGATGTTCTTGTAACCTCTCCCTTTAAAGTCATTGGGGGGTTGGGGTGGGGGGGGGGGGGGGGGTGGGGGGGTTCCAAGAATCAACATCTGAGGATTATGTGACAATAAAATAAAGACTGATTTTTGCATGCTATTGTTTATACGTTTTGAATGTTCAGAGATTGTAATATCAATACAGCACATTGCAAACAGAGTAGGGAAAGTTGGTGGATATGAATTGGTCTTTTACTTTCTGCGAAAAAAAAAAACTAAACATAGCAGGAAGATGTTTGGCCTTCATTTTAACCCTGGGTAGAACCTGAAGAATGGAATTTCAACCGTATTTGAGCTATTGCCTCAGCTAGAGTAAACTGGTTAAGAGAATTTTATTCTTAGACGGTTGAAAAGCTTTCCTTCTGGTGCTGATCTGGGAAAGAGGGTTTTTTTTTACAGATAAGAATGTTCAGTATTTAGCCTTGTAGAAATGTCTAGTTATTATAACCTTCATAGAACTGTTTAGTTTTTTTTATTTATAATGCGTGTTTCCAGAGATGTGTTTAGTTAGTAGTTTTACTTAGATGTGCTAAGTAGGTAACTTCCCTTCATTATTAGATGTGGTGTGTTTTGACTGTGCCTTATTCATATCATGATGGGGTTTATATTGTATAGAGGAAAAGATTAAGTGAGGTAATTAATGAAGGTTTTGTTAAAACCATATGAGTGACAATTTTGGATCAACAGATACATTTCTTATAATATTTCCTTTACAATATAACCTAATCATATATCTACCTCTTATTTACTTGTTTTATAATCAAATTTTTTTTCCCTAACTCATGTTACTTATTTTTATAATGATTAAATGTCTTTAAAGGTAATCGTCATGTGACAAACAGGAAGGAAATGTACTAGAAATTTTAAGTCACTATAATGAGTATTAGTAATTATGAGTAGTAAATATCTATTTTGGCATTTTAGTATCATATTGAATGTGTGTTAACGGTTTTGTCAGCCTTAGAGGGAGGTGACTGGTGGAGTGGGTGGAGTGTCCGGGAAGCGATAGGCCTGTCCTTTGAGGGCATAAATTCGGGTGGACAGAGACTTTCCCTTCTCTTTCTAGCTTTCCTTCCTTCTCCACCTTACGAGTTGCTCCTTTAGCTTCAACTTATATATATATATATGTATAATTTCAGTGTTTTGTTTAAATGAGAAGTGCTGTTCTGTACCCTGCCTCCGGAGTGATTTCTACGAGAGAGAGAGAATTTAATATTCTACTACAATATAAAACACTGCATTTGTTAACAGTACATATCAACCATGAACACAAAAAAGTATTAAGCATTCAACATTAAGATACAATGACAACAGTGTTGTTGATCACCCTTTGTATCCAGTGCATTGAAGTCTGGTTGTAATTCTGTTGTGGTAATTGTCAGAACAGATCCGAGGTGTTCATCACTCATCGGGGATCTGGGATCTTTGTTGGTATTCATCCCACTAAAAGCTTGTTCACACACATATGTAGAGCCAAACAACACCAGCATCCTCTGTTCAGGGAGTTATCCTTTAACACTATGTTCCAACTTCAAATCCTGTGGCACCATTTTCGGATCTTGTGAGAAGGGACATGACACCAGCTGAAGGCCCCTTTCAATTTTTACAAAATCACAAAACCGACAGAACTCCTTATGCAGGTTATCCAGAGATTTCCTATTTTTCATCAAATATTGTGGGGCCTCTTTTAACATAGCCAGTGTGGGGAAATGAGCAAATGACTTGTCTGACATTTGCGTTGAGAAAAAAACCCCAGCTTGGTTTCTCTGACCTTTGCTTGCATTTCATGCTGGTGTTTCTCTTGTAACTTCACATTCAGCTCATTCATGTGTCAGTATGTACACAGTAAAAGCTAAATCTGTGCCTTTCAGCTCAGGAAAAATGTCAGTATTCTCCATCGCTCCAAAAAGGAAAAAAATTCTTGTTTGAGCTTCCACACATTGACATACTTTTCCCAAACTTAACCAGAGGACAATAGATCAGTGTGTGATCAGTGACAGTTTTTTTTTTTTCTCAAGAAAATGTGTAAACTGACGAGGGTGACAAATTTCCCTCGCTCGAAAAAAGTTTCACAACTGACTTCACTATGTGGTCAAGATGCAACACGGATTTACACAGTGATTTCCGGTGAATTAGAAAGTGTAGGAAAATGTCTTCCTGCTCAGGCTTGTCCTTTGTCTTCCTATCCTGAATTCTCTTGAGCATCCCCAGGATTTTCAGCTTTGGTGATCCATCTGTGATAACTTTGCTGAGCTTACTACAAGGTTACTTGTGCCTATGTGTGACCGCTGACACACTGTTTAATAAATCCTTTTCCTTTCAGGGAGTCCATATTCAAAAACTCCGTTAACACAAAATTGTCATTAATCCCTCTGATAAAAATTAAAAGCTGAGCGGTGCACTTTATATCATTGCCAAAAAATATTATGTAAATGACTCCACTTTTTTTGTTTAGCTTGCTAGTTAAGGGTTTGTCAATTACTTCAATACGACGAGTTACTGACCTGCGTGATAAGCTAATTTTTTCTTGCTCTCAGTGCATAAAATACTTGCTGTCTCTACCATGCACTCTTTAGCCCTTGTGTGGTGTTCATATTATTGTTACTCAGCGATGTTTGCGGGTCTGGTGGAGCCATTGATTTTTAATCCCAATCAAGACATTTTATGTAAAGATATTTACATTTACCAGGAAACAAGTAATTAAACAAGTGGTTAAACAGCAATTATACTTTATTAAAAAAATTTTAACCTTAATTCTTCACATTTAGAATTTAAACTGTGTGGTAGAATTTTTTGCTATTATCGTTACTTTGGCAAGGTTGTTGGGTATGCTTGCCCCATTGCATTTTGGGCCTTTTAATTCACACAATCATACAATTTTATACTAAAATCACATGTTTATGTGTGATTTATGTTTGAGTGGAAAGACAGTATAAAGGTAAAGAATCTACTATTTTCAAACTTTTACATGCTACACCTTGAGTGTAATAATAATAATGTCTAGGGGGGATACAGTGTGGGGTCATAAAAAGTGTGTTCTGATCGATGTTTTTCATTGAAAATGAGCCAAGGCCAGTGAATCTCAGTTTCAAATAATAATTGCTTGCATATTTTTCTTTTGATGAAAACTGAAAATGGTTCCCACATACCCAAACAACATACAAGAGTTAAAAAATCTCCCCTTTGGAGAAAGACTTGCTGCCTTTTGCGAGTTTGACTGCCAGTAAATAACTTGTCTTCATACTTGCCTCTTGGATGGAAGTTACATGAATAAAGGAGCCTGCAAGCTAGCTACCACCCTGTTAGCGGTAGCTGTACATTCTTGTTGCTGACGTAATTAGCATGCTCGGTGGAAAACGGCTGATGGTTTCTTGACAAATAAGTAATTGCCCCACCAGGTATATACCAGTAATTTCAAGTCAAAATGAAATAGATGCAATAATTCACATTTTGCCCACCCCTGCCTTAGAAACTTGAGTTGGTGAGTAAGCCTCTAAGATGCGTGTAGGCTCATCTTCCCACTTTACATTTAAGAGCGCATGGTAGGCCTTGGCGGCCACATGTAACAGGTCATACATGTTCAGATGTTCAAACAGAGAAAACAAGACCTTGAGGAGGTCTTGAGGAACCACACAGCAAAACTGAGCTGAGAGAGATCTGAACAGAAAGCTATATGTGTGTATCCAGTAAGAGCTTGCCCCTGAAAAGCACCTTTGACCCTTCCTGATTATTCTGGGGGAGAGAATGCTTTCTAATGCTACGTTCATACTGGGAATTGGTAAATGCATAAATCGATGCTAAATAGATGTCATAAAATATGATTTCAAACATGCATTGAAATAAAGGGAAAAAACCTTCTGGTATTAGTGATGTGAGTCCTGGGGGACGAGCTTCCAGTAGCCTTCTCAAAGCAAGATTTCTAAAGAAATTATGCTTTTTATATTTTCTGAAGTCAGAAAAACTGAAAAAATGCCAGCTGTTTGCTAGCTATAGGCTAGGAAATTGTTGTTGCTAAAGACAAATGGGGGATTGGAATATCAAAGAGCTAGTGAAAACATAGTGTACATCAGAGAGATCCCATTATTTCATTTGAAAAATATAATTGGACAACATGTGAGAACATGTCTGTTCCAGGGCTTATTACATCTAATGATAATTTTACCCATAAAGGGGTCGTAGTAAACATGACCTTGGAAGGAAAAGTGCACACCTGTGGGAAGCATTAAAAAATAACAAAATTAGAATTAATAAGTTAAACGCAAAAAGTACCGCAATAAATAAAAAAAGGTATTGTAAAGAATTACATTTTACGCTACATAAAAGCTAACTTTGTTCGGAACCAAAATTTGATGACAAATTAGGAAAAACGAATCATTAATTTATGGGGAAGCTTTCTTCTGAAAGTTTGTAACAGCAGTTTAGATTCACACCTTCGATGGACCTTCCAAGATGTCTTTAGAGCTGAGAAACTAAATGATACATTTCAATACCCAATAACTCTTAATTGGGCGAATGGTCATGGGTCTACGGAAGAACATATTGATATGTCTGGTATTGGAGACTATCTGATTAGAAATGTAACAGAACAACAATACTGTGATCCATACCTTTAGAAATGTCCTTGATAATTTTAGATTTATGCCAATTAAATACTTGAACAATAATGTTGGTACCTATGTAAGGACAAATAGAACAACTAGCTATCTTGTACATATGATGATAAAGAAATATGGTGACCAGTGTAAATGGGGAAATGGTTACAATTTGAAATTTTATGATTCATGGAAAAGTGGAGGAGGCAGAAGCAAATCCTATTGTTTTTATAGGATTTAAGTGTATAGAAAGTGTGGGAGAGACTATAGCTACTGTAATAACCACAGCCTGGAACTGGATGTAAGTTGGTTGGAATAAGATAAATTCTGTGGCTATGTTAGTTGTCAGCTTATTAGGAGCTGGTGGTTTAAAAACACTTGTAATCAACGATTTACAATGTTGTGTGCTATCCAAACAAATGCACAGTACCCATAAAACTGAAAAGTATAGAAGAATAAGATTGGATTCTGTAACTGAATCTGTGTAAAGAAATGTGAATAAACAGCAACGTCTGTTAGATTCGTCCCCAGAAAAAAAAATGCTGTTTGGGGGTATCATTACTACTTCAGGTTCGCAGGGAGGGTCTAAGTGGGAAAATACATCTTCTTTAAGTAGACGTGTTAGTATCTGTGCTGAAGTCTAGTAGCTATTTACCATGGCTGAACACCTCAAAGAGAAAGCTCTTCAAGATGTCAGCACCAAGGCTATGGTGAATCACCAGAAAATTAGTAGACTATGTGTATACTGTAGGAAAATTTCAAGTGTTGTAAAATTTGTGATCTAGCTACTGTTTGTTGTTTTCATTGTTGTCTGACTAGTCAGATTGACATGAAAGACCTGTTTTGTGTACGTTTTTAACGTACTGGATACTGTTTTACAAAAGCTGTGAAGCTAGACTGAACTAGAGATTATTACTTTAAACAGAAAAGACTCCGTTCTACTGTCTTTGAAGAAATGGTCAGTTGCTGAGTTCACAGCTCTCAAAACATACAATGTACACAGTATAATGTGTTTAGTACACAGCCAAATAAATGTCTGATTAATCCATTTTGTATTCTTACCCAAGAAGGGTGGGGACATGTTTTGGGATTTCTGTTCAGAAAATGTGAAGATTCTGGAAGACTCTAGTATTATTTAATTTACGATGAAGAGATGGACTTCCTGTGAGAAATGGAAGACAGAGTAGCAGAGTGCCGAGTCTCAATGCGGACCGTACACAGCTAAGTTCTAAACAAACTTATTCAACTTTATGCCTAATAATCAGCTAGAGGTTGTGTAATAAACATCATTTATCCAACTTGTAAAATTGGATTCATTTATCTCGACATTCTGGATCACTTACAGAATTTTATCGAAAGCTAGTCCCGAGTCTACAGAAACCACTCTGTCAAGCACTCCAGCTAACAAACGATCGCGTCCATCTGATTCCCCAGCTGAAGACCACGCTAACGGAGGATTCAGGGACATACTGGAGTCAATTGAGCAGCGACTGATGAGCTTCGATGCGCGATTGGCTCTGGTCGAAGTTTTGCACCGCGAGTTTTCAGTGCTTTGGGATTCTGACACAAACAGGTGGTTTCTCTCACCAAAGAGAAAGAGTCACTCAGAGGCAACGTGAAATCTCTCTCTGAGGACGTTGTGCGATTGACTGCTGAAAAACAAATACAGGAAAGGCACGCATTATGAGAGACAACCTTGTTTTCTTAGGGATCCCGGAGCAAACATCTGAAAATGTAGAAGCAACGCTGCAAGCCTTTATGAACAGCCTGAAGCTGGAGGAAGGAATTGTGGGAAGGATTTGAATCAACAGCGTTCAACGCCTGGGAGGAAAAAGACTGAATGCGCATCGACCGTGGCCAATCGTGGCGAAGTTCGGTGATTTCAAATAAAAATACATTTTGAAGAGCCACAGGCGTGAGCTGAAAGGAACACATTTCAGCGTAAATGACCAGTATCCTCCGGAGATCCTGGCCAGAAGGAAGCGGCTCTTTCCTCTGAGAAAGCGATTTCTAAATGAGGGCTGCAGAGCGGTCATCAGCGTGGACAAATCATATGTGAACGGTCAACTATATCGCGACCGGGAATCCACCCCGTGGCTCTACTGATTACAGGTGGTCAGAATTTAAAATTAATATAGCACTTACACCTCTATGTTTACACACCAGCGGACTGTCTCACAGGTAAAATCCGTTAATGTCTTTAATGTTAAAAATGTCTTCACAGGTTGTTCGTTTCTATCTTTGTTCTCTTTCTGTTTACTTCAATTTTTATATTTTCTTTTGTACTTTTAGGGCTTCCACCTCAGCCACTTACACCCTTGCACTTCGTTTTCTTTTTCCCTACCTGTTAACCCCACTATTTTATAGTTTAGACTACATTCAGAAGCAGATAGACAGCTATTTCATAACTAACCTACCACAACTTACAACCACACGCACGGTTCTAATCACGCATTCACCAGCAGCTGCATGTATTGGAATGAGTGCCCAGACTAACATACACATAAGATTTACTAACACAAACCTGTCACTCAGCTAACTATGACATCACTGAGGTTTGTCACCTGGAATGTGCATGGCATTAATAAGAAAGAGAAGAGAATTAAAATGTTTAACCATATAAATAAAACGAAGGCAGACATTGTATTGTTGCAGGAAACCCATCTCCCCAATTCAGCTGATAACACAGTTTACTCACCACAGTTTCCCTATGTGTACTCAGCCTGTTACAATTCCAAACAAAGAGGGGTCGCTATATTTATAAGTAAGAACTTTTATCCATAATAATACTACTACAGATCATGGAGGAAGATATGTTATAATTAACATAACAATATGAAACATAGAATACCGCATTGCTAGTATTTATGGTCCTAATATTGACGACCCCTCTTTTTTCCACACTTTCTTCACTGCTCTATCTGCTCATTCTGGTGCCAAGCTTGTAATAGGAGGGGATTTCAACCTTGTACTTAATCCAAGATTGGACCGGCTGAGAACAGCCACAAATTGTAGAAAGTCTCAGTTGACAAGGATACTCAAACAATAAATGAATGATTTTGGTCTCTGTGATGCATGGCACTCTTTATTTTGCCTTAAGGGCATACACCTTTTACTCATTGGTTCACCACTCACAGTCACGACTAGATTTCTTCCTAGTAAACAACTCTGTTCTATCAGACATCTTGCTTACCAGCATTCACTCTATCACAATCAGCGACCACGCACCAGTCTCTTTCTCACTGAACAAAACTGTATCACAACCAAGCAGAAGCTGGAGACTTAACACATCTCTACTTAAAGATCAGAACTTTATAAATTATTTCAAAAGAGAATGAGCAACCTTCACGGAAATCAGCGACACCCCAGGAATCTCAGCGTGTGTTCTATGGGAGACTCCAAAAGCAGAAATGTGAGGTAAAATAATCTTATATTCCTCATTCAAGAAAAAAACGGATATTAGGCAAGAACTGGAATTAGAAACCAAAATTAAAACACTTGAAACTGCCTACGCAGACAATCCTCAAGAAAATATCCTGAAAGAATTAGGGAAACAGAAATTAGCGTTAATAACATAATCGATTAGAAAATCCAACTCCAGATAGAAAGGCTACATTTGAATAAGCTTAAAATTTTTAACAAACTTACTTAAAAATAACAAAGAAAAACAAACTATCTCATCAGTAATTAACAAAAAGGGGGAACTTAACCATGATTCCTAAGAGATTAATGATACCTTTAGGGATTATTATAAAATTCTATACACACCTCAAATTGATGCCTGACATTGAATTATTTTTAAACAGTCTAGAATTACTAAAATGATCAAATGAACAAATAGAAAACATAGATTTGCCATTATCTTCTGCTGATCTTCCCGAGGCTCTAGAGCAAATGCCAAAACTGAAGGTAAAATGCCATCAAACATGTACTCAGCTGTCAGGGTTTTGGCCATCAGGTGCGAGTCGTTGCTGTCTGAATTTCCCTATCCACTCCCTTCTGTCTACGATTGCGCAATCTCAGTCTCGCTGTGTTTTCCCTTGTGCCGGTTTCTAGTTTTCACGCCTGTCATGTGACTCCCTCGGCGCTTCCCTGATAGGCGGTTGTATCGTCTGCGGGTTTGTTTACTTGCTCTTTTCACCTCGTGGCTTGTTGTGTCGGTCTTTGCTCCGTGTCAAATTTATCTTTAGTCCCTTCAGCTGTCTTCCCCAACGCCCTCACTTATTAGTCTCCCTTTTTATACTCCTGTGTTTATGCTGTTCTTCACGGGTGCATTAATTGTCTTTGTGTGTGTTCACCTATGTGCTAGTTAATGTGATGTCTGGTTAGTTATTTTGTTAATTTGTTTCCGTTCCAGTGATCAGTGTTATTTATGTTATTAGCCAAGTTCCACCACTCGTGGGTCCTTTGTTTTAGCCATCTCTCTTTCCTTTGCTTTATTCGTTAATAAAGGAGTTTCTCATGTTACGCTGTCTCTCGGTGTGAGATCAATCCTACAACGTATACTCCTGATTGTGACAACAGCATTTATAAGTCTGCAAAAGACCCCACAATGCCTTCAAGTTACAGACAAATCTCTCTTAGAAATGTAGACGTAAAGATAATCTGCAAAGCCCTCGCTAAAAACTGGAAAAAAATTACCCCCATATAATTCCCCCAGACCAAACTGACACTCATCAAATAACATGTATAGACTGATTAACTTGATTGATCTTACAACCAACCAAAATCTAGAGTCTACCATTATCTCTTTAGATGCAGAAAAAGCATTTGACAGAGTTAACTGGAAATTCCTTTTAGCTACATTCCATAAATTTAGATTTGGCAATTATTTTATAGAATAGATCCAAATACTTTACAGTTCTGCAAATGCGTCAGTTAGAACAAATGACCAAACTTCCTCTAGATTTAACCTTCAAAGAGGAACCAGACAAGGCTGCCCACTCTCTCCCTCACTTTTCGCAATCTTTATTGAACCACTAGCTGAAGCAATTAGGCAAAACATTAAAATGACTGGAATAAGTACAAAAATATTACAAAATTAACCTTTACGCAGATGATGTGTTATTGTTCCTACTTCACCCACATCTCTCTCTTCCAACAGCTATTAGCGTTATTTAATCCTTTCCAGCCATTTCTGAATATTCCATTAACTGGGGAAAATCGACTGTTTTGCCAATCAACATGGTTTTCCAGAACGTCTCCTCTTCTACCACATTTAAATCAGGGAATATCAGGTACTTCGGCATTGAATTCTCACCTAGGCTGTCTCATCTGGTACAACTAAATTATTCACCGTTACTTAAAAAAATAGAAGACGACCTCAAAAGATGGCAGCCCTTGCCCATATCACTTATGGGAAGAATTGCTAGCATTAAACTGATGGTTATGCCCAGAGTTAATTATCTATTTTCAATGATTCCTAATCACCCATCACAGCATTGGTTTAAGTCATTATACTCTTATTTTTCCAGATTTTTGTGGAAAAACAAACCACCATGCATTATCTTACAAAAGCTCAGAAAATCTAAGGACTGTGGAGATCTGGAGCTACCGAACCCTTACAATGATTTAATTTGAAAAATGGCTTTTAATTTCGGTTTAGCTACAAGTAGATTCCTGGAATATCAACAGCTCAAGTCTATACTCACTAAAACACACAAAGTAAATCCCCCAGATCTACAATTACCCTCAGTATTAGAACAATGTATTGAATTTTTAGCTGATCTCTAAAATATGTATTTTATTATTGAGAACAGACAATTTAATCTGTCTACCCACTACCAAATGGGAAAAAGATTGATCTACTACTTCAAATCGGTCATTCTGGAATCGTATATGCGCAAACATATTTAAAGTGTCCACAAACCCAAATTTACAACTAGTACAATTTAAAATTCTTCACCGAACAGGGGTCTCTTTGACTACAACATCTGCCAATACTGCATTGACAATTCCATGGAAAACTATTTAGATGCTCCTTGGTCATGTTTACCAGTACAAACATTTTGGCAAGGACTCTTTTATAGACAAGAACATAGTTCAATTATCATTGAATACTCATTATTTATTATTAAATAAAGATTCACTGTTTAAATGATTCTTTATTTAATAATAAATAATGAGATAATAATCACAATTTGTATTCTTTCTACAACACTAACATCTTAACTTAACCTTTGATTTGTACAATAGAGCATGATCTAAATCATTTAAATTATTTCCCAATGGACTGTAATACTGTTACGTCACATGTAAAACACAAAAATCATAAAGCAAGCGACAAAATGTATTTTAAAATGCACACAGTTGAATGTAAATGCATATAATATTAAAGCTGCAAGCAGCGATGGAAGGGGTCTCGCACGATGCGTCCGCCGGAGCGAAGGCACCGCCTCCCGGCCTTTTTCGAGTTTTTTCACTCGTCGTCGTCAAGAGCTTGAAACAAGGTAAAAGGCACTTTACCTAGTATCCAACGTTACAAATCTTTAAATGTGAAGACGATCCTTATTGTTACACAAACAACACGTATAAAAACAAGAGTCAGTGTCATAAGATTAGCATATCAATCTGTTCAGAACATCAAGATTTTCACACTTCAATTTTTTCACGTATGTGTGACAATGTATGTGAGAGATACAGCCACAAATATACACAGGCAGTAAGTGGCACTATAAGCGTATCATCACTTAAGCATAGGAACTTGGTCAGAAGGGTAGGCTCGTAACTCCATAATTTTTTCATACTGTTTGGATAAAGTATGCGAGTGCTACAGTAACAAATCCATAGCCCTACACGTTTAAAAAAGGTCAAGTTTGTTAAGGTGCCATAGCAAGACCGTGCGAAGAACTTCTAAGTTTTTGATAACTTTTGGTCCCAAATGCCTTAAGAGTCACCAGACCAAAAATCAGCTCGATATGGAAATTTTCCTGGGAAGAGTTCATTAAATTACGCTTTTTTTCGCGTTCAAGGGGGTGCTGCAAGATGGATGTCATCCAAGATACGATTTCAGTGACAGTGTTCATTTATTATACTTATTGAAGATGACCTTAGAACTAATTTTGGTGGGCTTTCTAACATGTTCAATAGGTCAAAACAGCTCAAAAGAAGATTTTGGTCCCATTTAAGGGGCCAATAAGGAGGCGCTGTAGAGCCAACTTTTGGAGCGCAGTCACAGTGATCAATATGCTTTTGTTAAGCCTGTTAAGGCTAATCATACCAGGCTGTTTTTGTTGATAGTGGATTATCTTGAACAGAGATACAGACCAAAATATGTAAAAAGGATTTCCACAATTTTGAAGGGTGAACTTTGCTGTGGCGCCACCCCAAGACCATTTGATGTACTTCTTAGCTTTTGATAACTTTTTTTCCCCTAGTGCATTATGAGTAACCACACCAATTTTCAGCTTGATCAGACATTTCGCCTAGGAGGAGTTCGTCAAAGTATTAAATGAGCGAAAACGCACACTTTTTGAGGTTTTTGCAAAATATCCGTCTTCCCGTCAATTTTGGAAAAAGGGTTTATATTAGAAAAATTGCAGATTGGTCATTTACATATGTGTACCAAATATCAACTGCCTACGACAAACTAGTTGCGTAACAGCTACAAAACTGTTTCCAAGACCGATTGAGGTAGTTCTTAGCTTTTGATAACTTTTTTTCTCTCATGCCTTACAAGTAACCACACCAGTTTTCAGCTGGATCGGACATTTCGCCTAGGAGGAGTTTGTCAAAGTATGAAGTCTACATTTTTTTACATAAAACCTAAAATATCCGGTTTTCCATTTGGTTTGGAAACTCGACCCAATGGACTTTTTTGTAGGTCTTAAGGTCCTACACGCATGCGATAAGTTTTAAAGTGTGTATGCAATACACAGCCTCAAATAGAAGGATAAAACTATGAAAAACACGCTTTCAATGCTCGCCACTAGGTGGCGCTATGACGGATGATGTTTGTTTTTGCACGCCTGTTCTCAGGCTTGGACTACGATGAGAATGAGACAAGTTTGAGACGGATCGGAAATTCTATGCCCAAGTTATAACAACTTCCTGTTTCAAATCGAATTTTGGGCATTGGCTGCGACCACGACCACATACTTTATGATAGCTGAAAAAAAGTTCTAATTTTAAGGTTCCGTATGCCTTATGATGATACTCAAGAAGTTTGGAGATGTTTAGATAAAATCTGTGGGAGAAGTTTGTCAAAGTGTGGAACGAGCAAAACGCCCATTTTTAGAGGTTTTTGCGAAATAACCGTCGATTTTAGAAACAGGGATTATATTAGTAAAAGTTGCAGCTTGGTACTTTACACATGTGTACCAAATTTCATTCACTTACGACAAACTGCTTGAGCAACAGCTTTAAAAAACTACTAAAACGAAGTTTTTGGTCACATAAAAGGCAACTTTTGGAGCGCAGTCACAGTGATGCTTATCCTTTTGTTCAACCTGACAAGGTTAATCATGGCAGGTTGTTTTTGTTGATAGTGGATTACCTAGAACGGAGATAAAGTCCAAAATATGTAAATTGTTTTTGCACAATTTTGAAGGTTGAACTTTGTTGGGGCGCCACCCCAAGACCATTTGACATACTTCTTAGCTTTTGATAACTTTTTTTCCTAATGCGTTAAGAGTAACCACACCAATTTTCAGCTTGATCGGACATTTCGCCTAGGAGGAGTTCGTCAAAGTTTGAAATAAGCGAAAATGCACACTTTTTGAGGATTTTGCGGACTATTCGTCTTCCTGTTGATTTTGGAAACAAGGTTTATATTAGTAAAAGTTGCAGCTTGGTCATTTACATATGTGTACCAGGTTTCATTTGCCTACAACAAACTGTTTGTGCAACAGCTACAAAACCGCTTAAGGTTGCCCTATAGAGCGCCATCCCAAGGCCGTTTGACGTATGTCTTAGCTTTTGATAACTTTTTTTCCCTAATACCCTACGACTAACTACACCAATTTTCAGCTGGATTGGACATTTCGCCTAGGAGGAGTTTGTCAATGTATGAAGTTTGCGTTTTTTACATAAAAAAATGGGTTTTCCGTCTAATTTCGAAACGCAACCCAATGGACTTTTTTGCAGGTCTTAAGGTCCTACACGTATGCGACAAGTTTTAAGTGTGTATGCAATACACAGCCTAAAATCGAAGGATAAAACTATGAAAAACAGGCTTTCAAAGCTCGCCACTAGGTGGCGCTATGACGGATGATGTTTGTTGTTGTACGCCTGTTCTCAGGCTTGGACTACGAGTTCGTCAAAATGTGGAACGGGCAAAACACCCATTTTTAGAGGTTTTTGCGAAATAACCGACTTCCTGTCGATTTTGGAAACAGGATTTATCAAAAGTTGCAGCTTGATACTTTACACATCTGTACCAAATTTCATTTGCCTACGACAAACTGCTTGCGCGACAGCTGAAACAACGCGTTAGGTGGTGCTATAGAGCCATTTTTTTTTATTCATTTTTCGAAACACAATCAAATGTAAATTTTCACTAGGTCTGAGGCGTGTGCAAAAGTCTGTGACTTTTCGTTAATGTTCAGGTACCCAAAAGTCCCCGGAAAGACAGAAAAGAATTAAAAATAAAAATTTAGAAAAACAATAGGTGTCTTGCACCTTTGGTGCTCGACCTCTAATTATGAAAACAGCATAGCTAAATGCTAAACGCTTGTTAAGTAGAAAACTCTAGACTCAGCAGAATCAGACTATGACACTTGCTTGCCAGCATTCAAAAAAATTAAATCCTTCTTTGATTAGTTTGTGAATAAATAAACTTTCTAAATTTCATGTTTATCGAACTTTCAAGCTAGGACAAAAAGTACGTCACCAGCAGAAGAAGCTCCTGGTTGGCTGGCGCAAATTTCAATATGAATATCCGCCTCAAATGGGCATCAAAAGGTCAGATATTTCCACTTTTTTGGTGTCTACGTTTGGTGTTAATGATTTTATTGATGAAAAATGAAGCACACTCATTGCATTTATCCTCAGACAGAAGCTCATTTGGAGTCTGGTTTGGTAGGGTTGGTTAACCTCTCTACCGTTGCAAAGAGAGTTTGAGTATTTTGAGGTTGTAGGCCATAGTGGATGACAAGTTTTGATTTTCTCCACCTTCTTTCACCCTTCCTGCAAAGTCTTTTCACAATTTGAATTTCTACAGGGTGTTTTTTTGTCAGCCAAGTTTCTTCTTGACCGTTATAGGTGCAAAAATCGTCTATGACATACTTGGTTTTTAAAGTAAATGCATCAAGAATAAAGTCAGCTGTGCCAGCAGTGATGCTTGGTATTTGAGATATAGGATGCATAAACATTTCGCTGGTGTTATCGTTAATGGGTCACTTACTAACAGAAATTGATTTTGCAATTTTAACATGGGAGATTGAAGCATCAACAAAAACACAAAAGTGATCAGACTACTTAGTCCAGTGACCGTGACAATGTGCGACACCCTGAACATGTTGAGTCACGTCGAAAGTGTTTAACAATTAAACACTGGATGTGTCGCCGGCGACACATAAGTGACTTGTGCACTTCAAACTACCGTAGCTCTGGTTATTTTCGCAAAAAAAATTTCTAAAGTTTCTGAAAGCTGATTTGACTGATATTACATTCATTACAGTAATGACAACAATGCTTGTGTTCCTGGGGCAGGAAGTTTGTGGAGTATAGGAGATCGGTGACAGATGAGTGCTTGACTACGTGTGAATGACTTTAGCAATACTTTTGTTGTGTTTTAGAAGCAATTTCATTTTAAATATGATATTTTTATTGTATATAACAGTAACAGTCTTTTCTTCTTTTGTTCCACAAATTTTCTGCCATTTTTTGGCACACTTTGTGTTAGATTTAAGTGCCAAAACATTTGTAAATAGTGGAGAAAGATGTCAAGAGGATGTGGACATCAAAGTTGCTTTTTTTTTGGAAGTTTTCGTTGTAATATTTATGGAAAAGGACAGAGCAGTAGGCTGCAGCACCATCTCAACCACAGTAAGTGATACAGTTTATTTACACAGGATTTTTCACAGCTTTATATCAATAATGGTTTCCAGTGTAGAGTGCAATTTTTCTAAATGACATTTCATAATATTGCTTTATTATTGCTCATGTTCTTGAATTCAACAACATTTTGCTTCATTCATTATTTCTATTTAATGTAATCCATCCATCCATCCATCTTCTCCCGCTTATCCGGGGCCGGGTCGCGGGGGCAGCAGTCTAAGCAGGGATGCCCAGACTTCCCTCTCCACAGACACTTCTTCCAACTCCCCGGGAGGGATCCCGAGGCGTTCCCAGGCCAGCTGGGAGACATAGTCCCTCCAGCGCGTCCTGGGTCTTCCCCGGGGCCTCCTCCCAGTGGGACATGCCCGGAACACCTCCCCTGGGAGGTGTCCAGGAGGCATCCGGAACAGATGCCCAAGCCACCTCAGCTGACTCCTCTCGATGTGGAGGAGCAGAGGCTCTACTCCGAGCTCCCCCCGGGTGACAGAGCTTCTCACCCTATCTCTAAGGGAGCGCCCAGCCACCCGGCGGAGGAAGCTCATTTCGGCCGCTTGTATCCGGGATCTTGTCCTTTCGGTCATGACCCAGAGCTCATGACCATAGGTGAGAGTAGGGACGTAGATCGACCGGTAAATCGAGAGCTTCGCCTTTCGGCTCAGCTCCCTTTTCACCACAACAGACCGATACAGCGACCGCATCACTGCAGATGCTGCACCGATCCGCCTGTCGATCTCGCGCTCCATCCTCCCTTCACTCGTGAACAGGACCCCGAGATACTTGAACTCCTCCACCTGAGGCAGGAGCACTCCAATAACCTGGAGAGGGCAGGCCACCTTTTTCCGGTCGAGAACCATGGCCTCAGAATTGGAGGTGCTGATCCTCATCCCAGCCGCTTCACACTCGGCTGCAAACCGCCCCAACGCACGCTGCAGGTCCAGGCCCGAAGAAGCCAACAGGACAACATCATCCGCAAACAGCAGCGATGAAATCCTGAGGTCCCTGAACCGGACCCCCTCCGGCCCCCGGCTGCGCCTTCAGATTCTGTCCATAAAAACTATGAACAGAACTGGTGATAAAGGGCAGCCCTGCCGGAGGCCAACGCGCACTGGGAACAGGTCTGACTTTGTGCCGGAAATGCGGACCAAGCTCCTGCTCTGGTTGTACAGGGACCGGACATCCCTTAGCAGAGTGCCCCGGACCCCATACTCCCAGAGCACCTCCCACAGGACACCACGAGGGACACGGTCGAACGCCTTCTCCAAATCCACAAAGCACATGTGGACCGCTTGGGCGAACTCCCATGACTCCTCGAGGACCCTGCAGAGGGTATAGAGCTGCTCCAGTGTTCCACAACCAGGTCGGAACCCACATTGTTCCTCCTGCATCCGAGGTTCGACTGGGGTCCGAACTCTCCTCTCCAGTACCCTGGCATAGACTGTCCCCGGGAGGCTGAGGAGTGTAGGAACACATCCTCCGGTCCCCCTTCTTGAAAAGAGGGACCACCACTCCGGTCTGCCATTCCAGAGGTACTGTCCCTGACCGCCACGCGATGCTGCAGAGACGTGTCAGCCAGGACAGTCCCACAGCATCTAGGCACCTGAGGTACTCAGGGCGGATCTCATCCACCCCCGGTGCCTTGCCACTGAGGAGCTTACCAACCACCTCAGTAACTTCGGCTTGGGTGATAGACGAATCCACCTCAACTACCCCAGCCTCTGCCTCCTCGACAGAGGACGTGACAGTGGGATTGAGAAGACCCTCAAAGTATTCCTTCCACCGCCCAACCACATTCCTGGTCGAGGTCAACAGCTCTCCACCTCCACTGTAAACAGTGTTGGTGGGGCACTGCTTTCCCCTCCTGAGGCACCGGACAGTTTGCCAGAATTTCTTTGAGGACGACCGATAGTCTTCCTCCATGGCCTCCCCGAACTCCTCCCAGGTCCGAGTTTTTGCCTCTAACACAGCATTGGCTGCTGCGCGCTTGGCCTGCCGGTACCGGTCGCCTGTGTCCGAAGTCCCACAAGCCAACCAGGCCTGATAGGACTCCTTTTTCAGCTATACGGCATCCCTTACTTCCGGTGTCCACCACCAGGTTCTGGGATTGCCGCCACGACAGGCACCAGAGACCTTACGGCCAGAGCTTCGCACTGTGGCAGTGACAATAGAGGTGGAAAACATGGTCCACTCGGACTCCATGTCTCCAGCCTCCCCCGGTATCTGGTGGAAGCTCTCCCGGAGGTGGGAGTTAAAGCTCACTCTGACAGGGGGCTCGGCCAGACGTTCCCAACAGACCCTCAGCGTACGTTTGGGTCTGCCCGGTCTTTCTGGCCTCCTGCCCAGCCAGCGGATCCAACTCACCACCAGGTAGTGATCGGTTGATAGCTCAGCCCCTCTCTTCACCCGAGTGTCCAAAACATATGGTCGAAGGTCAGATGATACGACAACGAAGTCAATCATCGACCTTCGGCCTAAGGTGTCCTGGTGCCACGTGCACCGGTGGACACCCTTGTGCTTGAACATGGTGTTCGTTATGGACAAACCGTGACGGGCACAGAAGTCCAATAACAGAACACCACTCGGGTTCAGGTCGGGGAGGCCATTCCTCCCAATTACACCCCTCCAGGTGACGCTGTCATCCCCCACGTGCGCATTGAAGTCCCCCAGGAGAACGATGGGGTCCCCGGTTGGAGCACTTTCCAGCACCCCTCCCAGGGACTCCAAGAAGGCCGGGTACTCTGCACTTCTGTTCGGCCCGTAGACCGTAGAGAGACCTGCCCCCAACCCGAAGGCGGAGGGAAGCGACCCTCTCGCTCACTGGGGAGAACTCCAACACATGGCGGCTGAGCTGGGGGGCTATGAGCAGGCCCACACCAGCATGCCGCCTCTCACTGCGGTGGACGCCAGAGTAGTGAAGAGACCAGCCCCTCTCGAGGAGCTGGGTTCCAGAGCCCAGGCTGTGCGTGGAGGTGAGCCCGACAATCTCTAGCCGGTAGCGCTCCACCTCCCGCACAAGCTCAGGCTCCTTTCCCCCTAGCGAGGTTACATTCCATGTCCCCAGAGCTAGCTTCTGTGTCCATGGATTGGGCCGCCGAGGTCCCCACCTTCGGCTGCCGCCCAGATCACAAAGCACCGGCCCCTTACGGTCCCTCCTGCGGGTGGTGGGCCTACTGGAGGGCGATCCCACGTGGCCTTTTCGGGCTGGGGAAAAGACCCGGCCACCAGACGCTCGCCTGCGAGCCCCAACCCCAGGCCTGGCTCCAGGGTGGGGCCCCGGTGACGCCAATCCGGGCGACGTCACGGAATCTGTTCTTGTCATCGTATGAGGGCTTCTGAACCGCTCTTAGTCTAAACGTCACCTAGGACCTGTTTGCCTTGGGAGACCCTACCAGGGGCAGCAAGCCCCCGACAACATAGCTCCTAGGATCCTTCGAGCACGCTAACCCCTCCACCACGTTAAGGTGGCGGTTCTAGGAGGGGTATTTAATGTAATCATTATATTTATATATATAAGCATTAGGGACACAAAAAACGCCGGTAAATATGTAAATAAAACAACTTGTGAAATGAACACTGAAAGCCCTATCCAAACAAAATGGTTTGAGTTGATGTAAAATAGTTTGAGGTTCATTTCTGTTACCTCAAAAGTCTTGTTGATCTACATTTATAGCTGTTTATAAAGAAAAACTTGATGAAATTTTTTTTTCTTTTCCTATTATTATACATTGTTCTGAGCATTTATGACATGATAAAGACAATTTTTTACCAGATTTTGAAAGTTTTCATCTGAAAAGAAAACTTTGAAAAAAAAATTCTACAAAAATTTTATGAAAAAAAGATTAAAAACAAGACAACAATACCAGGCGAACTGTTATAATTACAGTTTAATTATAGGGGTCAAAATATTGTTGAGTTCTTTGGCAGCATCATTACCGGGTTTGTCCATGTGAATATTAAAATCCCCAGCGATGATAAAAGAGTCAAACTCCAAAGAGATGGCTGAGAACAGTTCAGTGAAATCATCGATAAACCCTGTAGTGTACTTTGGAGACCTGTATAAGGTGGTGAGAAGAACCTGTTTGGTGCTTTTTAAAGCTATACTCAAATATTCAAAAGATGTGTAATTCCCAAGATTGACCTGTTTGCATTAAAAAATGCTCTTGTACAAATGAGACTCGATCTTCTGTCTTATCAAAACGAGAGAAATGACTAAGTGAAGTTTCCTTGTGCAGCCTCGTTTAATATGGTTGCACTACAGCTATCATCTAGCCATGTTTCATTTAGCAACATAAAATCTAAATTATGTGTAATGAGGTGCCCAGCCTTTTTATAGGCGATAGTCAGGGGCTTGCTATGAATGAGTAGGACAGCTTAATTTCTGCAGAGACTAGTTTTCAAGCTCTGCTGGGAAACCAAGAAGGAGTTGTAGATGTTAGTAGTGTTGATGTGTCCTCCAGGGTGTTGTTCTGTTGACTCCAGTTGTTGGCCAGGGGGTACTTCTCATCCTTAAAAGTATATTGTCCATGAACATTCTTGTTCCAGATCTGTTCAGCTGCTTCCCATCTGGTGTGATAAAATCTGGTTGATTCCAGAACTTGTTAAAATTATCAAAAAACTGGAAGCCTTTAAAAAAAAATGCTTGTTCTAGCCATGTATCTGGCCCAAGCAACTGAGAGAACACATTTGTGTCATTTGCCAGCAGTGGGTCACTGCAAAACACAAACACTCATTTTTGTGTGTCAAATAGTTCAATAACATTTTTGCTTTGCACATCTGATTGTTCTTTCTTTACATAATTTTTCCCCACATGAATGATTTGTTTTGTCTTTTGCTTGCTCAGGATATCTTTTATCTCCTTGTTTATGTCTGAAACGGTAGCATGAGGGAGACAGAATGTTGTCATCGTTTTGCTCTGTAGATGCTGGATTATATAATCCATAATAATCAGTCGTCGGCTCCACTGAGACATGAGGTGGACGTTGCTTATTTGTTGACCCCCTGCTTTCTGAAGTGTGTGTGTGCTCTGATTGTTGACTAACAGGCTGAGATCGATCAGTATTCAGTCATTATTGGTTCAAATCTGCTTCGCTGCTGCACTTCCTGATGAATTGGTGTAGATAAGCCTTATCATCTTTTTCCCTGAATTTGCCAGTTTTCAGCCTGATCAGGACTTTCTCCTCACTGATCTGGGTAGCATGCTGAAAGCATGCTGAAAAATTGTAGCAAGCTCACCAGCTTGTTGTTTCTTGTACAGGTCTGGATCTTTATAGTCCACTGTCCTTTGAGAATGAAGCGCATTAGCTGTGTCTCCAAAACTGTAGTTCTTTGAAGAAGCGATAGAAAAAGTAATTCACAGCATTTTTCAGGGTACTGTTATGCTGCCTACACACAAGATGCGGATGATCCTGTAAAAGCGCCTGATTTCAATGTAAAGTCTATTTAAAGACGTGATAAGACACCCGTTGGCGTGAAGGGTCCGGACCATGTGGCACGGGGGACCCGAATGCTGTGAGAGAGGAGGGACAGCAAACTGTACTGATTGTGGCAGTAGGAATATGTTCTACTCAGCCGAAAGTTCGTTTGCGCGGCAACTATTCAGGGGCTTGCTCTTGTAGTTATATGGTTGTTCTATGAAGCGGGAACATGTGCAGCAACAATAGAGGAAAGAAATATCACAGTTTGTGGCCAGCCAGAATTAATAACTTGTTTTATTATCCATATGGGTGGGGTTGGGGGGGATTATATAAAAACAAAAAACACACTGGAGAAATTCAACAAAAGATCAGAGTATGAAAGGACTTTGCAGGAAGGCTGAAAGAAGGTGGAGAAAATCCAAACTTGTCCTCCACTACACCTTTAGAAGGAGTCTTTGTGATTTTAATGCAGAATTAATCACAGCTAGGCAAGAGTTTTTCTCAAACCTAATTAATAACAACAACATCAACAATACACAACCTCTCTTTGCATCAGTCAGGAAGTTAACCAACCCACCAAACCAGACTCATCATCAATAAAATCAGTAACATCAGAAAAGGCATTAGTGCTTCACCCTGCAGGGCTAGGGATAGACATCCTCAGCCTCCACTTTCAATGTGCACCTTTAATCTAATCGATAGCAAAAAAAAATAGAGACAGTTCAGAGCCTTAGAACATCATCATGCGGTCTTGACACTCTACCACCAGTCTTTTTAAAAATGGTTCTTAAGAGTCTAGAAGAGGACGTCTTAGAAGTTATTAACACCGGCTTTTTCCTCAAATCCCTTAAAGCCACAGTAGTAAAGTCACTACTGAAAAGGACAAACTTAGACTGTACTGAGCAACTACAGGCCCATCTCAAATCTCCATTTTATTAGTAAAATTATGGAATAGATTGTGGCAAAACAACTGATTGAGTGCCTGATCCACAATGAATACATGGATTGTTATCAGTCGGGTTTCAGTTTATCACAGCACAGAGACACCACTACTGCAGATAATCAATGACATCCGGTTAAACACTGATTCAGGAAAAGTGACTGTCCTGGTTCTACTCGATCTGAGCGCTGCCTTTGACACAGTAGACCACAAAATCCTTCTAGATAGATTATAAAACTATGTTGGTCTTACAGGGACTGTGATACTTAGAAGGAAGAGGTTTCTATGTAAACATAGGTGATTACATGTTGAAGTGGACTGCAGTGTCTTGTGGAGTCCCTCAAGGCTCAATACTTGCTTCTTTACTATTTAACTGGTAATTGCTTACACTGGGCCAAATTATGAGAAGGAACCAGATACCATACCATAGTTATGTTGATGATGCAGAAATATATCTAGCTATCTCCTCGGAGGACTACAACCCCATAAACTATCTCTGCCAATGTCTTGATGAGATTAAAAACTGGATGCAAAACAACTTTGCAAAACAACAAAGACAAAACTGAAGTCATTGCATTTGGAAGCAAAAGCGATGTTGTTAAGGTTAACATGTATCTCAATGCCAAGGTCCTAACAACTACAAATCAGGTCTGGAATCTTTGGGGTGATTCTGGACTCTGATCTTGGTTTAAATAGCCACGTGAAATCAATGACCAAATCAGCTTAATACCATCTTAGAAACATTGCAAGAATCAGATGCTTTGTTTCCAGACAAGATTTAGAGAAACTGATTCATGTATTCATCTCCAGCAGGCTGGACTACTGTAATGATCTTCTCACTGGTCTTCCCAAAAAGACCATTAAACAGCTACAGCTCGTGCAGAATGCTCAAATTCTAACCAAAACTAGAAAGTCAGAACACATTTCTCCAATTTCTTAAGTCTCTACACTGACTGCCAGTCTCCTTCAGAATAGATTTTAAAGTTCTGCTGCTCGTATATGAGTCCAAACATAACTTAACACCTAAAAACCTAACAGACATGATCAGTGAATACACACCAAACAGAGAGCTGAGATCCCTCAGATCAAATAAATTAGATCAACCCCGGGTGAATTCCAAACAGGGTAAATACTCTTTTAGTTACCATGCTGCCCACAGATAGAACCAGCCTTTCCTTGCCTTGGAGAGAGTCCCGGAGCTGTGGAAGAGTGTGTGGTCCCAGTTCACAAGCTTCAAACCCCTAGGAGTTAAATTACTACAGACCTGTCACCTTAACCTCCCATCTGATGAAAGTCATGGAGAGAATTGTCCTTGCCTACGACCAAATGAGCTTAGCACTGGATCCGCTGCAGTTTTCCTATCATTCAGGTATCGGGGTCGAATTCCATTCAGGCAGGACTGCTGGAGGCAGCAGGCGAGGAACAACATCTGGCTGCTTGACTATCTCACTGACAGGCCCCAATTTGTCAGACTGCGTGTCAAATGTGGTAGTCTGCAGTACAGGGCATCTCAAGGGACAGCGCTTTCCCCTTTCCTGTTCACCCTGTACACAGCTGATTTTAAGTATAACTCTGACCACTGTCATCTGCAGAAGTTCTCAGATGACACTGCTATTGTTGACTGTGTATCAGAGAGCAATGCGCTGGAGTACAGGGCAGTCATTGAGGACTTTGTGAACTGGTGTGAGAGTCACCACCTTATTTTGAATACCAGAAAAACAAAGGAGTTGGTGCTTGACTTCTGAAGACACCCTCCAGTACACACACCAGTGAACATTGAAATTGTAGACACTTTAAAAATACTTGAGTGTTCATCTGAACAATAATCTGGACTGGAACACCAATACGGATGCCCTGTACAGAAAGGGCCAAAGCCTCCTCCATCTATTGAGGAGACTGAGGTCTTTTGGTGTGTGCAGGAAATTATTAAGGACTTTTTACAACACGGTAGTAGCCTCAGCAGTTCTCTGTGCTGTTGTTTGCTGGGCAAGCGGCAGCACAAACAGGGACAGGAAGAAACTTAACAAGCTTGTAAAAAGAGCTGGTTCTGTCCTGGGCTGCAAGCTGGACACCATCGAGGAGGTGGCGGACAGATGGATGTTGGTAAAATTGACATCCATTATGGAAAACCCCTCCCACCCCCTGCATCACACCGTGGAGGCTCTGAGCAGCTCTTTCAGCACAAGATTGTTACACCCCCGGTGCAAGAAGGAGTGCTTACGTTGCTCTTTCCTAACTACAGCAATTAGACTGTATAACACAAAATTAAAGTAACACATAAATGTTGGTAAACACAACTCACAGGTCTGGTCAACACAAATTCTCAGGTCAGGAGACATAAATGTTTGTGTATAGGATTTTGCAACTCTTAAATGTAAAAATTGTGTACTATGTGCAATATATTTTTTTCAAAACATGTGCAATATCACATTTTTGTTTCTCTTGTTTCACTTATCGATCCCATGGATCCTTCTGTTGTTGTTGTTGTTGTTGTAGTTGTCTTTATTTTGCTGTACATACAGAATTTCCCCATTGTGGGAATAATAAAGTCTATCTTATCTTAAATCATGTGTAGATACAGATTTCCTAGAGGTGGTAAATGGCTCTCTGTTTTAAGGTACCTTTCCAAAGGCTCAAAAGAATGCGCTAGTAAAACATCTTCTGAAAAAGAAAAACCTTGACAACACCATACTAAACAACTACAGGCAGATCTCAAATCTCTCTTTTAGTGGAAAAATAATCTAAAAAGTTCTACTAATTCAACTAAACAGTTCTTGAGCATATGATATAAATTAGCATATGAAATATTTCAATCTCGTTCACAAACTCTGCTAAAGATAATAAATGATACTCACACAGATTCAGGAAAGGTGCCAGCTATTTCTACTTGATCACTTGATCTCAGCGATGCTTACCGCTGAGCAGTCAACGTGAACAGGACATCACTTTGACTAGTTCTGAACAAAAAACGTCACATCCTGTCCTCTGCTTTATGCAAGCCTGCCTGCGCTCTCTAAAGTGGAAGCAAGCACCTACTTCAAGCATCACCTACGACTATTCAGCTAAAACAGGCTCACACTTCTTTAATATTCAAAATACATTGAACCACTTGTTTTTTCTGCACAGACGTTACCGATTTCCATGACTCTAGGCGCCGCTGAAACGCGCTTAGCCCGCGGGGCTAAAGCTAACTTCCGCGGTAGCAGCACCCGCTCGCAGCCAACTTTAAACCCCGAAAACAAAAGTCAGTCGACGTCTTTACTCCGCTAACGTACCGTAAACCATTATATAACAGTAGAAAGTTAACGTAAACTTATATAAACAACTGAAAGAGCATCTCAACCCAAACGGTTCTTTCCTTGACAGGCTAAAAGCTAAAACACACGCAGCTCGAGCTTTTTTGCGCTCTCTATTCCTTATACAGGTTTTTAAACAAATCGACTACTTTACAAATTAACACACTAGCCGTTGAATATTTCAGTTGGATCTCTGTTGCTCCTAGCTTTTTTTGGCCTCTTTAACTTTAACTTTTGCTAAACGTACTTTAAATCACATAAAACTAACTCCTCGGACTTAGCTCTTTTAAGATTGCAATCGCACAACTAGTCTAACCAAAACAACTCTTTGATTAGTCTTGTCTAACAGTTAGACATAAAATTAAATAAAAAAATTTAATAAAAAATAATACAAAAATATTCAATTCATAAAATAAAAAAATTCAATTAGTTCTGCTTGGAGGAGTGCAACCCATCGTTCTCAAATAATTAATTAGACGAAATACTAATTAATACAACTAGTACACAAATTTGGCTCTTTCGGTTCAGCTTCCCTTGTGACTGACGGTTCTGTTAAAGGCCGATCTATCCATAGAAGGCTAAACTGAAAAAATAGTTTTAGCTACGGTTTCAGCTGTCTCTGTGAATGATTGACCTGCACAAGGCTGTTCAATCTGAAAAATAAGCTGAACAACAAGTTATAACAAACTTTAGATGAAAACATTTTTATTTAAATTTTTTGTTAGTTATCTTGAAACTCTATAAATAAAATAATCAATATTAAGATTTATATAAAGAAATAAACAAATAATTTGTTTCCTTAAACCTATAACCTAGTTAAACACCAAGCTAATTTGGCTGCGAAGCTCGCTTTTATTTATTTTTACCGTGCCCCATTAAACAACAGTGTTAGTGTAGTTTATAGTTTAGTGCAGCTAAAACTTTTTAACTACAGTCTAAATAAATAAATAATAAACTAAACAATATTGATAAAGCAGATAGATATTACTCTACATAATATGGCCTCACCACACTGTTCCTCACCTAATTGCGAAGATTAGGAGTCATTCGATCTCAGCGTCATCAAATACGAATTAGCAGATATTGAGCTTCAGATCAGCCTCTTACAGGCCAAAAGATCCAAGCTCAAGGAACAATGTGTGGCAATCTTCGTTCATAAAAATTCTAATATTAATTCAGCGTCTGTGCACAGAAGGAATAGATGCTGCTGCAGTAAACTGCACGCCAGCACTGGACCATCACGGTCCCACTTTCTTGTTTTGTGATCAGAAGAGGAGAAGGCGAACCCGTCCCCAGGGGGCCTTCACTCCTCCCGCGCAACCAAGTTTTCAGATCCGCACCCATAACCGGTTCACAGTTCTCAGCGAACCTGAGATGAACACTCTGGTGATTGGCAGTTCCATCGTTCGACACCTCCAAGTGACTGTCGGTACGAACAAAGCACGTACGCACTGCTTCCCCGGTGCTAGGGTTCTTGATTTAGCCGCACGTTTACCTGCAATCCTGAAGCCTGATGGCAACATCAAGGCTGTGGTCCTGCACGTCGGCTCTAATGATACGTCTCGTCGTCAGTCAGAGGTGCTAAAAGAGGATTACAGTAAACTGATCCGCACTGCTTGCCGCCTGTCACCCGCGACCCAAATGATCGTCTCTGGCCCTCTGCCAACGTATCGAAGGGGAACCGATAAATTCAGCAGACTTTTTGCGCTCAGAGAGTGGCTCACCACCTTCTGTCGAGAAAAGCAGTTATTGTTCGTTGACAACTGGAATCTCTTCTGGGGGCGCCCTAATCTCTTCCGTCCTGACGGCCTCCATCCAAGCAAGCTAGGCTCTAAACTTCTGTCAGATAACATCACTAGGGCCCTTATTAGCATCTGACTAAATAATGCCAAATATAACACCTTTGAACACTGCCCTAGAAACCGACCTAAAACCTGTCAAAACCTAACATTTGCTATCGAAACAGTGTCCATACCACGAAAACATAAAATAACTATAAACAATAAATTACTTAACACCAATAATCTGATCAATATAAAATTAGACTTTAAGTTATGCAACTAGCAAACATACTCTCTAAAATTTGGTCTCCTAAACATTAGATGTCTTACACCAAAAGCTATAATCATAAATGAATTAATCTCAGAACTGAACCTTGACATACTGTGCCTAACTGAAACATGGCTCACTCCAAACGATTATTTTGGATTGAATGAAGCGACACCCAAAAATAACCGTTACAATCATGAACCGCGCTCAACTGGTCATGGTGGACATTCTTCGATGTACTTGTGCTCCATATTACACCAGCAGAATCAAAACAAAGATGTGCATTCTCTGTAACATTAGCTGTTGTCTACAGGCCACCAAAACACAATTCTAGCTTTCTTCAAGAATTCGCTGATTTTGTCGCACATCTTTTGGTCGAAGCAGATCAAATACTGATTTTTGGAGACTTTAACATCCATATCGATGACAAAAAAGACTTGTTGGTGATTGCCTTTACAGACCTCGTAAATTCCTGTGGGTTTAAGCAAAATATGGTCGGCGCAACTCACCGTCTAAACCACACTCTAGATTTGGTTCTATCTCATGGCATTGACCTAACTGACATTGTTATATCGCCTCAAAGTGAGGTCATCTCAGACCACTATCTTGTATCTTGTGCTATGCAGACTATAAACATTAGCAGTAGCATTCAACGCTACCAACTAGGGAGAAATATAAACCAAAATACTAAAGAAGCATTTATAAGAAACCTACCAGATATTACTCAACTTTCTAGTGTACCTGCAGATGAAAATGAACTTGAAACAATCACCTACAGTTTGAATAATATTCTCGCTAACACCCTAGACAATGTAGCCCCGCTTAAATTAAAACAAGTCAGAGATAGACAGGCCACTCTGTGGTCTGATGAAAATACAAAGGTGCTAAAAAGACAAACCAGAAACTATGAACGTAAATGGAAAAAAAGTAGATTGGAAGTATTCAAAATTGCCTGGAAAGAGAGCATGTCTAAATATAGACTAGCACTAAAAACTGCAAGAACTAACTACTATCACAAGTTAATAAAACAAATCAAAATAACCCACGCCTCTTATTTGAAACAATGGCTGATTTATTAAACGGTCAAACATCGACAGATTCAAATGCAGCTATAAAATTTAGCAGCAATGATTTTATGAATTATTTCTCAAATAAAATTACCTCTATTAGATGCAAAATTACTAAAACTCATATTCAATCAAAGCAGTTTAACTCAAATCCTATACCTTTGACTCACTCGCTGCAGAATTTTTCAAATATTGACCTGAAAGAACTGCTAAAAATAATCACAGCATCTAAATCATCAACATGCTCTCTAGATCCTGTACCAACAAAATTACTGAAAGAATTGCTACAAATAGCTCAAGAACCATTTCTAAATATTATAAACTCATCTCTATCGCTAAGTTACGTTCCCAAACAGCTAAAACATGCAGTAATTAAACCACTAATCAAGAAAACGCACCTGGATCCTACTGAGTTATCAAACTATAGGCCAATATCTAACCTTCCGTTCTTGTCAAAAATATTAGAGAAAGTTGCTATAGCACTGCTCAGCTCCTTCTTACAAAAGAGCAACTGTTATGAAAATCTTCAATCTGGATTCAGAGCACATAACAGCACAGAGACTGCGCTGGTTAAAATTTCAAACAATCTATTACTTGATTGGGATCAAGGGAATATTTCTCTTCTAGTTCTGCTAGATCTCAGTGCAGCCTTCGATACGATAGATCACAGGATTCTCCTCGAGAGACTAGAGAACGATGCAGGCATCCAGGGCCAGGCTCTAAGATGGTTTAACTCTTACCTCTCTGACCGGAGTCAGTTTGTTCATGTAAACTGAGACTCATCGGACACAATAACAGCAGAGTATGGAGTTCCTCAAGGATCCGTTTTGGGGCCCATCCTATTCTCAATATACATGCTGCCCCTTGGCAAAATTATTAGAAGACATGGTGTTAGTTTCCATTGCTATGCAGATGACACCCAGTTCTATATCTCAGCAAAACCTAACAACCCTTTAAAGCTAAATAAGATCTCAGAATGTGTCGCTGATATCAATGATTGGATGAATGAAAATGTCCTTATGCTAAATCCAGATAAAACAGAAATATTACTTATTGCCTCTAAAAAGCAATTACAGAATCTCTCTGCTTTACATATGGAACTGGGGGGACACACTGTTAATTTTTCCACTACAGTTACAAATCTTGGCGTTATTATAGATAGTGAAATGACGTTTAAGAACCATATCTCCTATGTTACTAAGACTGCTTTCTTTCACCTCAGGAATATTGCTAAAGTGTGGAACATGCTCTCTATCGTAGATGCAGAAAAATTAGTGCATGCTTTCATGACCTCCTGAATGGATTATTGTAATGCTCTGTTAGCCGGCTGTTCAGCCACCACGCTACAAAAATTACAGTTAGTCCAGAACGCAGCAGCTAGAGTTCTCACAAGAACAAAGAAATATGATCACATTACACCGGTTTTGAGCTCTCTTCATTGACTTCTTGTACAATATCGCATTGACTACAATATTCTGCTCCTTGCCTTTAAGGCGCTGAATGGCTTGGCTCCGGCCTACCTGAGCAGTCTCACGATATATTCCAGCTCGCTCTCTCTGATCACAAGAAGCAGGACTATTGATTGTACCGAAGGTTAGTAAATCCACAAGAGGTGGAAGAGCGTTCTCATATAGAGCCCCGAAGCTCTGGAATAAACTCCCGGATGTTGTCCGCAGCTCAGCTACGCTCACAGATTTCAAAACTAAGTTAAAAAACATATCTGTTTAAACTGGCATTCCAATAATTATCTCTTGGTATTTGTCTAAACAGATCAGAGAGCACCATATACATACAAACTGTTTGAAAAAACAATGTGGTTCAATGTTCCTCTCTAACCTATCCTCATTATTTATGTCTCCTCCTGCAGCTGATGCTGATCACTTGTTTGTTGTCTGTGTTACAGTTTACTAACCGTTTTCTTCATTTGTTAGTTCCTGTTTTGTCTTTGTTTGTTTTGTTCTGTTTTTTTTTTTCAGGTCCTGTCCGGCAAACCGTTCATCGATGGATTTTAAGTTCCCCTCACAGAGGGAACTCCTGTCTGCTCTGCCTGATCCTCACGGGGACTTTGTGAAGCTGCTTTGAAAGGAAATGCTAAAGAAGCGCTATATAAACTGATTGATTTACATGTGATATGAACGTTAATTTAAGGTTACTTGTTTGGTTGGTTTCCATAATGTTGATCATGATCTATGATAGGCTAGAGAACTATGTTGGTTGTTCAGGACTGTGCTAGAATGTTCAGATCATACTTGGAATGGAGATGCTTCCATTTGAGTATCGGTGATCACATGTCAAAGTAGAAACCAGTTTTATGTGGGGTTCCTCAAAGCTCATGTGACAATGTCCTGTTAGTCTTTTACCATGCAGTAAATAAACTAAACCCACTGAAAGAACTTGAGTGGGGCAGCAGAATATCACTAATGATGTACTAAAGTTTTCCATACTGAAGCTGGAAGGTTTCAACCTGAAAGATATATTAATATTCATTACTTTAATATTAATATTCTAATGTTCTTTAAATTTTAATTTACTTTAAATTAATTATTTTAATATTCATTACAAGACACCATTTTGTAATTGTGTTATTCTTAAAACAGTTACTTGATGAATAGGTATGCTCCCTGTAGATATTATACTATGTTTGAACTCTGTTGTATAATTTTCTGTTCATTACAAGTTCTTTTAAGTATATGTGATGTGTTAACTTACCTGTGTTAGGTTTGGCTCTGATTGGCGAGCTGGAAAACCAGACATTTTAAGGGCCTGGTTTCAGTGCTCAAGGGGGAGAACACCTTGAACGAAGAGGAGAGATGTGTTGCTGTCTTCCTGCATTTTGACTCTTACCTGTTCAAAAGTTACTTTTGAGAGAAAAAAAACCCCTACTGACTGCATCTTGTTAGTTTATTTTGGAGTCCTCACAGTCTAATTTTACGTAGGTTTTGCTGTTCAGCATTCATTTATTTATAGTTTGGAGCTCAAGGGTTTTGGTAATAGACCTTTCTGTTTTTTAATGTTTTATGTTACGTTTTGCTTTGTTGATCACTGGTGGCACAATAAAAGCATACAGATTAAACGCTTGGAAAACCAGATTATAACAGCTAAATTTTTGCACCCCTTTTGTTCAGCTTGTGCATGTTACTACTGGGTCAAATAATGGGAAGGTATCAGATTGCCTATCATATCTTTGCTGATCTACTTAGCCCTTTCTCCAAACAAATACGGTCCTGTAAATTCTATCTGTAAATGCCTTGATGAGATTAAGAGCTAAATGGACACAAACGTTCTTCAGTTAAATAAAGAGAAAACTGAAGTCATTGCCTTTGGGACCAAAACAGAGGTTCTCAAGAGGAACGGTCATCTGAGCTCTAAGGGTATTACAACCAAAAATCAGTTTAAGAACCTTGGGTTGATTCTGACCTGAACTTCATCACTCACATAACGCCTGGCTTCAAGTCTCTACACTGATTGCCAATGACATTGTTGTCAATTGTTTTTTTTCTTGATGAAAATCTTCCTTTAATGTGAACATATAAATACAATATTAAAAAAAAAATCATACAATGTGATTTGCAAAATTTTTTTTTTATTATGACTCTCACAGTGGACACGCACCAAAGATAAAAATGTCTTCCATGATTTCTAAGTGTGAGAACTTGCAAAATCACAGGGTATTCAAATACTATTTGCCTCACTGTGTGTGTGTGTATTAAATACATTTATTAAAAGTTGCACTATACTATTAGACATTTAGGGAAGTTTTGCATTAAGAAAAACCAATTGCCTCATCTATGAAGGGTTGATCCTGCTTCTTCTTTCTAAGATTTATCAGTCAAGGTTTTTTTTTGAGAATATTCTCTACAGGAGACTGTGCATTGTAGCAACTTCTGTCCCCTCAGTCATCTCATGTGTAAGACAGTAGAGCAGTGGTTGTTTCATGAGAACCAGTTTTAGTGGTTTGCTTTTTTTTCCCCAACTTTGCAAGGTGTTTAAGTCACATTTCCCTATGCAAGTTATTTGTGTCGCCTGCTCGATATGAAATTGAGGTCTTGCATTGTATACACTAAGCTAATTAGCTATTTATTTGATTCAAATTAAGCCAAACGTCACTTCTTTTTTGACTGCTCATTTTCCCTACCTTTTCTAAAAAAAACAGCTTGTCTGTTCCTTTCCTTGCTGACTCAAACTTAAAGCGATGTCTGAGTCTGCATGGTCAGAGTGTGCACCCGAACATCCCTTGCCTGGCCTTCCCCTTCCCTCAGTGACGACTGAGGAAACCACACAGCCACATCAAATGACACAACCTCAACCCTTCATGTCTGTTGAATCTTAAAGGAGAGAGATAAAGATAGATAGAGAAAGAGAGACAGCACCCCAGATTGGTGACCCGGTACTTGTCGTTCAGTACAAAGAGTTGTCTCAAAAAAACAATTTGTTTGTGACCGACACGCTATGTATATATGTACATATGTACATCCCTTACCCTTTGAAGTGTAAGTGAACAAAATTAAAGTTGGGTTTATGCTCTGTATTTAACCCATCACTGACTACACACAGCAGTGATAACGTGCACAGTGAACACACACCCGGAGCAATGCAAAGACTTGGTGCGTTGTTCAAGTGCACCACAGTTGTGGTTGTAGATGAGAGATTTATCACCACCTACAACTTGGAGATCTGGGGAACCTTCTGAACTCCAGTTGATCTCTTCATCCACCAGACCACAACTGTAACTGTTTGTTACTAAGACTGTTACAGAAGTGTGCACTCTTACCATCTTCATGCAGCTGTTTTCCTCAAAGGTGCTGGAAAGATCGGTGACCATTTCCTGAGCTATAATCTCCACAGCTTTCTCCTCCAGTCCGTTTCTCCTAACAAATGTCTCACTAGCCAGCACTGCAGCGCCTGCTCCGTCTGAGGTAGGGCTTAAACAAATAAAACACACATCATTTAACTTCAGCTGGTATAGGCTCAGGTATTGCTAAACCCTGCTACTGTTTGTCAACCGTCTTGCCAACTTCAACATCTAAGTGCTTTGACTAGGAAGTAACAAGCAAGAATGAGACTTGTTTTAGAACAACGTGTTTGGGCTGTAAATTATGTTAAATTTGAATAATTACAAATCATTACAATGTAGCTAGTATCAGTTAAAAAGAAAAATTATGCTACTATTTCCGGGTTTGCTTAGTGAGCAATGGTGAATCATACTAGGCGAGTTGACCGAATGAGGAGTCCAGGACCTGGGCCCAGGGAATAATCCCAAAAAATGCTGAAGGACACTAAACAGATATGAGATGCCCAAAGCTTGCGATCTGGTTAATGGGAGATGGAGCTTGGGAATTGAGTATGTTTATTAACTTAGCTTGTTGCGAATCTATCCTTTGTGATGTTTTGACTCGAGTACAATGGTATCAACTTGGTTAAGACATGTGGTTCCTGTGCCTTTGCAGTGACCAAGATGGTGGAAAGTTCAGGGGTGTTTGTGAAATTGCCTGACTAGAAAGATGTATTCGTTCAGCTGTATGTTGGATGTGGATTAACTTTAGCAGGTTAGACTGAGATATCAGTGTGAATTTGGCCGTCTTTAAAATGGCGGATCCTAAAAGATAGCAATGCCTAAAAGAATAAGATTAGCATCAATGCTAACAACAACAAAGAAACTAACAAGCTTAACAAGAGAGTTTTGCAACGAGTTAACATCACAGGAAGTCTGTGCAGAAAGCTCTACAGAGATAATACATTGCGAACATCAGATAGCAAACATGTAAGACAGGCGGAAAGAGTTTTTATCAATCCCCTTTTGTTGTGCTATTGGTCTAGTACAGTCATAAGTGTCCCTCTTAGTCAGTGACAGTTAAAAGCATTACATAAGATGTTGAAGCTTATTTACAGGTAAAGGTGAAAGCGTGCAGCCGAGCCACCTCATTGAGTGACTATCTCTGGGCCGTTAGCGAGAGTGATTTAGACAGGTTTCTGTCTAGGGTGTGCTGGGACGAGTCGATAACGAGAGCGATTAGGTAGAAAGTATATATAGTCAGTAATTGCAGTCATTCTGTGACTTTTGCAACGAGCTAACATCACTGGAAGTCTGTCCAGAAAGCTCTACAGAGATTGTACATCACGAACATCAGCCAGCAGAAACGTCAGACAGGTAGAAAGAGGTTTTTTTTTATCACTCCCCTTTCGTTGTGTTATTGGTCTAGTACAGTCATAAGTGTACCTATTAGTCTGTGACAGTTTTTGAAAGAATTATATAAGACGTAGCTTATTTGCAGGTAAAGGTTAAAGCTTACAGCTGAGCGTCAAGCGACTATGTCCGGGCTGTTGGCGAGAGTGATTTAGACAGGTTTCTGTCTAATGTGTGCTGGGACGAGCCGATAATGATTGCTCGGCTGCTGCACCCTACCCATAGTCAGGGGCCTATAAAGTAGTGCAGTGTTGCTGTCGTGTAAGCGTCAGCAGAGGTGTTCAGCCTCCTTGTGTGAAGACTAGTCAAGTAAAGATAATCGAGCAACCACCAAGCAACGCCACAAAAGTCGACACCCAGTAAGCTATATTCTTATATCTATTTCTCTTTTATTCCTTTTCTTTGTTTTCCCTGATACTTTCCTCACATCTGCTTTCAGTAAATTCCAGTCATCCTCTAGGCTGCACGTCGCTCCGCCCATCCTCATAGAACACTTGGAGTATCAAACCTTCAAACCTTCATTCACTTCCTTTCGCTTCACCAGAACCATGCTCTCTCTCTGTGGGACTTTGGAACTGTCAGTCTGCTGTCAACAAGGCAGACTTCATCCCTGCTTTTACTCTCCAGTCTTCACTGGACATCTTTGGTCTGACTGAGACATGGATCCGTCCAGAAGACACTGCCCTCTCCAATAACTTTCTCCACTCCCTGCGAGGTGGGACGAGGTGGGGTCATGGACTTCTCACCTCTTAGACCTTCAGATTCTCTATCTTCACATCTTTTTGTAAGACATGCTCATTTGAATATCATGCTGTCACTATCACTTCCCCTTTTCTAATGCACATCCTCACTACATACTCCAATACTCATAGACTACTCACAGGGGTTCTCCAGGGTTCAGTCCTTGGGTCCCTTCTCTTCTCAGTCTACACCACCGCTTAAGGACCTGTCATCCTCAGACATGGATACTCCTACCAGTGCTACGCTGATGACACTTAACTCTATCTGTCATTCCCCCCTGATGACCAATCACTAACTACCCGCATAGCTGACTGCCTGTACGACATCTATACTTGGATGAAGAACCATCACCTACAGCTCAACATGGCCAAGACAGAACTTCTGGTAATCCTGGCCAATCCCTCTGTGCATCAGAACCTCAGCATCCAGTTGGAATCCTCTGCAATCACCTCTTCTTTTAATCTCGGCCAATCCCTCTGTGCAACACGACCTTACCATCCAGTTGGAATCCTCTGCAATCACCTCTTCCCCTTCAGTCAGGATTCTTGGAGTGATTTTGGATGAACAGCTGTCCCTAAATGACCACATCAAAAAGAAAACTCGAGCGTGTATATTTGCACTGCACAACATTCGAAAGATCAGGCCCTTCTTAATTGAGCATGCAACTCAACTCCTGGTTCAGGCTCTCGTCCTCTCACATCTGGTCTACTGCAACCCTATTCTCACAGGACTTCCAGCAATTGCGCTCAACCTCTGCAGTTGATCCAGAACTCTGCAGCTTGTCTTATCTTCAAGGAACCGAAGAGAGCTCATATTATTCACCTCTTCATCACTCTTCACTGGCTCCCCATTGCAGCTTGTGTTAAATTCAAATCACTGATGCTCCAAATCAGCCCGTTTACCTCCACAAGCTCATACACTCCTACACACCCTCCAGAAGCCTGCGCTCAGAAAAGGAATAGCGACTCATGATACCGTTCCACAAAAGGCAGAAAATCTCTTAGCTGAACCTTCTCTCTCACTGTCCCTGGCTGGTGGAACAAACTCCTGATCCAGTCAGGAAAGCAGCAACACTAACAGCTTTCAAAAAGCAACTGAAAACTCTTCTCTTCAGTGAACAACTACTACTACTACAAAAAAACCTTTTTTTTCCTCCTCTGTCTTTATTTTCTTCCTGCTATGGTTTATTAATCAGTTGATACCATTTCTATTATGAGCACGCTGAGATAGACTCTGACTGGGTAACAAATTGCATATTGTCTCTCCCCTACTGTATATTGATTTGGACAAAAGCATCTGCCAAATGCATAAATGTAAATGTAGGCATGAGTTTTCAACTAGATTGTGCAAAGTTTTTCAGCGAATAACTACTTGTTTTAGTGGTGGAATGAGACAGAACAGACGAGTGAACATTAACAGTTAAAATATTTTTTTTAGTTTTGTATGCGTGTAATGCTCGCTGAAACACGTTGGGGTTCAGCCCAAAAATGGCTTTAAGTGAAGTGTGACCATTATGTTCCTTTAACAAAACAGTTTTATTAAGTAAGTCCTTCTGGTACAAACTTGTTTGTGTATAGGAACAAGTGGAAGAAACATGTTATTTTCATCCGATGGGGTAACATAATTCTGATGGATAATTTGTGTTGAGTTCTAGGACACAACTGAGAAGTTGTAAAGGAAACGGGTGGGAAATTCATTAGTTATTTTTTGACAATTTTTTTCTTATGCAAAGTGGCGAGCGCTTGTTGGTCGTATTGCTCATGGGGATTCCGGAAATTCGGAACATCCTGAGAATAAATTTGAGACTACAATTTGTTATTCTTTGGAGGGGGTTGGGGTCTCATAATAACTTCTGTGCTGCTGGAGAGATTACCTGCAGTAATGGTTTTAAATTAAAACTGAAACTTGGTTCAAGTGATATATATATATATATATATATATATATATATATATATATATATATATATATATATATATATATCGAGAAATTTACCTGCTGTAAAACGTTCAAATGTATGGTGCTGTTCTGAGAAAAGACAGGGTGATTCAGAAATGTTTGGTTATTGATGATTATGAATGTGAATTATTAATATGGGGTTATCATATGTATGCATATTTTCTTTAATGATGGGAATTAATTATGTAAGATAATGGATAGAGATATCGCTAAGGAACATTTGAATGACATAGAATAACATATATTGCTGAATTATTTTGTCTTACAGATAAACCTATTTGATAGGAAACATTTGCTTATCGTCTTACGGTGATTAAATTTAAAAATATTGTTGTCTTGTGAAGCGTCACGGTGGCGCAGTGGGTAGCACGGTCGTCTCACAGCAAGAAGGTCGCTGGTTCTAGGCTCGACTGGGGCAGGTGGCATTTCTGTGTGGAGTTTGCATGTTCTCCCTGTGATCGCGTGGGTTTTCTCCGGGTGCTCCGGTTTCCCCACAAGTCCAAAGACATGCAGAATAAGTGAATTGAATAAGAACAATTGCCCATAGTGTTAAAGTGTGAATGTGTGTGTGAATGTTTCCCAGCGATGGGTTGCGGAAGGGAAGGGCATTCGCTGCGTAAAACATATGCCAGAGAGTTGGCGGTTCATTCCGCTGTGGCGACCCCGAAAGGGAATAAAGCCGACATGAAGATGGATGGATGGATGTTGTCTTGTGACAAAAGGGGGGATTGTTATAGAATATTTAATCATTGTAATTAATTATCCAATAAGATTGAGTTTGAATGTCCTTACGTTTACTTGGATGGAACAGGAAGTGATGTAGAGGGGCGGGATTTATATGAAAGGAATCTCAAGGGAAGCCCTGGGTTCAGTCTCTTGCCCCCGTGTCTGCTGAGAGAAGGGCTGCTCATTCTTTCTCTCCCCTTCTTCCTTTTCTCCTTTCTCTCTCCCTTCCTTCCTTCCTCTCTCTTTCTCTTTCCATGTTGCTTGCAATGTGATCACATTCTTCGTTGATATCAAGGTACGAGCTGAATCCATGTTTGAGGAAAGTAATAAATTGCTGTTTGCGATTGTGCTCATAAATCATGTCTCATGAGTATTTAATATTTCCATTACAAATGGCGACGAGAAGGTGTCTAACATCTAGATTAGGTAAACGGACGAATGCGTGTAAATTAATATTATTGTTAGCCTAAACTTTTGCGATGTGTTGCCTTGGGTATAATGGCGAATGCGTTTGTTGCTACGACACGTGGTTCCTGTGCTTTACAATGACTAAGATGGAGTTTGTGAAACTGCCTAACTGGGAAGATGTAAGTCATTCAGTTATAGCGAGCTATGTTTACACCGAGAAAAATTGTGTTTTTGAAAAGGGGGAATGCTATAGGCGTTAGCATAATCTGTTAGAACAAAGCATGGCATGAATGCTAACAATAACAAAGGAACTAGCGTGTTTTACCATGTGTGCTCGACTAAGGTTAGTAAAGTTTGGCGATTAAAAAATTTTTGAGACGGCATACGACAGAATGGACAAGTGAACATTACCGGTTAAAATATTTTTTTATTTTGTATGTGTGTCTTTAACCCTTTGTGTTCTGTTGAAAATACTGCGCAAGTTTTCTGGTACAAACTTGTTTGCGTATAGTAACAAGTGGAAGACGCATGGCATTTTCATCCGATGGGGGAACATAATTCTGGGGGGTAATTTGTGTTTGTTTTCTGGTACACACCCGGGAGGTTCTAAAGGAAGCCGGGTGGGAAACGCATGAGTTATTTATTTATTTTTTCTATTTTTTTTTTGGGCACATATGCAAATACAATTCTTTGCTTGTGCACGGGGGCGGGCGTGTATTTGTCGCATTGCCTGAGAGGACTCCAGAGATTCTGGTGATCCCGGAATAATTTAGAGGCTTGCAGAGTGGGAAGCGGCGGGAGTCTCGTAATTATTAAAATTTTGCGTGTGTGCGGCTGGGAGATTAACTATAGCCCTGATATTCCAGAGTGTTGGAGTACATACGAGTCGTTTTTGTTGAAAATGGGAAAGGCCTTTATGGTTTATTCTGATTGAAACATTATACGTGACGCAAGTTGATTTGACGAAGTTGGCTTGTGAACCGGCATAAAGTAAATGAACTTGTAAAATATTACTGTGAATGTTCTCTGTTGGATTTTCTTATATAATGGAATTGGGCCACTTACTCTGAGCATGAGATGAATGCAATTGCAAACGAATTTTTCAAGAAACAGCTGATCAAATTGAAAATGAAATTGGCTAACCAAATTCTTAAATTTGAAAGAGAAACTTGGTTGAAACGACACATATTTCTATATATGTTATAGCGCATGCGAACAAGTAAAAGCCCAGATTTTTTTTCTTGCATTTAGCACATGTGGGATAAAATCTGTGAATGTGTTTGACTGGGAAGCCTGAGTGTGACATCTGTGCTTGAATGCAGTGGGAAGTGCTTTCCTGAAAACACTGGGGAATGTTATAAAATTTTAGAGGCAGTAAGCATACAATTTAACATGTACTTACTAAATTATACAGAGTATAATTTAGAAAAATAAGCATGAATATAAACCTATCAAACAACTTCAATTCAATTTGTGACAGTGAATTATTGCAAAATAATGAATAAATAGATCTACAAATTGGGAAATTCAACTAGAGGTTGAGGCTTAAAAGGGGTAAACCTAACAGAAGTTTAAAAGCGGGGATGAAAGCATTAAACTTACTGCTTTAGTAGTGAATGGAATTCAGCAAAAGACGAAATCAAACAAGCTATAGAAGAGAGTATGGCCAATGTAAACATAACATTCATAATCGTTATGTTGAGGACATGTAATTTGACTCTTTGAGGTGACTTTTTCCTTTTTGCATAAGTTCAATTGACTTAGATGTGTGTTTAATTGAAAGGTTGTGGTTCTTTTCCCTAAGAGGGTTATTTTAGATAGAGAGGGATATTTGATTTTAAACAATGCACCCTAAATTTAAAGGAAAATGTTGATTGAGCATTATTTTGTGTAAAACTAAATCAAAGCAGAGTTTGATTGACCAACTCAAGATAAAATCTGAATAAGAATTAACTTGTTTGTTTTGTTTATTTTGAATGAGATCTTGGTCAATTCTGAGCTCGAAGCATAATAACATTCTGAGAGTGGAGATGATGGAGTTCTTCAAGCACCTGGAATCATCATGGCCGTGTTCAGATCTGCCCCATGAACTGCACAGACAGCTTCTAGTCTTGTCCGTGTATGCAAACATCATCAGCATACGAACGGATCATCTGATACAAGTACCTTTCTATTTTTCTCTCCACCCACACAAACACATCATTCCCAAAGACTTTTCTTCCACCAACATGGTGGTACACCCGAGGAAGGGGTGAAGCAGACTGTGACATTGGGATGGCGTAGCTTGCGGTGGTTACAGAGACTGTAATTCACACACTATCCTGTAAGTCCATTAAGAGTCTATGGCCTGGAGTGAGCAGCTTGAGGGAAAAGGAGGAAGGATGCATCTCACGAGGAGGTGTGGAAGAGAAAAGGGGAAATGGAGAGGAGAGGGGTCAGATCTGAGGCAGAGACAATCGAACTGTGCAAATCACTCGTCTGACAAAGACATCATCAAAGACCTTCATCAATCATCTCCTGATCTCTCTCAGAATGGTTCAGAATCATGAAGACTTCGGAGCTGGGAAGCGAAAATGGCTACAAAATTAGGTATTTTTATACTAACAAACTAACAAGTTTGAAATGGGTTTGTAATCCATAGGATTACTGAAACCTGTACAACTCTGCTGAGCATACGCATTTATCAAACATAAACTATGAGTGAAGTTGAAAGAAAAATTTAGGCTAATTTGGGTGCAAACAGACAGAACAGGATTTATTTTATGAACTTCAGCGAGAAGTTGAGTGACTGGTTTCTGACGTCCAGAGGGATTGTGGGAATTTGAAAGAAATTAATTCTAAATTGTATTGACTTTGAAATAAATTAACTGATATTGAAATTGGAAGAGAATATAACATAACCATGTTTAAATTCTTAATTCCTAAATAAAAGAATTGTCATCTAATCATATTGGGTGTAGATTGATGTCATCTAGACTAATGTAATGAGTACTACCAGAAAAGCAGAGTTTTTTTTTTTTTAATAATACTCTGACTCATTATAATGCGTCTAGGTGTGACAATTGATATTAAGATGGGCTGACAGTAACCAAACCACTCTTGTTCATGAAGAGAAGTTGAAATACTAATAGACTAAAATGACTACTGTGAAGTCTGAAGACTTCTGTTGCTTATCACATCCCTATATTTGTGGTGATTTCTGGGGAAGGCATAACAGAGAATTCTTTTAAATGAGATCAACTGGTTTGAAATTACTTAGGATTTAGGTGAATAAGGATTTTCAACAATGAGTTTTTTTCTATGATGAAGGGGAAATTGAGAATTTTGAAACCCAACCACTACCTTTCATGTTAGCGGAATCTATTTCATAAGTTTAATTGACTAAACATTAAAACATTCATGGTATTTACTAGGGATTCTGATTAGTCAGAGTGTTAACGGTAACAGAGGAGCACATAGAATGCCATTGGATGTGAATGTTTATTCATTGGAAGATCTTGAATGGATACCTGACTTAAGACTAAATAATAAACAATGGTAAACAAGTGTTGCTTGTGGACGGACTTAAACTGGACAGTCTTTTGATGATGCTAATTGAGAAAAGAAACTAATGTGAACTTTACAATGACTACAAAGTGAAGCCATTATAGCTTCACCAATATAAACCAATATAGAGAAAATTGTTATTCAACTTGTAGTGACAAATTGATAATATTAAGGGAATAAACGAGAAAGAAAGCCAATATCTAAAAGTAGAGGCTTTTAAAACAGTTTATAGAAAAAAAAGTTTAACACTGAGCAAAGTCTGGGGAGATGTTTGCTGGAGATGAATGGGACTGAATGAAGTGTGTCTAACCTAACTCATGTACATTGCTTCCACAGGGAAGGATTTTTTAAGCATTTTTTGTTGGACATCTGACCATTGAGTTTTTTAAAAATCTTTTTAATAGTGGTTCGATGAGGCATATTGTGTTTTTTTTTTCTTTTTTTTTCTTCTCGGTACTCGACGAATAATCCTACGACTTTACACATCAGGTGTCGAGGTTGTCGTGAATTTTTTTTAGGAATGATGGGTTTAGAGATAGTTTAGAATAGTTTAGTTAGGGGTGGGTTGAGTTCTGTTGCAGAACAAACCTGATAATTTGAAGGAGGAAAACTGAAATGAGGTATGAATCTTCACAAGAAGAGAATTTCTGTTTCACTATGAGAAGAGAAACATGGATCATGGTGTCTTATGAAGTTATGGATAAGCTGCAAACAGTAACTTATCCATTAACAATTAGACTCCATAATGAACAAAATTTATGGAATAAAAAGAAAATGTTTTAAAGGTGCTGAGATCTGTGGTAACTTGATTGCAGATAAAAGAAAGCATGTCATAAAGGTGGTACTAATGTCACTGACAATTAAGTTTGTTTTTATTACAGACCGTGGAAACAGTGTGTATTAAATCAATGCCTGATTTGTGTTGTGATTGTTTAATGATGATTTTTTCAGGTACCGTGGAAATGGAGGGGATTGTACATTAAATGTTAATCTTGACTGTGAGATTGAATGTTGATGTATGTTGTTCCTTGTTGTGGTGGTTGTTTTTTTTTTTGTGTCTCATATGTTTTTCAGATTGGAGGAGGGAATGAAGATCCAGGAGTGAGGTCGTATTTGAATTTAAACTACTATCATAAAATTGATACTAACACTGTTTTATGTTATTTTGTTTCTTTGGGGGTTTTGTTTATTTTTATTATTTTTTTGTTTATTTTTTTATGTTTTGTATGAATGACTAATACTGAGCTTCAGGTTGGATTTGCGCTCATACTGTTTGTTCTCGTAGAAAGTTGAATGATGAGAAAGCTGATGGTGGAACTGACCGAGTGTGGCAGTCTGAGAGCGGTGAAAGCATCCTAAAGGAGAACCTGAACGTCTATCCACTGAAAAGGGTCCAGTTCAACGTCTCCTAACGACGTGGAGGTCGTTTGTGCTGAAGAGGAGGTCTGCTTGCAACCTTGCGGCCAACTACAGGAGAGCTCTAAAACCAGGCTGAAGGAAATCTTAGGAAAAGATCTTGGAGCCTTGTGTTTCTGTGCTACAGCGAGGAGAAGGCAATGAGGGGTGTGCTGGAAAGTTCTGATGGGAGAAGGTGTAGACGAATCAGATTCATGAGAACCATGTGGTCCAGTCAGTCCCTCCCCCAGTGTCAAATAATTTTAAAGATCTAGTACCAAATGAATAGTGATTCTGATATGTTGAAGTGGTAATTATGGAGATTACAAATTTATCAGAGGTTGACATTGGATATTTTTTACAGCAAAAGGGGGAAGTATACATTGATTGTTGCTGTTTCAATATCAAATGAGTATAAAAGGAGAATTCTGTAGTTATACATTATATATTTAATAACTATAAATATAAATGAGATGACTAAAGCAGACAACTTGGTTTCATACAATTTAGACCTGTGGGGAGGTTAGGAATACTGGTTGGTGTTATAGATTATGGGAATTCAAAATCATCATCATCATCATCATAATCTGGAGGATCTTCACATGCTTGACTTTTGCGAATGCATCACAAAACTTGTTTCAAAGGGTAAATTCACTTTGTTTACCAAAAAGGAACATACCGTGGATTACCTTTTCGAGGAAACTATTTCAAAGGAAAATGTTTTACAGACTTGTTTTTATTTTTGAATGTTCTTATTTTGTTTCTTGAATGTTATTCTGAAACTGTACAAATAAGAAAAGGGGAAAAGTAAAAACAAGCACAGCATTCAGCAATTAAAGAAGGGACAGTTAAAGGTATGTTAGGTCTTTAACTCTTGGCTAAAATCAAAAGAAACAAGGAGATGTTTTTCCTACATATAGTCTCAGAATTAAATTAGAAGGTTCGATATTTGGCAATATTGAAATTCTTTAAACCGGATCGAGAAATTTACCTGCTGTAAAACGTTCAAATGTATGGTGCTGTTCTGAGAAAAGACAGGGTGATTCAGAAATGTTTGGTTATTGATGATTATGAATGTGAATTATTAATATGGGGGTTATCATATGTATGCATATTTTCTTTAATGATGGGAATTAATTATGTAAGATAATGGATAGAGATATCGCTAAGGAACATTTGAATGACATAGAATAACATATATTGCTGAATTATTTTGTCTTACAGATAAACCTATTTGATAGGAAACATTTGCTTATCGTCTTACGGTGATTAAATTTAAAAATATTGTTGTCTTGTGAAGCGTCACGGTGGCGCAGTGGGTAGCACGGTCGTCTCACAGCAAGAAGGTCGCTGGTTCTAGGCTCGACTGGGGCAGGTGGCATTTCTGTGTGGAGTTTGCATGTTCTCCCCGTGATCGCGTGGGTTTTCTCCGGGTGCTCCGGTTTCCCCACAAGTCCAAAGACATGCAGAATAAGTGAATTGAATAAGAACAATTGCCCATAGTGTTAAAGTGTGAATGTGTGTGTGAATGTTTCCCAGTGATGGGTTGCGGAAGGGAAGGGCATCCGCTGCGTAAAACATATGCCAGAGAGTTGGCGGTTCATTCCGCTGTGGCGACCCCGAAAGGGAATAAAGCCGACATGAAGATGGATGGATGGATGTTGTCTTGTGACAAAAGGGGGGATTGTTATAGAATATTTAATCATTGTAATTAATTATCCAATAAGATTGAGTTTGAATGTCCTTACGTTTACTTGGATGGAACAGGAAGTGATGTAGAGGGGCGGGATTTATATGAAAGGAATCTCAAGGGAAGCCCTGGGTTCAGTCTCTGCTGAGAGAAGGGCTGCTCATTCTTTCTCTCCCCTTCTTCCTTTTCTCCTTTCTCTCTCCCTTCCTTCCTTCCTCTCTCCATGTTGCTTGCAATGTGATCACATTCTTCGTTGATATCAAGGTATAAGCTGAATCCATGTTTGAGGAAAGTAATAAATTGCTGTTTGCGATTGTGCTTATAAATCATGTCTCATGAGTATTTAATATTTCCATTACAATATATATAATGTAGCAAATGAGAACAAGAAAAAGCCCAGATTTTTATTGCATTCAGCACATATGTGTGATAAAATCTGTGAATGTGTTTGATTGGAAAGCATGATTGGAAAGTGTGGTTGGATGCAGTGGGCAGTGCTTTTCTAATAACACCAAGAAAATGATTACATTTAAGTAGCAATAAGCATGAAAATTATACATTTTTAGTTACTAAATTATAAGAAATATAATTTAGGAAAGGCATAGGAATAAAACCAAATCAAACAATTTAGCTAAAAATTTGGAGACAAAAAATTATTACTAAAACAATTAGTAAAAAACTTCTACAAATTAGGTAAATTCACCAAGAGTTTAAAAAAAAGTATTTTAAAAAGAAAAATGAAAGAACTAAACTTACTGCTTTAGTAGTGAATGAAAGAGTGAATGCAGGAGAAGTGCATTCTGAGCTGCATTCTGCATGCAAAGAGCAGATACAGGGTAAAGGTGAAATAAGTAGAGCAAATGTTAGCTCTGGACATCTGTGAGTCTGCCTAATGGACAAAAAAGGTAGTGCCGACACGAGGTGGACATGCAGTGGCACGAGGAAAAAGCATGAATAAGGAACCAATGAACTGTTGAGTTTAAAATGTGTCATAACTATGGAGCTAGGGTTCTGACAAAACTATCTGAATGTGAATTTTGTTGATTTGAATTATTGAGGATTGTAAATTAATAAACTTGAATATTATATGCCACGAAAACAAATTTTGAATTTGAATTTCTTAGTTTGAATTTGAATTTCGTTACTTGAATATTGGATATCTGAAATTTAAGACAACTGAATTTTTTTTTAAAGAATAATTATTTATTAGACGTAATTTAAAACTGATTTTTTGGTTCTGAATTCATAAACTGTAAATATTCAGTCATAAAAAAAATACAGTTTCAAGTTTTCAAGACGAAAAAAATCGAAACGTCAATTTCAATATTCTAAAATTCAAACCTCGACATTCAGATTGTGAAATTCAGGTCGTGGAGAAAGTAGGTCAAGGGCCATCGACAGGGATGAGCAGAAGATCACAGAGCAGTCGATGGTACATTTCGGCCAATCACAGAGCTGTTATTTTTCCAGCGGTTGCGTTCAGCTCCCGGGGCGCCTTTCTCGTCACCATGAATCGATCAGAGGTGAGTGATTCTTAAGTAGTTATGGTTTATACACATATTTTAGGTTCGCTTCAGACAGTCTGCCTACTGATATTCTGTTATACTAAACCAGTAACTTGCTGGCTAAGCACAAACATGCTAGCGATCTACTACCATACGGTCATCATGCTAGCAATGTGCTATTAAAATACTGATTACCTGTTCATCATACTACCAAGTAGTGTTGTCACCCGTTCCTTAAAATACGGAATCCTCCTGTATTCAACCAGAAATTGACCTTCTGTTTAAATCTTTTTGGTAGATTATTTAAACTATACTTTTTATTGTTGTACTGTTTGAGTTTATTTTCCCCCCCGTATCTGTGTATTGTTTATTTATAGATATTTATAATTTTACTTTATATTTAGTTATAAATGTAAAATATATACTAGTAACTAATTAAGCATATAACTTAAAACTACTCAATATTTAAACATTAAGTTACTGCTAGAAGAAAAAATGTCATTTAAAACAGTGAACTATAAGAGACAACCCTACCAGCTACTCATCATGCTTAGTTATGCGCCATTCATTTGCTACTCATGCTAGTGACATAGTAAGAACACCCTAACAACTATGTACATTAACCACTGTGATAGTCATTTATGCACACCTTTTACATTTATTTTTACATTTATGCATTTGGCAGACCCTTTTGTCCAAAGCGTCTTACAGAAGGGAAGAGACAATATGTAATTTGTTACACAGTCAAAGTCTATCTCAGCTTGCTCATAATAGAAATTAAAATGAGTCCTTTCCCTTAGTCCTGTCAAGTCCAACCAACTGGTGTTGTTTTCTTGTTTTTTTTTACAGGGCGAGCTATTACTAGACCACATATGGAGCAGACTTCAGTCAAGACTGGAGCATGCCCTTTCAAGGATACCTGTAGATGTGGACTTCTTGGAATTTATCTGTGTTCAAGAGTTGTTTTTTATTTTTTAAAGTGCTGTTTCTCCACAGATCATCGTTCCTGAGGAGATTATTGATAGTTTAACTAGTTTTCACCAAGCAGTTCATTTAGAAAAGCAAAGAAATGAAATGCATGCTGAGACAGTTATATTTGAAGAAGGAAACGTTGGACGACCAAAAGCAATTGTTGGTTGTGAATATCTCACCCGTTTGCTTGAAATGGGCTTACCAGGTGTATCACAAGCGTTCTGGAGGCGTCTGAACGGACTGTTTTCAGACGGTTGGTAGAGTTCAGCCTGTCAGTGAGATCACTGCACGGCTTTGATTGAACGTAAAGTCCCGAATGCCAAATTCTGGATACAGGATGGTAAAAGGAGCTTTAAAATCTGAAGGGCACAATGTGCAACATGAACGGCTGAGGGCATCACTATATCGAGCAGAGACACTAGGAGTTCTATCCCGCAGGACGGAGCTGGGTGGTGTTGTCCGGAGGAGGTATTCAGTCCCAGGCCCCAAATCTTTGATTCACATTGACACTAATCACAAGCTGGTTAGGCGCGCGAGAGCCATATTGTTTTGTGCATTTTTTAACAGATTCATTCTGTTAGCATTGTTGTCATGTGTTCACCACATATTAAAATTTAACTTACTCACCTTTATCTTGTTACAAAACAAATAATGTTAGGTCATGTTTAGTTAAATAACACTTTGCAATAGTAGTAACGCATTACTGCAATAGAAATGGTAGAGCTTTTTTGGAGTTTGATGTTTGCAAATACATTAACTAGCTGTAACTTCTGGAACATTATTTTAAAATATTAGTGGAAATACTGATTTTATGTATTTGGTTTCAGGTATAATTTTGTCTTGTTTGGAGAGGTAGATGGCTTTTCAAGAAAGGTGATAGTTTCGTTTCTATTATAAAGTTTAAAGTTTGTGCTCAAGTTAAACTTTTATTTGTTAAATTATAAATAGAACTAACCTTACTTTCTAACTCTACAGATGATGTACTTTGGGGCTGCCACAAACAACTCCTCATCAGCTGCACTGGCCTTATTCCAAGAATCTGTGGAAAGATTTGGTTTCCCTCTCAGGCAAGTTATGGTGGCAAACAAATAGAGAAAAAAGTGCATTGTTATTTCATTAATTGTGAAGCATGGTGGTAATATTTTAACCTCAAATTCAAAATTCTGTCTTAATTTCAATAAGTCATTCTAAATCAGTTTAATTCTCTTGGGAATAGAGCAAAATGAATCCATTTCTAAGGCAATATTAAGCAGAAAAACACTTTCAGGGTTTCTGACGGTTTTTTGATTGCAGAAGTATATTATATATGAAAGTAGTTTACAAGCTTTCTGACATATGGCACAATGAACTATGCAAATGGTATACTTTACTGGTAAGTGTATATGTTTTTCATCAGGACAGTTAAGTTATACTTCATAAATGAGCATTGTAAAACCGTCTAAGGAATTTCATGGACATTACAGGGTCAGAGGAGACCGCGGAGTTGAAAATGTGGACGTTGCACGTTTAATGTTCATGGTTCGTGGCTTAGGGAGAAGCAGCTTCATTTCGGGTAAGTGTCCACAATCAAAGGTATGAGAAACAAACTATTATGTTTGCTTGTCACAATACAGCAGGGGAAATAAGTATTTGACACGTCAGCATTTTTTATCAGTACAGGGATTCCTAAGTGAGCTATTGACACAAAAGTTACACCAGATGTAGCCATCACGCCCAAATATTGAATTCATACAAAGAAATCAGAACGTTTAAGTTTACAGGCTGAATCATGATAAATAAAGTGAAAATCTATGGAGAGAACTGAAGATCAAAATTCATAAAAAAGGTCCTAGGAACCTTCAAGATTTAAAGAATGTTTGTGAGAAAAAATGGGCCAAAATCACTCCTGAGCAATGCAGACGACTCCTCTCTCCATACACGAGACGTCTAGAAGCTGTAATCATCAACAAAGGTTATTCTACAAAGTATAAAATAAAGTGTATTCAATACTTATTCCCTGTGCCATTTCACTTTATTTATCATGATTCAACCTGTAAACTTAAACGTTCTGATTTCTTTGTATAAACTTAATATTTGGGTGTGATGGCTACATCTGGTGTAACTTTTGTGTCAATAGCTCACTTAGGAATCCCTGTACTGATAAAAAATACTGATGTGTCAAATACTTATTTCCCCTGCTGTATTGTGACAAGCAAACATAATAGTTTGTTTCTCATACCTTTGATTGTGGACACTTACCCGAAATGAAGCTGCTTCTCCCTAAGCCACGAACCATGAACATTAAACGTGCAACGTCCACATTTTCAACTCCGCGGTCTCCTCTGACCCTGTAATGTCCATGAAATTCCTTAGACGGTTTTGCAATGCTCATTTATGAAGTATAACTTAACTGTCCTGATGAAAAACATATACACTTACCAGTAAAGTATACCATTTGCATAGTTCATTGTGCCATATGTCAGAAAGCTTGTAAACTACTTTCATATATAATATACTTCTGCAATCAAAAAACCATCAGAAACCCTGAAAGTGTTTTTCTGCTTAATATTGCCTTAGAAATGGATTCATTTTGCTCTATTGCCAAGAGAATTAAACTGATTTAGAATGACTTATTGAAATTAAGACAGAATTTTGAATTTGAGGTTAAAATATTACCACCATGCTTCACAATTAATGAAATAACAATGCACTTTTTTCTCTATTTGTTTGCCACCATAACTTGCCTGAGAGGGAAACCAAATCTTTCCACAGATTCTTGGAATAAGGCCAGTGCAGCTGATGAGGAGTTGTTTGTGGCAGCCCCAAAGTACATCATCTGTAGAGTTAGAAAGTGCGGTTAGTTCTATTTATAATTTAACAAATAAAAGTTTAACTTGAGCACAAACTTTAAACTTTATAATAGAAACGAAACTATCACCTTTCTTGAAAAGCCATCTACCTCTCCAAACAAGACAAAATTATACCTGAAACCAAATACATAAAATCAGTATTTCCACTAATATTTTAAAATAATGTTCCAGAAGTTACAGCTAGTTAATGTATTTGCAAACATCAAACTCCAAAAAAGCTCTACCATTTCTATTGCAGTAATGCGTTACTACTATTGCAAAGTGTTATTTAACTAAACATGACCTAACATTATTTGTTTTGTAACAAGATAAAGGTGAGTAAGTTAAATTTTAATATGTGGTGAACACATGACAACAATGCTAACAGAATGAATCTGTTAAAAAATGCACAAAACAATATGGCTCTCGCGCGCCTAACCAGCTTGTGATTAGTGTCAATGTGAATCAAAGATTTGGGGCCTGGGACTGAATACCTCCTCCGGACAACACCACCCAGCTCCGTCCTGCAGGATAGAACTCCCAGTGTCTCTGCTCGATATAGTGATGCCCTCAGCCGTTCATGTTGCACATTGTGCCCTTCAGATTTTAAAGCTCCTTTTACCATCCTGTATCCAGAATTTGGCATTCGGGACTTTACGTTCAATCAAAGCTGTGCAGTGATCTCACTGACAGGCTGAACTCTACCAACCGTCTGAAAACAGTCCGTTCAGACGCCCCCAGAACGCTTGTGATACACCTGGTAAGCCCATTTCAAGCAAACGGGTGAGATATTCACAACCAACAATTGCTTTTGGTCGTCCAACGTTTCCTTCTTCAAATATAACTGTCTCAGCATGCATTTCATTTCTTTGCTTTTCTAAATGAACTGCTTGGTGAAAACTAGTTAAACTATCAATAATCTCCTCAGGAACGATGATCTGTGGAGAAACAGCACTTTAAAAAAAAAAAAACAACTCTTGAACACAGATAAATTCCAAGAAGTCCACATCTACAGGTATCCTTGAAAGGGCATGCTCCAGTCTTGACTGAAGTCTGCTCCATATGTGGTCTAGTAATAGCTCGCCCTGTAAAAAAAAACAAGAAAACAACACCAGTTGGTTGGACTTGACAGGACTAAGAGAAAGTGTCAGGATCTCTATCTCGTTTTTCTCTCTGTCTCCTGTCCGCGTCTCGGCTAATTATGTTATCTGTCGCAGCTGCTTCTCGTTTCGTTAATTGTCTCCGCTATTTAAGTTCCCCTGCTATGTCTCATCTTTGTGAGTTGTTGTTCGTCTTCATGTTCGCTGATGCTCTGCTCTAGCTCTTCTCTTGTGGCCTGTCTCGTGTACGTAGCCGGTGTGGAGTACTGCACTCAAGCCTTACCCGAGGAACCGAGGATCGCGGTGGACTGACCGCTCGGACTAACCCTACCTGCACCTCCTTAAAAGAGCAGAGGACCTGTCGCCTCCCGCGGGGTTTAGCGCACCTGCCCCAAGACTTTTGTTTATATTTTGAGACTCTGAACTGTGTTCCTGTTCTGTTGAACAGCGGTTTTGATTTAACCGTTTCAGTCATTAAAGACTCTGTTACCGATCCCTTGCTTCTGGGTCCTTCTTACCTCAGTCACACAACAGAACAACTCACCAACTCATGGATCCAGCGAGGGACTCTCCTACCCGCCGCGCCGTGGAACAGCAAGGTATCCTGCTCGGACGCCACGCGGAGGAGCTCGCTTCAGCCAGGCAAACGATGGATTCCCTCTCCGCTCGGGTCCTGGAGCTCACCGAGCAGCTCCAGACGCTGCGCTTTTCCAGATCTTCACCAGCCCAAGGGGCAGCAGAACCCAGGGTTAATAACCCTCCGTGTTACTCCGGTGAGCCAGCTCAGTGTCGTGAGTTTCTCCTCCAGTGCGAGATTGTGTTCTCCCTCCAACCCTCCACCTATGCTGAAGAACAAGCCCGGGTGGCTTACGTCATCTCCCTTCTCAAGGAGAGGGCCCGGAGCTGGGGAACTGCTGTCTGGGAGTCCGGAGCAGAGTTTTGCTGTTATTATGAGTCCTTCAAGGCAGAGATGATAAAGGTCTTCGACCGTTCGAGCTTCGGTGAGGAGGCTTCGAGACGGCTCGCTACGCTCCGGCAGGGGGATCGTTCCGCAGCCGATTTCGCCATCGAGTTCCGCACCCTTTCTGTAACGGCCGGATGGAACGAGGTAGCTCTCCGTGCTCGGTTCCTGGATGGGCTCAACTCCGAGTTACGAGGAGAGTTATTCGCCCACGATCTGCCCGAGGGTTTTGACCGGTTGGTGGAGCTCGCTTTACGGGTGGAGAGGAGGCTCGCCACTCGTCCTCGTTCCCGGGTCGCCGCCCCACGAGAGTCATGGGAGGGTCTCTTCTCAACCGGTTCGCTCCCTACGGCAGCCGAGGGGCGTTCCGAACCCATGCAGCTGTCTCCCATCCGAATTTCCTCCGAGAAGCGCCGGAGGAGAATCATAAACCGCCTCTGTTTATACTGCGCCGCTGCCGGACACCAGTTCTCCGTCTGTCCGGTAAAAGCCCACGCCCGGCGGTAGACCGAGGAGTACGGCTGGGCGTGTCATCCATATCCTCGGACACAGTCACTCGAACGACGCTCCCCATCCAGATTGAGGTCGGTTCCGTGGTCCACTCTGGCGAGGCGCTGTTGGACTCCGGTGCCGAGGGGAGTTTTGTGAACAGATTGTTCGCTGAGGCGTGTCGGATTCCGCTTCTTTCGCTGGAGAGACCCACGGTGGTTCGTGGTTTCGATGGGCGGAGCCTAGCAGAGGTCCGTTACGTCACAGAACCGGTACGACTTCGGGTGTCCGGTAACCACCAAGAAACTATTTTTTTATGTGTTAGACTGTTCTGACTGTTCTATTATACTCGGGCATCCTTGGCTCGTTAAACATAACCCGCAGCTAGACTGGGCTAGAGGGGGAATTAGGTCATGGGGTTTATCTTGTCATAACTCGTGTCTCATGTCCGCTTCCTCTCCGCTGACTTCTGTTTCTGCTTTACAGGACGAGCATGTTGATCTTGTGGGCGTTCCCGCCGAGTATCACGATTTAAGAGCGGTCTTTAGCAAGTCACGTGCCACCTCTCTTCCTCCTCACCGGCCCTATGATTGCGCTATTGATTTGTTACCGGGGGCGAGTCCTCCCCGGGGTCGTTTATATGCCCTGTCGCGTCTCGAGAGAGAGGCGCTTGAGAGTTACTTAACGGAGTCGCTCGCCGTGGGTACCATTGTTCAGTCCACGTCACCTGCAGGGGCGGGGGGTTTTTTTGTCAAAAAGAAGGATGGTTCGTTGCGCCCATGTATAGACTATCGGGGATTAAATGAAGTCACTGTCAGAAACAGATACCCCCTTCCCCTGATGTCAACTGCTTTTGATCTTCTGCAGGGGGCTTCTGTATTTACTAAGCTGAACCTACGTAATGCTTATCACCTAGTGCGGATTAAGCAGGGGGATGAGTGGAAGACTGCCTTTAACACACCTATCGGTCATTTTGAATATAAGGTCCTTCCTTTTGGGTTGGCTAATGCCCCGGCGGTTTTCCAAGCTCTCATAAATGACGTTCTCCGAGATATGCTTAATGTTTTTGCTTTCGTTTACTTAGACGACATCCTGATTTTTTCTCCCGATCTGGAGACACATGTGTCACAGGTTCGTAAAGTGCTTCAGAGATTGCTTGAGAACAAGCTCTTCGTCAAGGCTGAGAAATGCATGTTTCACCAACGCTCGGTCTCTTTTTTAGGTTACATAGTCTCTGAGACGGGTGTGAGTATGGACCCTGCTAAGGTCCGAGCGGTCCAGGATTGGCCGGAACCTGAGACACGCACTGCGTTACAGCGATTTTTGGGGTTTTCTAATTTTTACAGGCGATTTATTCGCAACTTTGGTGAGATTGCTGCGCCCCTGACTGCGCTTACTTCTGCTAAATCCCACTTTGCTTGGACGGCTTCCGCTCAGCGTGCATTCGACCAATTAAAGTCTTGATTTTCCTCCGCGCCGATTCTTATTACACCGGACGCCAACAGCCAGTTTATCGTCGAGGTGGACGCATCCAACGAAGGGGTCGGGGCGGTTCTCTCCCAACGCTCGCCAACTGATGGCAAGGTACACCCCTGTGCTTTTTTTTCTCGCCGCTTTAACCAAGCTGAGCGGAATTACGATATCGGCAATCGAGAGCTCTTAGCTATACGTCTAGCTCTGGAGGAATGGCGTCACTGGCTCGAGGGAGCAACGGTGCCGTTCCTCGTTTGGACGGATCACCGTAATCTCGAGTACATTCGCTCAGCCAAATGACTTAATGCCCGCCAGGCTCGCTGGACCCTGTTTTTTGGTCGTTTCAATTTTACGATTTCTTTTCGACCTGGAGCCAAGAATCAGAAGCCTGATGCTCTCTCGCGCCAATTTGACCCAGAGGACACACCATTCTCCAACGAGCCCATACTTCTACCTGAGATCGTGGTTGGGAACTTGTCCTGGGGTATTGAGCGTCAGGTAGAGGCTGCTCTGTTGCGCGAGGGCGGTAATCAGCTTTGTCCGTCCGACAAGCTATATGTGGTTAAGTCAGTTCGTCCGGCGGTCCTTCGCTGGGGACACTCTTCCAAGTTCGTTGCCCATCCAGGGGTCAAAGGTACCCTGGAGGCGGTTTGTCAACGCTTTTGGTGGCCATGCATGGCACGTGAGGTCAGAGACTTTGTTCGCACTTGTCCTGTTTGCGTTCAGTCCAAGTCAGGTAAAAGACCTCCCGCTGGACTGTTACAACCGTTACCCATACCTTCGCGACCCTGTCTCATATCGCCTTAGATTTTATCACCGGTCTGCCGGAGTCCCGGGGTAACACGGTCATTCTCACCGTGGTAGATCAGTTCTCCAAGGCAACCCACTTTATTCCGCTTCCGAAACTACCCACCGCTCGCGAGACTGCCATCGCCATGGTCAATCAAGTCTTTAGAATTCACGGCTTACCTAACGATGTAGTCTCGGATAGAGGTGTCCAATTCACCTCTAGGTTTTGGAGGGAGTTTTGTAAGCAGATTGGCGCGTCACTCAGTCTTTCGTCGGGATTTCACCCACAGACCAACGGGCAGGCCGAACGGGCCAACCAAGATATTGGTCGCCTCTTACGCTGCCTGGTCAGAAACTGTCCGGCGTCTTGGTGCGATCAGCTCTCATGGGCTGAGTACGCTCATAACGCGACCCCGACCTCCGCCACAGGGGTCTCTCCTTTTCGGGCATGTCTCGGTTACCAACCCCCTCTCTTTCCCAGTCAGGAGGTAGAGGCCAACGTTCCTTCAGTTCTGGCCTTCATCCGACGTGCCAGACACACCTGGCGAGTGGTCCAGAGGGCACTAGAGGTGACCAGGGAGCGCTACCGACGCTTTGCCAATCGTCACCGCTCAGTTGCACCACATTATATCTGCGGACAGAAGGTCTGGCTCTCCACCTTCAACCTTCCACTCCGTCTTCCCTCCCGCAAGTTGGCGCCACGTTTTATTGGTCCTTTTCCCATCACTAAAATTATCAGCCCCACCGCTGTTCGCCTACGCTTACCCAACTACCTAGCCCGCGTCCATCCGGTGTTTCATGTCTCGTGCCTCAAACCGGCCATACTGTCGCCCACTCATCCTCCTCCTACCCCGCCTGCCCCCTTACTCATTGAGGGAGCTCCCGCGTATCGGGTTAAGACAATTCTTGACGCTCGCAGACGGGGTCGGGGACACCAATTCTTAGTCGATTGGGAGGGGTATGGGCCTGAGGAGAGAAGTTGGTTTCCCTCAAGGGATATCTTGGACCGCTCTTTAATTGACGATTTCTATTCTTCTCGTCGCTCGTCCTTGGGTAGCGCCTAGAGGCGCTCGTTAGTGGGGGGGTACTGTCAGGATCTCTATCTCGTTTTTCTCTCTGTCTCCTGTCCGCGTCTCGGCTAACTATGTTATCTGTCGCAGCTGCTTCTCGTTTCGTTAATTGTCTCCGCTATTTAAGTTCCCCTGCTATGTCTCATCTTTGTGAGTTGTTGTTCGTCTTCATGTTCGCTGATGCTCTGCTCTAGCTCTTCTCTTGTGGCCTGTCTCGTGTACGTAGCCGGTGTGGAGTACTGCACTCAAGCCTTACCCGAGGAACCGAGGATCGCGGTGGACTGACCGCTCGGACTAACCCTACCTGCACCTCCTTAAAAGAGCAGAGGACCTGTCGCCTCCCGCGGGGTTTAGCGCACCTGCCCCAAGACTTTTGTTTATATTTTGAGACTCTGAACTGTGTTCCTGTTCTGTTGAACAGCGGTTTTGATTTAACCGTTTCAGTCATTAAAGACTCTGGTTACCGATCCCTTGCTTCTGGGTCCTTCTTACCTCAGTCACACGACAGAAAGGACTCATTTTAATTTCTATTATGAGCAAGCTGAGATAGACTTTGACTGTGTAACAAATTACATATTGTCTCTTCCCTTCTGTAAGACGCTTTGGACAAAAGGGTCTGCCAAATGCATAAATGTAAAAATAAATGTAAAAGGTGTGCATAAATGACTATCACAGTGGTTAATGTACATAGTTGTTAGGGTGTTCTTACTATGTCACTAGCATGAGTAGCAAATGAATGGCGCATAACTAAGCATGATGAGTAGCTGGTAGGGTTGTCTCTTATAGTTCACTGTTTTAAATGACATTTTTTCTTCTAGCAGTAACTTAATGTTTAAATATTGAGTAGTTTTAAGTTATATGCTTAATTAGTTACTAGTATATATTTTACATTTATAACTAAATATAAAGTAAAATTATAAATATCTATAAATAAACAATACACAGATACGGGGGGGAAAATAAACTCAAACAGTACAACAATAAAAAGTATAGTTTAAATAATCTACCAAAAAGATTTAAACAGAAGGTCAATTTCTGGTTGAATACAGGAGGATTCCGTATTTTAAGGAACGGGTGACAACACTACTTGGTAGTATGATGAACAGGTAATCAGTATTTTAATAGCACATTGCTAGCATGATGACCGTATGGTAGTAGATCGCTAGCATGTTTGTGCTTAGCCAGCAAGTTACTGGTTTAGTATAACAGAATATCAGTAGGCAGACTGTCTGAAGCGAACCTAAAATATGTGTATAAACCATAACTACTTAAGAATCACTCACCTCTGATCGATTCATGGTGACGAGAAAGGCGCCCCGGGAGCTGAACGCAACCGCTGGAAAAATAACAGCTCTGTGATTGGCCGAAATGTACCATCGACTGCTCTGTGATCTTCTGCTCATCCCTGTCGATGGCCCTTGACCTACTTTCTCCACGACCTGAATTTCACAATCTGAATGTCGAGGTTTGAATTTTAGAATATTGAAATTGACGTTTCGATTTTTTTCGTCTTGAAAACTTGAAACTGTATTTTTTTTATGACTGAATATTTACAGTTTATGAATTCAGAACCAAAAAATCAGTTTTAAATTACGTCTAATAAATAATTATTCTTTTAAAAAAAAAATTGTTTTTGTCAGAACCCTAGCTCCATACATAACGGGTATAAAAGATGAAGATATGCACTGAGCGTACAGATTTGCCAGAAGGCGAGCTGCCGTCTCTGGAGCCAGAGCAAGACAGCTGATGATGGACGAGCAAGAGCAGAGGCAGAGAAAATGTAAAGGAATTTGAAAACCAACTAATTTTAATCCATATTGAATAACTACTATTTACTTTATGATGATTATTATGTTTTGTAAAATGTTTAAAAAGCAATTAATTAAAATTAATTTATTTGATTGCAATTACTGACTACCGAGTTTTTCATTTAAAAATAATTTTTAATCTTTGATGAAATGATTTTTAATGTAAAAGCTTAAGAGAAAGAACTGACTACAAAGGAGTCCTCTGACCAAGCTCTAAGCATTTAAAGCTTAGATTTTGGGGCAGATTCGACTGACTTAACCTAACCTGAGAATAATAAATAAAAAGGTTGAAGGTGTAAAAGATTAACTGAACACCATAAAACATGGCGCCCAACATGAATGGGAAATTTTCCACATTTGGGGCTTGGGCTAAATGGCCATAGCGCATCAATCAATGTTTTCCCTTATTACGTGTGGTTATGTCTTTGAAGTAGAGCCAGTTAGAATGTGTAAAATGCAAGCCGTTAAAGTGCCTTGTGTTACGGCCCAGCTTCGGTATTAAATAATTGGCTCGTGGACCACACAGTGAGTAATAGTAGAGAAGATCAGAGGATTTAATTTGTTTTCAGAGAAGCTATAACTTACAACCTTTTCAAAACCAAAAGTGATTTATCTACAATGCAATGAAACATTAAACATACAAACAACCCAAACACATGAATAGCAGAAAAAACAGAGAATTCTTACTAGGAGGGCAAAAGGGGAGAAAGCAGCTCACAAGCATTCACTCACTTCTGAAAATAAAACTTTAACGACAGGCGCAGTGCAGGAGGCATACTCAAAACAAGGCAACACACTCACTCTGCAACAGCTGATCACTCACTACTGCACAAGCGTCAGGCTTTCGTACAGCGTGTCTTTTGGGGTCAAGACAGATCACACAGACCAGTACTTTAGGGGGGGCTCAAGTCTCAAGTCCAAAAAGGACGGGGAAAACAGGTACTGGCGCTAGTGGTGTAAAACACTGAAATGGAACGGCCACAACGAGTCTCCGAGACTCTGAGATAGAGATAGAGAGTAAAGCGGTCCTAGCAGAGCTTCCCAAAGTTGTCACCGAAATAAGTCATAGTGACTGACTGATGGGGAACTGTAAGTTAACTCTTTGTAGAGAGCATAAAAAGGTTGTTGTTTGTTTAGAATAATGACAATACATATATGCAGCTTTTACAGTACAAGAGAATAATAAGAAAGAAAAAGAAAAATGCAGAGATACAAATGAAATATGTTCAATGATAGTGAATATATTTATAAAAAAGTAATGTTTACAAATCCAAGAAAAGTTAGACTAAACCTGACTAATAGTTCTATAACAATTCCAATTAAGAGTCAGGAAATAAACATCCAGATATTAAAATGTGATAAAGAAGGAAAGAAGATAAGGAAACATGGTGGTGGAATGAGGAAGTACAGGAAATCATCCAGAGGAAGAGGCTAGCTAAAAAGTATTGGGACATCGAAAGGACTGAAGAAAGTAGACAGGACTACAAGGAATCACAGCGCAGGGTGAAGAGGGAGGTGGCAAAGGCCAAACAGAAGGCATATGATGAGTTGTATGCCAGGTTAGACACGAGGGAAGGTGAGAAGGAATTGTACAGATTAGCGAGACAGAGAGACAGAGAGGGGAAGGATGTGATAAGGGTGATTAAAGATAGAGACGGAAGGGTTCTAACAAGTGAGGAGAGTGTGCAGAGAAGATGGAAGGAGTATTTTGAGGAGTTGATGAATGAGGAGAATAAGAGGGAAAGAAGGGGAGAAGAGGTGAACATTGTAGAGCAGGAAGTTGAAAAGATTAGAAAGGATGAGGTGAGGAAGGCTCTGAGGAGAATGAAGAGTGGAAAGGCTGTTGGTCCAGATGACATCCCGGTGGAGGTTTGGAAGTGTCTAGGAGAGACAGCAGTGGAGTTCCTATCTAGGTTATTCAACAGGATTCTAGAGAGTGAGAAGATGCCTGTGGAATGGAGGAGAAGTGTCCTAGTGCCAGTCTTTAAGAACCAGGGTGATTTGCAGAGTTGTAACAACTACAGAGGTATAAAGTTGATGAGCCACACAATGAAACTCTGGGAAAGAGTAGTGGAAGCTAGGCTAAGAAGGGAAGTGGATATTTGCGAGCAGCAGTATGGCTTCATGCCCAGGAAAAGCACTACTGATGCACTTTTAGCTCTGAGAATGCTAATGGAGAAGTACAGAGATGGTCAGAAGGAGCTGCACTGCGTCTTTGTGGACTTAGAGAAAGCGTATGACAGGGTGTCGAGAGAGGAGCTATGGTCCTGTATGAGGATGTCAGGAGTGGCAGAGAAGTACGTCAGAGTAGTTCAGAATATGTATGAGAGGAGTATGACAACAGTGAGATGTGCTGTAGGTCAGACGGAGGAGTTCAAGGCTTTGAGTCCCTTCTTGTTTGCTATGGTGATGGACAGGTTTACAGATGAGGTCAGACAGGAATCTCCGTGGACAATGATGTTTGCAGATGACATTGTAATCTGTAGTGAGAGTAGAGAGCAGGTGGAGGGACACCTGGAAAGTTGGAGGTCTGCTCTAGAAAGAAGAGGAATGAAAGTCAGTCGTAGTAAGACAGAATACATGTGTTTGAACGAGAGGGAAGTAGAACAGTGAGGTTACAGGGGGCTGAGGTCAAGAAGGTGGAGGAGTTTAGGTATTTGGGGTCAACAGTACAGTGCGACGGGGAGTGTGGAAAAGAGGTATTTAATTCGCTTTTTCTCCAAAGCTGCTGGCCTAAACCTTAATATCAGTAAGTGTGAACTTTTAGCCATCAAATCTTGCTCTGCGCTCTCTTACTGTAACATTCCAATTAAAAATTAAGTAACATATTTAGGAGTCATAATAAGCAAAAACTGTAAAACAAGATGCACTTTTAACTTTTCCACAATCATAAACAACCCCACGTAAAAAAAGTAGACAAACTGCTGTTGGACTTTGTTTGGAAAAAGAAAAATCATTATATTAATACAAATATGTTAATGAAATCTGAGGATCGTGGTGGTATGAATTATTTAGATTTCACAACTTTGAACAACACATTTAAGAAATGTGGCTGAAACGCTTCTTAAACGATCCTAACTCCATGTGGAATGCTATCTTTAAGATACCTCTAAAGCTTTCTAACTTTCACAAACAAATGCTTCTTTCTTAGTCTCTGATTTACAAGCACAACTTCTCACCTCACACATACTATTTTTGCAACAACAGAAACATAACATTTAAAAACAAGACAATCTTCTTCCAAAACTGGTTGCAAATAAAACAAATAACATCTTACTGGTCCAACAATTACTTAATTCGAATGGTTATTTGTATAATTATTCAGAATTTCTCTCAGTTTTCTCTCTTCCTGTGACTTTGTGTCCCGTTTTGGGGCCCATCCTATTCTCAATATACATGCTGCCCCTTGGCAAAATAATTAGAAGACATGGTGTTAGTTTCCAGTGCTATGCAGACGACACCCAGCTCTATATCTCAGCAAAACCTAACGACCCTTTAAAGCTAAATAAGATCTCAGAATGTGTCGCTGATATCAATGATTGGATGAATGAAAATTTCCTTATGCTAAATCCAGATAAAACAGAAATATTACTTATTGGCTCTAAAAAGCAATTACAGAATCTCTCTGCTTTACATATGGATCTGGGGGGACACACTGTTAATTTTTCCACTACAGTTACAAATCTTGGCGTTATTATAGATAGTGAACTGACGTTTAAGAACCATATCTCCTATGTTACTAAGACTGCTTTCTTTCACCTCAGGAATATTGCTAAAGTGTGGAACATGCTGTCTATCGTAGATGCAGAAAAATTAGTGCATGCTTTCATGACCTCCAGAATGGATTATTGTAATGCTCTGTTAGCCGGCTGTCCAGCCACCACGCTACAAAAATTACAGTTAGTCCAGAACGCAGCAGCTAGAGTTCTCACAAGAACAAAGAAATATGATCACATTACACCGGTTTTGTACTCTCTTCATTGGCTTCCTGTACAATATCGCATTGACTACAAGATACTGCTCCTTGCCTTTAAGGCGCTAAATGGCTTGGCTCCGGCCTACCTGAGCAGTCTCCTATCACGATATATTCCAGCTCGCTCTCTCTGATCACAAGAAGCAGGACTATTGATTGTACCGAAGGTTAGTAAATCCACAAGAGGTGGAAGAGCGTTCTCATATAGAGCCCCGAACCTCTGGAACAAACTCCAGAATGTTGTCCGGAGTTCAGCTACGCTCACAGATTTCAAAACTAAATTAAAAAACATATCTGTTTAATCTAGCATTGGAATACTTGGCTCTTGGTATTTGTCTAAACGGATCTGGTGTCTGAGCACTATATACATACAAAGCTTTACTTGGCTTATATATTGAGTATTAAAAAGACCAGTGTGTGTGCAATGACAATTAATTTATGATCGGGTTGAAAATATCAACACAGACTGCTGGAAAATCTCAGAAAGAGACAGGGGCGTTGGAAAAGTTGTCACTGTATAAATTTAAGAATTTGAAGTGTGTTAAAGTTCAAAGACGGAAAATATAAAATTACACACGGTCCTAAAATCAGCTGTTGACCTGGCTCTGTAAATTTGTAAACATCTCAGTTATAAAAGAAAGTATGAAAGCCTTGAGATGGCTTTAGGACAAAAGGCGATTTGCCTGACCAGTAGAACAGTTTATTTGAAAATCTGCCTAAAAGGTAAGAAGGTACCTTTTTTGTCTAAGGTGTTCTTTAAAGATGTTCTAGAAGGGGAGAAGTTATTTAAAGCAAACCAACTTATCAGCAGAAAGCTTACATGTAAATGAAGAAAGAACAGCAAAACAGAAAAAGGAGTAGATGTGGAAAAATAGTTTGCTTTTTGTTAATGTAAATGTTTATTCGCATCCAGTTTCAATTTATTCATTGACAGATGTTGGATGAATAAACGATTAAGAACTAGTGTCGATAGATGACAAACTGAAACTTGAAAGACTTGTAGCAATGCTAATGGAAGAACTAAACCTGATGTGGGGTTGAGAAAAACTGCTACAAAGTTAAACATTTTCAAAAACAATATAGAAAAAAATATTTTTCTACTTGCAGTGAAAAATTTATTATAATAAGGGAATAAAAGAAGAGCAGAGCCAATTAAAATACTTAAATGAAAGAAGAATTAAGGAAATTTAACACTTAGCAAATATCTGGGGAGATGATTGCTTGTTATGAATTGAACTGAATGAAGTGTGTCTAACTTAACCTATGTACATTACTTTTTTTTTTAAATGTGCTGATTAAGCATGCTGATTTCTGAGATTTTTTATTCTTCGTTACTCAAAGATTAACCTTACATCTTTTCACATCAGGCGTCGAGGTTTATGTCAATCTTCTTCACTTAGGAATGGGTTTTAGAGATAGTTTAGAAAAGTTTAATTAGGGTTCCCCATCTGTCTGTGACTACGACTTATGTCGGTGATGACTATGGGAAGCTCCGCTAGGGGCGCTCTACTCACTCCCCACTGCTCCACAGCGAACGCACTGATGGTCACGTAATCACACCGTCTCGAATATGCTGTTCCTTTGGAGCCATACTCTCGACAGACAAGCGACTTGTGAAAGACACCACAAAAACAGTTAGATTATACCTTGTCTGGATTTTGGAGATCTGGTGAGTCGAACGGCAACCAGCGAGGTTTTTCGGCCGGCTGGAAGGCTGCAACCGCTACACGCCCCAGACTTCAGTTCTTTCACTGCCTTCCACCAACAAGTAAGACTCCTTTATCTTAGTAGAGCACTTGTTTTGCCGGTCGACTGTTTGTAGCATGTTCCAAACATGTCGCGACCATGAAAGTCTGTTGGATGCGGTGGATCGATTGCATTGTCATTCCCTCGTTGTCATTGGCGTAGACATGCTGAGGGGTTGAGGGAGTAGAACTTTGTATTGCAAAGTTCTGTCTGGCAGCACACTTAAGGCGAGGTTGGAGTTCTTTCAGTCAATTGTAGCTCACGCCCATAAGGCTCGACGAGCGCATGTCTTCAGTGGCCAGTGGAGTCAAACGAGCCGGCTCCGGCTGCGCATGCGTCCCGCTCCCCGGGTGCATCTGTCACAGTGAGTTATCGGATGATGCGCTGCTTGGACTCCTGTGTGCCAGATCATGCGATCTCCACTGCTGCATCGGAAAGAGATGGCGCATCTCCTGAAGGAGACGCTACACCGCTCTCCCCCCCTGGGGTGACGGCAGATTGTGCTGAGGAGATGGGTGAGTTGCTTACTCGGGCTGTGAGAGAAATTGGGTTAAAGGTGGCTCCGCCCCTGGCACCTGAGATCTCAAGGCTGGATGCGTGGTTTGTGGGCTAATGCCAGGATGATAACCCGCAGCCCCCTCCTATTCCATTCTTCCCAGAAGAGCATAGGGAACTGACCAAAAGTTGGAAGGCACCTCTTAAAGCAAGGTTGGTCTCACCTCTCTCGCTACCCCTGACGGCGCAGTAGCTAGGGGTTACGAAGCAATTCCCCAGGTAGAGCAGGCGCTGGCGGTGCACTTATGCCCGGGTAACCCTGCCACCTGGCATGAACAGCCAAGGTCTCCTTCCTGCCAGCTAAACGTGTCGTTAGACCTGACTTCTAGGGCTTATGCTGCGACGAGTCAGCTACCACTGCCCTGCATGCCATGACAGCCTTTCAGGTGTTCCAAGCCAAGGCCCTGAAAGAGATGCAGGAGGGGAGTTGTGGCCCAGGTCTTACAGAGGATCTGAGGGCAGCTACCTACTTGGCGCTCAAGGCGACAAAAGTTGCAGCTAGTTCACTCGGTCACACAATGTGTATGTTAGCAGTCCACAGCCGCCATCTTTCGATGACCAAGGCTGACAGGCATTGCCATAGATGACCTTGCGTTGCGGGTCTCTACAATCAGGAAGTAGGCTGAGGGTCTGGGATGATTCATGATGCAGTGTAGAAAGAGACATGGCAGATCTCCTACTAAGTCGGCGGCCTTACCGCCTGCTCGACAGCGGAGAAAACCTCCCCAGTCCTCACCTGATCGTCAGCCTCCAGGTTGAAGGCATCGACAAAGAGTGGCTACAAGGAGTCGACAGAGGAGCAGTCCCCCAGCATCATCAGAGGAAATGGGTCAATCGGAAGCAGCCCTAGGACAGGCCACCCAGGGAGTCGAGCTGCTGCGCAGGCCTTGCCACCAGCCCGCCCCTACTTGGAGCTTCCGTGTCAGAGTCAGCCTCGCGTGGGACCTCCTCGGCTGGAACCGGATGCTGCTCCGAGGTCGAGCCTGGACGCCCAGATAGGTCTCCACCTAGGCTCCTTTCGGACCTCAACGCTAAGTCGGCTAGTTCGTGGCCCCGCTATGGAAACTCTCGGCGAAGTGCATATGACGCCATTAGTGGAGTTTCAGGAAGCCTGGTGGGAGCTTCCCAATATTTTCCCTTGGCTTGTATGCACTATCCGGCACGGCTATTGACTGCAGTTTGCTGCCAAGCTGCCCAGGTTCAATGGGGTTCTAATGACCTCTGTCTCAGCCTGCACGAGGAGATCGATTCCAATCTACGCAAAGGTGCAATCCCTTATGCCGAGAGAAAAAGAGAGTTTTACAGCCCATACTTTCTAGTTTCCAAGCACACAGGCGGGTTGCGTCCAATTCTCGACCTGCGTCGTCTGAACTGTCGCCAGACTTCCGTTCAGGATGATATCCCTCAGACGCACAGTCCACTCAGTCCATTGGTTCGCCACAATAGATCTGAAGGATGCGTATTCTGAAGGCAGCATGCAGAGTCTGCACAAGATTAGTGGTCCCTCTGAAGAACTTCCAGAGGCTCCTGGGGCATTTGACACCACTCCAGCTTTGGCTCAAGTTCCAAGTACCGTTGTGAGCATGGCGTCCAGGGCGACTGAAGGTAAACATGACACCTCGTTGCCGCCTCTACCTGTGTCTTTGGAAAGATGTTCGGTTCATGCGTGCCGATGTCCGTCTGGTAGGACCTGCCAGGCGCGTCGTAGTAACTACCGACACTTCAAGGACTGGGTGGGGTACTGTATGACAAAAGCACAAAGTCTCATGGCTTTAGACCGAGAAACACACTTCCTGGAGAATAAATCACCTAGAGTGTTCCTAGCAGTAAAGCACTTCAGGAGAATGTTGCAGTTACATCACGTGTTGATCAGGACAGACAACAGGGCGGCGGTGGCGTATTTAAATAGACAAGAAGGGATACGCTCACCCTGTCTGCCCCATTGAATTTGTGCTAACCTTCCTTCAAGAGGGTGTGGATTGACCCAGTAAGCCTCCTTTCAACTTTCCTGTGCAAGATCAGGGAGGACGAGGCAGAGGTCCCAGTGGTGACACCTTATTGGCCCAAACCTTGGTTCATAGAACTCTGCTCCCTCGTGACAGTCCCTCTCTGGTCAGTTCCCCTGCGGTCAAACCTTCTGACCCAGGGATGTGGGCACAAGCACCCGCCTCCAGAATCTCCATGTCCGGCACATCATTCTGCGAAGGACCCCAGGGTATTGCCTCGCTCTGTGGTTCAAACACTGTGACTAACCAGAGCTCCCTCTACTTGGGCCTGTTATGCCGGCTAGTGGGGTCGGTTCGTCGACTGGTTTCACTCTCGCCAATTAGAACCGAGTAGCTGCCACACTGAACTCATGCTAATCTTCCTTCAATAGGGTCTGGATCGAGGACTGTCTCCTTCCACCCAAAGAATTTACATCACTGCGATTTCTGCCCATCACCTTCCGGTTTAAGGCAACACATTGGGACGACACGAGTTAACTGTCAGAAGAGTTAGACCTTCTAGACCGTCCTTAGTTCCCTCCTGGGACCTTTCCATTGTCCTTAGACGACTTCAAGGTCCTCAATTCGAGCCGCTTGTTTCAGTAGATCTTAAATTTCTGTCAATTAAGACAGTGCTCCTGGTTGCGGTGGCCTCGATTAAGAGGGTGGGGGATTTTCAGGCACTCTCTGTCAATGAGACCTGCTTAAAGTTCAGACCTGGTGACACTCATGTTATTCTGAAGCCCAGGGCTGGATATGTGCCCAAGGTACCTACCATCCCCTTCAAAACTCAGGTAGTGAACCTTCAAGCTCTGCCCGGAGAGGATGCAGCATCAGCCCCTGGTCCCAATTGCCCAGTTCGAGCACTGAGGATCTATGTAGTAAGGACCCGGAACCTTAGAAGTTCTGATCAGCTCTTTGTATGCTTTGGAGGACAGTAGACAATAGGGAAGGGTGTCTCTAAACAGAGGTTGGCCCACTGGCCATCTCTACCGCATACACAGCGTCTGATGTCCCTTGCCCCAGCAGTTGAGAGTCCACTCTATCAGGGGTGTCGCTGCCTCCTGGGTGTTGGCACGTGTGTGCCCTCTATGAGGGACTACCGGCTAAAATCGGGGGGGCCAAGCAGTTCCCCGAAAACTATTTCTCTAGCTAGTTCCATTTATGCCATCTTCCTTCTGAAAGACCTTTCCCGAGTGGTTCAAGGCGTAGTTCCATAGGTCCCTCAATGAAACCTTGTGTGTAATAAACTGCCGGAAGTTCTAAGTCCAGCCTTCAAGGTGATGAGTAAGGCCTCCGCGCATCTCCCTTCAGCTCTGGGATTGATGCTCCTTCCTCTAGTATGAGTCGGTATGACAGAAAATTGCCGATTACCCATTAAAAATTAAGTGTATACTTAAGGCCAGGGAAGAGAAGGGCCCATTCAGTGCTAGACTACCTGCCTGGCCATTGGGGAATGCGGAAGGATCTACGTTGTGGCGTTTTGATGGTTACTTGCGTAACCCCTGTTCCCCAAATAGGGAACAGACTTATGTCCCCCAGTCACAACTGTAAGGTCGTGAGTAAGTCTGATTGCCTAGGGGGTGAGTACAGCTCCAGAGTTACAACAGGAAGAGTGTCATTCTCGCGTCCGGTTTATGCGGGACGATGTGATCACATGACCATCAGCGTGTTTTCTTATTGCCATTTTGAACCCGTGTGGAGTGAGTAGAGCACCCCTAGCAGAGCTTCCCATAGTCATCACCGACATAAGTATTCGTTATTCAGGGAACGGGGGTTAAAAAACTAACCATTAGGTTTGGTTGAGTTCTGATACAAAAAAAAACTAATAACCTTGAAGAAAAGAACCAACATGAAGAAACGTGCATATTAACAAGATGTAAATTAAATTTCTATTTAACAATGGGAAGGAAAACTTGGATTCATGATGTCTGTGCTCATGTTCATGAATAAGCTGTACAAGGTATCTTATCCATCAACGATTAGATTAAATAATGAAGGGGAAGAAAAATGTTCCAAAGACATTGAGGCATGCGGAAAGTTGATTACAGATAATGAAAACATAGCACAGAAAAAATTATACTAATAATCATCTCACTGGCAATTAAGTTGTTTTTTTTACAGACGGCGGGAGAAGTGTGTATTAAATAAATACCTGATTTGTTTTGTAATTGTTTCAAAATGATTTTCAGGTAACATGAACTTGGAGGGAAGGAGACTGTACTTCCAATGTTTAACGTTGAATGTGAGATTGAATGTTGATGTATGTTGTTACTTATTATTAGGGCTCGAGCACCAGTGGTGCAAGAACCCTATTGTTTTTCAAAAAATTATTTTTTTGTTGTTGTTTTGTTTTAAATTATTATTCTTTACCGTCTTTTTGAGGACTTTTGAGAAAAAAGATATCAAAAGCTAAAAAGTACATCAAATGGTCTTGAAGTGACGCTCTATAGCGCCACCTGAAGCAGTTTTGTAGCTGTTGCAGTTTGTCATGAACAAATGAAATTTGGTACACATTTATAATTTAACAAGCTGCAACTTTTACTAGTATAAACCCTGTTTACAAAATCTACGGCAAGATGACCATTTTGCAAAAACCTCTAAAAATGGGCGTTTTTGCTCTTTCCACACTTTGATGAACCCCTCCCACAGATTTTATTCAAACATCTCCAATTGTCTTCAGTATCATTATAAGGGATAGGGCATGTGATATTGTGGAGCTTTTTTGACTATCATAAAGTATGCTGTCGTGGTGGCAGGCCAATGTCCAAATTTCAATTTGAAACAAGAAGTTATTTAATGTTATATATTGGGCATAGAATATGCGATCCGGCTCAAACTTCCCTCTCATGTCTTTCTCATCATGGTTCAAGCCTGGAAACTGGCGTATGAAAACATCATTTGTCATAGCGCCACCTAATGGCGAGCATTGAAAGCCTGTTTTTTTTTATAGTTTTACGCTTCTATTTCAGGAAGTGTATTGGATACACGCTTAAAACTTGTCACATGTGTGTAGGACCTTAAGACATACAAAAAAGCATCACTCAAAAAATTGGCTCTACAGTGCCCCCTAAATGTGACCAAAATCTTTGTTTTAGCTGTTTTTATAGCTGTTGCTCAAGTAGTTTGCCATAGGCCAATGAAATTTGGTACACTTGTGTAAAGTACCAAGCTGCAACTTTTACTAATATAATCACTGTTTACAAAATTGACCGGAAGTCCGTTTCGCAAAAACCTTTAAAAATGGGTGTTTTACTCATTCTACACTTTGACAAAGTCCTCCCACAGACTTTATATAAATATTTCCAAACTTCTTGAGTATTATCATAAGGCATACGGCACCTTAAAATGATATTTTTTTTTAGCTATCATAAAGTATGTGGTCGTGGCCAATGTCCAAATTTAGATTTGAAACAGGAAGTTGTTATAACTTGGGCATAGAATTTCCAATCCGGCTCAAACTTGTCACATTCTCATCACAAACCAAGCCTGAAAAGAGTCATATGAGAAAGATCATCATCAGTCATAGCGCCACCTAGTGGCGAGCATTGCAAGCCTGTTATTTTGTTTTATGCTTCTATTTCAGGCATTGTACTGCATAAAGACTTAAAACTTGTCGCATGTGTGTAGGTCCTTAAGTACATTGGGTCGAGTTTCGAAACTTGTAAAAAAAAAATATATATATAGACTTCATACTTTGAGGAACTCCTCCTAGGCGAAATGTCTGATCCAGCTGAAAATTGGTGTAGTTAGTCATTAGGTATGAGAGAAAAAAGTTATCAAAAGCAAAAAAGTACATCCAACGGTCTTGACGTGGGGCTCTATAGCGCCACCTGAAGCAGTTTTGTAGTTGTTGTGCAAATAGATTGTTGTGAGTGAATGAAATTTTGTACACATATGTAGATTACCAAGCTGCAAGTTTTACTAATACCAAACCTGTTTCCAAAATAGACGGGAAGACAGATATTTTGCAAAAACTCTAAAAATGGCCTGTAAAGCGCACCAAACTAAAACATTGAAGCTAAACCTTCTGAGACTATTTTTAGCATTTTCCTAGTTCAGCAAAACAAGGAAGCGAATTTCCAGACCGAATTCCAGAACGGAAAATCAAAACAAAATAAAGATGACTTTTTGGAACGAGTTTGAAACTGTTTCTACCATCTGCACATTGATTTTAAGTGGGGCAAACAAAATCGATTTAAATTGTAAATTATAATTTTTATGGAAAAAAATCTGGGATTTAATTTTTGGTCCATATCCCTAGTGCTAACAGTCACCAAAATGGTTTAAAACTTGGTGTTCCTTAAAACAAAAATGTACTATAGGTAAAAAAATAATAATAACAATTATATATATATATATATATATATATATATATATATATATATATATATATATATATATATATATATATATATATATATATATAAATATATATATATATTTTTTTTTTTTTTTATGTGGGTTCAGACATTTCACTTTTTTTTTACATTTACATATGGCCTTCACTAATTGGCAAATAAAACAAGTTTTTGGCTTATTAGCAATAGCAATAAAATAGGACCAGACTTAATTGCTATTGGGGCGTATTTGTTTAGTGATTTCAAGTATCAACATTGGCTCACAGAAATCTCTGTTAAATACCATTAAAAGTTAAAAAAAAATGTACACATAGAAATATTTTTTCAAATTTTTGGATGAAAACATTTGGCAGGCTTCACAGATCTCACTCAATCTTCATCTTCAACATATTGACTTACCAGCATTGCAAGAGAGTGAGGAACTCAAAGACCTTTCTGGAGTTAATGACCTGTTCCAGACTGTACTCATCTCGGAACTGAGAGTATCTGAGCAGGGCAAGACCAAAGACAGACTCAAAATCTCACATTACCTGTGGAACTCTGTACATCCGAGATAAACATCAGTGCAACTCACGGGTTGTTGGTGGAATGTTTGTGATTCTTCCAAGCAATTTTAGCAAAATGCTCTGGTTTTGTGCCTAAAAGACAGACAATTCCCAAATCAGCAATTATTTTTCAAGACACAAATTTGAAGTGCAGCCTTTCAATCAGTTTTATTTTTGGCTGCCATCTAAGTTTTATTCTTAGCTTTTTTGATGAAAATGATTTTAGCTTTTATAGTAAATTTCCTTACCGCAAGCAATAGGTTAATATACCTCAAATGCCGCGATTATGTTTCATAAAAAAGTTTCTATCATTTGGATCGAAAAATATTTTTACCATATAAAATATTTTTAAACATATCTCACCAACACTGATGTAGAAATTAAACTCAATGTCCAGGAAAAGAAGTTCAATCTAACTTAATTTATTTTGAAAAGTATAAAACAAAGTTAAAGGTTACAAAACAAGACCAAATCAATTTCAGAACTGCTTTCCTTCACACGTAAATGCTGGTGTATGTGCAAGTTGGTTAGGAGAAGAGTGAGAAGTCTCCAGGTTGACTTCTCTTTATACAGAATATCTGTGGTCCAATAATACACACTGTGTTCAAGTTGAACATAAATTTCATCCTTCCTGTGCTCGTTTGTGCTTAAGTCAGTCACAGGAGGTTTCAACACAATGGAAGTGTCAGTAACAATAAAAGTAGGAGAAAATCACACAGTCTCTGTTCAATTCAAACTCATACTTTTCAGAGTATATACAACATCATCTTTACCACTCAGCAACTCAATAGAAGGCTTTATGACACATAATTTATCCCAACACTTTAGTCACATTTCAAAATGTAATATTTTCAGTCACATTTCATGTTAAGGAAAATAAAAAATACGTTTTAGTCTAGTTTTAGTCACCTGAAGATAAAAGTAAAAGAATAATGTAGATGAATATATATTTGATTAATATATTTTATAAGTCAACTTAACTCTTTTGCGGCTGGAAGGGCATCCGCCACATAAAACATATGCCAGAGAGTTGGTGGTTCATTTCGCTGTGGCGACCCCGAAAGGGAAGAAAGCCGACATGAAGATGAATGAATGAACTTAACTCTTTAAATATTAGAAATTGTGTATTTACATTTATTTCATAAGATTGTTGATAAGCTTTTCATTAATAAAAACAATGATATATATATGCATTATCAAGTAAAGATTATGCAAAATAAAGTGTTATCAAAATGGAATTTATCTACAAATGGCAAGAACAAAAACATTTATTTTTTAAGCTTTATTTTTTACAGTGTAATAAAGATGTATTTATGGCCAAAATACAAGTGCTGGAGGTACAGAAGCCTGTTTTAACAGAGCACCAGCAACATGTGCATCTGCTAAGAACACAAGTCAATTCTGCTGCTCATCTACACACGAGTAACAGAAAACTGGCCTAAATAAAATAATGTGCTTGCATCTGTGTTTCAGGCAGTCATTCATAGCCGTGGTAAGATGGGTTTCTATGGTGCCACTTAGCTGCCGATAATAAATCGAGCACAGGATCAGGAATCGAGAGCACTAAAACAAAAACCGAGAGCTAAGGAATGGGAATCAAGAGCATATCAAGTGGTAAAGAGCACGACTGTGAGCATTGCTGTGACGCTGTAGCGTCCTCGCACTCTCTTTAATTTACCTTAAGAGATGTTTAAATACATCACAGGCGGAAGGCATCACTAGATGATCCCTGATTGAACCCGTGAGTTTTTACTCAGAGAAGTTCATCATGGAGACCAGAGGAGTAACAACTGTATAGACAAATGTCTGTTATTTACAGTTAATGATGTATGTTTTAGTGATCTTTGACCAAAAGCTCGATAAAAGAAACATTTATTGTAAAAAGTGTAATTCTTAAAGCTGATTATGTTTAGGCTATACTAGGACACAACCTTGACAAATGTATACAAATTCATAAATATTTTTTTATGAGTCACAGATATTATTCACAGTTAGATTATTCTTTATTTTGAAATGATTCCATTTATATCACCAGCCCAGTCTTTTATTGCTACAGATTTAATATTAATAAAAATAGGAAGATGTATGTTTACTACCACATAGGCATTATATTACCACATAGGCATTTGTTTTAGTTTTTTACAATTAAGATGAGAGAAGTTATTTTTAGATCTATACACAGATTTTTAGCAGATTAAGCAATTTCACGTTTTGCCATTGGTATTGTGTTAAAACCTGTGTTTCTAAGAAATAAAGTACTTGTTGAGTTCAAGCAATGTTTTCCCTCCTACTGATATGAAAAAGAAGCATTTGTTATTAACTGATTCTGCTGGCTTGCTTTCTTTTTTCTCTGTTTTCCTTCCTTCTTTGCTTTTTCATGTTTTTTTATGTTTTTATACTATTCTACCTTGCTGCATACCATACCTTGACTTTTGATTGTCTAATCAAACTGTATTTTACTTTTTTCTTTAAATAAAGAAGGATTAAAAACAATGATTAGTGTGCACAATAAAAACAAAGATCAGCGTGCACAACTTTACTGCTTTTCAACCTCCATATGTCAAAATCACAGTTTTTCCTTGTGGAGCACACAAGCTTTTACACTTCAGCGAAAATACAGTTTAAATGTATTTGCTATTTAGTTTAAAGTCTAAATAAAATTAGATTAATGTCTAAATAATATCTAAATTAAGAAATAACCAAAGACCATTATTATTTACAGCTGTCACAGGGTAATCTTGTAATTTCCATCACATCACTTCTAAAAAGTTTCAGTTGTTTCCGAAAATGTTTAGTAACATAAAAGCACAAGTTGGAAATTGAAAGAAATAAAAAAAAATTGGTCTGCAAAAAATGTAGAAAAAATAACGGATAACAGTAAAATTTTTGTGTTTTAAAAACATGCTTTACATTTAATATTGTTTAAACATAAGTTAAATTTCCCAGCGATGGGTTGCGGCTGGGAAGGGCATCCGCCGCGTGAAACATATGCCAGAGAGTTAGCGGTTCATTCTGCTGTGGCGACCCCGAAAGGGAAGAAAGCAGACATGAAGATGAATGAATGAATAACAAGTTAAAGTTAAATTACAGTAGTTTAAATAAATGGAATGCTAAAAATTATTATACTTTTTTCACTAGAAAAAGAAACTAGAAATGTATTCGAAATGTAGTCTAAACTGTGTTCAGTCTGGAAACAGTGCTAAAAAATTTAAATCATTCACAAATTTGTATATCAGACTCCATAATGTATTTGTACAAGGTTTAGCTTAAATCGTTATTCTTGACCTCAACCAAGTTATTAGAATGTTAATTATTAAGGATAATGGTATATTTTAACTCACTCATTGCCCTTTAAATTTACTCACAATTGATAATTGTATTTAAAAGTGTCTCAGTAAATGAAGAGTGACCAAAGGGAGTTCAAACATTTATTACCATTGGAGTATTAAACAAACAGTACATTAAAGAAGGTGCAAGGAGGCTGCAGACTGGCCGGTCAGACTGAGGTTGTTTTGAAAAAATCATATATGTATCTAATTTATGACCACATATGAAAGCGACCTGGATTGAGGGAAAAAAATCTGAATGAGCTGTTCGATATGACCTGAAAATATCAGATACAAATCACATATGGGGAAACAAATATATGCCAAATTAAAATATCTGAACTGCTACATCGATCCCAAACTGAGCATGCACACACACACACACACACACGCACACACACACACGCACGCACGCACACACACACACAGCGTGCAATAAAAGAACTTTACACTTTTAAAATGTGTCTTAATCTTAGTAATTACACCATCCCTGCTTTATTACAGTTAGCTAACACTAACTGGATATCAAGTAAACACAAGCACTAGGGACATTATATTCCTCATTTCAAAATGGAATTCTGTAGTGACCTACCCTGCTGTTAAACTCCCCTCCTCCTCATCACGCATTAGGGCTTGAGGTTCTGGAACATTGCTTAGTGTTTCCATGCTAAGCCATGTTTTTCATCTTATTTTGTGTAAAATGGTCCCACACCTTTGACCACGCCAATTTCTCTATCTCCACCATCAAATCATTATCTTTGTTCTGCCCTGTTACAACATGATCCATCTCATTACTTGAGATAGACCGGGTGTGTGAGTGCCTCATGCTCAACTAAAGTTTTTTTTTTTTTTATATTCAAACATCTACATGTCGCTTGACACAACAAATCAATTATGACATTTGTTGCCAACTCTTTTAGTAATCAACACTTTGAACCTACCATACTTCTCCATGTGCTCTTTACCAGCATTGCCAAACATCTGAGGAGCCGCTGGAGCTGCCACCAACCCATAGCGGTTGATCATCACCTCCATGTGCTTGTCCATTGGGTTGGTTCTGTCCATGTACTGCAAACCCAAGAGATTAATTCTGAATTACTTCATCACAGCATTTACAAAGGAGATGTAATGTTCACATTTAAATGTTGGTAATGATATAAAGATAAACTATTAAGTGTGTGGGACATGAACAATAACAATGATCAAGAACAATACAAGGACTTCCACATGTGTTCACCCATTAATCATACCCATAGTCTTGGATTCTAGGTATGTTTAATTAAGAGCTTTCATAAATGGGAATTGGATAATGTGTAGTTCGGTTCATGTAGTCTTCATCCATACACTGAGCTGATCATATAGCGAAAGATACCTTCGAGGAGAGGGAACCTCTTTCCATCTTCTCAAAGCCCAAAGCCATAACACAGTCGGCCAAACCTAAACAGAAAATTTAACTAGATTAGTTTAAAAATAATAATAAATGAAACAATATCTTTATTCAGATCAAGATCCATCAGTAAACAAGTTTAAGTGGTTGTGTTTAAAAAAATGAAAAAGGCATTATACAGATGGTTCTTCAAAATAACAGAGAAGAATTGTAACATTTAAGTTAAGTTATTTGTGCGTGGTCTTTATGTTTTTACTAGACTTAGCAACTTTTTACCAAATCCTCCTAGACCATTTGTCCGATTCTGACCAAATTTGAACGGTATCATCTTAAGACCATGCTAACCAAAAGATATGGAATTCAGACTGATTTGTCAAACCGTTTTCGATAAGCGTGTGAACAATTGTTTGGAAAACTCGCCAAAAAACTTAGCTATGTAATACCTCAGCAATGCATTAAGATATTATGACCTGGCTTGACACATGACATTCTATGCATGATAAAAAATTGCTTGCAAAGTTATTGCGCACTGCCCCCTAGTGGTCTGGTTATATGGAAAACTGCTATTTTAAATATTTATAAAATAAAAAAATTGGTGTCAATACGTTTGGACCTCATCCCGAGTCCGGTCGTGTACAATTTTACTATACCGACTATTTTGGATGTTGGCCATCTTGAAAAACTTGCAGTATTTTCTAAACCCATTGAGATAAAATTCTTAAACTCTTCATGTATGTTCATTACCAAGACAAGACACTACTCAAAAAACTTTGGCACATCCAAACCCTGTGGTCGAATTATATAATCAATTTTAGTAAAATGCTAAAAACGTTGCCAAAAACATTTCCATTTTTGGCTAAATTTCCTGTTCATATTGTTCAATAAAGTGAAAAATGCTTTTTTTGATCTCCTCCTAGGCTGTTCATTCAAACCTCAAAAAATAATAATTCAGATCATCTTTAGACCATGCTGGGTAAAATTTACGGAATTCAAGTCAATCCATCAAACCATGTGCCAATGACATGCAACCATCTATAGCATGGGCTCCCAAAAATGCTCATAAGGCCATTTCTTGGAAATAATTTTAAATATTTGAACCAAACTTTGTATTCTAGAAGCTAACCAAAATATGAGGGTAACTGCATAGATTTAACGCTGCCCCCTAGTAGTCTGGAGATACCACTTGTTTTATTGACTAATACAACCAATTTTTGCTTAAAAATAGTTTTCAATTAAAGTTGTAAGCAACGACAGGACTTCCAGTAGGCTCACCACCCACAGGAAGAATCATGAGGGGTCGGTGCACTGTAGTTAGGGCAGCAGGCGTGGCGGGGTCCCTCGGCGGCCCAATCCCTCGACAGTGGGGACATGGAATGTCACCTCGTTGGGGAGGAAGAAGCCGGAGCTTGTGCAGGAGGATGAGCGATACTGATTAGGGATAGTTTGGCTCAACCCTAGCATAGCTTGGGCTCTGGAACCCAGCTCCTTCAGAGGGGCTGGACACTCCACTATTCTGGAGTTGTCCACGGTGAGCGGCGACGCACTAGTGAAGGACTGCTTATTGCCTGCAGCTCAGCCTTCATTGTGTTGGAGTTTACCCCATTGAACAAGAGGGTTGCTTCCTTCCACTTTCGGGTTGGGAAAAGGTCTCTTACTGTTGTTTGCGCCTATGGGCCGAACAGTAGTACAGAGTACCTTGCTGGTGGAGAGCTGCCGACCGCAACTGGGGACATTGTCGGACGGTGGAAAGAATACTTTGAGGATCTCCTCAATCCCACCGACAAGCCTTCCAGTAAGGAAGCAGAGGCTGGGGACTCTGGGCTAAACTCTTCCATCACTAAAGCCGAAGTCACTGAGGTAAACTCAGTAAACTCCTTGGTGGCAGGGCACCCAGGGTGGATGAGGTTCGCCCTGAGTACCTCAATGTTGTAGGGCTGTCTTGGTTGACACACAACTGCAATGTTGCATGAAGGACGAGGACAGTACCACTGGAGTCCGCAGGATGCTGGAGGGTTCATGGGTGTATGCCCAACCAGTCTACATGTGCTTTGTGGATATGGAAAAAGCATTCGACCGTGTCCCTCCTGGGATTCTTTGGGGGGGTGCTCCGTGAATACGGGGTCCGTGGCCCTCTACTACAGGCTGTTCGGTCTCTGTACGACCGGAACAGGAGCTTGGTTCGCATTGCCGGCAATAAGTCAGACCTGTTCCCAGTGCATGTTTTTTTGGACAGGATTTCTAGGCGTAGCCAGGGCCAGAGGGGATCCAGTTTGGGAACTACAAGATTTCATCTCTGCTTTTCACAGATGATGTTGTCTTTTTGGCTTCGTCAAGCCAGGACCTTCAGCATGCACTGGGACGGTTTGTATCAGAGTGCAAAGCAGCTAGGATGAGAATCAGCACCTCCAAATCTGAGGCCATGGTTCTCGACCGGAAAAGGGTGGCTTGCCCTCTCCGCGTAGGTAGAGATGTCCTGCCTCAAGTGGGGGAGTTTAGTATCTTGGGATCTTGTTCACGAGTGAGGGAAAGATGGAGCGAGAGATTCACAGATGATTGGTGCAGCGTCTGGAGTCATGCAGGCGATTTACCGAACCGTCGTGGTTAAGAACGAGCTGAGTCGTAATGCGAAAGGAGAAGAATAGAGAGCGAGGTGATAGTAGAAAGATAGACAAAGGAGAAATTTGGTGGAGAACGAAAGAGAGGAAAGATGGAAAAGAGAGAGAGGATATAAGAGATAGATGGGAGAGAGCGATAGAGGGAGAATAAATAGGGAGAGTGGGAAAGAGAAGCGATAGAAGAGAAAGGGGAGAGAGAGAAAAGAGAGAGTGTATAGCGAGAGAGAGGAGAGGAGAGAAAAAAGAGAGATGGAGAAAAAATAGATAAGCAGAGAGAGAAGATCGAAAGAGAGAGGGAGAGATGAGGGAAATAGATAATGGGAGACAAAGGTGGAGGGTTTATGTTAACATTTAAGAATATGTGTCTTCACTCAACATGGTAAATAGTAAATTAAAACAATGTAATCGATTACTTTTTTCTCTGTTGGCATTGTTTTCTCAACAATTGCTGTGAGGGATGACAGTGACTTGAGCTTTTGGAAGATTTTGCAGTGACTTTTTCTCATGCTGTCACAGATCTATTTAATGCAGAAGCTCAATTCTACATCCGAGAGTGGCTTTGTTGTCAGCACTGAAGCCAAAATTGGTAATGATCTGAGCATAAAAAGTACTGCAACTCATCAAAAAGCCATAGAACAGTATGTGCAGGCTCACCAAATATCTGGGAGTTACATCTGATAACACAGTCCTTGAAACATCTAAATTCTCACCTCCCTGAATGACTTGGCGCGCCATGAATAGAGCTGTGGACCCAGTGGAGCAGTTATTGTTGACGTTGATTATAGGGATTCCTGACAGACCCAGACTGTGATAAATTGCCCTCTGTCCACAGGACGAGTCTCCTGTGCAAATACAAAACAACCTTCAGAAGTCCAGCACCACATGCAATTATAATATAACCCTAAACAAGCAACTGTTTGTAAATGATAAAGGACACTTGTGCAATAATTTTTCAAAAAACGAACTTCTGTCACAAAACCTGGCCTCTCTCACTACTTAATTTTCTTCACATTTCTTTTTTCCAAATGGCGGATGAAAAAACAAAAGTAAGTAGACTTTGACACCTATAATTGCACTTATAATTGTATTATCAGATGTTGTTGTTAAAAAAAACATTCCAGAGATTAATATATATATATATATATATATATATATATATATATATATATATATATATATATATATATATATATATATATATATATATATATATATATGTGCAGTGGCACAGAGCTTGAATGAATAAAATATTTAATCAGAATTTTAACTGAACATTAACAAATCTATTTGCATGGTGGGAAAGATTTAATGCAGAATTTATAAACATTTAGGATAGTTAATAAAACCTCAGCTAGCATCACACTACTTACTTGTCAACATCATATTTAGACAATTTACCTTTTCCTTGTATAAAATTAATCAAACGGTTCAGTTTACAGTCTTATGTTTGTTCAAACCGTAAAGTAGAAAAACTGCTTGTACTTCACTGACCACAAAAACTTAAGATTTTTCTGCTTTTAAAAAAATCTGGCTCACCTAACAGGTGAGTGCAAGGAGAAGGAGCTTCAGTTTCCTTTCTTCTCTCCTTCAAAAGAGTCTTCCTCAACATCTTAGTGCTGATTTCTGGCAAAAGTTAAACATTTTTCTACTTCTATACTCTGCTCTCCTATGACTTCAACACCACATCTTTATTCTCAGGCACTACATTTCATCTAATGCAGCATGATCAAGCCTTCTCATTGACTTGAAAAACCGACTATTCCCACTTTTTCTGCATGTTGGTGTGAATAAAGCATTAGGGGGACAGCTACTTATCTATGCTTATGTTTAAACAAAAATGTTCTAGGGTTTTGTGACACTTAAAATAAATGTAATTTGGGGTGTAATCGGTTTATTGTGTGGTAAATGCTTTTAAAGGATAGTGCATTATTACCTGTTTATATTTTTTTAACACATACAGAAAATGAAAGGACTTTAAAAAGATGACATACCATACACATAACCCACGCATGCTTGTTGAACAGCATTGTATTTGATCCCAGCATCAGCCAGCGCCCTCTGTCCTGTGACACAGATTTGATTCAATAACACATTTTATCACAGATTGCTTTCTTTATTATTTAACTGAAAATAAACAAAAACATAATGATTACTTTCCCTGAATAAGGAACAGAGTCCGTACCGACTACGAGAAGCTCCGCTATGGGGGCTATACTTGCTTCACACTCTTTTCAAAATTCCCTTGCTGAGAAAAAGCTAATTTGTGTGATGCTCTTCCAGTTGTAAAGTGTAGGACTTTAAGGTGTCCAATGCATGTTAAAATATGCCATATTCACTCCCTAGGCAACCAGACTTACTCATAACCTTATGGAAAGACATAAGTCTATACAAATTATGTTGGTACCGACTATGGGAACACCCTTGCAAAATGCCACAACCTAGGCCCTTTCAGATCCTCTGACTACAGGGTACATCAATGGTCCAGCACTGAGCAGGACCTCCTCCACCTTGGCCTCAAGTTATAGACTTAATTTTTAATGGGCAGTCGATCAATAAAAAAAACCTCTCATGCCGACTCATACCAGAGGAGGGAGCATCAATCTATGAGCTTTAGGGAGATGTGTAGAGGCCGTACTCACCACCTTGAAGGCTGGACACCCCTTCAAATGACCTACAAGGCCATAACACCCCTATAAGAGTGGGCAGTGGACAAGGGACATCGGAGATGTCCTCCATTAGCAGTGGTCCAGCTCTGTTTGGAGACAGCCTTCCCTATCATCCGTTGACTTTCAAGCATACAAACAGCTGATCAGAACTTCAACGATTCCGGGTCCTCTCTATATAGATCCTCACTGCTTGGACTGCGCAATGGGGACCAAGGGTTGGTGCTGCCTCCTCTCTGGGCAGGTTCACTAACTGAGTTTTTAAGGTGATGGTAGGAGCCTTATCCAGGCCAGGGATTAACAATAACATGCGTGTCACGAGGTCCGAACTGTAAGCAGGTCTCATTGATGGAGAGTGCCTGCAGATCCCCCAACCTCTTAATCGAGGTTAACGTGACCAGAAGCACAGTGTTAATAAACAGAAATTTAAGCTCTACTGAGTCAAGTGGCTCAAATGGAGGGCCTTGAAGTCCTCTCAGGACAACGGAAAGGTCCCAGGAGGGAACTAAGGGCAGCCTAGAGGGTCTAACCTTATGTTGGCCCATTTGACTGTTACCTCTTGTCGTCCCAGCGTGTTGCCTTCAGATGGAAGGTGTTAGTCAGATGCAAACGTTCAGGGTGGATGGAGACCATCCTTGATCCAAACCTTTTGTAGCATGACTTAGCGTAAGATCAACAGGGCAGCTGCTCAGGTGTGCTTTGCGAGAGTGACACCAGTCACAAACCAACCCTACTTGCCGGTATACCAAAATCAGACAAGACACAGTGTTTGGACCATGGAAAGTGGCATAGCGCCATGAGGTGCCAAACATCCATGGGTTCCATGGGTCTAGACGCAGGTGCTTGTGTCCACATCCCTGGGGCAGGGGGTCTGAATGCAGGGAGGGAGCAGAGTTCTATGAACCTATGAAATTCTGCCTCACCCTCCCTGATCTTACACAGAAAGCAGCAAGAGGGGTCCTCACTGGGGGAAATGCACATAGGCGTTTCTTGAGTCAGCAATGCACCTCGCATCCCAAGAGGAGCCTGGGAAAGAGCGCAGAACAGCCGACACTGAGCATTCTCTGCAGTGGCAAACAGGTCTATCTCCGCTATACCAAACCAATCCCAGATCTCACCTGACTAGGATTTCTACTGAGACAGTGCATCTGCTGTGCAGCTTAATCTGCTATGTATCGCAAATAGGGAAAAACCCAACTGCTGACTCCAGAGGAGCAGTCTGCGTTCGGGAACTGACAAACGGTGTGAGTGTATCCCTCCTTGTCAAGTGACAAGCCACCGACGTCATGTTGTCTTTCTTGACTAACACATGATGTCCTTGCAGCATTCTCCTGAAGAGCTTTACCTCTAGGAACACTGCACATAGCTCTAGGGGATTTATGCTCCAGGAAGCATGCTTCTAAAACCCTGAGATTTACTGCTCCCCATTCACTACTACGCGCCTGAAAGTCGTCCAAGGGGGATGCCAGCACGGAAGAACTGGATGTTCTTCCAAAGGTGGAGATGAAGGCGGCAACGAGGTGTCACGTTCACCTTCAGCTGCCCTAACGTCATGTTCGCAAAAAAAAAAAAAACTTGAGCCAAAGCTTGAGTGGTCTCATATGTAGTAACCTGAGTGGAATAATCACCGCTGCAGAAGCAGTTTGCCTCTGGAAGTTCTTTGGTGAGACCACCAGACGTGCTGCCTTTAGCTGGCTAAGGGCGCTCTCTCAAAAGGGGTCTGCTTACATGTTTAGTTCATTACGCTCTTTTCTGAGTTGATCCGTAGCCGAAACACCTGAGATGGCATAAGACACTCTGTGACGAATTAACTGAGACCGGGACTAGTCCAGTCAGCAAAACTCAGCCAGTCGACCAAGTAGCCAGGATTATAACCCTTCGCCATAATACTGGTACTAAGCCGCCTCGAATACCTTTTTGAAGGTGCGAGGGGACAGAGATAAGCCAAAGAAGAGGATGCAGTACTGATCAATCAATCAACCAAGTAATCAATCAATCAGGTTTTTATATAGCGCTTCTTTAGCAGATACTTTTAAAGCAGCTTCCCAGCATAAAGAAAATACAAACTTAATATCCACAGATGAACGGTTCGTTGCACAGGACCTGAAAAAAACAAAATAAGCAAAGACAAAACAGAAACTAACAAATGAAGAAACAACGGTTAGAAAACTGTAACACAGACAACAAACAGATGATTAGAATCAGCTGCAGGATGAGTGATAAATGATGAGGAGAGGTTAGAGAGGAACATTGAACAATATAGTTTTTTCAGCAGTTTTTATTTATATAGTGCTAAGACACCAGATCCGTTTAGACAAATACCAAGAGCAAATTATTCGAATGCTAGATTAAACAGATATGTTTTTTATTTAGTTTTGAACTCTGTGAACCTAGGTGAGCTCCGGACAACATCTGGGAGTTTGTTCCAGAGCTTAGGGGCTCTATATGAGAACGCTCTTCCACCTCTGGTGGATTTACTAATCTGCGGATTAATCAATAGTCCTGCTTCTTGTGATCAGAGAGAGCGAGCTGGAATATATCGTGAGACTGCTCAGGTAGGCCGGAGCCAAGCCATTCAGCGCCTTAAAGGCAAGGAGCAGAATCTTGTAGTCAATGCGATATTGTACAGGAAGCCAATGAAGAGAGCACAAAACTGGTGTAATGTTTGATCATATTTCTTTGTTCTTGTGAGAACTCCAACTACTGCATTCTGTACAAACTGTAATTTTTGTAGCGTGGCTACACGGCTAACAGAGCGTTACAAAAATCCATTCTGGAGGTCATGAAAGCATGCACTAATTTGCATTAGCAAGGCAAGGCAAGGCTATTTGTATATCACATTTCATACACAGGGTAATTCAAAGTGCTTTACATTGGAAATAAAGAGTAAAAAGAAAGTACATTTAACAAAATTAAGCATAAAAAAGCCATATAAAATCAAAGTGATTAAAAATTGAAATTTTTAAAACATTGATTAAAACAATGATTAAGATGCAAAGTGCAAAGGTAAAATAGATGTTTGGACGTTGGTGCTCAGTCGACAAAAGCGCAACTAAACAGGTAAGTATTTAGCCTGGGTTTAAACAAGACTAAAGTTTTGACACCCTTGACCTCCTTTGGAAGCTGGTTCCATCTGTGGGCCATGTGGTAACTAAAAAAGTATTTACCCTGCTTGGAATTCACCCAGGGAAGCTCAAATTTATTTGATCTGAGGAAAGCATGAATCAGTTTCTCTAAATCTTGTCTGTAAACAAAGCATCTGGTTCTTGCAATGTTTCTAAGATGGTAATAAGTTGATTTGGTCATTGCTTTGACGTGGCTATTGAAATTAAGATCAGAGTCCAGAATCACCTCGAGACCTTGACCTGATTTGTAGTTATTAGGCCCTTGGCATTGAGATACGTGTTAACCTTAACAACCTCGTTTTTGCTTCTGAATCCAATGACAGTTTTATCCTTGTTTAATAGAAGATGTTTTCCATCCACTTTTTAATCTCATCAAGATACTGGCAGAGAGAGTTTATGGGGTTGTAGTCATTTGGGATTAATTTGTGTATCATCAGCATAACTATGGTATGATATCTGGTTCCTTCTCATAATTTGGCCCAGTGGAAGCATGTACAGGTTAAATAGTAAAGGAGCAAGGATTGAACCTTGAGGGACTCCACAAGACATTGTAGTTCACTTCGACATGTAATCACCTATGTTTACATAGAAACCTCTTCCTTCTAAGTATGATCTGAACCATTTTATCACAGTTCCTAAAAGACAGACAAAGTTTTCTAGTTTATCGAAAAAGATTTTGTGGTCAACTGTGTCAAAGGCTGCGCTCAGATCAAGTAGAACCAGGACAGTCACTTTTCCTGAATCGGTGTTCTTCAGTAGAGCTGTCTCTGTGCTGTGATGAGCTCTGAAACAAGACTGATAACAATCCATGTATTCATTTTGGGTCAGGAATACAATCAGTTGTTTTGCCACATCTTTTCCAGAATTTAACAAAAAAGGGAGATTTGAGATGGGCCTGTAGTTGCTCAGTACAGTATTGTCTAAGTTTGTCTTTTTCAGTAGTGGCTTTACTACTGCAGTTTTAAGGGTTTTGGGGGGAAAGCCGGAGCACAAGGAGGCGTTTATAATTTCTAAGTGGTCCTTTTCTAGACTCTTAAGAACCATTTTAAAAAGGACTGTTGGTAGAGTGTTAAGACGGCATGTTGATGTTCTGAGGCTCTGAACCGTCTCTATTAATGTTTTGCTATCAATAAGATTAAAGGTACACATTGAGAGTGGAGGCTGAGGATGTCTATCCCCAGCCCTGCAGGGGGAAGCACTAATGCCTTTTCTGATATTAATGATTTTATTGATGAAATATAAAGCAAACTCATTGCATTTATCCTCAGAAAGAAGCTCATTTGGAGTCTGGTTTGGTGGGTTGGTTAACCTCTCTGTTGCTAAGAGAGTTCGCATATTGTTGAGGTTGTTATTAATTAAGTTTGAGAAATATTCTTGCCTAGCTGTGATTAATTCTGAATTGAAAGCACGAAAACTCTCTTTATAAAGGTCGTAGTGGATGACAAGTTTGAATTTTCTCCACCTTCTTTCAGCCTTCTTGCAAAGTCTTTTCATACTTTTAACTTTTGTTACATTTCTCCAGGGTGTTTTTTGTCTCCCAGGTTTCATCTGGACAGTTATAGGTGTGATGTCGTCTATAACGGACTTGATTTTTAAAGTAAATGCATCAAGAAGGAAGTCTGCTGTGCCAGCAGTGATGTTTGGTGTTTGAGCTATGGTATGCATAAACATCTTGCTGGTGTTGTTATTTATGTGTCTCTTTCTAACAGAAAATTATTTAGCAATTTTGACATGGGAGATTGCCGCATCAACAAAAATACAGAAGTCATCAGACAGAGCAACATCTTGCACAACGGTGGATAAAATGTTTAAGCCCTTACTAATTACTAAGTCCAGTGTGTGACCGTGACAATGTGTGACACCCTGAACATGTTGAGTCATGTGCTTCAACAAGGTGTTTCAAACATCATTGAGTTCTTTGGCAGCATTATTATCGGGCTTGTCCATGTGAATATTAAAATCCCCAGCGATGGCTGAGATGGCTGAGAGCAGTTCAGTGAAATCATCGGTAAACCCTGTAGTGTACTTTGGAGGCCTGTATATGGTGGGGAGAAGTACCCGTTTGGTGCTTTTTAAAGCTATACTCAAATATTCAAAAGATGTGTAATACCCAAGATTGACCTGTTTGTATTCAAAAACATTCTTGTACATTTTTTGTACATACTTTCTTATCAGAACGAGAGACATGACTATATAAGAAGTTTCCTGGTGCAGCCTCGTTTAGTATGGTTGCACTACAGCTATCATCTAGCCATGTTTCAGTTAGCAACATAAAATCTAAGATATGTGTTAAAATAAAATCATTTACAAGGTGTGCCTTGTTTCTAAGTGACCTAACATTTAGAAGTGCTATTTTTACCCTGTTTTCTGTGGGTTCAGATATGACGGTCTCTGGCTCACAGTTTATTTTAATCAGGTTTGGTCTGCTTGATTTCTGATTTCTAGCAGACCTTTTCTTCCACCTGTTTTGTCTATTTCTAGCAGGCCTTATCTGTATCGCTAATAAAGTAAGAGCTAAAGGGGCTTAGGACATCTGCCTGTTCTAAAAAACAATCCTCAAGGTTGTCGTCTTGAGGCAGAATGTCCTGTTTATCTCACTGCTGGTTTGGTGGAGTAATGGTGGGTTGGGGGTGATCGTAGAACTCTTTCTGCTATAGGAGGTGGAGGTGCCTGCTTTTTTTGGGGAGATGGTCGGGGGGCTTGCCGTAAATGAGTGGGACAGCTTGGTTCCTGCAGAGACTAGTTTTTCAAGCTGCACAGGGAAACTGAGATAAGGGGATCCTGAAGATGTGGATATTGTTGATGTGTCCTCTATGGAGTTGTTCTGTTGACTCCGGTTGTTGTTCAGGGTTTTTTTCTCATTCTCATTTGGTGGTGATGTAGTCTTTGAGATGGTGTGGCTATCCTCATTCGGCGTAGACGTAGGCCTTGGTGATGTGTTTCCACAGTTAATTTGATGGCTCTTGTGTCTTTCAGACTGATATCGGAGGGAGAAAAGTATATTGTCCATGAGCATTTTTGCTCCAGATTTGTTCAGCTGCCTCCCATCTGATGAGATAAAATCTGTCTGATTCCAGAACACATTAAAATTATCAATATATTGGAAACGTCTTGATAAAGTGGTGTGTTCTAGCCATGTGTTGAGCCTAAGCAAACGAGAAAACATATTTGTGCCGTTTGCTGGAAGCGGACCACTTATGAAACACTGTATTTTGAGACTTTCAAGTGTGTCAAATAGTTCCATAAAGTCTTTCCTAAGCAGCTCGGATTGTCGTTTCTTTACGTCATTTTTTCCCCACATGAATGAGGAGTTGTTTTGTCTTGTGCTTGCTCAGAATGTCTCTTATCGTTTTGTTGATATCTAACACAGTGGCATGAGGGAGACAGTATGTCGCCATAGTTTTGCTCCGTAGATGCTGGATTGTATAATTCCCAATAATCAGAGTTTTCAGCTCCACTGAGACATGAGTTGGATGTTGCTTTTGTCTTGACCCCATGCTTTCTGAAATGTGTGTGTGGGCTCCACCTACATATACTGTTGACTGCTTTACCTGGACTTGTGTTACTGTTAAAGGCTCGTTATGGCAGCGCAACATGAATTCAATTGTGTTATTAAGTAATAAGGCACAAAATCTTTCTAATGATACCCCAGTAATTTTTTTTCACCAACTGCAGTCACAGCACACTTCACCAACCTGAGTGGCACTCATCATTCATTCATTCATTCATTCATCTTCATGTCGGCTTTATTCCCTTTCGGGGTCGCCACAGCGGAATGAACCGCCAACTCACTGGCATATGTTTTACGCAGCGGATGCCCTTCCCTGCCGCAACCCATCGCTGGGAAACATTCACACACACATTCACACTATGGGCAATTGTTCTTATTCAATTCACTTATTCCGCATGTCTTTGGACTTGTGGGGAAACCGGAGCACCCGGAGAAAACCCACGCGATCACGGGGAGAACATGCAAACTCCACACAGAAATGCCACCTGCCCCAGCCGAGCCTAGAACCAGCGACCTTCTTGCTGTGAGACGACCGTGCTACCCACTGCGCCACCGTGACGCTCCTGGCACTCATCAATCACAGCATATTATGATGTTGTAGGAATAAATATTCTTGGGAAAAAAAATTTAACCAAGTGCTTTTGTGTTATTCTCAATAAAATTCTAGGAAGCTGTTTCTTTTTCATGCTTCTTTTCAAATCATTATTTTATTTTTGGAATTATTTAATTGCATCTAATCATGACAGTTTAAATGTATTTTCGTGCGTAAAAACATGGAGCCCTTGGACCCAGAGCAGACTGTATGACAAGCCATGGTTTAACATTGTGTCACTGATGCTGTTCAGTACAGCAATACTCTTTTAAAAGTTGCGTAAAGCAATAAGCATGTAGCAAAAAAATATGTTAAAAGCAATGTACTTAAACATTGCTTTGCTTTGTTAGCAATGTTTTAGTATCTGGTATGCTATGACTGTCATAATGCAGTTCTGTAAATATGTATTTATCTCTGCGTTCTCTGGCCTTCAAATAAAGTAACAAAGATTTTTTTGTTTTGTTTTTTTTTTTAACAATGCTGGGTCTCCCATGCTTGGCACCGCGGTAGGCTCTCATGGCAACCAGAGGCAATCTGACTGGTCACCCTCTGTACAACAACAATAATTATTTCTGTGCTTACAAGAAGAGCTCTCTTGTTTGGGTCTCAGAGAAAACTCCTCCCACCCGAAAGCAGTCATTTGTGGGTATTATAATCCAATTCATCTATCTGCACTTCAGAATCTAACCAGACGAAGTACTTATCTGTGCATCATTTGGATACTTTTTTTATTCATCCTAAAGTTAAGGAGTCACTAATTCTCATTTCTCACTCTTATGTGTGGATAGTGCACCAATTGGGACACACAGAAAACAAGCATTGTCAAGGTTAAAAAGTTACTTTAACACTCTTTTTTATTATGTCTTCTGTAAATTTTGAGATCATGATGAAAATCTCTTGATTGAAAGGCAGTGGCCAGGTGGATTCAGAGAGTTTTGCTTCTGAACACAGCACTTAAACAGACATAATTCTGCTCACCTGCTTCTTTGGCCATGTCTGGATAATCAATGTCTCTGGTACCAGGCTTTTCAAACTGAAAAACAACAATAGAATCAATCGTCCCAAATGCCTTATATACAAAAAGATGAAGTAAAAAAGAAAATGAATAAAGGTAAATTTTTTTAAAAGGTTAATTTCATAATAATAATACTAATGCCTTCAATTTATATAACGCTTTTCAAGACACTCAAAGACGCTTTACAATTATCAGAGCATTATTCATTCACTCCACATTCACACTCTGGTGGTGAGAAGCTACCATGGTAGCCCTCAGCCACCCTGGGGCAGTCTGACAGGACGTGTCTGCCATTCTGCGCCTACGGCCTTCTGCCCACCACCAAACACCCCCCACCAGTCACACTCATCCATACTGGGGAATGTGGGTGAAGTGGCTTGTCCAGGGCCACAACAGCAGAATGGCCCTAGCGGGGATCAAACCACCAACCTTCCAGAACCACACTCCAGGATTTCAGATATTTATCCTGCATGTACGGCCAGCTTGGACAGCATGGGTTTTTAGACTCCTCATTGCTCATCACCCCTCCAAAGTTTGTATGCTGATTCTTTGACCGATTCGGTGAAATGTGAAGTAAAAAATAAAAATAGTTTGATATTTTCTCGTTTTAACAGTTTTTGGTCTTTCATAGAGAATACAATGTGTGAGTCTTTTAATAAAATTCACCACTCATTAGATCATTAGGGAAAAAAAATCTTAACTGTTACGGTAGAGAAGCTCTTAGTTGTTGTGTATGAATAAAGAAAAATGTGTAAGATTACATGTTGAAAGCGTTAACAGTGAAAAAGTTTTGTGGTCATGTTAACATAGTGAGTAAAAAGTTGAAAACAAGATAGTGATGTTTTTTCTGCAATTTTGAAAACGGTGTTTTGAATTAAATATTGGTATTAAAACCAAGTTGTAAAGAATACTGATGTTAAATATTTGTATTCACAACCTCATAGTTGTTGATCGTATGTACAAAATCTCAAAAGACTATTAGTTGTTCAACCAGTATCTGAATAAAAAGTTGTTTAATGTTAAACTATGTTTTGATTAAAAAGTGTTTAAAAAAAGAATTTTCATTTAGAAAACATGAGTGTGAAAAGTCTGTTGCCTCCTATGATTTGCAAAAAACTTTTCAGCAGTCTGTAGCAAAACTGACTTAAGAACTTTGCATTAGTTTGTGTGACTTAAAAAAAGTGCACATTGACATAAAACATATAAGATTATGTTTTTTAAAAAGTGTTTTTAAAAAGGGGTTATCATGGTTAGCTGAATATATGTACAAGGTTGTGGGTATCCAAACAAGATATTTGTGAATAAAAGGTCTACAATTTTTATTACCACACACTTGTGACGCTTTTAGACTGTGTGTGAAATAAAAAATTATTTCAAGTGACATATGTAAAACTAAAACATGAAATTTTCACAAAACGTTGGCACTTAATATAATATGAAAAGTCTGTTTAAAAAAACCTGTTCCATAGAAATGATCTGTTAGTTACACGTCTGAATTAAGAAAAAAAAAGTATCAAAGAATAATGTTATGGGTGACAAAGAATTATGATTTGTGTTTTTACTAAAAACAGCCTTCACTGTAAAATCCTATAGTGTATGTGTATAAGTGTAGTATAAGTGAAGAGCATGTCCCCGGAGCATCCTCGCACATTCCTGGTGTGGTCCGCTCTACCCCTGATCATATGTTGTATAAATGGATTTCACTATTTTGTAAACCTAGAAAACAGTTTTAGTGTTGAAAAACTTTGTGTGACTGGTTTATTTTATACATGTGAGAAAAAAATGTCTTTGCTTCAATTTGTGAACGAACATCTTGTTTCTCACACATTAGGTGTGTATGTAAACAGACAGTGTCATTCTTCTCGACAACAGAAGCTAAAGTGCCAACACACATGGTCTCAATGATCTCTGAAAGAGCATGCACAGCTCTGTGCTCTCAGACCTTCTGAAAGAGAGGCCTATAGTTTTAAGTGCGAGTGAAAAAGTTCTTTACTAAGAAGAAATGTGTTATTTTGCATGGTAGATTCAGCATCTCCGACAGTATTCATATGTAAAAGTGTTACCCATTAAAAACTAATTTAGATTAGATTAGATTCAACTTTATTGTCATTACACATGAACAAGTACAAGATAACGAAATGCAAAGAAAAGCCAAAAACAATAGTAATATTATTTTATAATCTTGTTAAAATGGATGAATTCCCAATATTTTTCCCCTAAAAGTAATAATTTACAAAAAACCTAATAATCCCTGGATGATTTCACCCACAGAGCTGAAGAAAGCTTTGGAACACCCCTAAAGTGACATCACACACTAAATGATGGTTGGACTGGTTGGGGAGTATGGGACTTGTGAGAATACTCCTTTTTCTTCAAAGAGAAAAATAACTCTGGCTCTGGAAGCTCTGTGGAAAAAAATAAGATTGGTATACCTATAATTACTGAGAATGTAGCTGGGGCAAAATGTATGGTGATCATCAATATTGACAACATGGCTTTGATGTCTGTTCAGGTGAAAGTGCAGATTTCGAACTTACAGCATGTGGCTTGGATCATGACATGCCTGTGATGTCTCAACTAAAGAAGCATCGGGTTGAAACTTAAATATCAGATTTGCAAGACAACATGATTGATAAAAACATCATGCAGAAAGTCTCCAATATCTGCACTGCTGTTGTCTCGGATCCATGGGAAGTGAAAGATGTGTGATAAAAATTTTAAATAATTATATTTTAAAATAAAAATAATTAGGCACATTGGCCGAGTGTGAAGATTATGTTCAGTTGAAAGTACACTGTTATGCAAGTCCTTCTGGTACAAACAAGTGGAAGACTCGGTAAGTAGTATTTTCATTACTGGGGAACATAATTCTGGGAGGTAATTTGTGTTTATTTTTCCTGTACAACACCGAGAGGAGTTATATTATGTCCCATGTGCAACGCTTTTAATTACCTATAGCTCTTATTAGTAGTACAGAGATAGTTGCATGTGTGTGTTTACACGTATTTTGTTCGACACGGATGAAACCTTGTGTTTTATTCCTGATTACATTTACAGTACATTTACATAGTACAAATGAATTTGACAAAATTCATTTTGTCTGAATTCATTTACTGAAGACAATGTGTGAAGCATTTTGTTGAATATTACAGTTAATGTTCACTGTCATTCACCGTGTTGTAAAAATTAATTTGCATTTCTCGTTTATATTGACGTTTGGCATTTTTTCTCTGAGAGTTATGGGTGCAGAACATAGCAAAGTGACTTAAAAAAGTGCTTGCAAAATATCTGAAATATATGCAATAGATTTATGGGGACAATTCTTTGACTCAGTTTGCATATTGGGTTGAAAGATGTGGTTTTCCTGAAAGTTTTAGCATTAGGTAGTATAATGGAGGTTTATTTTGTAGTTTTTGGGATAGCTGTGTGGTTTTTACATTGATTTCAGGTGTGGCTGTTAAGGCTGACTGGATCCACCTGAGCTCTATTGGATGCTTCTGGAAATAAGCGGTGGATCTGCAGTTGGCCGGTGCCAGTTCGGTGATCTAAATCATGTTAGGAGCAGTCTTTTTGCTTGGCTTTAAACTATCCTGAATTCTCGATTTTGTGGTGATTTTGCTGATCATCTTTTCCTACTATTTTCAAAGCAAGCCACCAGCCACAAGCAAGGCTAGCAGACCCTGGAGGACTTTTGGCCTAACCAGCAACCAGAAATCTGTTGCGTTTTGATTTTCCACTCTATGAGAGTGCAGTTTTCAGTTTTTGGAATTTTCCCATCGTTTGTTCTTTTTTTTATTAAAAGGAGTTTTTCTATATACCTTTTCCTGAGTCGTCGCTTGCATTTGGGTTCACCCATTTTCCCACCGTAACATTAGGCAACTAGATATTTTGAGACACCCCCTTTTACAACATGAAAGCAAAAAGTTTAAGGTTGATTGGGAGGCTTTTAATATGTGGGACTTTGAAGCAAAGCTGAGAGATAAAAAGTTGAAAAATAATAAAACAGAACTAACTAAAAAAAAGAAAAAAAAAATTTCAGACGACCTGGAGACATGTTTTGGACAAAGTTCTGCTCTTTATTCGCCAAGCCATGTGCTTGGGCATTCGGAAAAGGTGGCGGAGGGGACATCTGAATAACAAAAGGTCCATTCACCAGCATATTTTAAAGGACTAGTTCCTGGACCTTACTAATAGCTGATCAAAGATTTTCAAAGACTTGCTGGCATTTGCTCTCCCATCTAACCCACATACTCTTACCCCTCCACTACTTTAAGAGACCCATCTTCTCCTGTCCAGCACTCCTCTTCCCCCAAACATGCCAAGCATTCATGAGAATGGGCTTCCTCTTGCAAACAGATCTGAAAGCTTCAATGTTCTTCAACTTGAAACTCCAAGAAGTTTCCTACCCCCAAAGAATTAAACCAGTGTTGGAAACTCCACCTCAGACTTTCAACTGCCAATGGAGGAGGTGAATGGTTCAGAGGGCCTTCCTATCAAGTCTGTGGGCCATGGACTTACGCAGATATTCAGGAGGTGGCGATGCAGCTTCCGAATCCTGGAGAGGCAGGAGGTGGGAGGTTTAGTCACACGTTTGAACAGTTCTGCACAGAATTAAGGCCAATCTCAAGTGAGATAAAGTGCCTTCTATGGTTGAAGCTGGGAGTTGACATTTTAAAGCTGAAGGTTTACTGGCCAGAGGTGATTCTACAGATAAATCACACTGACTGGTCACACAGAGACACTCAGGAGTATGTCCAGTTTGTTACTATAGTGAGAGATGGATGCAGACCTACATTCCTAACTAAAGATGAGACTGTCACCCAGTATTTAAATAGGTTGATTATGGTCCATGATTTATATAGTGGACTGGATAAACCTGATGACTTGAGTGCTGTTAGAACCACACCATATGAAGCACATCTGAGAAACAGCTCTATCAATGGCTTGCAGGAAGTAATCTCAAAGACACTGATAAACATCTGCATAGAGTGGGACACAGAGAAGTTACATCTAGTGGAGAAACATGCCCTACATGCGGAGAAACTTCTTGATGCAGAGGAGAAGCAAAGACTCAAGAAAAGAGATCTTGACGCACACAAAGCTCAAAAAGCAGTTCTTCAAAAAGTGACTCATGAATTATTGAACTGATGCCAGATGACGAGACTTGAATAGAAAAATTGGGAGTACAAACCTTGCCTTGATTAAAAGAGATTTCACAATGGTTTTGGACTAAATACAAAAATGTTGTGAGGTTAATTAAAAGTTGTCCGGGTGTTCAAATCACATCGAAATGTGATTATAGACCACGCAAAATGCTATATCCCTTAAAAGCTGAGGCTAAAAGGAATTACTCCAGTTTTCAAAACGCTACTACAAGCCGGTGTAATTGTGTCACAATGATTCTTCATTTTGAACACCAATTTTTCCAGTTAAAAAATGCAAGGTGCCAGGTGAAACTGAGCGATGGAGATTTGAGAAAGATCTAAAAGCAGTAAATGATGCAATTGTTTCAAGAGTGCCAATTTTGTCTAACCCATATACCATGCTCACACAGGTTTCACCGGATGGTGAATCTCAGTGGTAAATCTGGCCGATGCATTTTTCAGTGTGCCTGTGCACCCTGACAGTTTGCATTTTGGTTTGCATTTCTCTTTGATGGCAAACCTTACACTATTACATGATTGTGTCAAGGGTACTGTGAATCGCCAACCATTCATAATGAGGCTCTTAGAAATAGCAAAGAGCTTAGAGTAAGAGATCAGTCTTACTGCAATACATGGATTTGCTTGCAAGTCCAAGTAAAGAACAATGTGAAGAAGACACCATTAAACTGTTAAAACATCTAGCACAAGATGGGAATAAGGCAAGAATGTCTAAGATACGGTTTGTTCAACGAGAAGTGAAAAAATTTGTTGGGTCATCTAAATTAAAAACAAGGTGAAAGATTGGATTGGAGGTGAGTAGAATTAAAGCAATACAGGAAATTCCGAGGCACGGGAATAAGAAAAAGCTACTGTCTTTTTTGGTTTGTGTTCATACTGCAGACAATTCATCCTTAATAATTCTTGTTTGGAGAAAATTTGTTCATGGAAAAGGTCTTGGGTCCTATGGTGCCCTCTCATTACTTTGGAAAGACTTTTAGGGGTTAAAGAGAGCCTTGCAGACCATGTCAACAATTGGAATTTGATTGCAAGTGGACCATTTGTCCAAATAGTGCATGAAAAGCATAGATGATTCAGATTCTGTTTAAATTTGTCACATGCATATACATACAGAGTACGACGTGCAGTGAAATGTATTGTACGACTGTCTAACCTGTAATCATTTAACACTAGAAGTACCACAGAGCAGCCATTTGGCTTTTCTACCTATAAAACCCACCGGGCAGCCAAATGGCTGGAGGAAAGGTGTGAACAGATCCTTTTGTTATGTAAATGAGGCCATTACTGGTGCACCACAGGTGGTGGGGGCTAAACTACTTCAAGAAAGCTTCACTTCAGCCATAGGGAGAGATCAACACACATGTTTCTGTTTATATTCAATATAGATTATTTACACTAGTAAAAATGTATACATTTCAAATATATTTATTTCAAACCAAGTATAATTAAAATCTATTAACATTTACTGACAGAGACCTTAAAGTCTTGCTATATATATTATATCCATTATTGAATAGATCAACACACATGTTTTTTTCTTTGTTGCTGAGATTTATTGATACAATTGATACAGTACAAAATAAAATAAAAAACAAACCAAAAATTTCTGCACATATTTACAAATAATAATAAAATGTGAGTGAGTACATTTCAGCAATCACTCACAATCCTTGCACTGCCATGGTATCTCTCGTCTGCATTTACCACATGTGTATCTAAAGCAGTGGACACATCGCACAGTGGCATGATTGTTCTTGCACTGATGTTTGACCTGACACATGGCTCTTTTTCCAGGTCTAGGTGTGGAAGGTTGTTTATGAAGCAATTGTTCCTTTCGTGCCTTCTTAGCACCCACTCTCTTGCAAGCTCCACCAGGAAGTCCACCCGTCTTTCCTGCCTCCCGGTGCATGCTTGATACAGCACATGTGCATTCAGTGCCGCCATGTCAATCATGTTATAGAACACAGCAACTGGCCAGCGCCGTGTTCCTTTGCGGACAGTGTACTCCCGCACCATCTGGTCCATCACATCCACGCCGCACTTTGTGGTGTTGTAAAGGGTTACAGTGTTTGGCTTCCTTTTGGTGGTATTATCTGTCTGAAGCACGCTGTGAATGCTGCTGAGAATGTAGACTGTCTTATTTCGTTTGGGCACATATGCCGTCAGCGTAGCAACAGTGGTTGAGAACACCTGAGTTGTGAATTCATTGCAACCTTTTTGTCTAATGGATTGAGGAATTTCCCTGCGAATTTTGTTGACTGTGCCGAGGATGGTAGTTTTCCGGCTAAGCAGTTGTTGTGCAAGTGACAGTGATGTGAAGAAATTGTCCGTGGTAACATTTCTGCCCTTGTCTAGGAATGGTTCCATCAGCCTCATCACTACATTTTCGGACAGCCTCTCCCCACTGGGACGACTATAATAACAGATTTTAATTTTACTTAGAATAACAAATATGTTTATATTATATTACTTTTTTACTAGCATAAATAATTAATAATGAATATAAACAAAAGCAGACTCTATACATAGCAAAACTTTAAAAATAAATATAAACAAAAGTAAAGACTCTTTAGAACTATCTGTCCGTATATATATTAACAGATTTTAAATTTACTTTACTTAAATTCAACCTGGATACAGCTCAGACAGCTCAGGAGTGTGAATCTGGCTGAAGAATGTCTACTGTGTATGTCAGAATGAGTGATCCTCTCCCAACAATTCTCCTTACAGTCTCCTTTAGCAGCCATCTATCCCCCACAGAAACAAACAAACCACCAGCAAACCATTCACACCTCCCCGCTCCCCTGCTGATTCCTCAGGTAATGACCATTCATATGCTGATGATAGCCAAAGAGTAGCCAGTTAGCTTCACCTTGGCAAAAGGAGGGGTAGAAAAACCTGGTACTTCTTTAAGGGAATTATAAATTATAAGAAAACAAACAGGTATTAATTTAAATTGAGTACAAAGATTCAAAAATACAATATAATACAAATGAAATAAAGTACAAAATGCAGGAGATGTGACGTGCAGGAATGGCAAGTGATTTGCGTGTGACAGATGGTCACTAAAGTACTGTGTGGATGTCTTTAAAGTGACTTGTGCTGTTTCAAGTCCACGATTGTACAAACTGTGCTGAGTGTGAGGTGAATGTGTGGAATGAGAGGTTAGTGATTAGTGATGGTTAGAAAGTCTGTCTTTATGTGCCCGGTGTGTCCCTGTTTAGAGTCCGAATGGTGTGCGGGAAGAAGCTCCTCCTCATTCTCTCAGTGTTTGCCTTCAAGGAGCGGAAACACTTTCCTGAACGCAACAGTGAGAAGAGTCCAATGTCAGGATGGATGAGATCCTTCACAATCTTCCTGGCTCTGGTCCTGCACCGCTTGTTATAGATGTCTTGCAGGTCTGGGAGCTCAGTGTGGATGGTACGCTCAGCTGAACGCACCACCCTCTGTAGGGCTCGCCAGTCCTGCATGGTGCTGTTCCCAAACCAGGAAGTGATGCTGCCCGTCAGGACGCTCTCAATGGTGCCGGTGTGAACAGTCTTCAGCACCTGAGAGGGTAGTTTAAAGTCCCTCAAGCGTCTCAGGTGGTATAGACGCTGCCGGGCCTTCTTCACCAGGGAGTTGGTGTGGCAGGACCAAGACAAGTCCTGTCCACTATCTCCACTGGAGTCCCGTTGATGGAAGCAGGGCTGTTTGTTCGCTCCTGCTTTGTACTTAATTCCACTATTAACTCGTTAGTCTTGCCAACGTTCAGGAGGAGATTGTTCTCCTGGCACCATCTCTCCAGGTTTATAATCTCCTGTTGGTAGGCCGTCTCATCGTTGTTGGAGATCAGGCCCACCACGACAGTGTCGTCAGCAAACTTGATGATGGATGGTGGTGGAGTTAAAAGTGGCCACACAGTCATATGTGTACAGCGAGTACAGCAGGGGGCTCAGAAAACAGCCCTGGGGGCTCCAGTTCTGAGAGTGATGGAGGACGAGGTGTGTTTTCCCATCCTTACTGCTTGTTGTCTGTCTGTTAGGAAGTTGGAGATCCACTGACACAGGAGTGGGCTGAGACCCAGGACCTCCAACTTCAATGTGAGTGTAGAGGAAATTATGGTGTTGAATTGTAGTCAACAAACAGCATTATTGCATAATTCTCTTTTCTGCAGTTCAAGTGGCTCGTTGTTGTGTGGAGGAGGTGTGAAATGGCGTCCTCCGTAGACTGGTTTTGTCTATAAGCAAACTGGAGTGGATCTAGTGTGTCTGGCAGTGTTGTCACGAGAAATAAACAAAAGTGAGATAGGTTTGGTTGGAGCAGTCGTGACGACAGCCGACCTCACCGGCGCCATCTTCGCAACATCTGTGTTGTTGCAAGACCATGGAGATCCACTGTGGCCAGTGATTTATTTTTTCAGAAAAAATAAGATCTGGTTGCTTCAGGTTTTCCATTATGTTTACAATCATGTTAAGATCATGTGTCAAAGATGGGAATGATAAACAGCATAAACCAACACTGTTTCACCAAAGGTTTTGCTAGCTATTTGCAGATCTATTGGGACCGATGTATTAGAGTAATCAAGATGGTGCATGCTGCTCAACCACAGCCAAGTGGACTTTTTGAACACTTGCAGATAGATTTCATTGAGCTAACATCATGCCAAGGGGAAAAGTTTTGTTTAGTAATAGTAAAAATGTTTTCAAAATAAGTTGAAGCATTTCAAATAGCTAAACAGAATTCCGGTGTGACGTCAAAGCCTTTGCTCACTGAAGTGATTCCCAGATGGGGAATACCAAACCAGATTTCCAATGATAACGATACACATTTGTAAACAATATGCTTCAAACGCTGGGTGAGTATCTTGGTATAAATGTAAAACATCATTGTGCTCATCATCCTGCTAGCGCTGGAGCAGTTGAAAGAGAGAATGGAACCTTGAAAAATAAGATGCCAAAATGTTGGGAATAAACTGTGCTAAATTGGGTAAAAGCACTCCCCCTAATGCTTATGCATATGAGAACGGGGGAAGAGCACAGTTGAGATATTGAAATATTGATGGGGATTGGACCTCCACTGGGATTGGACCTCCAGGTCTCCCTAGAAAATTGACAAGTGAATGTGAAGATGACAGCTGACATATTGCTCCAACCTTTCTTATGATCTGTGTGCTATTACCAGAACTGACCCAAGTGTACCTGATACCAAGAGGCTGGGTGGTTGTGAAGGATTTGCAGAGGAAAAAGTGGCAGACCAATTGCTCCATTCCAAGTACTTCTCACTACGCAGACAACAGTTACTTTAATGGGAGAAGCAATGAAAAATTATTTAATTACAGACAAAATAGTGTAGCGTCTGTCTAAGAACTCTGAGTACCTCAGGGAGAACAAACAAAAATTTTCGGATGATCTGACTAAAGTGGAAAGGCGCATTTGATGAAGCGATAGCCTATGTTGGAGACTAAAAGCAGGGTAAGAAAGCATTATTTTTTTAGTCGATGAGCTTTAATTGATGGGGAAACCAGTGAAATCACCTTTTTAAAGTCCAAATTTAAATATACAACATTACACACACACACACACACGCACACACATACGCACAACTTTAATTCACAACGTTTGTGAGTTCACTTTAACATGTCATTTAAGTTGTCAACTTAAGCCTTAAAATAGTAATGTTATAACGGTTAGGTTAATCATTGTTTTATTTTAGTATTTGCAATGCTGCTGGGAATGTATTCCATCTAGTTCGTTCTTGAACTCTCTTTTTATTGTTTTATACATCACTTTCATTAATTACTTTAAAGGCCAGGGGTTTAAGATCAAGCATCTTTGTATTCTGATGGCAAAGCTTAATGACTTTCCAAATTTATCAATATTAGTTGGATGTGATTTTAATATTACTTTAGACAACTCTATTGACCAATAGCCACCTCATAGGTCATCTTCCTCAAATATTTATTTGAAAGCATCCATGCAAAAATTTCACTTAATATAAGTAGTGTGGAGAGAGAAATTTCCAAATTCAAAATCCTTTACTTGAAAAAATTAATCATGCGGTGCTATGTCTCGGATTGACTATTGGTTAACTTCAAATATTAAAAAAAAAGAAGACGTAATGCTTCAATAATATACTTCATGTGACTCTAACAGACCACAAATCTCTCTATATTAAGATAGGTGTACAATCATCTCTAGGTTATTTTAACAACTCTTATTGGAAGATTAAAAACTCAATCATAACATGTTTGCAGCTTAATTACTCATTTTTGGAAACAATCACAATTAAGTAATGACCATTGTGAGAAATGGTTACAATTAAAATTCAGTTAGATGATATTTATTAAGTAATAATTAATTCGTTTTAGACAGAGATGGTTGGAAAAGGATGAACAAAAATATTGATAAATCTATCACGATAATTTATTTTACGATGGTGTCTTGATAGTCCAACCTCAAGTATTGATACAAGTTGTGCCAAACAGCCTCCTCCTCTAATCCAGTAGATGTTGCTAACTTTCCATTGACAAAATGCTAAGCAGTACGGTATCAGAAGTAAGAATGGTGAAAAATATAAAGGAGCTTTTATTTTGAATTGAATTTGATTATGAATTGTTTTTTTTTTATTTATGTTACTTCAGTGGCATATACATTTTAGTTTGTTAAATAACAATATGCACTTAATACATTTCATTGGGTTCCCTGTTCAATAACACTGTGATGTTCTAATAAATTGGAATGGATGGAAAATAAATTGGAATTTAAATTTAAATTATTCTCCGAAGCAGACTCTATCAAGTTGTCAATATAATGTAACACATACATAAAAAAAGTAAATGTGGTGATCCTATCTGCATACAGGAAGTTCTACATGTAAGCAAAGCCCTAAAACGAAATAAATCTCCAGAGGTGGATGGGTTATCTTCTGAATTATACAAAGATTTTCTTTTAAAACTTTTTTTCTCAGAGTATAGAATCTGAAAGACTTCCTCCCACTCTCAGTCAAGGGTTAACTTCATACCCAAGCCAAAAAAAAAAAAAAGACTTACCCTTTTTAGAAAACTGGAGACCAATTTGCTTGTTAAATACTGACTGTACAATTTCAGCTTCTATTTAGAATTTAAAAACAAATAAGGTAGAATTGTTAATGAAATGCCATCAGGTTTCATGAGTAATAGGTCTCAAAAAACGCTCGATTAGTTTTGGATCTCGTTGATTATCCTGAATTGTGTCACAATGAGAGCCTCATTCTTTTTCTAGATTGATTTAAAAAAGTGAAGTTATTACGGTTAGGTTAATCATTGGTTATTTTAGTAATTGTGTTGCTGCAAGGAAATGAATTTCATCTAGTTTGTTCTTTGTCTCTCTTTTTACTGTTTTACTTTTTTATGTCACTTTCATAAATGACTTTGAATGCCAGGGGTTTAAGATCAAGCATTAAAAGATAAGCTTTGCTAAACAGCAAGTCTGACTTGAGCTTCTTTCAAGAATTTTCAGATAGCATTTGACACCATTTTGAACATTGAATACAATTAAACTGCACTTAAGAAATGTTATGAAAATGGTTAAAATCATATAAATTTTAATGGTAGCTGCTCAGTCAAACTGCAACATGGAACTTCACCTAGATTTAATCTTAACCATGGAATCAGACAAGGATGCCCAATTTCTTCTCACTTGTTTTTACTTTGTTCACAAATACTTGCTAATCACATTAAAACAAAGCTTCTTAAAAGGAATTACAATTGGTAATTAAAGCTGCGAGCAGTGATGGGAGGGGTCATTGCAATTTGGTCAGAAGGGTAGGCTCGTAATTTTATAATTTTTTCACGCTTTTTGGATAAAGTATGTGAGTGCTACAGTAAGAAATCCAGTTAGCCCTAGACGTTTAAAAAAAGGTAAAGTTCATTAAGGTGCCACAGCAAGACAGTTTGATGAACTTCTAAGTTTCTGATAACTTTTGGTCCCAAATGCCCTAAGAGTCAGCAGACCAAATTTCAGCTTGATATGGAAATTTTTCTAGAAGGATTTTGTTAAAATGCTAGTTAAGCTTTTTTGCTTTCAACGGAGCACTGCAGAGCTGTCATCAAAGATACGATTTCAGTGAAAGTGTTAAATTATTATACTTATTGAACATGACCTTGAACAAATTTTGGAGGACTTTCTAACATGGTCAATGGATCAAAACAAAAAAAACATGCTTTCAATGCTTGCCACTAGTTGGCGCTATGAGTGATGATGTACTTTGTCATACAACTGTTTTCAGGTTTAGACTACGATGAGAATGAGACAAGTTTGGATATTCTATGCCCGAGTTATAACAACTTCTTGTTTCAAGTTGAATTCTTGACCTTGGCCGCGTGCGTCCACAACCACATACTTTATGATGGCTAAAAAAATTCAAATTTTCAGGTTCTGTATACCTTTTAATGATACTCAAGAAATTGTGAAATGTTTAGATAAAATCTGTGGGATGAGTTAGGAGTGTAGAAAAAGCAAACATGCCCATTTTTAGAGGTTGTGAGAAATAACCTGTCTGTTCCAAATATGTACCAAATTGTATTCGCCTACGACACAATGGTTGCACAACAGCTGCAAAAATGCATTAGGTGGCGTTAAAGAGCCATTTTTTAAATCAGTTTTTGGACTGAAATGTTATGAAAATTTGGCGTAATTTGACCTAATTTTAATAACAATCATTACAATTGTATTAGGATTTCACCATACACCTTCAGCGGCGTGCTCGGGCCCTAACCAAAGCTGCAAGCAGTTTGATCCTAGAATAGTCACTAGAATTGTCTAATTTTACGAATTCAGAAAAAAAGCTAGGTGATGCTATGACTTATTGTGTGCATTGTAATGAGAATGTGTTAGCACTTGGATTATCATGAGAATCTGATGATTTGGTACCGATCGGACAATGTACAGTGCTGTGAGAAAGTATTTTCCCCTTCTTGTTTTCTGTGTTCTGTGTTTACAGATCATCAAACCAAGTTTTATATCACACAGAAACAACCCAAGCAAAGACAAAATGCATCTTCTGAATGATGATAAAAATTTTTGGGGCACAAAACAAATCCAAACCTATCTGACCCTACGTGACAAAGTAATTACCCCCTAATCTAATAGAGAGTTTCTCCACCTTTGGCAGCAATGACTGTAATCCAACATTCGTGATAATTAGTGATGAGTCTTTCACATCGCTGGGGAGGAATTTTGGCCCACTCTCCTGTGCAGGATTGTTTAAATTATGCCATATCGGAGGGTTTTCTTGCATGAACTCCCCACTTCAGGTCATACCACAGCTTCTCAATTGGATTTAAATCCGGACATTGACTTGGCCACTCCAAAAATTTAACTTTATTTTCTTTGATTAATTCAGAGGTGGTCTTACTGGTGTGTTTCGGATCATTATCCTGTAACATGATCCAAGAGCACTCGAGTTTGAGGACAAAAAAAACTGTCCATAGAATGTTTCTCCAAAAGTCTTAAGTATCATCAAAGACACTTTTTCGGCAAATTTAAGGTGAGACTTTAAGGTGTTCTTTATTGAAAGTAGTGGTTTCCAATTGGGAACTCTTCCATGGATGCCATATTTGGCCAGTGTTTTTCTTATGGTGGAGTCTTGAACACTGAACTTACTTGAAGCCAGCAAAGCCTGTATTTCTTTGGATGTGCTTCTAGGATTTTTTGTAACTTCCTGCATGTCATTGCACTCATGGAGTAATCTTAGTTGGTCGACCACTCCTTGGAAGGTTTGCTAAAGTTCCCAGATTTCTCCATTTGTGGATAATGCTTTTTCACAGCACTGTACAGCTGAGCTTTAACCAACTTACTATTTCAAATCCAAATTTGAACATTTCTTGGGCTCCATGGCCACCCCCTTAGATGTATCCAAAAAAAATTCGCAATTTAACATGCCACATGCCTTGTGATGATGCTGATGGAGTTTGGAGATGTTCCGATAAAATCTGTTAGAGGAGTTTGTTAAAATGTAACAGCAAAAATTAATACAGGAAGTGGCCAAAACCTGTGGGTTTTGGAAACACAATGCATATGACATTACCGTACATGTGTGCATCAAATTTCATACCTGTACAACAAACGTATAGTGAGGCAGCAGCTAAAACATGTTAGGTGGCACTCTAGCGACTTTTGCCAGCTGCCACGGCCACACCCTTTATCGAAGGCAAAAAAGCTTCGCAATTTAACATTGAACATACTTTAAGATTATTCTGGCAGAGTTTAAAAAATTAATGTGTAAAATCCCTAGGAGAAGTTTTTTTAAAGATTGAAGCCTATATTTTTGCTAAAAGTGTACTCTAGCCGGTTTCCAGTTTGGAAACAAAACCCAAGACTTTTTTCTAGGTTTTGGTGTCTTGCACATGTGTGACAATTTTTTAAAGTACGTTATTCACTGCCATTCATGTTCAGGCCCTCAAAAGTGCAAGGAAAGACAGTGAAGAATAATATTAAATAAAAAATAAAATAAATAATAATTTTTCGAATTACAATAGGGTTCTGGCACCGCTGGTGCTCGAGCACTAATAATGTAATCATCATTAGTCAATTAGTCGATGATACAGCTCTTTTTTAATGCAAAGGAAATATCAAAAGCTATTAATCTTATAAAAGTATTTTCAAATGCATCTGGTCTTCATCTTAACATTGATAAGTTTGGGTTATTAGCTGGTAAAGAATGTAACTTACCTTCAATTTATGGCATGCCAATCAAAAATGAAGCTACATACTTGGGTATAAAGATTGTCAAAGATGAAAGCCAAAGGTCGGAGATAATTTTTTAAAAATACTATTAATGAAACTAAAAAAAAGATTTAATCAATGGCTACTGAGACACTTAACTTTAAGGGGAAGGATTTAAGAACAAAAGCAGAGGGTATCTCAAGGTTAACTTACTCAGCTCTTTCCCTTGCAGTGAGCAATAATACTTGCAAGATTTTTTGAAAAATGCTTTTTGATCCTCATTAAATTAAGAAATATGCAGTAATGATCATCTCTGAGGTTGGATTGAATTTCCTCGATTTCACTACTCTAAATTGTACTTATTAGAGCCCTGTTTTAAAGGAAGGTTGTCTCTAGACCCCATGTTACATTTTATTGGGATAATTATAACAAAAGATTTGTCCTGGTTTAAACTACAGAAAGTGCCCCATAAATATGTTATCATTTACAAAGTAAAAGAAATTTCTCATGAATTGATTTATAAATACCACCTATGCAATCGATGGGCTAACCAATTTAACTGGCATGTTGCTACATCATGTACGTTTTGTGATCTGCGTACTGAAACTTTTTTTAATCGCAGACAATTTTGTGCCCCTCTGGAATTTCTGTTCCCTTTATGCAACAACAATAGAAATCGTGACATACTCCTCGTCTGGGAAATGATTCCCAGAAAAGGCACAGTACAGGCGGTTGGTGATGCGCCTCTGTTGTTCATCTGAAAAGAGACGAATCTGTGCCAGCTGATGGGTTCAGTTGAACCCTTCATGCCAGCAGGGGACGCCGGGTGTCTGACGGACACCCATGAGGGCTCCCCGTTGGGTGGGAAGCGAGAGCGAGGAATGTGGATGATTCAGCTCTTCTCCATGCGGAGAGTCAGCTCCACCAACCGATTAAAATCCGGAGTGTATTGAGCTGTTCAGAGAGGTGGGAGACCTGATCGGACAGGGTATCCATGAACAGTCTGGCGGCCGCAAGCTCCTCTAAGTGACGGCCCAGCAGGATGCCCTGGTGTCTGACTGACCGCAGGGTTGGAAAGTCCTTCGCTGGATCCATGAGTCTGGTGAGTTATTCTGTTGTGTTTGTAGAAGAAAGACCCCAAAGCGAGGGGTGAACTTAAGTCTTTTATTAATAAGAGAACCAAAACTGCTCTTCAGTAGAACAGGGACAACTCAGGCAGCAGTTGGTGAAGAAAAAGAAACCAAGGTACGCTGCCTCTCTGGAAAAAGCAGAGAGGGAGTCAAGAGTGGTTTCCGTGAGGAGGGAAGGAGAGCTCACTGGCTCACAGCAGATCCTCACTGTAGGTTAGGCAGAGAGAAGCAGGGTGGTCTAAAGCGGAAGAAAGGCAGACATGACAGCACACGACACGTTGGGTAGGGGAGACAACCCGCAAGAACACTGTGAATGCAATTCAATAACTCACTAAGAGACAAAAGACAAGGTCCTTAAAACCCTGAGTAATGAGATCATTACCCCGAGAACAGCCGTGGCAAATGAAGTGACTTTGATGGGTGATTGACAGATAAAATAAGCTGATGGAACTGCCTTCACAGGGACCATGCATTAATGTATTAGAGAAATTCATTTTATTTCAAAAATTGTATTTAATTACTTATTACACATCTAAACACATGTATATATTTAATTATTTATTTGATTCCACTTTTAATTAATTAATGGCCTATTTATTTAATTAATTGGGGCACTTTTCATTCTCCACAATATTTGGAGTGAATGTGAAAATGTTCACTAATATAAGACTTAAAAAGTTCATAATTTGATTGAATAAATTATTTTTTGTAAGGTAACCTAATTTTTCATTGCTTAATTATCAAAAATAGCCTACCCATGCCAGGTTGTCAAAACGAAAGGATTTACAAATTAACCTTTCCTTTTATTATTATTAATTCATATTTTAAAATTATTCTTAGTCTTTTAAGGAAATAAATGGATTGCTTATACGTGTTTTTTTCCTTTAGGATTTTGATAATTGATAGGCTCTGTTATTATTTCCCTATTAATATTATTATATCTCTTTCAACATTTCTTTTATTTCTGTTTCATATGTTTTACATTTAAGTATGGCATCTTCTACTGTTTCCTTGACTCCAAAATTATTTCAAGATTGTGATTTCAAGAGTGTGGGTCTTGATTACAAAAACGTTTTTACTATAAAATGTTTTGTTTACATATTTCCACAAGAATAGAAGCTTATGCCTGTGTGAGGTTTTCCTCCTGCACACAACATCCATCATCATCACATATAATAACCCGTAGCCCAACCTTTTGACACTATAAAATACTTTTTAAGATATTAATTTCATGACACAAACCATGAAATCAAAATTGATCTAAATAAGTGATTAACGTTAGTTTAAAAACACAGAGCTTACCTTTCATTTTCAAGCAATAGCAAAACGTCATTCTGTTGTCATTGTGTTATCATTTAATTTTACTTAGCATTACATGTTTGTTTTAGAATGCAATATGTGTTAATTTAAACATAAAACACGTAAACCTGCAACACTTTTATGTTTGCATTGATAAAAAAAAACTCATTGGGGGGCAGGGATTGGATGTCACCCGCATCATCTGCTATTTATGTAAATTAGGTGATATCATCATCTAGTGACTTTTGGCCAAGCCTATAATGACTTACTGAAGAGTTGGCAACAGTGGCGGCAAAGGAGGTTGCCCCTAGTAGGCAGTAAGGTGAAGTAGCTTTTCGTTTCATCCCGTTCCCATATATGTGGCACTACATTCATTTTTTCCCAATAAAAAGACTTATTGGAATAGAATAAAAAATAAAAGTTCTCCATGTATAATCCTACAGTTTTTTACAAGTGTTTAAAGTCAGAAGTCAGAGTCAGAAAATAGTAGAAACATACAAACATTGTCTTGAAATCGAGTTTGACGCTGGGTTTCACTCCACTTGCTACAGGCGATTTATTGACAAAAAGCTCTTGGATGCGACCGAAAAACTAGTCACAATGTGCCCTGATAATGGAGGTGATCATCCCACAAAGCAGTCTGTGTCATCAGGTAATAGTGTTTCATCAACTTATTGCCCATCAAAAAAACTTAGGTCCACTACGGGACTGCCAGTATCCTGTTCGGGTCCTGTGCTTCCTGCTTTGTGCATAAATTGCAAAAAAAAAAAAAAAAGGACAAATACATCACTATGGCAGGCAAACGCCTGAAGGACCATCTTTCACAAGCAGAGATGTTGTCAGCATGTATTAACAAAGTACACACACAAGCACGTTTGTACTTTAAAGTTATATGCCATATGCTAAGAAACATGGCTAACTTTCAAAAACATCAGTAACATTTACATTACATATACATTACATTGTTTATTGTAAAGAGCCAGGTTGTTTTCTGCATAAAAATACTACCTGATCAGTCAATTCATTTCATTATATGACTGTTTTTTACTGGCCAGTTGCTCAGACCAGCTATGATGAAAGAAGACACTAGCATTCTTGTGCATTTTTTCTTCACATTTATTTGGTCCCAATTGGTGAAGTTGATGTGCAAGTTCAAAGAAATAGCTATATTTCTCTATATTTCTTATAAATTGAGTAGATTAATGTACTGATACTTGCCTTCAATATGTAGGCATAATAATGAAAATAGAGGCCAAACTGGCAGCATAAGATTTTCATTTTTTTGGAAATGTATAATTCTATACATTTATGCATCCTGGCAAAGAACTGCAGTTTGTTTTGTGGATAACTTTTAACATAAAATCCATAAGGGTAGCGTCTATCCAAAACTTAAGTAAAAAAAAAGTAGTGCCCAGGCGTGGGAACGAAAATCAATTTCTAGACACTTTTTCTAGGTTCAGCTTGTGGCCTATAGGTGATGGGCGAACAGAACTCAAAAGCTGATGAATCAAATGCGCCTAATAGGTTCGAGGCTTTGATGCTTCAGATGGTCTCCACAATCTTGGATGTAACATCTCCATCCCCAAAATTGTGTATGTGTGTCAACACCATTTCCCCAAACAGAGTTGATGAAAATGTAACTACTCATTGTGAATTGATGCATTTGTCATAAAATATAAACAAATTAATCAAACAAGATCTCTCACTATAAATGTCAAGAACTTTATTAAAACAAAAACAGTATTTGAAAGAAACAGTATACTTATTTAAAATGTCTTCAGCTTTAGGGTAAAAAAGAATAACTTTATAAAGTGAATAGAACTGAAACTCCTCATCAGGTGTTGATTGCCAGTTTAACAGGCATATTTTGTCTATAATATAGTAGACCTATACAGGCCTATAGTGACACGTCAATTCATGCAAATACATTTTATTATCTAAATATAACGACTTAAATAAAAATAAAAGCAAACAAGCAATTCTAGGGTAATTATGCTTTATCTTCATTAGTGAAAAAGCTTTTACGGCTTTAGGATGGTTGGTTCAAACAATTGACTGAATAAAACAAGTTCAACGCGTGGATCCAGTGTTTCTGACCAATTAAACGCGGTTTCAGGAGGTGCGAAATCAAATCCGCCAGCGCTTCGGTCACGTGACTCAAGTGTTTCGAAACGTTTGAAGCTTCTTTAGGTCAAAATCACGTGACTCGACGGTTTTCAATGAAGCTTTAGATCAATGTTCCGAACTGTGCTGAGATTCGAGATCTCGGCACAGTCTCAAAACATCAGTCTAATGGCACCCATCTTTAGTTGGCCCTTGGTGAATTCCGAAGGGGCACCGTCGTATGCTCCCTATTCAAGTCACTCGAGCTGATTTCATAGCCTGACCGCCGGATCAGGTGAGCTAAACAAGCACACTCTCAGTAACCTTCGAACTGTTGATCCAGGGTTGTATTTGCGAAGGGACTTTAGCACCGTTAACGTTAAACAACTCTAACTGTAGAATGTTAACGTTACATAAAGTACATATTTGTTTATGTCTTTAGTATAGAACATACGAACAATTAAACAAGAAAAAATGGCATACTTTAATTCTTTAGTAGAGTATTGAGGTAGTCTTTTTAAACTTAACCTCCACCTTGATCGGAGTGTAACGTTAACTAGCCAGATAACCAAGAGTTAGTATTCACAAATAGCAATAAAACAGTTTTACCTTTGTCATTCCCACACCAATGACAAAAACCCTGTTCCTTGCTGTAGCCATCTTCTCACCTCCTGCGTTGTGTTGCTCGTCGCAGCTGGTTCTGAGGAAGAGGCAACCTCCTCCTTTCCTGCTTGAAGCGCGACAGGAAGTGACTGGAAAGCAGTTCCCCGAGCGGCCGCTTGAGACTGACTCCAAAACAGAGCAAGTTCTCATTCAATCCAATGCTAAACTTGCCAACTTTGGGACTGGAAAAAACAGCACCCCTGGCTCCATAAGGTTTGTTGATTCAGATCGCCAGTTTTATCTTCATGAACACTCTAAGAGAGGTGAATTGTTTTCAAATGTGTTTGTTTAAAATCTACAACAATGAAACCTTCGGCGATTCAGACGCCTTCGCTACGGCCATGAACCCGACCCTGAGGACGCGTTTTCGAGCACTGGCTCCACTCATTTTGAGAAAGTTGAAAGGAGCTTTGCCAGATCCCTATGTTATATCCAGTCAATAACTCTGAGGAGGAACGTCACCGGGTTGTTCCGCCTTCTCAACGATTCCATTGGCCAAGGGATCATTGGTCCCGCCTGCTCAACGTATTCATTTGTCGTTGAACGTAAATCCCAAAACAATCCCTTTCTCTTTGGTTTCATTAATATTACGCAGAGGATCCGTCTCCTCTATATTTTTTGTCGGTTTCATGTTAAGGTATAAGAATTACTAAAGTTATTAAATGCATCACAGATAAAGTTTGAATACCATGAGCACGATATTTCTTTTGCTATTTATGACGCTTACAACCTGTTAAATAACTCGCTATTGTATTCTATTTATGTTACATAGCAGACACTTTATGAATTGTGCTTTTTATTAAATTGATGTTTCTTAAAGGAAAAAAATATGTAAATAAATACCATACCTTTATGAGTTTATAAAATAATATTGGTTTCCCAGCGAGGGGTTGCGGCTGGAAGGGCATCCGCTGCGTAAAACATATGCCAGAGAGTTGGCGGTTCATTCCGCTGTGGAGACCCCGAAAGGGAAGAAAGCCGACATGAAGATGAATGAATGAATGAATGAAAATAATATTGGTGTATATTTTTATCACGCCGTCATTGCCAGTGTACCAGGTTCTATAATATTTAGGACCTAAAGGTTATTATTTTCAGATCAGGTTTAGTTAACAGATTAAGCCTGAAATTTCATTTTAATTGCAAATAATCTAGGTTTCCCCTTTCTGCACATAAACATAATAGTGTAACAATTACGCTAATAAAATAATGGTCATAATTAACAAATTTATTCATTCTCAGAAAAACACACAACATAAAAAACACTGTTCATTTCTCCACTACAGTTAAAATTCTTGGCCTTATTATAGATAGTGAACTGACGTTTAAGAAAGTTCTGTGTTTAAGATTGCAATATTTTAGGAGAAAGCATGTGACTGTTCACAAATGTTCTGGAACATCATCTCCAGGCAATGGGCGGAGTGTTTAAAATTGCTTAAAGGCAGCCAATAATAGGTTTGCGCAATTAATCAAATTTTGGTTACAATATTGATTTCGTTTGTGCATGACCATACCCGGCAGCAAAGTTCATTCAGACAGAGTGTTCTCATCAGGGTTCTGAGGAAAGAGCAGTAGAAAAATTAAAAAAGGAATGGAAGGACTATAATCTTCAGTGTTGTATGATGATTATTACTTTTTTATTTTATAATTTATTACAATTACATAAATGTCGTTAAAACTAATGTGTTTTTCAAATCATCATCTTTTGTATCTATTGTGATTTGTTAATATAGAAACATTAATATTTTAGATCATGTTATTTAAAAAAAATACCATTTACTCTTTAAAACTCTGTTATGTTAAAAACTAAAAAACAGTATTACCAAAACTAGTATATCTGTAAACTTTATGTTGCCTTAAGAAAGCATATCTTTAAAAGGTTGATAAAGCTTTGCAAAGTTGTGAAAAGTTGTAAGCTTAAAGCTGTTTATTTTTTTAATATTGTTACACTAATTAAAACTTGAAACAGTTTGATGCTTTTTGTTTCATGCAATTTGCAGTTTAATTTAAGTCTGAAGGTGTTTTCATTTAAAGTTTATAGTTTGAAACTTTGAAAGGGTCCAAGACTGAACAGTTTGATTTTGATAGTTCAGTGGTTCCACTTTCCACTAAAGTTAAAATAAAACAACTGCCACATCTGTGGGTCAATTTGTTTTAAGATATTTGACTTCAACGTTTTATTGAAAGTGGGCATGGCCTTATTAATTTTTGCAAAGTTGGTATAAAGTTACATTGCACTCTTCTAGAGTTCAGACGAAACAAACAACACCCCTGTATGTTGCTTTGTTTTTGTGAAGTTTTAGTAAAAAGTGGGCGTGGCCTACTCAATTTTGTATATTGTAAAAATTCTACTTTGCCCCTGAGTAACATAATCCAGTCTCTGTGTATCTAGCTTGTTTAGTGTTTGAGATTGGTTGGTGAAACCAAATGCCAGTCAATAGGGAACTTTGACCACTGTAGAACCTAGGGGTCAAATACTTTTGCACCTTGCTCAGCATGATAATGCTCAGATTGATAAGTCCCTTAAGTATTGTGAGTTTGAAAATTCTACGGTATTCTCAGTCTGAACGACAGCTAAACAAGTTTGACTCTATGTTAAGTCAAAGCGAAAATGTCCCAGCGTCAACAGTGATTACCCAGAATTCTTTAATGGTACAAGTATGAGAAGACATAGTAAAAATTCTAGCATGACACATTGCATAACAAAACTCAACCCCTGTGTCTCTGGCTTGATTCTGTTTGAGATAGTATGGGACCTATTTCCAATTCATTGTTGTGACATTTTACCCTCCTAGAGCCTGGGGTTCAAAACAAATTCAGTAAATAAAGAAATTACAAAAAAATAGAGAAAAATAGGAGAGAAAGAGAGCGATAGAGAGAGGCAATGGAAAGAGAGAAATTAGAGAAAAGAAAGAAAGAAAAAGATAGAAATTAGAGAGAGAGAAATGGAGAAAGAGATAGAGAGAAAAAGAGAGACAGACAGAAAGAAAGAGAAAAGAGATAGAGAGAAATTAAAGGGAAAGACATTTAAAACGAGAGTCAGTATTAGAGAGAGGAGTTAGGAGAGAAATTACAGAGTAAGAAAGTAAAAGAGAGAGAGGGAGAAATGAGAAAGAGAGTGAAAGAGCTGGAGGGAGAATTTAGAGGGTAAGAAAGTAAGAGAGAGCGAGAGAAAAATTAAGGGGAGAATGAGAGAAGAGAAGGACAGAGAAAAGAAAGGAAAGAGAGATGACAAAGTAAGAAAGAGAAAGGAGAGTGAAAGAAGAGAAAGTAAGAAATAAAGATGGAAAAATACAAAAGAAAGGGAGAAAGAGAAAGAGAGAGCAAGAAAGACAAATACTCTAGAGAAAGAAAGAAAAACAGTTATAGAGAAAGTAAAAAAGAGAGAAGAGGAAAAAAGAGGGAGCATAAGAAAGAGAGGAGGAAAAAAGAAAAAGAGAGGAGAGATAGGGAGAGGAGATTGAAGGAAGAGAGAGAGAGAGAAATATAGAGGATATGAGAGAGGAGAAAAAGAGAGAAAAAAAGATAGAGTGGTGAGAGAGAAAGAGAGATGACAGAGAGATAGAAAGTAAGTAAGAAAGAAAGAGGAGAGAAATAAATTAGAGAGAAAAGAGATAAAAAAGAGAGTAAAAATTTTGAAAAAAAAAATTGAGAGAGTGAGAGATATAGAGAATGAATTTAGAGAGAAAGAAAGAAATATAGATAAGATATGAGAGAAAAAAGAGAGAGAGAGAGAGAGAGAGAGAGAGGAAGGAGAAAAAAGAAAGAGAAAAGAGAGAAAGAAACTTATGAAGAGACAAATTAGAGAGAGAAAAAAGATAAGAGACAGAAAGATACAAAAAGAAAAAATAAAGAAAGATAAAAGGAGATAGGAGAGTTGTGTGACAAAGAAAAAAGAGAAAGGAGTGTGCGTGCGTGCGTAAAAGAGAGGAAACAGAGGGGAAGGAAAAAGAAACCGAGAGAGAGAGAGAGAGAGAGAGGAGAGGGAGAGAGAGAGAGAGAGGAGGAAAAAGAAAGACAGAGGAAAGAGATATAGAAATATGAAAGGAGAGAAAGCGACAAGAGAAGAAAAGAGAGAATGTGAGAAAAAAGAGGAGAGATGAGAAAAGACAAAGGAGAGATGGAAAGAGAGAGGGAGTAATGTTAAGACAAAGCCCTTCGAGCAAGTAGGCTCTCAATCAAAGCACTCTATTGTCTTCCAGGTGTGTGAGCTGTTTCCAGGGAGTTGAAAACTGAATTTATTTACATTTTTGAGGCTTGCGATGATTTACAAAAGCCAAACAGAGAAGACTGCATTTATTGAAGTGTGTTTCAAATTAAGTCCAGCAAAGTTAAATGTATCTGTGTAAGAACCAAAGTCCACCTAAATGTTCTGCATTGTGGCTTGAATATCTTGTGATTGTCATTGCTTGCAGGGTTTTCTAGACGCCTCTTGGCAACTGGTACAAGCCCATCTGACATCTGCTCGAAGTCGAGAAAACACTGGAAATGTGTCACTCATGTATTGCAGCGAATACTAGTGACCCAGTGTCTTCCATTCTTTCTCACAGATTATTATTTAAGGTATTTTTGTTAACTAAGATTTTTAGCTGTTAAATGTGGATCTCATCCTTTGTCAAATGTTATCATACTCAGTGTTGGCAATATTAATAATATATGCCTTGTGGATGAAGATGACCTGGTTTAGGAGACAGATAAACTGATCAAATAAAATGTGGCCAGAATCCAGTTACCATAAAGGCAGTGAACCGAAGTAATGCACTGTGTGTTGGTCTTTCTTCTGTGCAAATGTCTGTAGATGCAGCATGATGTCTAATCGGTACAAAGAGAAGAAATGTACATGTTAATAGGCCCCAACAAACCTGACATGTCAAAGAGAACACCAGTTTAAAATATAGAGATAAAATTGGTTGGTAAAATTGGTAGAGTGCAAATTGGTTGCTTAAGGCAAGACAAGCCAAGTTTATTTGTATAGCAAATCGACAAAAGTGCAACTAAACAGTTGAGTCTTTAGCCTGGATTTAAACGTGACTAAAGTGTTGGCACCCTTGATCTCCTCTGGAAGTTGGTTCCATCTGTGGGCCGCATGGTAACTAAAGGAGTATTATCCCTGTTTTGAATTTACACGGGGTAGATCTAATTTATTTGATCTGAGGGATCTCAGCTCTCTGTTTGGTGTGTATTCACTGATCATCTCTGTTAGGTATTTAGGTGCTAAGTCATGTTTGGACTTATATACAAGCAGCAGAACTTCTATTCTGAAGGAGACCGGCAGCCAGTGTAGGGACTTAAGAACTGGAGAAATGTGTTCTGACTTTCTAGTTCTGGTTAGAATTCGAGCCGCTGCATTCTGAATGAGCTGGAGCTGTTTAAAATTCTTTTTGGGAAGACCGGTGAGAAGAGCATTACAGGAGTCTAGCCTGCTGGAGATCAAAGCATGAATCAGTTTCTCTAAATCTTGTCTAGATTATTGCAATGTTTCTAAGATAATAATTAGCTGATTTGGTTATCACTTTGACGTTGCTTTTATTGATGAAAAATGAAGCAAAATCATTGCCTTTATCCTCAGACAAAAGCTCACTTGGAGTATGGTATGATTTTCTTAGTGGTCAAGTCTCTAGCATTTCATGTTTAAACGTACCAAATCCAATTTTTTTATACATAATATTATGATGACACCAACTAAGCTGCACTAAACTAAGCTATTCCACTTGTCAAAGTTGCATATTTTAACAATCCAATAGTTTTAAACACAACATGTGAACGTTAACTTTATTGAGGGAATAAAATGTTTTTGGTAATCATTGTATTCATAACTTTATGTGATTGCAGTCATATGCTCATAAAATGTGCTTATTTTATAATTAAAGTTGAGAATCATGTAATAATTATTAACTAAAAAATAGATTCTGATTTATGATTATATTTCAAATAATCGTTTTGTGTTTATGCTTTAAACAACTTAATATAAAAAACAACTCAGTCCTGTTTTTAGTTTTATCTGTGTATTTTGTTTCTGTCTCTGTCACTGGGAAAGTGAGTGTTTGTAGAGGAGAAAACCAGCAAAAATAGCCAGCCTAAATAAGAAGAAGTTTAATTCTGTATCCTTTTCATGCTGGGGCCTGAGATCTCCTCTGAAACACTTGAGTGTAACCACTGCCTGGTTTTGGTCTCTAGGATGCAAGGTGGATATCTCAAAGAGGAGTTTTTTTTGCTACGATAAGGAAGCTTGCTAGAGCTACAGCTCAAAGCGCAGGTGTCGCACTCTGTTAATCTATACAAGTTTACAATTTGCTGTAATAACTTGAGAGCTTTGACAACAGCTCATCATCAAATCCAGCTGTCCTGTGATAGGTTGCTGGTGGGGAAGGAGGAGAAACAGGATGGACCTGCTCAGATAATGTTTCATTCATCTCTGTTAAAATAAAATCTTTATTTAAATTTGGTTCCTGTCTGAGGCTCGATCATTAAACTAGGTCAAAAAGATGTGAACCATTTTCATTCAAGATGCCTTTGCTTGGTTATTTAGCTTTGAAAGAAATAAAGTCCTCCTTTCTAGATTGTAAATACCGTGAGAAATCCAATCCAGGTCTTTCTGATGCAGTCACTGTATTCAAAAACTTCCACCTATGTCATTTTTCAAGTACAGTTTACCATCTTTCAGTCCGATCTGTGAATGGAGCATGATGTCTAATCTACAGTTTTTGGCCTCAAATACCTGTAATGGAAATATTAAATACTCATGAGACTTGATTTATGAGCACAATCGCAAACAGCAATTTATTACTTTCCTCAAACATGAATTCAGCTCATACCTTGATATCAATGAAGCATGTGATCACATTGCAAGCATCATGGAGAGAGAAAGAGAGAGGAAAGGAGAAAGAGAGGAGAGAGAAAGAAAGAAGAAAGGAATGAACAGCCCTCCTCTGAGCAGATTCGGGAGCAAGAGACTGGAAACGGATCATCCCTTGAGATTCCTTTCAGTATAAATCCCGCCCCTCTACATCACTTCCTGTTCCATCCCAAAGGATAATTAATTACAATGACTAAATATTCTATAATAATCCCCCCTTTTTGTCACAAGACAACAATATTTTTTAATTTAATCATTGAACATTCACCTTAAGACGAAGCATTCCTATCTAAATGTTTCCTATCAAATAGGTTTATCTGTAAGACAAAATAATTCAGCAATATACGTTATTCTTTGTCATTCAAATGTTCCTTAGCAATATCTCTATCCATTATCTTACATAATTCCTTCCCATCATTAAAGAAAATATGCATAAATATGATAACCACCAAATAACTAATTCACATTCATAATCAACAATAAACAAACATTCCTGAATCACCCTGTCTTTTTTCAGAACAGCACCATAGATTTGAATGTTTTACAGCAGGTAAAATTTCTTGATCCAGTTAAAAGTGAGAAAATTTCAATATTGCCAAATATCGAACCTTCTAATTGAATTCTGAAGCTATATGTAGGAAAAACATTTCTTTGCTTCTTTTGATTTTAGCCAAGAGTTAAAGATCTAAAATTCCTTTAACTGTCCCTTCTTTAATTGCTGAATGCTGTGTTTGTTTTTACTTATTTTCCCTTTTCTTATTTGGACAGTTTCAGAATAACATTCAAGAAACAATATAAGAACATGCAAAATAAAAACAAGCAGTTTTCCTTTGAAATTGTTTCCTCAAAAAGGTAATCCACGGTATGTTCCTTTTTTTGTAAACAAAGTGAATTTACCCTTTGAAACAAGTTTTGTGATGCAAGATCCTCCAAATTATGATGATGATGATGATTTTGAATTCCCATAATCTATAGCACCAACCAGTATTCCTAACCTCCCCACAGGTCTAAATTCCATGAAACCAAATTATCTGCTTTAGTCATCTCATTTATATTTATAGAGTTATTAAATATAAAATGTATAACTACAGAATTCTCCTTTTATACTCATTTGATATTGAAACAGCAACAATCAATAAATACTCCCCCCTTTTGCGGTAAAAAATATCTGATGTCAACCTCTGATAAATTTGTAATGTCCATAACTACCACTTCAATATATCAGAGTCACTAATAATTTGGTACTAGATCTTTAAAATGATTTGACACTGGGGGAGGGACTGACTGGAACACATGGTTCACATGAATCTGATGCATCTGCTCCTTCGCCCATCAGAACTTTCCAGCACACTCCTGATTGCCTTCTCCTCGCTGTAGCACAGAAAACACACGGTTCCAAGATCTTTCCCCAAGCCTTCTTTCTTCAGCCTGGTTTTAGAGCTCTCCTGTAGTTGGCCGCAAGGTTGCAAGCAGACCTCCTCTTCAGCACAAACGACCTCCACGTCGTTAGGAGACGTTGAACTGGACCCTTTTCAGTGGATAGACGTTCAGGTTCTCCTTTAGGATGCCTTCACCGCTCTCAGACTGCCACACTCGGTCAGTTCCAGCATCGGCTTTCTCACCATTCAACTTTCTACGAGAACAAACAGTATGAGCGCAAATCCAACCTGAAGCTCAGTATTAGTCATTCACACAAAACATAAAAAAAAATAAATAAATAAATAAAAAATAAACAAAACCCCCAAAGAAACAAAATAACATAAAACAGTGTTAGTTTTAATTTTATGATAGTAGTTTAAACGCAAATACGACTTCACTCCTGGATCTTCATTTTCTCCTCCAATCTGAAAAATATCAGACACAGAAAACAAAAAAAAACAAACAAAAAAACAATCACAACAAGGAACAACATACATCAACATTAAATCTCACAGTCAAGATAAACATTTAATGTACAATTTCCTCCATGTCCATGTGTAGTAGAATTTTTTTACTCATGAGACATGATTTATGAACACAATCGCAAACAGCAATTTATTAGTTGTTCCAAAACATGAATTAAACTCATACCTTGATATCAACGAAGCATGTGATCACATTGCAAGCACCATGGAGGGAGAAAGGGAGAGTAAGGAAATTAGAGAAGAGAGAGAGAAGGAAGGAAAGGAGAGAAAGAGAGAGTAATGAGCCGCCCTTCCCTGGCCAGACTCGGAAGCAAAGAGAGTGAACAAGGGGCCTCCCTTGAGATTCCTTTCAGTATAAATCCCGCCTCTCTACATCACTTCCTGTTTCCTCCCAACTATACATACAAATAAAATCTTCTTTGAGAATTACTTGCAATGATTAAATATTCTATTACATTCCCCCCTTTTTGTCACAAGACAAATACATTTTGAAATGTAATCATTGAACATTCACCTTTAGACAATAAGCATTCCTATCAAACATTTCCCATCAAACAGTTTTATCTGTAAGACTAAATCATTCAACAATATACATTATTCTATGTCATACAAATGTTTCTTAGCAATGTATCTTTCAATTATCCTACATAATTTCTTCCCATCGTTAAAGAAAATATGAGATATATAAACAAATTACTCATTCACATTCTTACTCTACAATAACCAACATTACTAATGACAAAATTTCAGTATTGACAAACATTGAATAACATCTCCTTGCTTCTTTGATTTCAGCCAAAAGTTAAAGACTTAAAATACTTTTAACTGTCCCTTCTCTAATTGCTGAATGCTGATTGTTTTGCTTTTTCCTCAAAACAAGAACAAAAGTTTCAGAACAAAACAAGAAATAAACAAAATAAAAACATGCAAAAACAAAAACACGTCTTTAATCCCAGAGTTTCCTCGAAAAGGTAATCCACGGTATGTTCCTTTTTTGCATTCACAAAAGACAAGGCAAGCTTGTTAAGATCCTCCAGATTACGATGATGAAGATGATTCCCATAGTCCCATAGAAGACTATTCCCATAGTCTATAGTTCCAACCAGTATTCCTAACCTCCCTACAGCTCTAATTACAGAATACCAAATTGTCTACTTGTCAGCTACTTTTGATCTATAGGTTTATCAATCAATCAATCAATCAATCAGTTTTTATATAGCGCTTCTTTACCAATTGCTTTCAAAGCAGCCTCACAAAGTCCCCATGAGGATCAGGCAGAGCAGACAGGAGTTCCCTCTGAGAGGGGACTCCCGCTGACTGAGGCAGGCGCTAATAACCTCCCCAGCATAAAGAACATACAAACTAAAAATCCATCGATGAACGGTTTGCCGGACAGGACCTGAAAAACAAAAAACAAACAAAACAAACAAAGACAAAACAGGAACTAAGAAATGGAGAAAACGGTTAGTAAACTGTAACATAGACAACAAACAATTGATCAGCATCAGCTGCAGGAGGAGAGATAAATAATGAGGATAGGTTAGAGAGGAACATTGAACCACATTGTTTTTTCAAACAGTTTGTATGTATACGGTGCTCAGGCACCATATCTGTTTAGACAAAGACCAAGAGATAATTATTGGAATGCCAGTTTAAACAGATATGTTTTTAATTTAGTTTTGAAATCTGTGAGCGTAGTTGAGCTGCGGACAACATCCGGGAGTTTATTCCAGAGCTTCGGGGCTCTATATGAGAACGCTCTTCCACCGCTTGTGGATTTACTAACCTTTGGTACAATCAATAGTCCTGCTTCTTTTGATCGAGAGAGCGAGCTGGAATATATCGTGATAGGAGACTGCTCAGGTAGGCCGGAGCCAAGCCATTCAGTGCCTTAAAGGCAAGGAGCAGAATTTGTAGTCAATGCGATATTGTACAGGAAGCCAATGAAGAGAGCACAAAACCGGTGTAATGTGATCATATTTCTTTGTTCTTGTGAGAACTCTAGCTGCTGCGTTCTGGACTAACTGTAATTTTTGTAGCGTGGTGGCCGGACAGCCAGCTAACAGAGCATTACAATAATCCATTCTGGAGGTCATGAAAGCATGCACTAATTTTTCTGCATCTACGATAGACAGCATGTTCCGCACTTTAGCAATATTCCTGAGGTGAAAGAAAGCAGTCTTAGTAACATAAGAGATATGGTTCTTAAACGTCAGTTCACTATCTATAATAACGCCAAGATTTGTAACTGTAGTGGAAAAAATAACAGTGTGTCCCCCCAGTTCCATATGTAAAGCAGAGAGATTCTGTAATTGCTTTTTAGAGCCAATAAGTAATATTTCTGTTTTATCTGGATTTAGCATAAGACAATTTTTATTCATCCAATCATTGATATCAGCGACACATTCTGAGATCTTATTTAGCTTTAAAGGGTCGTTAGGTTTTGCTGATATATAGAGCTGGGTGTCGTCTGCATAGCAATGGAAACTAACACCATGTCTTCTAATAATTTTGCCAAGGGGCAGAACTCCATACTCTACTGCTATTGTGTCTGATGAGTCTCCATTTACATGAACAAACTGACTCCGGTCAGAGAGGTAAGAGTTAAACCATCTTAGAGCCTGGCCCTGGATGCCTGCATCGTTCTCTAGTCTCTTGGTGAGAACATATTCTAAGTGCCTGATTGTGCACTACATGCAGCTGTTTCAGTGCTGTTTTAGCTGCTGACCCATACACTATGCACCCATAGTCAAATACTGATCTCACCAGTCCTGTGTATATAGTTTTTAATGCTAGCCTGCTTGCACCCCAATCTACTCCACACAAACATCTCATTACATTCAAAACCTTTTTACATTTGTCAATCATCTTTTTAATATGTACCTTCCATGTGAGTTTCCTGTCAAACCACAACCCTAAGTATTTAAAGGATTCCACACTTTCCAGTTCTTTTCCAGCCAACTTCCGTTTAAATTCCATTTTTGATTTTTTTTTAGTAAACAATATTGTTTTTGTTTTCTCTTGGGATATCCTAAATCCCCACTGGAGGGCCCAGGCCTGTACTTTATCTAATGCTTGTTGCATTTGCCTCACTATGAATTCTTTATTTCTCCCCCTTTTCCATATTGCACCATCGTCAGCAAACAACGCAACTCCCATGTAGTTTTTTATGTCCTTAAAAATCCCATTAATCATAATTGAAAATAACAAAGGGCTTGTGATCCTTCCTTGTGGAGTACCATTTTCTACACAGTAGTACTCACTTAAAGTTCCATTTATTTCCACTGCTATAGTTCTATCTGTCAGGAATTCTTTTACCCATTTCAATAATCTACCCGTGATTCCTAGCTGGTTCAGTTTAATTAGAATACCTTCCTTCCACAACATATCATACGCTTTCTCTATATCCAGAAATACCGCAATTACTGACTCCCTGTTAACTTTAGCTTTCTTAATATCATCCTCCAGCCTTATAATTGGATCCATTGTCCCTCTACCTTTCCTAAAGCCACTTTGGTAATTTTCCAGCAATCCTTTAGTTTCAATCCAATACATAAGTCTATCATTGATCATCCTTTCCATTGTTTTCCCCACGTGTGATGTCAGAGCAATCAGTCTGTAAGTAGCCACCAGTTTGGGATCTTTCCCAGGCTTTTTAATTGGGATAATAACAGCTGTCTTCCATTCTTTAGGCATAATCCCTGTTTCCCATATTTTGTTATATAGTCCTAGTAGTATTTCCTTTCCTTTATCAGCTAAATTTTCCAGGATAGTATAACTTATTCCATCTTTCCCTGGGGACGTTTTCCCCAGTTTCCTCAGTGCCCTACCAAGCTCAACTTTTGAAAATGTAGCATTTAACACCTCATCTGCATCTCCACTTTCTAAATCAACCTGATAATTTCCAAAGGTTCCCTCCCTGCCTCTTTTCTCTTCTACGTTTAAGTTGTCTGTGCTGTGTACTTTAACTAGCGTCTTTGCAATAAGTTGTGCCTTCTCTTTACTGCTAAAAATAACCTTCTGACCATCCATCATCATTGGGTATCCATATTATTTCCCATTACCTTTCATTTTTTTGATCATACCCCATACCCTCTCCACTGGGGTAGTTCTCCCTATGGAACTAAAAAATTCTCTCCAGTACTCTTTCTTTGCCTTTTTGACCTTTTTCCTTACTATAGCCTGAGATTGTTTATATATAATCAGGTTTTGAAAGTTATGTGTTCTTTTCAGGACTCTAAATGCCTTATTCCTTTCTTTTATAGCTTTCTTACATTCATCTGTCCACCATGGGACTATTTTATTGAGAATCTTAGGTTTAGATTTTGGTATTGCTAACCCAGCTGCTTTAATTATACCGCTCCTTATTGCTGACCAAAGACATTCGACATCTAAATTATAATCAATATTTTGCAAAAGCTCATTACTAATTTCTCTAAATTTATCCCAATCTGCCTTTCCTAAAATCCATTTCTCCTTTCTTACTTCCATTTCTATTCCACATTCTATACCTATTTGAATTTTGATTTGATAGTGATCACTTCCAACTGTGTTTCCTTTTAATATTTCCCATTCACTCTTATTTGCAATATCTTTTGTTACTATAGTGAGGTCAATGGCTGACTCTCTGCCACTTGCAATATCTATTCTAGTATCTACTCCGTTATTAATACAGACTAACTCTTTTTCCTCTATAAATTCTTCTATTATTCTCCCATTACTGTCATCTCTATTTCCCCATAAAGTACTGTGGGCATTAAAGTCACCACACCAGATGGTTTTCTCATTGATATCTTTCCATATCTCTTCCAACTGTACAGTCTCCAACATTCTACACGGGTTATAAAAATTTATTATCTTAACATTACCTTCATTTGACCACACCTCCACCGTAAGATATTCTAGCTCAACCCCTCTCTTTAGTTCTCTATATTGGATCCCTCTTTGTATAAAGGTGATAAACCCCCCTCCTTTACCTACTTTCCTATCCATTCTCACCACATTGTACCCTTTAATATTAAAGTCCAATCTTGCTATTAACCATGATTCTTGTACGCATATTACATTAGGCTTTTCCTTTAAATTTTCAATATATTCTTAAATTCCTGACCATTCGCTATTAGGCTCCTTGCATTCCATTGCAGAATAACTAAAACCATTATGTTGATCCAACCCATTCTTGTGATTGTTGAGTATCTTCATTTAGTGTATCCCTTACTGATTCCCACTGCAACCCTTTACCGCCCAAGTATTTCTCAGCTGACTATTATTTTAATTTTTTCAGTCCGGCTTGTAGTTTGTGCTAAGCAATTAATAACCTCTGCCATAAAGAGAATAAAGTCAATTTTTGACACTATAAGTGTTTCTTCCTTAATACTATCACATTTCTTACACTTAATCATATCTTTTCTCTCTTCTCTTAATGCTGGTACCTGTGCTGTTTGCTCTCTTGTAGCCCTAGCCTTCTTAGTTGCTTCAGCATATGATATTCCTTGTATAGTTCTAAGTCGCTGTACTTCTTGCATTCTTTTATTCACCTCACATCCTCAATACGCTGAGCTGTGTTCCCCTCCACAGTTACAACACTTTAGCTTTGCCTCTTTGCCACACTGTCTATATTCATGCTCCCCGCTACATTTACTGCACCTCTGTTTCCCCTTACATACCATAGCTATATGACCGAATTTCTGACATTTGTAACATCTCATGGATGGTGGAATATACACTTTTACTTCAAAGCTCATATAACCGATGAAAACTGTATCCGGGAGTTTTACTTCATCAAATGTTAGCACAATGGCTAGACTATCAGTTATCATTCCATTTCTTCTTGTTTTCAGGCGTTTAGCGTCTTTTATTTTAGCATTTGTTATGCTTTTAATCACATTATCTACTGGTTCACTTAGCGGTATTCCAGTGATTACCCCACAAATCAGTTTTTTATCAAAGGCCACTGCACATTTCATTTTGTTTCCATTGATTTTATCAACTTTAATTGCTTTCTTTTGTTGTAGCTTATCTTTACATACAACCAGCAAACACCCGTTTCTCAACTTTTTAGCACAGTTTACCTCCTGAATCTCTTTATGTAGTGCTCTTGTCAGTTGTATAGGGCTCCAGTCCTCAAACGATGCTCCCTCCTGCATCAGCCTAACATATACTTTATATTCCTCTGTCCTTTCCACCATATTGGTCCTTACCTCATTATACCTAGTTACCGTATTCTTCTTTTTAAGCTTTGTACCCCTAGATATTGTCCACGGTAAGCTACTCTCTTCGTCTTCCATCTCCTCGATTTCACTTCCTGATTCGTCACTTCCTTCTCCCCACTCCTGGCCATTCTCAGTCCAGCTGTTGCCAACCGCCTGCCGAACACCTCCTCCACTCGACGCCGCCATCCTTCCAACAAGCCGTCTGTCGCCACCCGCTCGCCCAAGGGGCCTCCCTTGAGATTCCTTTCAGTATAAATCCCGCCTCTCTACATCACTTCCTGTTTCCTCCCAACTATACATACAAATACAATCTTCTTTGAGAATTACTTGCAATTATTAAATATTCCATTACACATGTTACCTGAAAAATCATCATTAAACAATCACAACACAAATGAGATATTGATTTAATACACACTGTTTCCACGATCTGTAATAAAAACAAACTTAATTGTAAGTGAAATGTTTATCAGCGTCAGCGTTTATGACATGCTTTCTCTTATCTACAATCAAGTTACCACAATTTCTGTTCATTATGGAGTCTAATTGTTAACGGATAAGTTACTGATTGCAGCTTATCCATAACTTCATAAGACACCATGATCCATGTTTCTCTTCTCATAGTGAAACAGAAATTCTCTTGTCAAGATTTATGATACCTCATTTTCAATTTTCCTCCTTCAAATTATTAGGTTTGTTCTGCAACAGAACTCAACCAACCCATAACTAAACTATTCTAAGCTATCTTTAAACCCATCATTTCTAAAAGAAGAAGATTCATGACAACCTCGACACCTGATGTGTAAAGTCGTAGGATTATTCGTTGAGTACCGAAGAACAAAAAAAAAAAAAATGCCTCATCAACACACTCTTAAAAAGATTTTAAAAACTCAATAGCCAAATGTCCAACAAAAAAATGCTTAAAAAAATCCTTCCCTGTGGAAGCAATGTACATTGGCACTTCATTCAGTCCCATTCATCACCAGCAAACATCTCCCCAGACTTTGCTCAGTGTTAAACTCATCTCATCTCATCTTCTTCCGCTTATCCGGGGCCGGGTCGCGGGGGCAGCAGTCTAAGCAGGGATGCCCAGACTTCCCTCTCCACAGACACTTCTTCCAATTCCCCTGGAGGGATCCCGAGGCGTTCCCAGGCCAGCTGGGAGACATAGTCCATCCAGCGCGTCCTGGGTCTTCCCCGGGGCCTCCTCCCAGTTGCTTCCACTTCTTGGGAGCGCAGGTAGGCTTGCACAGCAGGGGAGCAGATGTGACGACAGCTGATGTGGAACCATCCTCTGTAAGACCTGGCCGCAAACTCCCCTTCTGCATATCTTTCAGGGCCACATCTTAACCCTTGGCTTGGAACACATGAAAAGCTGCCATGGCTTGCAGGGCAGCAGCAGCTTGACCCGCAGAAGCGTAAGCTCTCGAAGTCAGGTCCAACGACAGGCTTAGCTAGCGGGATGGAGGCTTGGCTGTTCACACCAGGCGGCAGGGTTACCTGGGCAGAAGTGCACTGCCAGGACCTGCTCTATCTGGGGAATCGCTTCGTACCCCCTAGCTATCGCGCCGCCAATGGGAGCGAGAGAAGGGAGACTGAACAACCTTTGCTTTAAGAGGTGCCTTCCAAGTTTGGGTAAGTTCCATCCTGGCGCAACCCCACAAGCCACGCGTCCAGCCTGGAGATCTCGGGTGCCAGGGGCGGAGCCAACTGCAACCTAATTTCTCTGGAAGCCCTGGTAAGCAACTCGGCCATCTCCTCCACAACCCAATCTGCCGTCACCCCAGAGGAAGAGAACGATGCACCGTCTCTCTCCGATGCAGCAGTGAAGATCGCATCATCAGGTGCACAGGAGTCCTTAGAAGATGCAAGCAACGCATCATCCGATAACTCACTGTGGTGGATAACGGACGTCCGGGGGGGCGAGATGCATGTGTGGACGGAACCGCCATGCACGACACTGCTCGACTCCACTGGGCGCCCAGAGAAATGCACTCGTTGACCTCACGGGCAGGAGCTACAAAGCCTCCAATGGTGGCCTGAAAGTACACCAACCTCACCTTAAGTGCGCTGCCGGACAGAACTGTGGAATCCACACAGTCTAATCCCTTAATCGCTGCCTCAGATTGTCTACGCCCAACACAACCGAGGCAATGATCGCGGCTATCCGTCAATGCGATTGATCCACAGCATCCAACAGACTTGCACAATCATGAAATGTTGGGAACACGCTACAAACAGTTGACCAGTAAAAAAAGAGTCTTACTTGTTGGTGGAAGGCAGTGAAAGAGCTGAAGTCTGGGGTGTGCAGCAGTTCCAGCCTCTGGATCTGGCCAAAAAACCTTGCTGGTTGCCGTTCGACTCACCAGATCGCCAATAATACACACAAGGTATAATCCAACGGTTTTCTGTGGTTATCTTTCACTGAGTCACTCGCATGTTGAGAGTAGGGTCCAGCAAAAAAACATGAAGTGTCACGCTTGTATCTGCTTTATATGGGACAATGTTATGATTACAACAAAAACAATAAATATGACTACAAGGAACAATACAAATATTCCTGAATATTAGCTTGTAACCGCTTGTAAAGAAAAACAAATCAAATGTTTTGACTGCTGCTTTTGCAAATTGAGATCAGTATTCAACATAATGCACTAACACTAAGGCAACAGGTTAACTTTGTACAACCAAAATTTAAATTAATCAAACTATTTGTTGCTGCTTCTAAAATTAATATTTGTTAAAAAAAAGTAGTAAAATCAGGTTTTAAATAAAATATGACCATTAATCCCTGCTTGTAAAAATAACATTGAATAAATTTAGTAAAATCAGGATTAAAATATATTTGTGCTTATAGACAGAAAGTTATCAAAATAACGCAGTAATCCAAACCTTGAACCCAAAAAATTAGTTAATCAAAACCAAGATTTAAATAAATTATGAAATTATACGTTTGCATTTGACTCTAGAAACTCAAAAATGTAATAATGCAGGCCTTGTCAAAACAGGACATTTTAATTACCATATAATTGAGAATTCACAAAAGCTTAAAAAAAATGTTAAAGATAGAAACATGAAATATAACATCAACTTTAACCGGGATCTAATATGACATTAACAAAAAATATTTATTCCTACATACATCCATATTTCGAGTTATGTACACAACTAACAACTGTTCTTGAGACAGGGTTAAAACAATTTATTGATTTTAGTTTATCGTTTAAAAACCAAAGCATCTTAGATTTTTTTTTTACTCTTTAAGGTAGTAGCATTCAGTTGAGTAATATTCAGTCAGATTTATATCGTTCTTGCAGTCATCGTTACTATGTTTGTTGTAATGTTATTAAATATCTTTGTCTAAAGAGTCATTTTTATAAGTAGGTTAATTTCTTTGTTGAAAGACACTGAGACTTAAAGTAACAGAACTGACTAACAGACAGGCGTCCAATCACAGCTGACTTTCGGGAAATGAGCGTCCTGCCCCGTCTTGGACGAAATCAATCTTGCGTGAGAGAAAGAATGATAAGATTGTATGGAGAGCCCCTCCTCTCGTTCCTCTCGTTTATGGCGGCAAATCAGGGTCATTAATCGAGCGCGCGCATTTGATAATCACGCGCGCATAATATAAAAATTTGAGCGAGCAGAAACAGATCCGCGCGCGCAGAGAAACAAACCGCGAGCTTTTTTTTTTTTATGGCGAGCGGAATGGGCCACTAACGCGCTCATCTCAAACGCGTTTAATATTAAAATCTTTGAAAATCTATCAAAAACGAGTTATAGAAACTCTTAAACTTGTTTGTTTTAAATAAGGATTATGAATACATTTACGTTTCAACAGGGCATTGAGTGGGAAATGCCACAATGCCACAATTAAAAGTAACTCCAAAACACACTTTAATAATTTGAACAATAAATAACGTTTTATTCGAGCGAGAGAGAGAGGGGGGGGGGCTTCTGACTTGAGCTTCTGGTATTCGCTTGTGAAGGTAGACAGGAGAAAGATGTGTGAGAAACCATCAATTATTGGAACTTTTTTGATGGGGAGCCAGTGAAGAGTGACAAAGAGGGAAGGAACATGAGCTCTCTTCAGTTCCTCGAAGAGAAGATGAGTTGCAGAGCTCTGGATCTTCTGGGCCAATTTTCTGATGTTGTGTAGTGCAAACCTACACGCTCAAGTCGTGTTAGCGATGTGGTCTTCGAAGGACAACTGCTTGTGCAGAATCACTCTGACTATTAACTAAAGGACAAGGGGTGATTGTTGAGGATTCCAGCTGAAGGAGGGGTTTTGTTTGACGGTGTCAACATTTTTTGCTCTGTTGGCACCAGTCTAAATAGCACACAGAGAAGATAGATTAAACCACATCCACCAAACTCACCCCACCAGTCACACACGTCCACCAAACACACTCCACCTGTCAATAACATCCACCAAACACAGCCAGTAAAGACATGGTCTTTTTAAGAGCCTTCGCTTTCTGAGCAGCTTCCTGGTGTTTAGCTCAAGGTTTATAACAGATTACTGCGAGATAAATTTGACAGAAAAGCCCAAAAGTGACCCTGATCTTAAACTCAATTCTCCCGTTTTATCACATCGGAGCAAGATGATTAGTAGAGCAGAGATTTACAGTTTTGAGGCTCTCTGCTGTCAGCAGAATTCAGACTGGGAACGTCTCGTCTATTCTGTTTTCAACAACGTTTTTGTTATTCTGTGATCTGTGACGTGTCGATGATAAACTATTATGTTACTGCCTTTTTTATTATGAAGGTTAGAAACCTTTTAGTGTTTTTGATGTGCACAGGAGTTTTTTTTATTTTTTATTATTAACTCATTGATTGTGCTGTACAGTACAGTTCATGTTTTAGTTACAGTTATAATAAGCTCTCAATCAAAAAGCTCTCCGCCGCAGTCTGCTGCTTTGTGATTTGTCTGCGTCAATAAATAGTTAAGACACATCTTAACTATAGATAGATCTTTCGAACAAGTTTAAATACAGTAGATGATCAAGCGTCACTCAGGGATCAATGCGATATTAAGTGCTGAAACGCTGAGTGAAGTTCGTGCCGTCTCTTTCCCTACTACAGGCTTATGATACATTTGCAATAATTTTTGTATGATATTATATTTAACTCCATTTAACACTTCTGTGGATGACCTCACAAAGTATCGGTCTGTGATATCGGCATGTCTTTATGAGTACTCGAGCTTGGTATCTGTGCGTCCCTAAAATTCACAAAGTCCTCTGTTTGCCACTAGCAACTAAAAACATAATCCGGATGTTTAAAATGATTCTGTGAATTTACATGATATGGAAAACCAACCGACATAAACTGACCTTAAAAGCTTTCACTTTTATGAGTAAGTTGTACTTATATGAAATACTTAAAATGTTTTTTAATAAAAAACATTGGAGCTCTTTTCTTTTTACACCAAAATATAAGAATAGAAAAACAACTTTGTGTAGGAAATCATACTGACTTATATATCGTTTCTTGGTGGAGGGACCAGGATGATTTGGAAACCAGGCAATGCTTCTATGGGCATACAGTTCTCTAATGTGTCCAGGCGAACATGTGCTGTAGAAATGACAAAGAAATATTGAATTTAAGCGAAGTTTGTTAAATGTACACAGACACTCTTTCAAATCTCTTGAGGATGTAATGGAACGTTGGTCATTGTTTGTTCTGTGTGACAATGAAAGTCAGCTAGTCTTCGGGTTACCTGAGTTTTTCAGTCATAGCTGCAGTATGAATCTTTATCTTCTTTATTCAAGTTCTCTCTTTCAAGCTTTTGGTTTTACCAATTTCCCTGATGATTGTCTCCCCCCATCAGGTTTAGTCTGCAGGTTTTTCTGGATAAGCTACAAAGAGTCATAGGAAACAATAAGTTATAAATGTTCCGTGCAGTTTAACAACAACTCGAAAAAGTGTCTTACCTCACTCGATGCACGGAGAGAATATTCCAAAACTAACATTTTTCAACAAATCACTCACATCACGACACTTGCCTTAAACTTATTTGGTTGTTTTATGGAAGTTTGCAACCAACCCTCGTCTTCAAGCAGGCTTGCTGCTTTGTGTTATTAAAATGTTTGACGTTAGCATCGGGCTAACTAGCGGAACAACCGAGCCAGGTGACTCATCACAGACCACGAGGCATATCCCTACGCCAGCCACGGAGACAAAATCTAGTTCCTACACACCGGTTTGAAAGTAGCAAAACTCTGTTTTTCAAAAATTATCTGTTTACATATGCCTCCCGCGCATCTAATTTAAAATAAACTTCTCTGACAGATTTAACACACTTTACAGTCGGACGGGAATTCAACATTTGACAAACGCTAACCTTACAAGAACGAAAATGAGTTTCCGTTCACAAGTTGTAAAATTATATCTTTATAAAATGCGCATCCATGATGAATTTATAACAATCCTGACAGAAATATTAATTAGCAACTCCTCAACACATTCCACATAACATGGTATTTTCCTTACAATGGTTTAACTAAAACAACGAAAACACATCTACATACCTTATTCTCAGCCAGGCAAAATGGCGGGTAATGTTACACCTTCTGTCTCTTGCTTGTTGGGAGGTGGGTGGAGTCATGATTTTTCGTACTTTTTAAAATGTATTTATGTATATATATATTTTATATGTATTTTTTAATGTGTGTTTTTATGTTTTTTTTTATTGTGATTATACTGTGTACAACAACAAGTATGCCTGTATGTTCTTCAGTGTTCTTCTGAAAAATTGTGTGTGATTTTTTGTGAAGCTGAAGGGTAACGTGAAAAAAATACAAACTACCTTCAAATAGTTTAAACATTTCAATTAGTTAAAAAATTCATTGGAATTAAAGTATTCGAGGCTCGTGAGAAAAGTTGCGAATGCAATCTCTCGCTGCAGCTGTGCACCTGGGTGCAGAGAGAGCTAACTGTTTCTATGAGGAGTAAGTTGTGTGCTTTGCAGTTATTTGGCCATTCAACACAACCAGAGTCAAAATGGCTGCAATTGCTTACTTTTGGTCCATGTTTTGATCCAAAATATCTAAACAGTGTTCCGATGAGGAACAAAGCTGTTGTTGGTGTAACCGGTGGATCTGCGTTGTGTTTGCTTTTTTTGTTCATTAAAAGTGAACCAGTCAGTCATCAGATGATCTTCACCTCAGTTTATTCCTGACAGTAAGGAAACAGAAAAACACAGCAAACGGCCCCATCAATATCTCCTCTCGGTTTTCACTATTCATGCAAAAAAATACACAGAGATCGCTATATAGATGGCTACATTACTCAAAGAAAATCAAAATACGTTGGAGCTCAGTAAACACCTACCTCTTGCACAGATGGGCATTGACAAAAGGGCAGAGGAGGCGGGAAAACGGGAATTTCCCCAAAACGAAAAGTATGCCCTTAAAGGGGAAGGCACCCACTCAACAACCCAACAGAACTTCAAGCATTTTCAGTGTAATTCTATATCCACATTATTCATATATTTTATACCTGTTACATTGGTTTCGGGATAGGTGATTACTGATTAATCTTACTGCTAAATCTTTGCTGGAGTAACCTGTACAAAACTGAAGCTGTAAATCTACATATCTTATTCTGCTGCTTCACGCATATAAAAGACATATCATATCTATATGGTCTTTCATACAGATGTTATCACCTGATTGACATCCATTGATGAATCATTACATTTGCACAATCAATATGATATTCATTCATTCATTCATTCATTCATCTTCATGTCGGCTTTATTCCCTTTCGGGGTCGCCACAGCGGAATGAACCGCCAACTCACTGGCATATGTTTTACGCAGCGGATGCCCTTCCCTGCCGCAACCCATCGCTGGGAAACATTCACACACACATTCACTCTTTAACAGTATGGGCAATTGTTCTTATTCAATTCACTTATTCCGCATGTCTTTGGACTTGTGGGGAAACCGGAGCACCCGGAGAAAACCCACGCGATCACGGGGAGAACATGCAAACTCCACACAGAAATGCCACCTGCCCCAGCCGAGCCTAGAACCAGCGACCTTCTTGCTGTGAGACGACTGTGCTATTCACTGCGCCACCGTGACGCCATATGATATTCAATATTCTCCATTTGGTTCGTTTTGTGTTTCTCACTATTATCTTGGATATTATCCACTATTAACTATAATATATTGCAACAAAAGGAAACATGTCAACCTAAACCTATAACATGTATATTATTCTGCTGTAGCTGGAAAAGTTTCAAAAACATGTATGAAGGGTGCCATGTTATCCTGCCCTGAGAGCTGTATTTATTTAATTCTTCTTCTTCTTCTTCTTCTTTCGGCTGTTCCCAGTTTAGGGGTCGCCACAGCAAATCATCTGTTAACTAACTCCTAACTCTGGCCTCAGTATCCTCTACTCTTGCACCAATTACCTTCATGTCCTCCTTCAGCACACCCATATAACTTCTCTTTGGCCTTCCTCTTGCCCTCTTGCCTGGCAGCTCCATCTCCAACATCCTTCTACCAATATAACTACTATCCCTTCTCTGCACATGTCAAAAACCATCTCAATCTGGCTTCTCTGACTTTGTCTCCAAAACAACCAACCTGAGCTGTTCCTCTGATGTGCTCGTTCCTAATCTAAGTCCATCCTCGTCACTCCTAAACTGAACCTCAACATCCTCATCTCTGCTACTTCCATCTCTGCCTCGTGTCTCTTCCTCACTGCTACAGTCTCTAACCCATACATCATAGCTGCTCTCACTACTGTTCTGTACACCTTTCCTTTGATTTTCATTGTGTGGCTCATCAACTTTATACCTCTGTAGTTGTTACAACTCTGCACATCACCCTTGTTCTTAAAGATTGGCACTAGGACACTTCTCCTCCATTCCTCAGGATTCTTCTCACTCTCAAGAATACTGTTGAATAACCTAGATAGGAACTCCAATGCTGTCTCTCCTAGACACTTCCACACCTCCACAGGGATGTCATCTGGACCAACAGCCTTTCCACTCTTCATTCTCCTCAGAGCCTTCCTCACCTCATCCTTTCTAATCTTTTCAACTTCCTGCTCTACAATGTTCACCTCTTCCCCCCTTCTTTCCCTCTTGTTCTCCTCATTCATCAACTCCTCAAAATACTCCTTCCATCTTCTCTGCACACTCTCCTCACTCGTTAGAACCCTTCTATCTTTATCTTTAATCACCCTTATCTGTTGCACATCCTTCCCAGCTCTGTCTCTCTGTCTCGCTAATCTGTACAATTCCTTCTCACCTTCCCTCGTGTCTAACCTGGCATACAACTCATCATATGCCTTCTGTTTGGCCTTTGCCACCTCCCTCTTCACCCTGCGCTGTGATTCCTTGTAGTCCTGTCTACTTTCTTCAGTCCTTTCGATGTCCCACTTCTTTTTAGCTAGCCTCTTCCTCTGGATGATGTCCTGTACTTCCTCATTCCACCACCATGTTTCCTTATCTTCTTTCCTTCTTCCTGCTGACACACCTAGCACCTTCCTACCTGTCTCCCTGATCACTTCTGGTGTAGTTTCCCAGTCCTCTGGAAGCTCTTCCTGGCCACCCAAAGCCTGTCTCAGCTTCTGTCTGAATTCCTCACAACCGTCTTCCTTTTTCAACTTCCACCACTTGGTCTTCTTTTCCATCTTTCCTCCCCTCTTCTTCCTGACCACCAGAAACATCCTACACATCACCATCCGATGCTGTCTGGCTACAGTCTCTCCTACCACTACTTTGTAGTCAGTGATCTCTCTCAGATTGGATCGTCTACTTAGGATGTAGTCCACCTGCGTACTCCTACCACCACTCTTGTAGGTAACTCTATGTTCCTCCCTCTTCTGGAAATAAGTGTTAACTACAGCCATTTCCATCCTCTTGGCAAAGTCCACCACCATCTGTCCTTCTGGATTCCTTTCCTTAACACCAAACCTGCCCATCACTTCCTCATCACCTCTGTTTCCCTCGCCCACATGACCGTTGAAGTCTGCTCCCACCACTACTCTCTCCCCTCTGGGAATACTCTCCATCACCTCATCTAACTCACTCCAGAATCTCTCCTTTTCTTCCAGCTTACAGCCTACTTGTGGAGCATAACCACTCACTACATTCAACATCACCCCTTCAATCTCTAACTTCAAACTGATCACCCTGTCAGACACTCTTTTCACCTCTAAAACATTCCTCACAAACTCCTCCTTCAGGATCACTCCTACCCCATTTCTCTTCCTATCCTCACCATAGTAAAACAGTTTGTATCCCCATCCGATACTAATGAAATAATCTAAGCGTAAAACAAACAATTAAAATTATTTGTATTATTCCATAAAAGTATTAAAACCATATATTTTTTAAATGTAACCAAATGTCAAAATGCCAAACTTTTGACAAAAAAAAACGTTCTGCTGATTTATTAGTTCATAAAGGTAATGCAGTAGAAATAATTAACAACAACATCTTTTGACCAAAATCATATGGACTATCACTCATTTGCTGAGCTTTAGAAACTCTTACTGTTTATTTTGATGAAGTACAAGAAGCCACAACATGGCATTGCAGTGTTAAAAATGTATTTAAAAACATTCTCTTACATCTATTATACTGTGATCGACATTACAGCTCATTTATAACTTTACTAGGTGTGTGGATGTTGCTAAAGTTTTTGGTGGAGTTTGGCCATCCGCATTACAACTGTCGAAATGAAGGGGCGGAGCTCATTATGCAGACAAGCAAAACGCAGTTTAAAACGGCGTCTTCGAGAACTCAAAACGGCGTTATAAACGGCGTTTTTGATAACAACAAAAACGCTGTTAAAAACGGCGTTTAGCTCGAATTGTCGCATGTTTTTTACGGCGTTTAAATTGCAAACGGGTTGTTGCGATGCAAAAGCTGTTTAAAACGCAGTCTAATACGCCGTTTTTGTAGGAATCCAAAACGCCGTCTAATACGCCGTTTTTGTAGGAATCCAAAACGCCGTCTAATACGCCGTTTTTGTAGGAATCCAAAACGCCGTTTTAAACGGCGTTTTGCTTGTCTGCATAATGAGCCCCCCCCCTCTTTCATCTCGACAGTTTTAATGCGGATGGCCAAACTCAAGTACATTGCAGTGCAATAAATTCAAGAGTATGTGTTTTAATTAAATAATTAGACAATATAAGAAAATGTTAAAAAAGCGATAGTTTGGCATTTTTGGACTGGGAATTTGCAGGACTTTTGGTTACTTCTAATAACAGATGGTTTTAATAATTTTATGGAATAATAAAAATAACTTTAATTGTTTGTTTACACTTAGATAACTTCACCCTAGTCCATCTATTTGTAAGTGAATAGAAATATTTTTATCGTCAAAGTTAAATATTCAATAATTTTCAATAACTTAGATAAACAGAACTGAAATAGGCAGTGATTACTTTCTCATTTGATGATAATACTATGTACAACAGTGCGAAGTTTACTTATTGGTATGTGTCTGATAAAACTCATGGACATTGGACTTATATTTAAGTCTTTATTGCTTCAGTTAGCAAACTTTCAAACTCAATGATAAAAAGTAAGAGAGTGGAACAGTACATACAGAAGATTTTGATATTCCACATGGCTTGTTGGGAATAATGAAATAAATGTTATTACATTCCTCAAAGTGGACAGTGTTAATTAACCAAAGAACATAATATGATGCCTGCATCACAAGCTGAAAAGCACCTCATCTTCAAAAATATACTTTTTATGTTTATCAAAAGAATAAATGCCTTTGTTATAGAATAAATGTTGCCTTTGATTTGTGAATTAGGTGGCGCAGTGGTGGGAGTTGTTCGCCGTTCGATCCCTGTAGGTCTATTCTGCCGTTTTGGCCCTGGGCAATCCACTTCACCCACTTTGCCCTGTATGGATGAGTGTGACTGGTGGGGGGTGTTTGGTGGATGTGAGTGACAGGTGGGGGGTGTTTGGTGGATGAGTGTGACTGGTGGGGTGTGTTTGGTGGATGAGAGTGACTGGTGGAGTGTGTTTGATGGATGTGAGTGACTGGTGGGGTGTGTTTGGTGGATGTGTGTGGCTGGTGCGGTGTGTTTGGTGGATGTGTGTGACTGGTGGGGTGTGTTTGGTGGATGTGAGTGACTGGTGGGGTGTGTTTGATGGATGTGAGTGACAGGTGGGGTGTGTTTGGTGGATGTGTGTGACTGGTGAGGTGTGTTTGGTGGATGTTATTGACAGGTGGAGTGTGTTTGGTGGTCGTGTGTGACTGGTGGGGTGAGTTTGGTGGATGTGGTTTAATCTATCTTCTCTGTGTGCTATTTAGACTGGTGCCAACAGAGCAAAAAATGTTGACACCGTCAAACAAAACCCCTCCTTCAGCTGGAATCCTCAACAATCACCCCTTGTCCTTTAGTTAATAGTCAGAGTGATTCTGGACAAGCTGTTGTCCTTCGAAGACCTCATCGCCAAGACAACTTGAGCGTGTAGGTTTGCACTACACAACATCAGAAAATTAGCCCAGAAGATCCAGAGCTCTGCAACTCATCTTCTCTTCGAGGAACTGAAGAGAGCTCATGTTCCTTCCCTCTTTGTCACTCTTCACTGGCTCCCCATCAAAAAAGTTCCAATAATTGATGGTTTCTCACACATCTTTCTCCTGTCTACCTTCACAAGCGAATACCAGAAGCTCAAGTCAGAAGCCCCCCCCCCCCTCTCTCTCTCTCTCTCTCTCTCGAATAAAACGTTATTTATTGTTCAAATTATTAAAGTGTGTTTTGGAGTTACTTTTAATTGTGGCATTGTGGCATTTCCCACTCAATGCCCTGTTGAAACGTAAATGTATTCATAATCCTTATTTAAAACAAACAAGTTTAAGAGTTTCTATAACTCGTTTTTGATAGATTTTCAAAGATAGCCTGATAAGTCAATGCATTGCTGCTTGATGCAAGGCATGGTTTTAGTATCAGTACAGCTTAAAACATTCGTTTTCGTACTTAGAAACGTATGAGTATACTTATTTATATATATAAAACAATCTCTTGCATCTGTTAACCTGTGATCAACATTAAAACTAATCTATAACTTTACTGGGTGTGTAGATGTAGCAAAAGTTCATTCCTGTACTCGAGTTAAGCCATCCCCATTAAACCGCTCTGTTGTGAATTAGTCTGGTCTGGCTCTGTTCGTCACTGATAGGGGTGGCCTTACTCGTTTTGGAAATGAGGGGGGGGGGGGGGGGGGCTCATTATGCAGACAAGAAAACGCCGTTAAAAACGGCGTTTTGGGCGGATTTTCGCGCGTTTTTTATGGCGTTTGAACTGCAAACGGCGTTTTTTGCGGCGCAAAAGCGGTTTAAAACGCCGTTTGCGGCGCCGTTTTAATATTAAACGCGTTTGAGATGAGCGCGTTAGTGGCCCATTCCGCTAGCCATATGCAGTTTTTTTTTTTGCGCGCGTGGATCTGTTTTTGCTCGCTTAAATTTTAATATTGTGCGCTTGATATTATCAAAAATGATAATGACACGGATTTGACCTTATAGTTTTGCGCCTAATACAGGCCCGCTAGTATTTACGATTGTGGCTCACAAAGTGAGGCTCACTTGACAGCAGTATAATACCCTCTAAAGAACGATCAGTTATATTTCCTCAGACATTCGAGCCCTAAAACATAGAACCACAGTTTGAAGAAAAGAAGAAGCATATAATATAAAAAAATATAAAAAACGAATTATAATTAGAAAGGAAATACAAAAAGAAGACGATCAGAAGTAGTGTCATTTAGGGAATTCGTTCGTTAAAAGATTCACACTCTGTAATAGACCATTGATTCAATGTTTAAACTACAGCTCCAGCTGGTGGCAGTAATGCACTATGAGCACGGCAACAAACTGGAAGGAAAAAACAATAAAAGAAGAAGAAAAAACGGAGCTGTGGCAAGAGCTCTTCGGATCAGCTGCCTGTAAGATGCATTTTTTCGACGTCAAACCTTTCTTCAAACTTTTTGATGTAACGAACTACTGCGTTGGTTAAATTACACATACGTTCAATATTGTAGTTTTTATATTAAATGTTTTTGTTGACCTTAAACAACTTGGTAAACTTAAAGTGGGCTTATGTTTTGTGCGTGCGTGCGCGCGTGTGTGTGTGTTTTAATAAAAGTTGATTGCAAGAATGTTTTTTTTAATTAACTTATGTAATAGGTACCTTCATCTATGCCCTTACTCTTGTCACTATGTTGTTTTGTGCAGTGTCTGAGAAGTACGCGATCAGCGGGTCAAAGGTCAGTGTTTGTTAAACTCAACATGGCCCTGCTGAGATGTCTCCTTACTCCTGGGCTATATGGAACCCTTTATGTCACAGGGACTCGGGGCTTGACATCTGGAACACTTCAAATCGCTGATCCACTCAACTACTGGAGTGGTGCCCGCGTCCACCTCAAAGATGTGAAAGACACATCTGAACCCGTGTATGAACCAGCCACAGGTATAATTTTTATAAAGTCTATTATCTAGCCTTCTCCTACAACTCAAAGGTTCAGATTAGGGAAAAATCACAAAAAGACAACATTTGCACAGTGTTTTACCGCTTGAGAGTTTCCAAACAATTTGAAATCAGAGATAACTGAGATATTTCAGATTTTACTATAACTATGGCAAGTGTGGAAAAGCTTAATTTAAAGAGTACATTTTATTGGAATACAATAGGTGGCAAGCAATTTTTTTATAAAAAAAAAACAATCCAGATTTATTATATTTATGGGTTAAAAATTGCACATTTTGGGCGTCAATAATTCAGGCTGTATCAAGGGTGTTTTGCTAAAGATATAAATTCACTGTAATGTCACGTCTCCTCCCACATCTACAGTGGATGTGAACTAATAAGAAATAGATAGAAGAAGAAACACGAGCTAGAGAAGCATCAACATAATTCAACTAAACATATATATATATATATATATATATATATATATATATATATATATATATATATATATATATATATATATATATATATATAAAGAGCTTCTGGTAGATGATGAAGTTTGAGATGCATAGGTGCTGAGATCCTGAAACAAAGCAAGGGTGTTTATTTGGGGACATTTCTTCACTTTTCTAAATGTAGTGTTTAAAGATTTTTCTTCTGTCTATAACTGAAATTAATTTATATGTGGTCAAATATTTCTTCCCTCCCTGTAGAGGCCAGAAGAAATATGACATCACAGTTGGCCAAATTCAAAACATCTTTCATCATCAGTCCTAGTTCCAGCTGTTTGCATCACTCGCTGACTCTGAGCACATCCACTGATTTCTGAATAGAAGATATTAGTTGATGGTACTGTCTTGATACCTGTGTAACAGGTCGGGTTCTTTGCCATCTGCAAGCATGTGGAGTAGCAGAGGTCGATGCTGCTGTGAGGAGTGCTAATGGTGCTTTCAAAGAATGGAGTAAACTGGCAGGCATGGAAAGAGCCAAAGTCATGCTTGAGGCTGCTCGACTCATTGAGGTAAAGGCCCTATTTGTAATTGATTGTGTAGAAATCTTTACTTGCAGTTAGTGAAGGCAATGATGGCAACATTTGCATCTGTAAGTGTTTTATGTTTATGATGAGATGGAAATGATTGATTCCTTCTTATACGACTCCAGAGGGAGGGATTTTGTTCCTGGAGCTTTATATCCGAGAAAGATGAATGGGTAAATCACTGGCTGAATGGCTTGCCTCTCTCTTTTCACTCGTCCACTTAAGCACACTCGTATAATTGGCATTAAACATTAGTTTTAATGGTAGACTTAATGATAGAATTGCTGATATTAATTGTAAAGATTCTATTTTTCCCATAACAATGATTAGTGTTATTGTTCATAATTATTTTTTATTGAAATTGAGCCTAGTTTAAAGTTTCTGAAATCATGCACCACAAGACCCCTGATGGAACACATGAAAATGTCACCATGAGCATCTGAAGATATGTTGTGCCTGTGTAAATGGAGCCATGTATGAGTGCTGTGGATTTTATTATTTATTTAGTTGATTTTTGCGACGAAAGTTTCTGTTTCTATTAAATTTGTATCTAACCGCCAAGAGCAGATCAGACTAACAGAATGTAAATAGATATCATAATAAACGTTTATTAATATTCTGATTTGGAGACTGCAACTTAAAGGTAGTAGTTCTATTTTTAACTGATTTAACACCCTTTTCCTCTTTTTCTATCATGAGAAGAACCAAACAGGCGTACTTTTATGGATCCACAGTCAATCAAACAATTGGCCCTCTGCTCCTTCCACACCAAATGGTAGCAGTAGTGATATTCCAGTGAAAATTTCTCTTCATCAAACCAATGTTACTTTAGGCTAACACTATTGGAGTTTAAAGGCTTTTAGCTTCAGCTGTGTGAGTTACATTATTGTAACAGTAGCCATTAATAACAAGACTTTTTAAAAGTTTAAAAAAAAACTTTTTTTTTTAAATATCACAAGAAAAGTGTACACAGGGTATAAAAGTATCTTACTTGCACAAACACTTTCGGGGTGAAATTATCTATATATCTCTGAAACAGCATTTGAAAACTAAATTTTAAAGTTTGATATGCAAACTTCTATGTTGGCTTGAAAAAGCAGATGTTTAAAAGTTTGATTAAACATTAGCAAGTTGGGAAAAGTTAAAAGCTAAAAGCTGTATAAACTTTGGAAAATACTAAACAGCTTTTAGCTTTGAACTTTTACTAACTTGGTAAAGCTTCATCAACATTTCAAGAATAATCCATTTGAGTAACATGTCAGTATGAGTACAAAACAAAACAACAACCCCCCCGCGTCTTAACTATTTTCCTAACCTGAAATATAGATATTAAAGCATTTGCCATGTAACCAATATGATTGCTATGGAGGGGTCGGTGCCCAACCTAAAATGAATGTTTTCTATTTTTTATTTTATTTATTTTTTTTTTTACTGTTCTAGAATAAGTGCAATACCACTCCACTACATTAGGGGACAGTGGCGCTCTCATTGGCAGCGTATGAAGTATAGACGAGGAAATATGACGCGTATGTAGCGCTTGGCTTCACTGTGACTTGCGGTGAGAGACGAGGAGAGACAAGTGTGCTTACTGTGTCTAAAAATAAATTAAGGCGTCACTTAGACATTACACCCCAATCACACTGATAACTCGCTTAAGTTGTTTCAGCCGAAAAACATGCCGAATGTTGCCAGCAATCATGATTCAGTCAAACAATGTTTGTAGTTGTACTAAGGATTTAATGTTTTTTTTTTTTTGCATTTCAGATGCACCTTAAATCTTTTCTGCTACATTTAATAAAGCTATTCTTTGTTGTAAGTTGGTCCATATTTCTTAATTTTTTCTCTTGTACATTAAATTAAAGACAAATAATGCTATTTATAGTTGCGCGGAGGGGTGCAAAATGTTTTTTTCTTCATGGGGGGGCGACAGGAAATAATTGAGAAACACTGTCCTAACCTGAGATCAATAACGTTGAAAATGGATGTCATGGTAACCAATATTGTTGCTATGGAAGAGTCAGTTACATACCATAAGGTTTCCCTTGTCAATATGAGTAATATAACAATCCCCATGTTTTAACTCTTTTTTTTTTTTTTTCCTAAGCTGAGATAAATAACGTTGGAAATGGTTGTCATGGTAACCAATATGGTTGCTATGGAGGAGTCAGTGACAAACCAAAATGCTCCCCTGGTCAATATAAGTTTTTTTTTAAACCAACCCCAGTGTCTTAACTCTTTTCCTACTGTTTTCCTAAGCCGATATAATGAATGTTAAAATTGATGGCCATGGTGACCATTAATGGTGGCTATGAGAGGTAAGTGAGATCCTATAAGGTTTCCCCTTGTCATTGGGTCATTTAAACCAACCTCTGTCTTAACTCTTCTCCTAAACTGAGATAAAGAACATTGAATATGGTTAATAAGGAAACAGTATGGTTGCTATGGAGGGTTTGTGACACAATTAAAATAAAAATTCTACTATTGCCACTATCAGTACATAAAAACACCTGTTTTGTGTTGGATGTATTGTGAGACCCTTTTCCAATTCAGGGTTATTAGCTATTTTAAGTCAATGGTGACCTTGACACCATCTAGAGCCTAGGGGTCTTATACTTTTTCACCTTGTTCAACATGGTTTTACAAAGACTGTTTGTTTTCAAGTTTTCAGTTGGAAGTTTTCATGACAGTCTCTGTCAAGTTTGAGCCCATGTTAAGTCAATGGGAAAAATGTCCCAGCATTCCCAGTGATTACTCTGAATTTTTTAGATATTGTAAAAATTCTAGCATGCCACTATGGGTAACATAACATAACTGTGTCTCTAGCTTGTTTCGTGTTTGATATAGAGATTCTTAATTTTGGTAAAAAAGATTTGGTCAATGGTGACCTTTGACCCCTGCTTAAGCCTTAGGGTCAAATACTTTTTTCACCCTGATCACTATGTTAATGCTCAGACTAAGGTCCTTAGGTGTGGTAAGTTTGAAGTTTCTATGAGGATTTTCAATTTAAGATACAATTTGATGAAGTTTGACCCCATGTTAAGTCAATGGAGAAAATGTCCAGCATTACCCAGAATCCTTTAGTGTTACCAGTATTGAGAAGTCATAGCAAAAATTCAAGCATACCACTATGAGAAACATAGTGTCTCTAGGTTGTTTTGAGTTTGAGATAGATTCCTAATGGGAATGTTAAGTCAATGGTGACATTTGATCCCTGCTTGGAGCCTAGGGTCAGGTACTTTTGTACCTTTGTCAGCATGGTATTGCTCAGACTGATAGGTTCTCTAAATTTGGTGAGTTTTTTTTTTTTAACCTGTCCTGTCCTACTTCAAAGCAGCCCCATGAGAAGGGAGGTGCTTCGTATGAGTTGGACAGTTTTGGTCAGAGAATTGAAGATATTATATATTGAGTATTCCTCTGGATATAAGCTTTCATTTATTTCATTGCGCATTTCATCACAATGATTACATTAATCAATCATATGAACATACATCAGGACAGGACGGTGTTAATAAAAAAAAAGGGGGAAAGAGGAGAGAAGCAATTGAGGGAGAAACAGAGGTAGAGAAGTTTTAGAGGGGGAAAAGAGAGGTAATTGTGGGGGAAGGAGTCAAGATTGAGTTCCATTCATCCATCTTCATGTCGGCTTTATTCCCTTTCGGGGTCGCCACAGCGGAATGAACCGCCAACTCACTGGCATGTGTTTTACGCAGCGGATGCCCTTCCCTGCCCAAGATTGAGTTGAAAATGAGAATAAGTAAAATAAGTAATATTAGATACCTACCTTAGTACATCCAAGTAGTTCGTATCTTTCTACAGATATGCATACAAATATAAATATACATACATACATACATGCAGATAAACATGCAGAAAAATAATAATAATAATAAATAGAATTAGTAATCATATATGTATGTATGTGTATATATATACATACATGTATGTATATATATATATATATATATATATATATATATATATATATATATATATACATACATATATACACACATATATACATATACACATACATATACATACACCTATACATATATACATACATATACATACATACACATATATATACACACATACACATAAGTAATTGAGTGTTATGGGACAGGTGACCTAAACCTCAAGCATCTAGCAGCGACCAAACATCCCAGGTGTCATGACTAACCTTCTATGTCCCAAATGAAATGTGGGATCTGCCTCAGGCCAAGTCCATATATATGGTCAGGAACTACCCAGATATCCAGCCCACCCCCCACAGAACGACAAGGTTTGGGGCCTGGGACCCGGAGCCGGACCCGCCCCACCCCCCTTAGGTAAAGTCGGCAACTCCCAGAGAGCAATGCCCCGGGGCCCCAGTGGCCCTGCTGCAGGCAGGAGGAACGACCAGCCCAAGCTAGGCGGAATGCAGCCCCTGACAGTGCGGGCAGAGACTTGGGAGGCCCCACCCACAAGCACCGCCATGCCCACATCCCCCCGCGGTAGGCCCCCCAGTCCCGGCACCTCCGTGTACCCGCCAGGAAAAAGGGAGGACGGCCAAGGACCAGAAGGGGGCGGGTAGAGACACCAACTCCAGACGCGGCAGTGACCACCCCCCGGCCACACCCCGGACCCCATGCACAATCAACCAGCAGTCCCCCAACACACACTCACCCCTACCAGCAGCCCCCCAAACCTAACCCCACGCACACCCCTACCAGCAACCCCCCCCCCACCCACCCACTAAATCAACCCCATCCAGTCATCCAATCATCCATCCATCCATCTACCCGCTCATTCAGTCTTCCAGTCCCGGGCAGTAGCCAGCCGCCCACCTGCAGCCCGCACCCACCCCCGCAGCCACCCACACCCCCGCGATGGTGGGCCCTTACCCCCCAAGAGGGAAGACTGGTGCAGTCATCCACCCATTCCCCAACATCTGCTCCCAGTTGTCATGTAATGCAGGTATATGTGGGTGTGTTGGAAAGATAAAATGCAATAAAAGAGGGAATGGTGTCCTGGAGTGTCACATTCGTTTGGCGGATGATGTCCAGGCACCACCCCCCGCCCTACATATCTAATGTGTATTTAAAATGAGGGTAGCCTTCTCCGTCGTATATTGTGGGAGGTGCCACAGATCTGCAGCCTCCTCCCACCAAGATTTAGACAGAGAGACTAGCCCTCCAGGCCTAAATGTAGTGTGTCCTTGCAAGTGTTGTAAGGGGCCCAGGGGTTGCCCAACCCCGGAAGCGAGGACAGTGGCAGGTGAGATTGGCCTACTGTCCGCTCCGGGAGGAAGGCCCACCCTGGTGCCCTGGAGATGTTCTGTGTCCTATGTGATTAAAACTGAGAGTCCCAGTCTAAAGGAGGCAGGGCGGGATCGCCGATAGGTCACCCCGCCTGCCTGATCCCCCATGGGAACAAGGACCCTCATGATTCTATTTGTGTGAGTGAAGAGAGTGTGTGTACTGGGATCTGGTGTGGTGAGTGGGAGCAGCCGACTGGCCACACCGTCCATCCCCCCAGGGACAGCACCACCCCCCACTGCAGGGGCCACGGGAGACCTGTGAAGGATAATGCGGGCAGCCGGGAGACAGCTGGACCCCCCCCTCGGGACCAGTCCTACTCATTCACACGCACTTACGCACCCACCCGTCTCTCAACTGCACATACTCGCATACACACCCTCCACCCCATCCACACACACACACACACACACACACACACACACACACATATGTTCAATTAACCCCCCCCCCCCCTCCCACACACACACACACACACACACACGCAAACACACACATACACACACACACTGGAGCCACTGCTTGAGCATGCAGAGGGCCGGCCCCAGCCCGGTAGGAAGCCTTACCCCGCCCAGACCGGAATCGCTCCCGCGCCCAACCGATCCCCGAACCGATCCCCCCCTAACCCGCAAACCCCGGAAGCACCACAGGTGCAGGCTAGCCTCCTGCCCGGAGACTGTGGAGATAGCAGCTGCCGTGAGTTCCGGCCCCCCCGTGCCCCCCCCTCACCGCCCCTTGACAAGCACCCTGCCACCCTGAGCTGGTCGGCACCCCGCAGGCCCGGGCCCCCCTAGACCCCCCAAGCCCCACCCCCCATGGCCACCACCAGCCAACGGAGGAGCAGCCAGCCAACCCATCATAAGGCACCATGCCCGGCCCCCCACCGCCCCGGGGTGACAGCAGCCTTAACCCAGATGCCCCAGTCCAGATACAGGACTCAGCTCAATGCAGACAGTCTCTAACTAGAACTGGAGGTAGCTGGGGCATTAATAATTAGAGAAGTTTAGTTATTTAATTGAAAGCAGATATTTGGTGAGTTTTAAGTTTCTGCAAGGTTTTCAGTTTGAGCTATAGCTCCTTGTTTGGCCACTTGTTTAGTAAATGGGAAAATTCCCATGCGATTTCCCAGAATCCTTTACTGGTAGCAGCATGAGGAGATATAACAACTCAGGTCAGACCAGTTGGAACAGTTTGAAAAAAGTTTAAAGTCTGTAACTTAATGCATCTAGGAGGAGATTATGTCAGAAATTTGGCCAGAAGATAAGATGATGAGAATAATAATAATAATAATTATAACTAGATTAATTGTAATTCCATTGGAAAATGTGTGTAAATGAAAAATACACATATAAAAGTAGAAAAAGTTGAAGGCTTACTTGGTAAGCTAAATTGGCTAAAGAAAAGAAAAAGACTAGTAATTGCTGTATAAATTGTTGAAAAAGTTGAAGGCTTAAAAGACAGTAAAGAAAGATTCAATTTAATGCATACAAAATACATTTGCAGAAGTGCAATAAAGAAAATGGAAGGCTAAAAAACAATGCTGAAAAGTTTTCTAAAATAGTTATAAAAAAAGGTAGCAAAAAAATCTTAAAGTTAAAAAGTTAGATAAAAAAAGTTAGATTTTTAATTAGCTTTAAAAGTTGAAAACATGAGCTTAAATAGTAAGGAAACAAGTCTGAAAAAGGTAAACTAAAAATTCTAAAATCAAAAGCATAAAAAGCTGAAGGCTTAAATGATAGCTAAATGTGCCTAAATTAAAAAAGAAAAAACCTTCAGGTTGAGTCAACAAAATGGTAGAAAATACTGAAAAAGCTCAAACGATAGCTAAAAAAAGAGAGGAAAAAGTGAGATAAGATTGGATAAGATTTGTAAAAAACAACTTGTGTTTCTACACAAAAATTAGCTAAAGATAAATCAAAATATATAATGATTAGATAAAATAAAAATAATGAATGAAGCAATGTGTTGTATTTATGAGCATGAGCAGAATTTATATGCACGTACGCACTGCTTCCCCGGTGCTAAGGTTCTTGACTTCTTTACCTGCAATCCTGAAGCCTGATGGCAACATCAAGGCTGTGGTCCTGCACGTCGGCTCTAATGATACGTCTCGTCATCAGTCAGAGGTGCTAAAAGAGGATTACAGTAAACTGACCCGCACTGCTCGCCACCTGCGACCCAATTTATCGTCTCTGGCCCTATGCCGATGGGGAACCGATAAATTCTGCAGACTTTTTGCACTCAGAGTGGCTCACCACCTTCTACCGAGAAGTGAAATTTGTTGACAACCATAATCTCTTGGGAGTGCCCTGATGAAATTTAAATATTTTGAAGTACTTGTGCTCCATATGACACTCTCAGTATTAAATCAAAGATGTACATTCTCTGTAACATTAGCTGTTGTCTACAGGCCACCAAAACACAATTCTAGCTTTCTTCAAGAATTAGCTTACTTTGTCACACATGTTTTTTTCTCGAAAAGGTAAAATACTGATTTTGGAGACTTTAACATTCTTACCGGTGACAAAAAAAGACTTGTTGAGTATTGCCTTTACAGACCTCCTAAATTTTAGTTTTTGGGTATGATGCTGGTTGAATACTGATTTTTCTGGTTGATGGAGAATTGGAGAACAGAGTTTTGCTTGCATTGGATTTTATGCAAATTTATCATTGTAAATGTGGAAATTATTCCAAAAAATATTTGCTCATTATAAAGTGTACAAGTTATAATAATCATCCTAATCACCAACATAGATCCCTGCTTAAAAAAAAAAAAATTTCATGAGCCATCTCTTAAATTTACCCTTGTGTGAATGTTAACTGAGTGAATGACATTTGAAGGACAGTGCTAATGTGTGAATGATGTCCTGAAAGAATGATCGGACAGACCGGTATCGAACCTCCGATGACAATCTCATTGAAATCGCGTTTCCTTACAAAGAAGACCATCATCTGCGGATCTTATTCTACTTTTGATTGACGATTATTTTTTTTGTTTACAGCTTTTGTAGAAAATTGGCAAAAAAAGGAAAAGTGCCACTCCTTAAACTTAGCCCATTGAATTAGTGGAGAAAAATTATTTTGCATGATTAACTCACTTAATTGCCTTAACGAGTGGAAACTTGTAAAGTTCCCAAAGAGGGAATGTGGGTGTTTTGGCAATTAGGTGACCTAATTTAACATTTATTTACTTCATAAATTGGACTCGACTCCATGAAAAGACAGTCTGGCCTTAAAAGCTTGATTCCATGAAAAAGACGGAGTGACTCTTTTCTGATTAGGATAGATAAATATCCGCAAAATGTGGCCGGAGCAACTCACCGTCTAAACCACACTCTAGATTTTGTTCTATCTCATGGCATTGACCTCAGTGACATTGTTATATCCCTCAAAGTGAGGAAATTTCAGACCACAATTTTGTATCTTGTGCTTTGCATACTGCAAACATTAGCAATAGAATTCAACGCTTCAGACTAGGGAGAAATATACACCAAAATACTAAAGAAGCATTTAGAAGAAACCTACCAGATATTACTTTATTATTTAATAAAGGTCAACATGTATTACAGATGACCGTAGTCTGATGATAATACAAAGGTGCTAAAAGACAAACCAGAAACTATGCGCGTAAATGGAAGAAAACTCAACTGGAAGTATTCAAAATTGGCTGGGTTACACCTCCACAGTTTACAAAACAATAGCTGCCTCTTGGGGCCCACTGTCTATTCATTGCTCCCCGCTTACCATTTACGCCACCTCTGTTCCCCTTACCATTTACCAATAGTATATGGACCGGAAGTTCGTGACATTGTAACATCTCATGGGTGGTGGAAGAATACACTTTACTTCAAAGCTCTTATAACCGATGAAACTTTAATACGGGAGTTTTACTCATAAATGTTAGCACAATGGCTTAGGACTATCAGTTATCCATTCCATTCTTTCTGTTTTCAGGCGTTTTTAGCGTCTTTTATTTTAGCATTTGTTATGTTGTAATCACCATTATCTACTGGTCACTTAGGCGGTTTATTCCAGTTTGATTTACCCCACAATCAGTTTTTTTATCAAAGGCCCTGCCAACATTTATTTGTTCCATTGATGTTATCGACTCTTAATTGCTTTCTTTTTTTGAGCTCATCTTTACATACACCAAGCAACAACCGTTTCTCAACTTTTAAGCACAGTTTACCTCAATGAATATTCTTATGTAGTGCTCTGGTCAGTTGTTATAGGGCTCCAGTCCTCAACGATGCTCCTCCTGCATCACCTAACATATATTTATATTTCCTCGGTCTTCCACAACCATATTGGTCCTTACCTCATTATACGAGTTACCGTATTTTTTCTTTTAAGCTTTGTACCCTAGATTATTGTAAACGGTAAAGTACTTCTCTCGTTTCTTCCACTCCTCGATTCACTCCTGATTAGTAACTTCCTGCTCCCCCACTCATGGGCCATTCTCAGGGCCAGGCTGTTGCAACGCCTGCCGAAACACCCTCCCTCATCGACGCCGCCATCCTCCAACAAGCCGTCTGTCGCACCCGCTCGCCAACTGGCCTTCCTGAGATTCCCTGTCAGTATTAACATCCCGCCCTACTACATCACTTACTGTTCCTCCCAACTAGACATACAAATACAATCTTCGTGGGAATTACTTGCAATTATTAAATATTGTATTAACATGGACCTGAAAAACTCATCAATTAAACAATCACAACACCCCAAATGAGATATTGATTTAATACACACGTTTCCACGATTGTACTAAAAAAAACCCAAATAATTGTAAGTGAAAAATGTTTATCAGCGGTTCAGCGTTTAGGGGGACCCATGCTTCTCTTATTACAATCAAGGAACACAATCTGTTCATTATGGAGTCGAATTGTTAACGGATGTTACTGATGCAGGGCTCTTATACCATAACTTCATAAGACACCATGATCCCTGTTCTTCTTCTCAATAGTGAAACGACATCTCTTGTCACGATTGTTATTGCTACCTCAAATTTCAATTTTCCTCCTTCAAATTATAGTTTTTCTGCAAACCAGCGAACTCAAACCAACCCTAACTAAAAATATTCTAAGCATCTTTAAACCCATCATTTCCTAAGACGAAGATTCATGACAACCTTCGACACCTGCTGTGTAAAGTCGTTAGGATTTAGGATTATTCGTTGGAGTACCGAAGAACAAAACAAAAAAAATGCCTTCATAACACACTCACTTAAAAAGATTTTAAAAAATAAATAGCCCAAATGGTCCAACAAAAAAAAAAAAATGCTTAAAAAAAAACCCTTCCCTGTGGAAGCAATGTACATTGGCATTCATTCAGTCCCCATTCATCCACGCAAAAACATCTCCAAGGACTTGCTCAGTGTTATTAAACTATCTCATTCTCCTTTCTTACGCTTATCAGGGCAGGGGTCGCGGGGCCGCAGTCTAAGCAGGGATGACCAGACTTTCCCTCTCCAACAGACAAACTTCTTCCAACTCCCTGGAGGGAATCCCGAGGCGTTCCCCAGGCCAGGCTGGGGAGACATAGTCCATTCCAGCGGTGTCCTGGGTCTTCACACGGGGCCTCCTCCCAGTGCTTCCACTTCTTGGGAGCGCAGGGGAGGCTTGAACAGCGAGGGAGAAGAGGTGACGACAGCTGATGTGGAACCATCTCTGTAATAACCTGGGGCGCAAAATCCCCTTTCTGCATATCTTTCAGGGACACATCTTAACCCTTGGCTTGGAAAACAACATGAAAAAGCTGAAACTGGCTTGAGGGCAGGCAGCCAGCTGACCCGGCAGGGGAAGCGCTAAAGCTCTCGAAGTTAAGGTCCAAACCGACAGGCTTAGCTAGCGGGATGGAGGCTTGGCTGTTCACACAGGCGGCAGGGTTACCTGGCAGAAGGGCACTGCCAGGGACTGCTCTATCTGGGGGGAAAATAGCTTCGTAACCCCTAGGCTATTGAGCGCCGCCAATGGGAGCGAGAGAAGGGGGAATGAACAAACCTTTGCTTTTAAGAGGTTGATCTTCTCCACGTTTGGGTAAGTTCCATCCCTGGCGCAACCCCCACAAGCCACGAGTCCAGCCTGGAGATCTCGGGTGCCAGGGGCGGAGGGCCAACTGCCCAACATAAATTCTAGGAAGCCCTGTAAGGCAACTCGGCCATTTTCCTTTCCACAAACCCAATCTTTGCGTCCCCAGCGGAAGAGAACCGATGCCACCGTCTCTCTCCGATTGACAGCAGTTGAAGATCGCATCATCAGGGGCAAAGGGAGCCTTTAGAGATGCAAGCAACGCATAATCCGATAAAACTCACTGTGGTGGATTAAAGGACGTCCCGGGGGTGGGGGCGAGATGCAGTGTGGACGGAAACCGCCCTTGCACGAACAACTGCTCGGACTCCAAATGGGCGCCCAGAGAAATGCACTCGTGACCTCACGGGCATGGAGCTACAAATAAGGCATTCCAAATGGTGGCCTGAAACAGTACTACCACCCAACCCACATTAAGTGCGCTGACGGACAGAACTGGGAAATCCACACAGTCTAATCCCGTAATTCGCTTTTGCCTCCAGAGTGTTCTACGGCCCAACACAACCGAGCACATTGATCGCGGGGAATCCGTAATGCGATTGATCACAGCATCAAAGACTTGCACATCCTGAAATGTTGGGAACACGCTACAAACCGTTGACCAGTAAAAAGAAGTCTTACTTGTTGGTGGAAGGGCCGTGGAAAGAAGCTGAAGGGTCTGGGGTGTGCAGAAGTTCCAGCCTCTGGATTGGTGTTTTTCTGGCCCAAAAAAACCGTGCTGGTTGCCGGTTTTCGACTCAACAGATCGCCAATCAATAATACACACAAGGTTAATCCCACGGTTTCTGTGGTTACTCTTGAACTGGAGTTCCACTCGGCAGTGTTTGAGAGTAGGGTCCAGCAAAAAAAAAACATGAAGAGTTGGTTCCGCTTGTATCTGGCTTTATATGGGACAATGTTATGGATTACAAACAAAAAAATAAATATGACTACAAGGAAACAATACAAATATTCCTGAATTAGCTTGTAAACCGCTTGTAAAGAAAAAAACCAATTCCAAGGTTTTGATGATGCTTTTGCAAAAAGACGACTTCAGTATTCAACATAATGCACCTAACACGAAGGCCAGGTTAACCTGTTACAACCAAAAAATTTAAATATCAAAACTATTTGTTGCTGTTCTAAATTAATTATTTGTTAAAAAAACAGTAAAGTAAAATTTCAGGTTTTTAATAAAATATGGACCATTAATCCCTGCTTGTAAAACTAACATTGAATTCAATTTGTAACATCAGGCTTAAAATATATTTGTGCTTAAAGGAAGAAAGTTACAAAAAATAAACGCAGTAATCCAAAAACCTTGAACCCAAAAAAAAATAGTTAATCACAAACCAAGATTAAATAAAATATGAAATTATAGTTTGCATTTGACTCTAGAACTCAAAATGTAATAATGCAGCCGGTCAAAAACCAGGACATTCATTATAATTGAGAAATTCACAAAAGCTTAAAAAAACTGTTTTTACGGATAGAAAACATTGAAATATCACATCACTTTAACCGGGAATCTAATATGACAATTAACAAAAAAATATTTATTCCTACATGTTACATCCAGATTTCGAGTTATGTACACAAATAACAAAAAACTGTCGGTAGACAGGGTTTTTAAAAACCAATTTATTTGGATTTTAGTTTATCGTTAAAAACCAAAGCATCTTTAGATTTTTTTTACCTCTTTAAGGTCGTAGCATTCAGTGTCGGTCTATTCCAGTCCGTTTATAGCGTTCTTTGACAGTAATCGTTTACTATGGTGTTGTGGTAATGTTTATTAAATATCTTTGGTCTAAAAAGTCTTTTTATAAGTAGGTTAATTTCTTTGTTGAAAGACACTGAGGGACTTAAAGTAAAAGAACTGAATAACAGACAGGCGTCCAATCACAGCTGACTTTCGGGAAATGGGGGTTTCCTTCGGCCCGTCTTGACGAAATTCATCTTGCGTGAGAGAAAGAATTAAGAATGTTATGGAAGAGCCCCTCTCTCGTTCCTCTCGTTTATGGGCGGCAAAATCAGGTCATTATCGGGCGCGCGCATTTGATAAGCACCGCGGCGAAATATAAAAGTTTGAAGAGAGAGAAACGGATCCGGCGCGGCCGCAGGCAACACCACGCGCTCTTTTTTTTTTTCTTGGCGCGCGGAAAGGGGCCACTAACGCGGTTCATCTCAAAAGCGTTTGTGTAATATTAAATCTTTGACAAAATTCTATCAAAACGGAGTATAGAAAACTCTTTAAAAACTTGTTTGTTTTAAAATAAAGGATGATGAATAATTTACGTTTCCAAGGGCATGGTGGGAGGAAAATTGGCCACAATGCCCAATTAAAAGTAGTAAACTCCCAAACCACACTTCATAAATTGAAACAATAATAACGTTTTTATGCGAGAGCGAGAGAGAGAGGGGAGGGGGCTTCTGACTGAGCTTCTGGTCCGTTGTGCAGGGGAACGGAGAAAAAGCCTGTGTGAGGAAGAAACCATCATGAGTGGAACTTTTTTGATGGGGGAGCCAGTGCAGTGAAAGTGAAGAGTGACAAGAGGGAAGGAAACATGAGCCTCTCTTCAGTTCCTCGAAAGAGAGCGATGAGTTTGCAGAAGCTCTGGGATATTTGGGCCCAATTTTCTGATGTTTGTATGCACACAACCTACCACGCTCAAGTCGTGTTAAGGCGAGGGGTCTTCGAAGGACAAAATGCTTGTGCAGAATCCCACTCTGACCTATTAAACTAAAGGAAGGGGTGATTGTTGAAGGATTCCAGGCTGAAGGGAGGGGTTTTGTTGCACGGTGTCAACATTTTTGCTTCGTGGGGACACCGCGAAATAGCAAACAGAGGAAGGATTTAGATTAAAATCCCACATCCAACAAACTCACCCCACAGTCACACACGTCCACACAAACACACACTCCACCTGTCAAAGAAAACATCCACCAAACACAGCCAGTCAACGGGACATGGTCTCTTTTAAAGAGCCTTCGCTTCTGAGCAGATTTCTGGGTGGTTAGCTCAAGGTATAAACAGAGTACTGCGAGAGAAAAAATTTGCAGAAAAGCCCAAAAGTGACCTGATCTTAAACTCATTTCTCCCGTTTTATCACTCGGAGCAAGATGATTTTAGTAGAGCAGCAAGATTACAGTTGGGGGGGGGGGGGGCTCTCGCTGTCAGCAGGAATTCAGGGGGACTGGGAAAACGTCTCGGTCTATTCTGGTTTTCAACAAAGTTGTGGTATTCTGTGATATGTGACGTGTCGATGAATTAAACTATTATGTTATTGCCTTTTTTTATTTTTGAAGGGTTAGGAAACCTTTAGTGTTTTGATGTGCAACATGGAGTGTTTTATTTTTTGATTATTAACTCATTGAATTGTGCTTGTACACAGGTAACAGTTTCATGTTTTAGTACAGTCGAGAATTAAGCGTCTCATCAAAAAAAAGCTTCTCCGCCGCCAGTTGCTGCTTTGGATTTGTCTGCCGTTCCAAAAATAGTTTAGACACATCTTAACATAGATAGATTCTTCGGAACAAGTAAATACAGTAGATGAACAAGCGTCACTCCAGGCTCAATGCGATATTAAGTTGCTGAAAGCTGAGTGAAGTTCGTTGCCGTCTCTTCCCTACTTACAGGCTATGATACATTTGCAATAATTTTTGTATGATATTATATTGTAAACTCCATGTAAAATTGGTGGATGAACCTCACAAAGGATCGGTCGGTGATATCGGAAGTCTTTATTGAGTACGAGCTTGGTATTCTGTTTGGTCACATAAAATTCACAAAGTTCCTCTGTTTGCCACTAGCAACTAACAGACATTTAAATCCGGATGTTTAAAATGATTTCTGTGAATTTCATTATATGGAAAAAACCAAACCGACCATATAAACTGCCTTAAAAGCTTTCAGTGTTATGAGTAAGTTTGTACTTATATGAAAAACTTCCATTTTAAAAATGTTTTTTTAATAAAAACCATGGAGCTCTTTTTCTTTTTTACACCAAAAATAATAGAATAGAACACAACTGTGTAGGAAAATACATACGACGATATATCGTTTCTCTGGTGGAGGGACCAGGATTGATTTGGGAAACAGGCAATGCTTCTATGGGGGCATAACCAGTTCTCTAATGTGGTCAGGCGAACATGTGCGTAGAAATGACAAAGAAAATAGTGAATTTAAGCGAAGTTTGTTAAAGTTACCCACGGGACACCTTTCAAATCTCTGAGGAGTAATGGAACGTTGGTCATGTTTTGTGTCGTGTGACAAGAAAGTAGGTAGTTCTTCGGGTTACATGGTTTTTCATTCATAGACTGCGTAGGAATCTTTATCTCTTTATTCAAGTCTCTATTCAAGCTTTGGTTTACCCAATTCCCGGATGATTGTTCCCCCCATAGGTGTAGTCTGCAGGTTTTGTCTGGGATAAGCTAAAAAAAGAAGTTCATAGGAAAAACAATTACGTATAAAAGTTCCGTGCAAGTTTCACCACAAACTCGGAACAAAAAGTGTCTACCTAACTCGATGACACGGAGAGAAGAGAATAGAGAGAATATTCCAAAACTAAACATTTTTCAACAATCACTCACATAACGACACTTTGCCTTAAAAAAATTATTTGGTTGTTTATGAAGTCTTGCAACCAAACCCCTGTCTTCAAGGGAGGATGCTGCTTTGTGTTATAAAATGTTTGACGTAGCATCGGCGGCTAACTGAGGAACAAACGAGGCCAGGTGACTCTACAGACCACGAGGGCATATCCCTAAGGCCAGCCAAGGAGGACAAAAATCTAGTTCCACACACCGGTTTTGAAAGTAGAAAACCTCTGTTTTCAAAAAAATGTCTGTTTACATTGCCTCACGCGCATTCTATTTAAAAGTTAAATTCTCTGACCAGATTGAACACGCTTTTACAGTGGACGGGAAATTCAACATTTGGACAAACGCTACACCTACAAGAACGAAAATGAGTTTGCCGTACAAGGTTGTAAAAAATTATATCGTATAAAATGCCAATCCATGATGATTTTAACAATCCTGACAGGAAAATAAGTAGCAACTCCTCAAAACATCAAAGAAATGTATTTTCCTTTACAAGGGTTTAAAACTCTAAAACAAACGGAAAAAACACATCTACCTACCTTATTCTCAGCCAGGCAAAATGGCGGGTGGTAAACGTTACACCTTCTGTCTCTTGATTGGTGGGAGGTGGGTGGGAGTCATATTTTCGTAACTTTTTAAAATGTATTTATGTATATATATAGTTTATTGATGTTAAATGTTGTGTTTTTATGTTTTTTTTTTTATAGTGATTTACTGTGTACAACAACAAAGTATGCCTGTATGTTCTCAGTTTTTCTGAAAAAATTGTGTGTTGATTGTTGTGAAGTGAAGGTAACGTGAAAAAAAAATTACAAACGACATTCAAAATAGTTTTGAAAAAACATTTCCAATTAAGTTTAAAAAATTCATTGGAATTAACGTTTCGAGGCTCGTGGAAAAGTCTGCGAATGCAATCTCTCGCTGCCAAGCTGTGCAACGGGGTGCAGAGAGAGCTAACTGTTTCTATGAAGGAGTACAGTTGTGGTGTGCTTTGCAGTATGGGCCATTTCAAACACACACCCAGAGGTCAAAATGGCTTGCCAATTGCTTCTTTGGTCCATGTTTTGATCCCAAAAATATCTAAAACAGTGTTTCCGATGAGGAAACAAAAGATATTGGTGTGGTAAAAACGGTGGATCTGCGTTGTGTTTGCTTGTTTGTTCTTAAAAAGTGGAACCAGTCAGTCATCAGATGATCTTCACCTCAGGTTTATTCCGACCGAAGGAAACCAGACAAAACCCAGCCAAAACGGTCCCCATCAATAGCTCCTCTCGTTTTCACTATCATGCCAAAAAAAAAATACACAGAGATCGCTATATAGATGGGCTTAACATTACTCAAAAGAAAATCAAAAAATACGTTGGAGCTCCAGTAAACACCTACTCTTGCCGTGGGGATTGACAAACGGGCAGAGGAGGCGGGAAACGGGAATTTCCCAAAAACGAAAGTATGCACTTTAAAGGGGAAGGGCACCCACTAAAAAACAAACCCCCAAACAGAACTTCAAGCATTTTCAGGTAATTCTTATAATCCACCTTATTATATATTTTATACTGTTACATGGTTTGCGGGATAGGTGATTACTGATTAATCTTCCTGCTAAATCCTTTGCTGGAGGAACCTGTACCAAAAAACTGAGAGGGGTAAATCTAACAGATATATTCTTGCTGCTTTCACGCATATAAAAAGACATATAATCTCGATATGGTTCTTTATACCAGATGTTATTCACTGATTGACATCCATTGATGAATCATTAACTTTGGCACCAATCAATATGAATTCATTCATTTCATGCAGTAAATCATCGTCATGTCGGCTTGATTCCCTTTCGGGGTCGAAAACAGCGAAGAACCCGCCAATAAATGGGCAGATGTTTTACGCAAGCGGATGCCCTTCCCTGCCGCAACCCATCGCTGGGACACATTCACCACCACACATTCACTCTTTTAACAGTATGGGCAATTGTTCTTATTCAATTCATTATTCCGCATGTCTTTGGAACTTGGGGAAAACGGGAAGAGCACCGGAGAAAACCCACCGCGATCACGGGGAGGAAGGAAACATGCAAAATCAACACAGGAATGCACCTGCCCCAGCCGAGCCTAGAACCAGCGCCCTTCTTGCTGTGAGAAGGCCTGTGCTCTTCCACTGCGACACGTGAACGCCCATATGATATTTCAATATTCTCCATTTGGTTCGTTTGTGTTTCTTGTTTTCACTATGATCTTGGGATAGTATCCACTATTAAACTATAATTAGATTGCAACAAAAGGAAAACATGTCAAACCAAAAAACCGATAACATGGATATTAATTTCTGGTTGTCGCTGGGAAAAGTTTCAAAAACAGTTGGAAGGGTGCCATGTTTATAATGCCTGACGAGCATGGATATTTAAATTCTTCTTCTTCTTATTCTTCTTTCGGCTGTTCCCAGTTTAGGGGTCGCCCACAGCAAATCATCTGGAACAACTCCTAACTTCTGGCCTCAGTAGCCTCACTCTGCACCCAAATTACTTCATGTCCTCCTCAGCACCCCCAAATAAACCTTCTTTCTGGCCTTCTCTTGGCCTCTGCCGCAGGTAGCTCCATCTCCAACATGGTCCCTTCGGACCAAATAAAACGCCATCCCTTCTCTTGCACATGTCAAAAAACCAATCTCAATCTGGCTCTCTGACTTGGGTCTCCAAAACAAAACAAACCTGAGCTGGTGTTCCTCTTGCTGTGCTCTTTCCGAATTCTAAGTCCATCCTCGGTTCACTCCTAAAACTGCACCTCAACATCCTCAATCTCTGTACTTCCATCTCTGCATCGTGTATCGTTTCCTCACTGCTTTACAGTCTTAAAAACCATTGACATCATGTGCTCTCACTACTGGTTCTGTACCACCTTTCCTGATTGGCATTGTGTGGGGCATAATGCAAACTTTTATAACCTCTGTAGTTTGTTAACAAAACTCTGCACATCACCCTTGTTTTAAAGATGGAACTAGGGACACTTCTCCTCCATTTCTCAGGCTTCTTCTCCACTCTCAAGAATACTGTTGGAAAACCTAGTAGGAAACTCCATGCTGTCTTCCCTAGGGACACTTCCAAAACCTCTCCACAGGGATTCATCTGGACCAACAGACTTTCATATTTATTCTCCTCAGAGATTTCCTCACCTCATCCTTTCTAATTTTCAACTCCTGCCTCTACAATGTTCAACCCCTCTTCCCCCTTCTTCCCTTCTTGTTCTCCTCATTCATTCAATCCTCAAAAATACTCCTTCCTCTCTTCTGCACCACTCTACTCCACTCGTTAGAAAACACTTCTATTGTATCTTTAATCACCCTTATTGTGCACCATCCTTCCCAGCTCTGTCTCTCTGTCTCGTAATCTGTGACAATTCCTTCTCACTTCCCTCGTGTCGAACCGGCATACAACTCATTATAATGCCTGTTCTGTTTGGCCTTGCAACCTCCTCTTTCACCCTGCCGCTGGTGTGATCCTGTAGTCCTGTTACTTTTCTTCCGTCCTTCGATGTCCCAATTCTTTTTAGGCTAGCCTCTTTCTCTGGAGATGTCCTGTACTTCCTATTCCACCACCTGTTCTTATCTTATTTCTTCTTCCTGACTCGACACACCTAGCACCTTCTACGTCTCCAGTCAACTTCTGGTGTCAGTTCCCAGCCTCTGGAAAGCTTCTTTCTGGGCACCCCAAAAAGCCTTGTCTCCAGGCTTCTGTCTGGATACTCAACAACCGTCGTCATTTTCAACACTCCACCACTGTATTCTTTTCCATCTTTCTCTCCCCTCTTATGCCTGACACCAGAAACATACTACAACATCCACAATACGATGCTGTTGGGCTAAAGTTCTCCTACATAACTTGTGTCAGTGATCTCCATCTCAGGTGGATCGTTACTAGGATCTGTGTCCACTGGTACTCTACCAACCACTCTTGTAGGTAAACTCTATGTTCCCTCCATTCTGGTAAATAAAGTGTTAATACAGCCATTTAATTCCTCTTGGGCAAAAGTACACCACATCTGTCCATCGGGATTCCTTTCCTTAAACACCAACCTGCCCATTCACTTCCTCATCCCAACGCTGTTTCCCTCGCCACCGACCGTTGACGGTCTGCTCCACCACTAACTCTCTCACCCTTATGGGAAATACTTCTCCAAACCTCATCTAAACTCACTCAAGGAATCTCTCCTTTCTTCCAGCTTACAGCCTAATGTGGAGAATAAAACCAATCCACGAATTCAACTTCACCCCTTCAATCTCTAACTTCAAAAAACTGATCCCCCTGTCAGAACACTCTTTTCACCTCTAAAACATCATCACAACTCCTCCTTCAGGATCCGCTACCCAATTTCGATTCTATCATCCAACCAGAGTAAAACACAGTTGTATCCCCATACGATATATCGTGAAATCATTCTAAGCGTAAAACCAAAACCCAATTAAATTATTTGTATTATTCCAGACAAAGTATTAAACCAATATTTTTAAATGGAAACCAATGTCAAAAATGCCCCCAAACTTTTGACAAAAAAAAAAAAAGGTTCTGCGGATTATTAGTTTCATAAAGGTAGCAGTAGAACTAATTAACCAACAAAACATCTTTTGACCAAAATTCATATTTGACTATCACTCATTTGCTGAGCTTTCGGAAAATTTACTGTTTATTGTGATGGAAGTACACAAGAAGCCACAAAATGGGATTGCAGTGTTAAAAATGTATTTAAACAAACATTCTTCTACATATATATACTGTTATGACCATACAGTCATTTTATAAACTTTACTAGGTGGGTGGATGTTGCTAAAAGTTTTTGGTGGAGGTGGCATCCGAATTAACAAAACTGTCGAAAATGAAGGGGCGGAGATCATTATGCAGACAAGCAAAAACGCAGTTTAAAACGGGTCTTCGAGAACTCAAAACGGGCGTTTATTATTAACGGCGTTTTTGATCACACCAAAAAAACGGCTCTGTTAAAAAAAACGGAGTTTTAGCCGGAATTTGTCGCATGTTTTTACGGCGTTAAATTGCAAACGGGGTTGTTGCGATGTGCAAAAAAAAGCTGTTAAACGGCAGTCTAATAAGCGTTTTTGTAGGAACTCAAAACGCCGTCTCCTTACGCGTTTTTTTGTCGGAATCCCAAAAACGCCGTCTAATACGCCGTTTTTGTAGGAATACAAAAAGCGTTTTTGTAAACGGGCGTTTTGCTTGTATTGCATTAATGAGCCCCCCCCTCTTTCATCTCGACCGTTTTAATGCGGATGGCCACAAACTCCCGTACCCTGCCCGTGCAATAAATTTCAAGCGTATGTGTTTTTAACTTAATAATTAGATTAGACAATATAAGAAGAATGTTAAAAAAAAGCGATAGTTTGGCCATTTTTGGAATGGGGGACAAATTTGCAAGGGACTTTGGTTTACTTTTAATAAAAGATGGTTTTCATTTTTAATATTTTTATGGAATAATAAAATACCTTTAATTGTTTGTTTTACACTTAGATAACTCACACTAGTCAATCTATTTTTGTTAAGTGATTAGAAAATATTGTTATCGTCCAAGTTAAATATTCACTTTAATTTCATAACTTAGATAAACAGAACTGAAATAGGCAGTGATTACTTTTCATTTGCTTTGATTACTTACTATGTACACCGTGCGAAGTACTATTGGGATGTGTCTATTAAAAAAAACTCATGGACATTGGACTATATTTAAGTTCGTTATTGCTTCGTTAGGCAAAACTTTCAAACTCAATGATAAAAAGTAAGAGATTGGAACAGTACATTACAGAAGATTTTGATATTCCACATGGCTTGTTGGGCATAATGAACTAACTGTTTATTACATTCCTCAAAGTGGGACAGTTTAATTAAACCAAAAGATACCTTAATCTGATGGCCTTGCATCACAAAGCTTGAACAAAAGCCAATATCCTTCAAAAAATTTATACTTTTTAGTTATCAACGAATAAAGCTTGGTGTATAGATAAATGTTGCCTTTGATTGTGCATTCGGTGGCGAGTGGTGGCGTTGTTCGCCGTCGATCCCTGTAGGGTCTATATTCTTGACCGTTTTGGGCCCATGGGCAATCAACTTCACCCCACTTTGCCCTGTATGGATGAGTGTGTGGATGGTGGGGGTGTTTGGGGATGTGAGGACAGGTGGGGGTGTGTTTTTGGTGGATGCGTGTGATGGTGGGTTTCTTGTTTGGTGGGCTGAGGATGGACTGGTGGAGGTTGTTTGATGGATGTGAGGGACTGGTTGGGTGGGTTGGTGGGATGTGTGTGGGGGATGGTGCGGTGGTTTGGTGGATGTGGTGTGAATGGTGGGGGGGTGTTGGTGGATGTGAGTTGATGGTGGGGTGTGTGTTGCTGGATGTGAGTTCAAGGTGGGGTGTGTTGGTGATGTGTGTGGGTGAACTGGTTGAGTGGTAGTTTGGTGGGATGTTATTGACAGGTTTGGCGTGGTGTTTGGTGGTGTCTGTTGACTGGGGGGGAGTTTGGTGGATGTGGTTTAATATATCTTGCTCTGGGTGCTATTAGGACTGGTGCCAAACAGAGCAAAAAATGTTGGACCACCGTCAACAAAAACCCCTCCCTTCAGATGGATCTCAACACAATCACAGTGTCCTTTAGTAATGTCAGAGTGATCTGGACCCAAGGCTGTTGTCCTTCGAAGAACCTCATCGCCCAAGAAAAACTTGAGAGTGGTAGGTTTGCAATACACAAACATCAGGAAAATTAGGCCCAGAAGATTTCCAGAGCTCTGCAAATCATCTTCTCTTCGAGGAACTGAAGAGAAGATTCAGGTTCATTCCACTTTGGTCACTCTGACACTGGCTCCCACAAAAAAAGGTTCCAAGAATTTGATGGTTAGTTTTTCTAACAAAATTTCTGCTATGTTCGACCTTACAAACATAAGCGAAAATAACCAGAAGCTCAAGTCAGAAAGCCCCCCCCCCCTGCCTACTGCTCCCTGTTAACGTTATCTTTCCAGTTCTCCCCTTCCTCTTCCCCCGATCTCTAGCTACACAACTACTCTCCTTACCCTCCTCCGCTATTCGCCCCAACTTCTATCCCACTCATACTTTTTAGTGGCTCCCTTATCTTCATTCTTCTTTTTATAGTCTTCTTGAATTTCTGAACTTGCTATTCTCCCTCCTCCCTTCATGTCCACTCCCTTGTCTTTCCTTTGTTTTCCCATCGCTCCTTCTGCTCTCCCTTACGTCACCCCCTTCTATCGTAATTCATCCACCCCTACTCTCGCTTCTCCCTCCCTTCTTCTCCCTCCCCCCCTCCCTCGCGTTTTTCCTTTTTTGATGTCCCGCCCTATTACGTCCACTATCCCCTGCTTCTGTCCTCTTTTCTGTTCTTCCTTCCTTCTTCTTCCTTTGGTTTGCTCCCAAACTCGCCTCTCCTTCCCCTTCACCCCCTGGTTCACTCCCCTCTCCTTCCCCCACCCCCCCACTTTCTCTCTCTCTCTCTCTCTCGGAAATAAAACGTGATTTATGTTCAAAATTATTAAAGTGGTGTTTTTGACGTTTACTGTTAATGTGGCATTTGGGCATTCACACTCAATGCCCTGTTGAAACGTAAAAATGTATTCATAATCTTATTTAAAAACCAAACAAGTTTAAGGAGTTTCTATAAAAAACTCGTTTTGATAGATTTTCAAAGATTTAGCCGATACGTCATGCAATTGCTGCTTGATGCAAGGCATGGTTTTAGATCAGGGACAGCTTAAAACTTCGGTTCTTACTTAGAAACGATTGGAGATACGTATTTATTATATATAAAAAAAACAATCTCTTGCATCTGTTAACCGTGATCAAACATTAAAACTTAAGCATACTTTACTGGTGGTGTGTTAGATGTAGCAAAAAAGGTTTTCCATTCCTTGTTACTCGGGTTAAGCCATCCCCATTAAACCGATCTTGTTGTGAATAGTTGGTCTGGGCTCGTTCGTCAAGTGATTAAGGGTGGCCTTACTCGGTTTTGGAAAATGAGGGGGGGGGGGGGGGGGGGGGCTCATATGCAGACAAGGAAAAAACGCCGTTAAAAAGGCGTTTTTTGGGCGGATTTTTCGCGCGTTTTTTATGGCGTTTGAACTGCAAAACGGCGTTTTGTGCGGCCGCAAAAAGCGGTTTTTTTTTTTTTTAAAACGCCGTTTGCGGCCGCCTTTTTTATAGTAAAAAACGCGTTTGAGATGAGCGCGTTAGTGGTCCCATTCCGCTAGCCATATGCAGTTTTTTTTTTGGCGGCGCGTGGATCTGTTTTTGCTCGATTAAATGTTTAATATTGTGCGCTTGTTTATTCAAAAAAATGAGTAATGACACGGATGACCTATAGTTTTGCGCCTAATACAGGCCCCGTAGTTATTTACGATTGTGCCTCACAAAAGTGGGCTCACTGAAAAGCAGTATAATGACCCCCTCTAAGAACTGTGATCAGTTAATTTCCTAGACATTCGAGCCTAAAACATAAAACCACAGTTTGAAGAAAAGAAGAAAGCATTTATAATATAAAAAAATATGAAAAACGGACTATAAATTAGAAAGAAATACAAAAGGAGACGATCAGAAGTAGTGTCATTTCAGAGGAATTCGTTTAGGTAAAAGATCACACTCGTAATAGACCTTGATTCAATGTGTAAACTACAGCTCCAGCTGGGTGGCAGTAATGACTATGGCACCGGCAACCAAACTGGAAGGAACAACAATAAAAGACAGAAGAAGAAAAAAACGGAGATGTGGCAAGAGCTCTTCGGATCAAGCTGCTGTAAGATGCATTTTTTCGACGTCAAACCTTTCAAACTTTTTTGATTTAACGAACTACTGCTGGTGGTTAAATTACACATACGTCAATATTGTCTTTTTTTTTATATTAAATGTTTTGTTGACCTTAAAACACTGGTAAACGTAAAGTGGGGGCTTATGTTTTGTGCGTGCGTGCGCGCGGGTTTGTGTGTTTAATAAAAAGTGATTGCAAGAATGTTTTTTTTAATTAACTATGTATAGGTACCTTCATCTAGCCCTTACTCTTGTCACTATGTTGTTTTGGCAGTGTCTGAGACGTACGCGATCAGCGGGGGCAAAGGTCAGTGTGTTTAAATCAACCATGCCTGCTGAGATGTTCATTACTCACTGGGCTATATGGAACCCTTTATGTCACAGGGGATCGGGGCTTGACATATGGACACTTCAAATCGATGATCCACTCAACTACTGGAGTGGTGCCCGCGTCCACCTCAGATGTGAAAAGAAAAATCTGAACCAGTGTTATTGAACCCGCCACAGGTATTTAATCTTATAAAGTAATTATCTACCTTCTCCTACAAATCAAGGTTCAGATTAGGGAAAAATCACAAAAAAAGACAACCATTGCACAGTGTTACGCTTGAGAGTTTCCCCCCCCAAACAATGTGACCTCAAGAGATAACTGAGATATCCGTTTTACTATAACTATGGCAAGGGTGGACAGCTTAATTTAAAGAGTACATTTTATTGGAATACAATTTTTTTGGTGTTTTTTTTTAAGGGTGGAAGCACTTTTTTTAAAAAAAAAACAATCCAGAGTATTAATTTTTGGGTTTTTTAAAAAAAAATGCCCGTTGGGCGTCAATCCTTCAGGGCTGTATCAAGGCGTGTTTTTGCTAACGATATAAATCATGGTATGTCACTTGCTCCTCCCACATCTACAGTGAGGGGAATAAGAAGAAATAGATAGAAGAAGACACGAGCTAGGAGAAGCATCAAATAAGTCAAACTAAACCCTATCTTATTAGTATATTAGAGAGATATACCGATATAGTAATGAGATATATAAGGTATATATATATTATATATTTATATATATATAAAAGAGCTTCTGGTTAGATGTGAAGTTTGAGATGCCATAGGTGCTGAGATCACTGAAAAAAAGGCAAGGGTGTTTATTGGGGACATGTCTTTCATTTCAAATGTAGTGTTAAAGATTTTTCTTCTGTCTATAAATGAAATTAATTTATATGTGGTCAAATATTTTCCATCCCTGTAGGAGGCAAGAAGAATATGACATTCCACAGTGGCCAAATCAAAACATCTTCATCATCAGTCCCTAGTTCCAGCACTGCTGTTTGCATCACTCGTGACTATGAGCAACATCAAATGATTTCGAATAGAAGATATTGTGATGGTACTGGCTTGATATGTTAACAGGAGGGTTCTTGAGCCATCTGCACGCATGTGGAGAGCAGAGGTCGGCGATGGCTGTGAGGAGTGCTAATGGTTGTGCTTTAAGAAGGAGTAAACTGGACAGGACATGAAAGAAGCCAAAGTAATGCTTGAGGATGGCTCGAATCAGGAGGTAAAGGCACTATGTAATTGATGTGTAGAAATCTTTATTGCAGTTAGTGAAGGCATGAGGGCAACATTTGCATCTGTAAGTGTTTATGTTTATGATGAGAGGAAATGATGATTCCTTCTTATACGACTCCAGAGGGAGGGATTTTGTTCTGGAGCTTTATATCGAGGAAAGATTGAATGGGTAAATCATGGCTGAATGGCTGCTCTCTCTTGTACACTGTCCCCACTTACGCACACTCGTATCATTGGCATTAAACATTAGTTTTAAGGTCGATTAATGATAGAATTGCTGATTTAATTGTAAAGATTCTATTTTCCATAACAATGATAGTGTTATTGTCATAATTATTTTGTTTTGAAATTGAGCGAGTTTAAAGTTTCGAAATCATGCAACAAGACCCCTGATGGAACACATGAAAATGTCACCTGAGCATCTGAAGATATGTTGTGACTGTGTTAAAAGGAGCCATGTATGAGTTGCTTTGTGCTGTGGATTTTATTATTTATTAGTTGTTTTTGCGACACGAAAGTTCTGTTTCTATTAAATTTGATCTAACCGCCAAGAGCAGATCAGACAACAGAATGTAAATGATATCATAATAAACGTGTATAATATTCTGATTTGGAGGACTGCACTAAACTAGTAGTTCTATTTTTACCTTGATTTAACACCATTTTCCCTTGTCTATCATAGAAGAAACCCAAACAGGGTACTTTATGATCCACAGTCAATCAACAATGCCTCTGCCTCCTTCAACACCAAATGGTTAGCAGTAGTGGAGTATTCAGGAAATTTCTCTCATCAAAACCAATGGCTTTAGGCTACATTATTGGAGTGTAAGGCTTTTCAGCTTCAGCTGTGAGTACAGTATTGTAACAGTAGCATAATAACAAGACTTTTTAAAAGTTAAAAAAAAATTTTTTTTTTAAAATTCACAAGGAAAGTGTTACACAGGTATAAAAGATCTTATTGCACAAACACTTTGGGTGAAATTATCTAGATAATCTCTGAAAACAGCATTTGAAAACTAAATTTAAAGTTTGATATGCCAAAATTCTTGTGTGGCTTGAAAAAGCAGATTTTTAAAGTTTGATTAAACATTAGCACTTGGGAAAAGTTAAAAGATAAAGCTGTATAAACTTTGAAAATACGAAACAGCTTTTAGCTTTGAACTTTTACTAACTTGGTAAAGCTTCATCAACTTTCAAGAAATAATCATTTGAGTCCATGTCAGTATGAGTACAAAAACAAAACAACAAAACCCCCGCGTCTTAACTATTTTCCTAACCTGAAATCTAGATAATTAAAAGCATTTGCCCAGTAACAAATGAATTGCTTATGAGGGGTCGGTTGCCAACTAAAATTGAAGGTTTTCTATTTTTTATTTTATTTATTTTTTTTTTGGTATGTGCTAGAATAAAGTGTCGAATACCACTCCACTACATTAGGGGACAGAGTGGCGCCTCCATTGGCAGCGTTATGAAGTAATAGACGAGGAAATATGAGGCGTATGTAGGCGGCTTCCATGTGACTGACGGTGAGAGACGAGGAGAGACAAGTGTGCGTACTGTGTCTACAAATAAATTTAAGGCGTCACTAGACATTACACCCCAACACACTGATCACTCGCTTAAGTTTTTCCAGCGAAAAACATGCCGATGTTGGCCAGCAATTCATGATTCAGGCAAAACATGTTGTTAGTTTTTACTAAGGATGTAATGTTTTTTTGTTTTTTGATTCAGATTGCACTTAATCTTTTATGCTACATGTAATAAGCTATTCTTTGTTGTTAAGTTGGTCCATATTTCTTAATTTTTCTCTTGTAACTTAAATTTAAAGGACAAATATGATATTTAATAGTTGCGCGGAGGGGTGCAAAGGTTTTTTTCTTCATGGGGGGGCGACAGGCGAGGGACAGGACAATAATTGAGAAACACTGTCCTACACTGAGCAATTAACGTTGAAAATGGCTGTCATGGTAACCAATATGTTTGCTATGGGAAGAGTCGTTACATTTTACCATAAGGTTCCCGTTGTCAAATTATGAGTAATATAACAATCCATGTTTTAACTCTTTTTTTGTTGTCTAAGCTGAGGATAAATAACGTTGGAAGGTTGTCATGGTACCCCAATATGGTGCTATGCGGAGTCAGTGACCAAACCAAAATGCCTCCCCATGGTTTCAATAAAGTTTTTTTTTAAATCCAACCCCAGTGTCTGAACTCTTTTTTCCCTACTGTTTCTAAGCCGATATAATGAATGTTACAATGATGGCCATGGGGACCATTAATGGTGGCTATGGAGAGGTTTAAGTGAGATCCATAAGGTTCCCACTTGTACATTGGGTCCATTTAAACAAACCTCGGGTTAACTCTTCTCCTAAATGAGGATAAAGAAAGAACAGAAATATGGTTAATAGGCAACAGTATGGTTGCTATGGGAGGGTGTGGTGACACAATTAAAATAAAACTTCTACTATGCCACATCAGTAACATAAAAAAACACTGTTTTGTGTTGGAGGTATTGTGAGAGACCCTTTTCCCAATTCAGGGTTATTAGCTATTTTAAGTCAATGGTGACCTTTGGAACCTATAGAGCCTGGGGTCTTATACTTTTTCACCTTGTCAACATGGTTTTTTTACAAGACTGTTTGTTTTCAAGTTGTCAGTTGGAAGTTGTCATGACAGTTCGGTCAAGTTTGAGCCCAGGTAAGTCAATGGAAAAATGTCAGGATTCCCAGTGATTACTCTGAATTTTTTAGATTATTGTAAAACTTCGAGCATGCACTAGGGTAACATAAACATAATGTGTCTATAGCGTGTTTTCAGGGTTTGATATATCGAGATTCTTAATTTTGTACAAAAATTTGGTCAATGGTGCCTGGACCCTGCTGAAGACCTTAGGGTCAATACTTTTCACCTTGCTCACTATGTAAATGCTCAGACTAAGGTCATTAGGTGTGGTAAAGTTTGAGTTGCTATGAGATTGTCAAGTTAAGGATACCCCTTTGATGAAGTTTGAACCCCTGTTAAGTCAATGGAGAAATGTCCAGCATTACCCCAGAATCCTTTAGGTTAACAGTATGAGAAGTCATAGAAAAAAATGCAAGAAACCACTATGAGAAACATAGGTCTCTAGGTTGTTTTGAGTTGAGATGATTCCTAATGGAATGTTAAGGTCAATGGTGACATTTGAGCCTGCTTGAGCTAGGGGGTCAGGTAACTTTTGTACCTTTGTCAGCATGGTATTGATCGGACTGATAGGTTATCTAAATTGGTGGTTTTTTTTTTAACCTGTCCTGTCCTACTTCAAGCAGACCCAGAGAAGGGAGGTGCTTGTAGAGTTGGACAGTTTTGGTCAGAGAATTGAAGATTATTATATATTGAGTATTCTCGGATATAAGCTTTTCATTTATTTCATTCGACAGTCATCACAATGATTACATATTAATCAATCATATGAACCTAATCAGACAGGGACGGCTTGTTTAATAAAAAAACGGGGGTCCAAGGGGAGGAGAAGCAATTGAGGGGGAGGAGGAAGGAACAGAGGGTTTAGAGCATTAGAGGGGAAAGGAGGTAGTGTGGGGGAAGGAGTCAAGATTGAGTTCATTCATACATCTTATGTCGGCTTTATTCCCTTTCGGGGTCGCCACGCGCGAATGAACCGCCACTCACTGGCATGTTTTTACGCAGCGGAGCCATGCCTGCCAAGTTGAGTTGGGTGAAAATGAGAATAAGTAATAGAGTACTATTAGACTACTACCTTAGTACATCCAAGTAGTTCGTATCTTCTACAGATATGCATACAAAATATAAATATACATAAGACATACATGCAGATAAACATGCAGGAAAAATAAGTAATAAAATAACATAGAATTAGTAATCCTTATATGTATGTATGTGTAGTAGATACCATAAGGTATGTATAATACTATATATAGATATATACTAGTAATAGTATGAGATATATATATATAAAAATAGTATATATACACACATATTACATATACACAACAGTATACATTACACCAACATGATACATACATTATACATACATACAATATATATAACAACCCAATACACATAAGTAATTGAGGTTATGGGACAGGTGTACTAAACTCAAGCATCTAGCAGCGACCAAAATCCCAGGTGTCAGACTATAACCTCTATTCCCAAATGAAATGTGGGATCTGCCTCAGGCCAAGTCCCATATTGAAGAAAACTACCCAGGGATTATCCAGCCCACCCCCCACAGGAAAGACAAGTTTGGGGGCCTGGGACCGGAGCCGGACCCGCCCCACATCCCTAGTAAAGTCGGCAAATCCAGAGAGCCAATGCCCGGGGCCCCATGGCCATGCGCAGCAGGAGGACGACCAGCCCAAGTAGGAGGAATGCAGCCAATGACAGTGCGGGCAGGAGGACTGGAGGCCCCACCACAAGCACCGCCATGCCCCACATCCCCCCGCGGTAGGCCCCCAGTCCCGGGCACCTCCGGTGTACCGCCAGGAAAAAGGAGGACGGCCAAGGGACCAGGAAGGGGGGGGTAGAGACACACACTCAGACGCGGCAGGACAACCCCCCGGCCACACCCGCCCATGCAAACATCAACCAAGCGGTCCCCCAAACCAACACCCACTCACCCCTACCAGCAGCCCTCCAAACCTAACACCCACGCACACCCCTACCAGCAAACCCCCCCCCCACCACCACTAAATCAACCCATCCAAGTCATTCCAAGCATCATCCCTCCATCTACCGCTCATTCATCTCCAGTCCCGAGGCAGTAGCCAGCGCCACCTGCAGCCCGCACACCAGCGCTAGCCACCCACACCCCCGCGACTGGTGGGGACCTTACCCCCCAAGAGGGAAGACGGGTGCAGGGGTGCAGTAATCCCACACATCCCCAACATCTGCACCTCTGCTCCCAGTTGTCATGTACTGCAGGTATATGGGGGGTGTGTGAAAGATAAACAATGAAGATAAAAGAGGGAAGGTGTCCGCAGGTCACATTTAGTTGGCGGATGAATGTCAGGCACCACCCCCGCCACCTACATAGCTAATGTGTATTTAAAATGAGGGTAGCCTCTCCGTTCTTATATTGTGGGATGTGCAACAGATCTTGAGCATCCTCCCACCAAGATTTAGACAGCGGAGATAGCACTCCAGGCCTAAAATGTCGTGTGTCCTTGCAAAGGTGTTGTAAGGGGGCCCAGGGTGCCAACCCCCGGAAGCAGACAGTGCAGGTGAAGGGGGGGGGAAATTTGGGGCCATAACTGTCGTCCGGGAGGACGGCCCCCTGTGCCCTGGAGATGTTCTGTGTCTATGTGAGTAAAAAGACTGAGAGTCCCCGTCTAAAGGAGGCAGGGTGGGATCGCCCGACTTAGGTCACCCAGCCTGCCTGACTTTCCCCCATGGGAACAAGGACCCAATGATTCATTTGGTTGAGTGAAGAGAGGTGTGTAATGGGATCTGGTGTGGTGAGGGGGAGCAGCCGAACTGGCAAAAACAGTCAATCCCCCACAGGGACAGCACCACCCCCCCCGCGGGGCCACGGGAGACCTGTGAAGATAATGCGGGCAGCCGGGAGACGCTTGCGACCCCCCCCTCGTGACCAGTCCTTAATTCATCACACGAACTTACGCACCCACCGTTCTCTCAAATGCACATACTCGCATACACACCTCCCCCCATCCAAAAACACACACACCCACAAACCCACACAAAACACACACATATTGTTCAATTAAACCCCCTCCACCCTCCCACACACACACCACACACACACACGCAAACCACACACATAACACAACACAACACTGGCACTGCTTGAGCATGCAGAGGGCCGCCCCAGCCCGGTAAGGAAGCATTACCAGCAAGACCGAATCGGCCCCAGCCGCCCACCGATCCCCGAAAACCGATCCCCCCTAACCCGCACCGAAGCACCACGGGTGCAGGCTAGCCTCCCGCCCGGGAGATGTGGAGATAAGCAGCTGCCGGGGAGTTCCGGCCCCCCATGTTGTGCCCCCTCACCGCCCCTGGACAAGCCACCCCGCCACCCTGAGATGGTCGGCACCCCGCAGGCGCGGGCCCCCTAGACCCCCAAGCCCCACCCCAATGGCAACCACCAGACAACGGAGGAGAAGCCAGCCAACCATCTTAAGGCCCATGCAAGACCCACCGCACCGGGGTGACAGCAGCACCTAACCCAGATGCCCAGCCAGATACGGGACTAAGCTCAATGCAGACAGTCTCTAACTAGCAACTGAGGTAAGCTGGGCATTAATACTTAGAGAAGTTAGTAGGATTTAATTAAGCAGATATTTGGTGAGTTTTAAGTCTGAAAGGTTTTCAGTTTGAGTTATAAGCCCTCTTGGTTTGGCCACTTGTTTAGTAAATGGGCAAATTCACATGCGAGTTCCCAGAATCCTTACTGGTAGCAGCAGAGGAGAATACCACGGCCCAGGCCTGTACTTTATCTAATGCTTGTTGCATTTTCTTCACTATGAATTCTTTATTTCTCCCCCTTTTCCATATTGCACCATCGTCAGCAAACAACACAACTCCCATGTAGTTTTTTATGTCCTTAAAAATCCCATTAATCATAATTGAAAATAACAAAGAGCTTATGATACTTCCTTGTGGAGTACCATTTTCTACACAGTAGTACTCACTTAAAGTTCCATTTATTTCCACTGCTATAGTTTTATCTGTCATGAATTATTTTACCCATTTCAATAATCTACCCGTGATTCCTAGCTGGTTCAGTTTATTTAGAATACCTTCCTTCCACAACATATCATACGCTTTCTCTATATCCAGAAATACCGCAATTACTGACTCCCTGTTAACTTGGGCTTTCTTAATATCATCCTCCAGCCTTATAATTGGATCCATTGTCCCTCTACCTTTCCTAAATCCACTTTGGTAATTTTCCAGCAATCCTTTAGTTTCAATCCAATACATAAGTCTATCATTGATCATCCTTTCCATTGTTTTCCCCACGTGTGATGTCAGAGCAATCGGTCTGTAATTAGTCGCCAGTTTGGATCTTTCCCAGGCTTTTTAATTGGGATAATAACAGCTGTCTTCCATTCTTTAGGCATAATCCCTGTTTCCCATATTTTGTTATATAGTCCTAGTAGTATTTCCTTTCCTTTATCAGCTAAATTTTCCAGGATAGTATAACTTATTCCATCTTTCCCTGGCGACGTTTTCCCCAGTTTCCTCAGTGCCCTACCAAGCTCAACTTTTGAAAATGTAGCATTTAACACCTCATCTGCATCTCCACTTTCTAAATCAACCTGATAATTTCCAAAGGTTCCCTCCCTGCCTCTTTTCTCTTCTACGTTTAAGTTGTCTGTGCTGTGTACTTTAACTAGCGTCTTTGCAATAAGTTGTGCCTTCTCTTTACTGCTAAAAATAACCTTCTGACCATCCATCATCATTGGGTATCCATATTTTCCCATTACCTTTCATTTTTTTGATCATACCCCATACCCTCTCCACTGGGGTAGTTCTCCCTATGGAACTACAAAATTCTCTCCAGTACTCTTTCTTTGCCTTTTTGACCTTTTTCCTTACTATAGCCTGAGATTGTTTATATATAATCAGGTTTTGAAAGTTATGTGTTCTTTTCAGGGTTCTAAATGCCTTATTCCTTTCTTTTATAGCTTTCTTACATTCATCTGTCCACCATGGGACTATTTTATTGAGAATCTTAGGTTTAGATTTTGGTATTGCTAACCCAGCTGCTTTAATTATACCGCTCCTTATTGCTGACCAAAGACATTCGACATCTAAATTATAATCAATATTTTGCAAAAGCTCAATCTGCCTTTCCTAAAATCCATTTCTCCTTTCTTACTTCCATTTCTATTCCACATTCTATACCTATTTGAATTTTGATTTGATAGTGATCACTTCCAACTGTGTTTCCTTTTAATATTTCCCATTCACTCTTATTTGCAATATCTTTTGTTACTATAGTGAGGTCAATGGCTGACTCTCTGCCACTTGCAATATCTATTCTAGTACCTACTCCGTTATTAATACAGACTAACTCTTTTTCCTCTATAAATTCTTCTATTATTCTCCCATTACTGTCATCTCTATTTCCCCATAAAGTACTGTGGGCATTAAAGTCACCACACCAGATGGTTTTCTCATTGATATCTTTCCATATCTCTTCCAACTGTACAGTCTCCAACATTCTACACGGGTTATAAAAATTTATTATCTTAACATTACCTTCATTTGACCACACCTCCACCGTAAGATATTCTAGCTCAACCCCTCTCTTTAGTTCTCTATATTGGATCCCTCTTTGTATAAAGGTGATAAACCCCCCTCCTTTACCTACTTTCCTATCCATTCTCACCACATTGTACCCTTTAATATTAAAGTCCAATCTTGCTATTAACCATGATTCTTGTACACATATTACATTAGGCTTTTCATTTAAATTTTCAATATATTTCTTAAATTCCTGACCATTCGCTATTAGGCTCCTTGCATTCCATTGCAGAATAATTAAAACCATTATGTTGATCCAACCCATTCTTGTGATTGTTGAGTATCTTCATTTAGTGTATCCCTTACTGATTCCCACTGCAACCCTTTACCGGCCAAGTATTTCTCAGCTGACTTGACTATTATTTTAATTTTTTCAGTCCGGCTTGTAGTTTGTGCTGAGCAATTAATAACCTCTGCCATAAAGAGAATAAAGTCAATTTTTGACAATAAGTGTTTCTTCCTTAATACTATCACATTTCTTACACTTAATCATATCTTTTCTCTCTTCTCTTAATGCTGGTACCTGTGCTGTTTGCTCTCTTGTAGCCCTAGCCTTCTTAGTTGCTTCAGCATATGATTCCTTGTATAGTTCTAAGTCGCTGTACTTGCATTCTTTTATTCACCTCACATCCTCGATACGCTGAGCTGTGTTCCCCTCCACAGTTACAACACTTTAGCTTTGCCTCCTTGCCACACTGTCCATATTCATGCTCCCCGCTACATTTACTGCACCTCTGTTTCCCCTTACATACCATAGCTATATGACCGAATTTCTGACATTTGTAACATCTCATGGGTGGTGGAGTATACACTTTTACTTCAAAGCTCATGTAACCGATGAAAACTTTATCTGGGAGTTTTACTTCATCAAATGTTAGCATAATGGCTAGACTATCAGTTATCATTCCATTTCTTCTTGTTTTCAGGCGTTTAGCGTCTTTTATTTTAACATTTGTTATGCTTTTAATCACATTATCTACTGGTTCACTTAGCGGTATTCCAGTGATTACCCCACGAATCAGTTTTTTATCAAAGGCCACTGCACATTTCACTTTGTTTCCATTGATTTTATCGACTTTAATTGCTTTCTTTTGTTGTAGCTCATCCTTACATACAACCCAAACACCCGTTTCTCAACTTTTTAGCACAGTTTACCTCCAATCTTTTATGTAGTGCTTTGTCAGTTGTATAGGGCTCCAGTCCTCAAACGATGCTCCCTCCTGCATCAGCCTAACATATACTTTATATTCCTCTGTCCTTTCCACCATATTGGTCCTTACCTCATTATACCTAGTTACCGTATTCTTCTTTTTAAGCTTTGTACCCCTAGATATTGTCCACGGTAAGCTACTCTCTTCGTCTTCCATCTCCTCGATTTCACTTCCTGATTCGTCACTTCCTTCTCCCCACTCCTGGCCATTCTCAGTCCAGCTGTTGCCAACCGCCTGCCGAACACCTCCTCCACTCGACGCCGCCATCCTTCCAACAAGCCGTCTGTCACCGCCCGCTCGCCCAAAGGGCCTCCCTTGAGATTGCTTTCAGTATAAATCCCGCCTCTCTACATCACTTCCTGTTTCCTCCCAACTATACATACAAATACAATCTTCTTTGAGAATTACTTGCAATTATTAAATATTCCATTACACATGTTACCTGAAAAATCATCATTAAACAATCACAACACAAATGAGATATTGATTTAATACACACTGTTTCCACGATCTGTAATAAAAACAAACTTAATTGTAAGTGAAATGTTTATCAGCGTCAGCGTTTATGACATGCTTTCTCTTATCTACAATCAAGTTACCACAATTTCTGTTCATTATGGAGTCTAATTGTTAACGGATAAGTTACTGATTGCAGCTTATCCATAACTTCATAAGACACCATGATCCATGTTTCTCTTCTCATAGTGAAACAGAAATTCTCTTGTCAAGATTTATGATACCTCATTTTCAATTTTCCTCCTTCAAATTATTAGGTTTGTTCTGCAACAGAACTCAACCAACCCTAACTAAACTATTCTAAGCTATCTTTAAACCCATCATTTCTAAAAGAAGAAGATTCATGACAACCTCGACACCTGATGTGTAAAGTCGTAGGATTATTCGTTGAGTACCGAAGAACAAAAAAAAAAAAAATGCCTCATCAACACACTCTTAAAAAGATTTTAAAAACTCAATAGCCAAATGTCCAACAAAAAAATGCTTAAAAAAATCCTTCCCTGTGGAAGCAATGTACATTGGCACTTCATTCAGTCCCATTCATCACCAGCAAACATCTCCCCAGACTTTGCTCAGTGTTAAACTCATCTCATCTCATCTTCTTCCGCTTATCCGGGGCCGGGTCGCGGGGGCAGCAGTCTAAGCAGGGATGCCCAGACTTCCCTCTCCACAGACACTTCTTCCAATTCCCCTGGAGGGATCCCGAGGCGTTCCCAGGCCAGCTGGGAGACATAGTCCATCCAGCGCGTCCTGGGTCTTCCCCGGGGCCTCCTCCCAGTTGCTTCCACTTCTTGGGAGCGCAGGTAGGCTTGCACAGCAGGGGAGCAGATGTGACGACAGCTGATGTGGAACCATCCTCTGTAAGACCTGGGCCGCAACTCCCCTTCTGCATATCTTTCAGGGCCACATCTTAACCCTTGGCTTGGAACACATGAAAAGCTGCCATGGCTTGCAGGGCAGCAGCAGCTTGACCCGCAGAAGCGTAAGCTCTCGAAGTCAGGTCCAACGACAGGCTTAGCTAGCGGGATGGAGGCTTGGCTGTTCACACCAGGCGGCAGGGTTACCTGGGCATAAGTGCACTGCCAGGACCTGCTCTATCTGGGGAATCGCTTCGTACCCCCTAGCTATCGCGCCGCCAATGGGAGCGAGAGAAGGGAGACCGAACAACCTTTGCTTTAAGAGGTGCCTTCCAAGTTTGGGTAAGTTCCATCCTGGCGCAACCCCACAAGCCACGCGTCCAGCCTGGAGATCTCGGGTGCCAGGGGCGGAGCCAACTGCAACCTAATTTCTCTGGCAGCCCTGGTAAGCAACTCGGCCATCTCCTCCACAACCCAATCTGCCGTCACCCCAGAGGAAGAGAACGATGCACCGTCTCTCTCCGATGCAGCAGTGAAGATCGCATCATCAGGTGCACAGGAGTCCTCAGAAGATGCAAGCAACGCATCATCCGATAACTCACTGTGGTGGATAACGGACGTCCGGGGGGGCGAGATGCATGTGTGGACGGAACCGCCATGCACGACACTGCTCGACTCCACTGGGCGCCCGGAGAAATGCACTCGTTGACCTCACGGGCAGGAGCTACAAAGCCTCCAATGGTGGCCTGAAAGTACACCAACCTCACCTTAAGTGCGCTGCCGGACAGAACTGTGGAATCCACACAGTCTAATCCCTTAATCGCTGCCTCAGATTGTCTACGCCCAACACAACCGAGGCAATGATCGCGGCTATCCGTCAATGCGATTGATCCACAGCATCCAACAGACTTGCACAATCATGAAATGTTGGGAACACGCTACAAACAGTTGACCAGTAAAAAAAGAGTCTTACTTGTTGGTGGAAGGCAGTGAAAGAGCTGAAGTCTGGGGTGTGCAGCAGTTCCAGCCTCTGGATCTGGCCAAAAAACCTTGCTGGTTGCCGTTCGACTCACCAGATCGCCAATAATACACACAAGGTATAATCCAACGGTTTTCTGTGGTTATCTTTCACTGAGTCACTCGCATGTTGAGAGTAGGGTCCAGCAAAAAAACATGAAGTGTCACGCTTGTATCTTGCTTTATATGGACAATGTTATGATTACAACAAAAAACAATAAATATGACTACAAGGAACAATACAAATATTCCTGAATATTAGCTTGTAACCGCTTGTAAAGAAAAACAAATCAAATGTTTTGACTGCTGCTTTTGCAAATTGAGATCAGTATTCAACATAATGCACTAACACTAAGGCAACAGGTTAACTTTGTACAACCAAAATTTAAATTAATCAAACTATTTGTGGCTTGCTGCTTCTAAAATTAATATTCGTAAAAAAAAAGTAGTAAAATCAGGTTTTAAATAAATATGACCATTAATCCCTGCTTGTAAAAATAACATTGAATAAATTTAGTAAAATCAGGATTAAAATATATTTGTGCTTATAGACAGAAAGTTATCAAAATAACGCAGTAATCCAAACCTTGAACCCAAAAATTAGTTAATCAAAACCAAGATTTAAATAAATTATGAAATTATACGTTGCATTTGACTCTAGAAACTCAAAAATGGTAATAATGCAGGCCGTGTCAAAACAGGACATTTAATTACCATATATTGAGAATTCACAAAAGCTTAAAAAAAATGTTAAAGATAGAAACATGAAATATAAACATCAACTTTAACCGGGATCTAATATGACATTAACAAAAAATATTTATTCCTACATACATCCATATTTCGAGTTATGTACACAACTAACAACTGTTCTTGGAGACAGGGTTAAACAATTTATTGATTTAGTTATCGTTTAAAAACCAAGCATCTTAGATTTTTTTTTACTCTTTAAGGTAGTGTAGCATTCAGTTGAGTATATTCAGTCAGATTTATATCGTTCTTTGCAGTCCATCGTTACTATGTTTGTTGTAATGTTATTAAATATCTTTGTCTAAAGAGTCATTTTTATAAGTAGGTTAATTTCTTTGTTGAAAGACACTGAGACTTAAAGTAACAGAACTGACTAACAGACAGGCGTCCAATCACAGCTGACTTTCGGGAAATGAGCGTCCTGCCCCGTCTTGGACGAAATCAATCTTGCGTGAGAGAAAGAATGATAAGATTGTATGGAGAGCCCCTCCTCTCGTTTATGGCGGCAAATCAGGTCATTAATCGAGCGCGCGCATTTGATAATCTAGTGCGCATAATATTAAAATTTGAGCGAGCAGAAACAGATCCGCGCGCGCAGAGAAACAAACCGCGAGCTTTTTTTTATGGCGAGCGGAATGGGCCACTAACGCGCTCATCTCAAACGCGTTTAATATTAAAACGGCGCCGCAAACGGCGTTTTAAACCGCTTTTGCGCCGCAAAAATCGCCGGTTGCAGTCAACGGGCCGTAAAAAAACGCGCGAAAATCTGCCCAAAACGCCGTTTTTAACGGCGTTTTTGTTGTTATAAAAAACGCCGTTTTAGACGGCGTTTGTCCTCCATAAAACGCCGTTCACAACGCCGTTTTGGGTGCTCCTCCCCCTCATTTCCAAAACGAGTAAGGCCACCCCTATCAGTGACGAACAGAGCCAGACCAGACTAATTCACAACAGAGCGGTTTAATGGGGATGGCTTAACTCGAGTACAGGAATGAACTTTTGCTACATCTACACACCCAGTAAAGTTATAGATTAGTTTTAATGTTGATCACAGGTTAACAGATGCAAGAGATTGTTTTATATATATATAAATAAGTATACTCATACGTTGCTAAGTACGAAAACGAATGTTTTAAGCTGTACTGATACTAAAACCATGCTTTGCATCAAGCAGCAATGCATTGACTTATCAGGCTATCTTTGAAAATCTATCAAAAACGAGTTATAGAAACTCTTAAACTTGTTTGTTTTAAATAAGGATTATGAATACATTTACGTTTCAACAGGGCATTGAGTGGGAAATGCCACAATTAAAAGTAACTCCAAAACACACTTTAATAATTTGAACAATAAATAACGTTTTATTCGAGAGAGAGATAGAGAGAGAGGGGGGGGGGGGCTTCTGACTTGAGCTTCTGGTATTCGCTTGTGAAGGTAGACAGGAGAAAGATGTGTGAGAAACCATCAATTATTGGAACTTTTTTGATGGGGAACCAGTGAAGAGTGACAAAGAGGGAAGGAACATGAGCTCTCTTCAGTTCCTCGAAGAGAAGATGAGTTGCAGAGCTCTGGATCTTCTGGGCCAATTTTCTGATGTTGTGTAGTGCAAACCTACACGCTCAAGTCGTGTTAGCGATGTGGTCTTCGAAGGACAACTGCTTGTGCAGAATCACTCTGACTATTAACTAAAGGACAAGGGGTGATTGTTGAGGATTCCAGCTGAAGGAGGGGTTTTGTTTGACGGTGTCAACATTTTTTGCTCTGTTGGCACCAGTCTAAATAGCACACAGAGAAGATAGATTAAACCACATCCACCAAACTCACCCCACCAGTCACACACGTCCACCAAACACACTCCACCTGTCAATAACATCCACCAAACACAGCCAGTAAAGACATGGTCTTTTTAAGAGCCTTCGCTTTCTGAGCAGCTTCCTGGTGTTTAGCTCAAGGTTTATAACAGATTACTGCGAGATAAATTTGACAGAAAAGCCCAAAAGTGACCCTGATCTTAAACTCAATTCTCCCGTTTTATCACATCGGAGCAAGATGATTAGTAGAGCAGAGATTTACAGTTTTGAGGCTCTCTGCTGTCAGCAGAATTCAGACTGGGAACGTCTCGTCTATTCTGTTTTAAACAACGTTTTTGTTATTCTGTGATCTGTGACGTGTCGATGATAAACTATAATGTTACTGCCTTTTTTATAATGAAGGTTAGAAACCTTTTAGTGTTTTTGATGTGCACAGGAGTTTTTTTTATTTTTTATTATTAACTCATTGATTGTGCTGTACAGTACAGTTCATGTTTTTGTTGCAGTTATAATAAGCTCTCAATCAAAAAGCTCTCCGCCGCAGTCTGCTGCTTTGTGATTTGTCTGCGTCAATAAATAGTTAAGACACATCTTAACTATAGATAGATCTTTCGAACAAGTTTAAATACAGTAGATGATCAAGCGTCACTCAGGGATCAATGCGATATTAAGTGCTGAAACGCTGAGTGAAGTTCGTGCCGTCTCTTTCCCTACTACAGGCTTATGATACATTTGCAATAATTTTTGTATGATATTATATTTAACTCCATTTAACACTTCTGTGGATGACCTCACAAAGTATCGGTCTGTGATATCGGCATGTCTTTATGAGTACTCGAGCTTGGTATCGGTGCGTCCCTAAAATTCACAAAGTCCTCTGTTTGCCACTAGCAACTAAAAACATAATCCGGATGTTTAAAATGATTCTGTGAATTTACATGATATGGAAAACCAACCGGCATAAACTGACCTTAAAAGCTTTCACTTTTATGAGTAAGTTGTACTTATATGAAATACTTAAAATGTTTTTTAATAAAAAACATTGGAGCTCTTTTCTTTTTACGCCAAAATATAAGAATAGAAAAACAACTTTGTGTAGGAAATCATACTGACTTATATATCGTTTCTTGGTGGAGGGACCAGGATGATTTGGAAACCAGGCAATGCTTCTATGGGCATACAGTTCTCTAATGTGTCCAGGCGAACATGTGCTGTAGAAATGACAAAGAAATATTGAATTTAAGCGAAGTTTGTTAAATGTACACAGACACTCTTTCAAATCTCTTGAGGATGTAATGGAACATTGGTCATTGTTTGTTCTGTGTGACAATGAAAGTCAGCTAGGTTTCGGGTTACCTGAGTTTTTCAGTCATAGCTGCAGTATGAATCTTTATCTTCTTTATTCAAGTTCTCTCTTTCAAGCTTTTGGTTTTACCAATTTCCCTGATGATTGTCTCCCCCCATCAGGTTTAGTCTGCAGGTTTTTCTGGATAAGCTACAAAGAGTCATAGGAAACAATAAGTTATAAATGTTCCGTGCAGTTTAACAACAACTCGAAAAAGTGTCTTACCTCACTCGATGCACGGAGAGAATATTCCAAAACTAACATTTTTCAACAAATCACTCACATCACGACACTTGCCTTAAACTTATTTGGTTGTTTTATGGAAGTTTGCAACCAACCCTCGTCTTCAAGCAGGCTTGCTGCTTTGTGTTATTAAAATGTTTGACATTAGCATCGGGCTAACTAGCGGAACAACCGAGCCAGGTGACTCATCACAGACCACGAGGCATATCCCTACGCCAGCCACGGAGACAAAATCTAGTTCCTACACACCGGTTTGAAAGTAGCAAAACTCTGTTTTTCAAAAATTATCTGTTTACATATGCCATCTAATTTAAAATAAACTTCTCTGACAGATTTAACACACTTTACAGTCGGACGGGAATTCAACATTTGACAAACGCTAACCTTACAAGAACGAAAACGAGTTTCCGTTCACAAGTTGTAAAATTATATCTTTATAAAATGCGCATCCATGATGAATTTATAACAATCCTGACAGAAATATTAATTAGCAACTCCTCAACACATTCCACATAACATGGTATTATCCTTACAATGGTTTAACTAAAACAACGAAAACACATCTACATACCTTATTCTCAGCCAGGCAAAATGGCGGGTAACGTTACACCTTCTGTCTCTTGCTTGTTGGGAGGTGGGTGGAGTCATGATTTTTCGTACTTTTTAAAATGTATTTATGTATATATATATTTTATATGTATTTTTTTAATGTGTGTTTTTATGTTTTTTTTTATAGTGATTATACTGTGTACAACAACAAGTATGCCTGTATGTTCTTCAGTGTTCTTCTGAAAAATTGTGTGTGATTTTTTGTGAAGCTGAAGGGTAACGTGAAAAAAATACAAACTACCTTCAAATAGTTTAAACATTTCAATTAGTTAAAAAATTCATTGGAATTAAAGTATTCGAGGCTTGTGAGAAAAGTTGCGAATGCAATCTCTCGCTGCAGCTGTGCACCTGGGTGGAGAGAGAGCTAACTGTTTCTATGAGGAGTAAGTTGTGTGCTTTGCAGTTATTGGGCCATTCAACACAACCAGAGTCAAAATGGCTGCAATTGCTTACTTTTGGTCCATGTTTTGATCCAAAATATCTAAACAGTGTTCCGATGAGGAACAAAGCTATTGTTGGTGTAACCGGTGGATCTGCGTTGTGTTTGCTTTTTTTGTTCATTAAAAGTGAACCAGTCAGTCATCAGATGATCTTCACCTCAGTTTATTCCTGACAGTAAGGAAACAGAAAAACACAGCAAACGGCCCCATCAATATCTCCTCTCGGTTTTCACTATTCATGCAAAAAAATACACAGAGATCGCTATATAGATGGCTACATTACTCAAAGAAAATCAAAATACGTTGGAGCTCAGTAAACACCTACCTCTTGCACAGATGGGCATTGACAAAAGGGCAGAGGAGGCGGGAAAACGGGAATTTCCCCAAAACAAAAAGTATGCCCTTAAAGGGGAAGGCACCCACTCAACAACCCAACAGAACTTCAAGCATTTTCAGTGTAATTCTATATCCACATTATTCATATATTTTATACCTGTTACATTGGTTTCGGGATAGGTGATTACTGATTAATCTTACTGCTAAATCTTTGCTGGAGTAACCTGTACAAAACTGAAGCTGTAAATCTACATATCTTATTCTGCTGCTTCACGCATATAAAAGACATATCATATCTATATGGTCTTTCATACAGATGTTATCACCTGATTGACATCCATTGATGAATCATTACATTTGCACAATCAATATGATATTCAATATTCTCCATTTGGTTCGTTTTGTGTTTGTTAGTCACTATTATCTTGGATATTATCCACTATTAACTATAATATATTGCAACAAAAGGAAACATGTCAACCTAAACCTATAACATGTATATTATTCTGCTGTAGCTGGAAAAGTTTCAAAAACATGTGAGAAGGGTGCCATGTTATCCTGCCCTGAGAGCTGTATTTATTTAATTCTTCTTCTTCTTCTTCTTCTTCTTTCGGCTGTTCCCAGTTTAGGGGTCGCCACAGCAAATCATCTGTTTCCACCTAACTCTGGCCTCAGTATCCTCTACTCTTGCACCAATTACCTTCATGTCCTCCTTCAGCACACCCATATAACTTCTCTTTGGCCTTCCTCTTGCCCTCTTGCCTGGCAGCTCCATCTCCAACATCCTTCTACCAATATAACTACTATCCCTTCTCTGCACATGTCCAAACCATCTCAATCTGGCTTCTCTGACTTTGTCTCCAAAACAACCAACCTGAGCTGTTCCTCTGATGTGCTCGTTCCTAATCTAAGTCCATCCTCGTCACTCCTAAACTGAACCTCAACATCCTCATCTCTGCTACTTCCATCTCTGCCTCGTATCTCTTCCTCACTGCTACAGTCTCTAACCCATACATCATAGCTGCTCTCACTACTGTTCTGTACACCTTTCCTTTGATTTTCATTGTGTGGCTCATCAACTTTATACCTCTGTAGTTGTTACAACTCTGCACATCACCCTTGTTCTTAAAGATTGGCACTAGGACACTTCTCCTCCATTCCTCAGGATTCTTCTCACTCTCAAGAATCCTGTTGAATAACCTAGATAGGAACTCCAATGCTGTCTCTCCTAGACACTTCCACACCTCCACAGGGATGTCATCTGGACCAACAGCCTTTCCACTCTTCATTCTCCTCAGAGCCTTCCTCACCTCATCCTTTCTAATCTTTTCAACTTCCTGCTCTACAATGTTCACCTCTTCCCCCCTTCTTTCCCTCTTGTTCTCCTCATTCATCAACTCCTCAAAATACTCCTTCCATCTTCTCTGCACACTCTCCTCACTCGTTAGAACCCTTCTATCTTTATCTTTAATCACCCTTATCTGTTGCACATCCTTCCCAGCTCTGTCTCTCTGTCTCGCTAATCTGTACAATTCCTTCTCACCTTCCCTCGTGTCTAACCTGGCATACAACTCATCATATGCCTTCTGTTTGGCCTTTGCCACCTCCCTCTTCACCCTGCGCTGTGATTCCTTGTAGTCCTGTCTACTTTCTTCAGTCCTTTCGATGTCCCACTTCTTTTTAGCTAGCCTCTTCCTCTGGATGATGTCCTGTACTTCCTCATTCCACCACCATGTTTCCTTATCTTCTTTCCTTCTTCCTGCTGACACACCTAGCACCTTCCTACCTGTCTCCCTGATCACTTCTGGTGTAGTTTCCCAGTCCTCTGGAAGCTCTTCCTGGCCACCCAAAGCCTGTCTCAGCTTCTGTCTGAATTCCTCACAACCGTCTTCCTTTTTCAACTTCACCACTTGGTCTTCTTTTCCATCTTTCCTCCCCTCTTCTTCCTGACCACCAGAAACATCCTACACATCACCATCCGATGCTGTCTGGCTACAGTCTCTCCTACCACTACTTTGTAGTCAGTGATCTCTCTCAGATTGGATCGTCTACTTAGGATGTAGTCCACCTGCGTACTCCTACCACCACTCTTGTAGGTAACTCTATGTTCCTCCCTCTTCTGGAAATAAGTGTTAACTACAGCCATTTCCATCCTCTTGGCAAAGTCCAACACCATCTGTCCTTCTGGATTCCTTTCCTTAACACCAAACCTGCCCATCACTTCCTCATCACCTCTGTTTCCCTCGCCCACATGACCGTTGAAGTCTGCTCCCACCACTACTCTCTCCCCTCTGGGCATACTCTCCATCACCTCATCTAACTCACTCCAGAATCTCTCCTTTTCTTCCAGCTTACAGCCTACTTGTGGAGCATAACCACTCACTACTTTCAACATCACCCCTTCAATCTCTAACTTCAAACTGATCACCCTATCAGACACTCTTTTCACCTCTAAAACATTCCTCACAAACTCCTCCTTCAGGATCACTCCTACCCCATTTCTCTTCCTATCCTCACCATAGTAAAACAGTTTGTATCCCCATCCGATACTAATGAAATAATCTAAGCGTAAAACAAACAATTAAAATTATTTGTATTATTCCATAAAAGTATTAAAACCATATATTTTTAAATGTAACCAAATGTCAAAATGCCAAACTTTTGACAAAAAAAAACGTTCTGCTGATTTATTAGTTCATAAAGGTAATGCAGTAGAAATAATTAACAACAACATCTTTTGACCAAAATCATATGGACTATCACTCATTTGCTGAGCTTTAGAAACTCTTACTGTTTATTTTGATGAAGTACAAGAAGCCACAACATGGCATTGCAGTGTTAAAAATGTATTTAAAAACATTCTCTTACATCTATTATACTGTGATCGACATTACAGCTCATTTATAACTTTACTAGGTGTGTGGATGTTGCTAAAGTTTTTGGTGGAGTTTGGCCATCCTCATTACAACTGTCGAAATGAAGGGGCGGAGCTCATTATGCAGACAAGCAAAACGCCGTTTAAAACGGCGTCTTCGAGAACTCAAAACGGCGTTATAAACGGCGTTTTTGATAACAACAAAAACGCTGTTAAAAACGGCGTTTAGCTCGAATTGTCGCATGTTTTTTACGGCGTTTAAACTGCAAACGGGTTGTTGCGATGCAAAAGCTGTTTAAAACGCCGTCTAATACGCCGTTTTTGTAGGAATCCAAAACGCCGTCTAATACGCCGTTTTTGTAGGAATCAAATACGCCATTTTAAACAGTGTTTTGCTTGTCTGCATAATGAGCTCCACCCCTTAATTTCGACAGTTTTAATGCGAATGGCCAAAGTCAAGTACATTGCAGTGCAATAAATTCAAGAGTATGCGTTTTAATTAAATAAGTAGACAATTTAAGAAAATATTTAAAAATCGATAGTTTGGCATTTTTGGAGTGGGAATTTGCAGGACTTTTGGTTACTTTTAATAAAATATGGTTTTAATAATTTTATGGAATAATAAAAATAACTTTAATTGTTTGTTTTACACTTAGATAACTTCACCCTAGTCCATCTATTTGTAAGTGAATAGAAATATTTTAATCGTCAAAGTTAAATATTCAATAATTTTCAATAACTTAGATAAACAGAACTGAAATAGGCAGTGATTACTTTCTCATTTGATGATAATACTATGTACAACAGTGCGAAGTTTACTTATTGGTATGTGTCTGATAAAAACTCATGGACATTGGACTTATATTTAAGTCTTTAATGCTTCAGTTAGCAAACTTTCAAACTCAATGATAAAAAGTAAGAGAGTGGAACAGTACATACAGAAGATTTTGATATTCCACATGGCTTGTTGGGAATAATGAAATAAATGTTATTACATTCCTCAAAGTGGACAGTGTTAATTAACCAAAGAACATAATATGATGCCTGCATCACAAGCTGAAAAGCACCTCATCTTCAAAAATATACTTTTTATGTTTATCAAAAGAATAAATGCCTTTGTTATAGAATAAATGTTGCCTTTGATTTGTGAATTAGGTGGCGCAGTGGTGGAGTTGTTCGCCGTTCGATCCCTGTTAGGTCTATTCTGCCGTTTTGGCCCTGGGCAATCCACTTCACCCACTTTGCCCTGTATGGATGAGTGTGACTGGTGGGGGGTGTTTGGTGGATGTGAGTGACAGGTGGGGTGTGTTTGGTGGATGAGTGTGACTGGTGGGGTGTGTTTGGTGGATGTGTGTGACTGGTGGAGTGTGTTTGATGGATGTGAGTGACTGGTGGGGTGTGTTTGGTGGATGTGTGTGACTGGTGGGGTGTGTTTGGTGGATGTGTGTGACTGGTGGGTGTGTTTGGTGGATGTGAGTGACTGGTGGGGTGTGTTTGGTGGATGTGAGTGACAGGTGGGGTGTGTTTGGTGGATGTGTGTGACTGGTGAGGTGTGTTTGGTGGATGTTATTGACAGGTGGAGTGTGTTTGGTGGACGTGTGTGACTGGTGGGGTGAGTTTGGTGGATGTGGTTTAATCTATCTTCTCTGTGTGCTATTTAGACTGGTGCCAACAGAGCAAAAAATGTTGACACCGTCAAACAAAACCCCTCCTTCAGCTGGAATCCTCAACAATCACCCCTTGTCCTTTAGTTAATAGTCAGAGTGATTCTGCACAAGCAGTTGTCCTTCGAAGACCACATCGCCAACACGAGTTGAGCGTGTAGGTTTGCACTACACAACATCAGAAAATTGGCCCAGAAGATCCAGAGCTCTGCAACTCATCTTCTCTTCGAGGAACTGAAGAGAGCTCATGTTCCTTCCCTCTTTGTCACTCTTCACTGGCTCCCCATCAAAAAAGTTCCAATAATTGATGGTTTCTCACACATCTTTCTCCTGTCTACCTTCACAAGCGAATACCAGAAGCTCAAGTCAGAAGCCCCCCCCCCCCTCTCTCTCTCTCGAATAAAACGTTATTTATTGTTCAAATTATTAAAGTGTGTTTTGGAGTTACTTTTAATTGTGGCATTGTGGCATTTCCCACTCAATGCCCTGTTGAAACGTAAATGTATTCATAATCCTTATTTAAAACAAACAAGTTTAAGAGTTTCTATAACTCGTTTTTGATAGATTTTCAAAGATAGCCTGATAAGTCAATGCATTGCTGCTTGATGCAAGGCATGGTTTTAGTATCAGTACAGCTTAAAACATTCGTTTTCGTACTTAGCAACGTATGAGTATACTTATTTATATATATAAAACAATCTCTTGCATCTGTTAACCTGTGATCAACATTAAAACTAATCTATAACTTTACTGGGTGTGTAGATGTAGAAAAAGTTCATTCGTGTACTCGAGTTAAGCCATCCCCATTAAACCGCTCTGTTGTGAATTAGTCTGGTCTGGCTCTGTTCGTCACTGATAGGGGTGGCCTTACTCGTTTTGGAAATGAGGGGGGGGAGCTCATTATGCAGACAAGAAAACGCCGTTAAAAACGGCGTTTTCGGTGGATTTTCGCGCGTTTTTTATGGCGTTTGAACTGCAAACGGCGTTTTTTGCGGCGCAAAAGCGGTTTAAAACGCCGTTTGCGGCGCCGTTTTAATATTAAACGCGTTTGAGATGAGCGCGTTAGTGGCCCATTCCGCTAGCCATATGCAGTTTTTTTTTTTTGCGCGCGTGGATCTGTTTTTGCTCGCTTAAATTTTAATATCGTGCGCTTGATATTATCAAAAATGATATCGACACGGATTTGACCTTATAGTTTTGCGCCTAATACAGGCCCGCTAGTATTTACGATTGTGGCTCACAAAGTGAGGCTCACTTGACAGCAGTATAATACCCTCTAAAGAACGATCAGTTATATTTCCTCAGACATTCGAGCCCTAAAACATAGAACCACAGTTTGAAGAAAAGAAGAAGCATATAATATAAAAAAATATAAAAACGAATTATAAATTAGAAAGGAAATACAAAAAGAAGACGATCAGAAGTAGTGTCATTTAGGGAATTCGTTCGTTAAAAGATTCACACTCTGTAATAGACCATTGATTCAATGTTTAAACTACAGCTCCAGCTGGTGGCAGTAATGCACTATGAGCACGGCAACAAACTGGAAGGAAAAACAATAAAAGAAGAAGAAAAAACGGAGCTGTGGCAAGAGCTCTTCGGATCAGCTGCCTGTAAGATGCATTTTTTCGACGTCAAACCTTTCTTCAAACTTTTTGATTTAACGAACTACTGCGTTGGTTAAATTACACATACGTTCAATATTGTAGTTTTTATATTAAATGTTTTTGTTGACCTTAAACAACTTGGTAAACTTAAAGTGGGCTTATGTTTTGTGTGTGCGTGCGCGCGTGCGTGTGTGTGTGTTTTAAAAAAAGTTGATTGCAAGAATGTTTTTTTTTATTAACTTATGTAATAGGTACCTTCATCTATGCCCTTACTCTTGTCACTATGTTGTTTTGTGCAGTGTCTGAGAAGTACGCGATCAGCGGGTCAAAGGTCAGTGTTTGTTAAACTCAACATGGCCCTGCTGAGATGTCTCCTTACTCCTGGGCTATATGGAACCCTTTATGTCACAGGGACTCGGGGCTTGACATCTGGAACACTTCAAATCGCTGATCCACTCAACTACTGGAGTGGTGCCCGCGTCCACCTCAAAGATGTGAAAGACACATCTGAACCCGTGTATGAACCAGCCACAGGTATAATTTTTATAAAGTCTATTATCTAGCCTTCTCCTACAACTCAAAGGTTCAGATTAGGGAAAAATCACAAAAAGACAACATTTGCACAGTGTTTTACCGCTTGAGAGTTTCCAAACAATTTGAAATCAGAGATAACTGAGATATTTCAGATTTTACTATAACTATGGCAAGTGTGGAAAAGCTTAATTTAAAGAGTACATTTTATTGGAATACAATAGGTGGCAAGCAATTTTTTTATAAAAAAAAAACAATCCAGATTTATTATATTTATGGGTTAAAAATTGCACATTTTGGGCGTCAATAATTCAGGCTGTATCAAGGGTGTTTTGCTAAAGATATAAATTCACTGTAATGTCACGTCTCCTCCCACATCTACAGTGGATGTGAACTAATGAGAAATAGATAGAAGAAGAAACACGAGCTAGAGAAGCATCAACATAATTCAACTAAATATATATATATATATATATATATATATATATATATATATATATATATATATATATATATATATATATATAAAGAGCTTCTGGTAGATGATGAAGTTTGAGATGCATAGGTGCTGAGATCCTGAAACAAAGCAAGGGTGTTTATTTGGGGACATTTCTTCACTTTTCTAAATGTAGTGTTTAAAGATTTTTCTTCTGTCTATAACTGAAATTAATTTATATGTGGTCAAATATTTCTTCCCTCCCTGTAGAGGCCAGAAGAAATATGACATCACAGTTGGCCAAATTCAAAACATCTTTCATCATCAGTCCTAGTTCCAGCTGTTTGCATCACTCGCTGACTCTGAGCACATCCACTGATTTCTGAATAGAAGATATTAGTTGATGGTACTGTCTTGATACCTGTGTAACAGGTCGGGTTCTTTGCCATCTGCAAGCATGTGGAGTAGCAGAGGTCGATGCTGCTGTGAGGAGTGCTAATGGTGCTTTCAAAGAATGGAGTAAACTGGCAGGCATGGAAAGAGCCAAAGTCATGCTTGAGGCTGCTCGACTCATTGAGGTAAAGGCCCTATTTGTAATTGATTGTGTAGAAATCTTTACTTGCAGTTAGTGAAGGCAATGATGGCAACATTTGCATCTGTAAGTGTTTTATGTTTATGATGAGATGGAAATGATTGATTCCTTCTTATACGACTCCAGAGGGAGGGATTTTGTTCCTGGAGCTTTATATCCGAGAAAGATGAATGGGTAAATCACTGGCTGAATGGCTTGCCTCTCTCTTTTCACTCATCCACTTAAGCACACTCGTATAATTGGCATTAAACATTAGTTTTAATGGTAGACTTAATGATAGAATTGCTGATATTAATTGTAAAGATTCTATTTTTCCCATAACAATGATTAGTGTTATTGTTCATATTTATTTTTTATTGAAATTGAGCCTAGTTTAAAGTTTCTGAAATCATGCACCACAAGACCCCTGATGGAACACATGAAAATGTCACCATGAGCATCTGAAGATATGTTGTGCCTGTGTAAAATGGAGCCATGTATGAGTGCTGTGGATTTTATTATTTATTTAGTTGATTTTTGCGACTAAAGTTTCTGTTTCTATTAAATTTGTATCTAACCGCCAAGAGCAGATCAGACTAACAGAATGTAAATAGATATCATAATAAACGTTTATTAATATTCTGATTTGGAGACTGCACTTAAAGGTAGTAGTTCTATTTTTAACTGATTTAACACCCTTTTCCTCTTTTTCTATCATGAGAAGAACCAAACAGGCGTACTTTTATGGATCCACAGTCAATCAACAATTGCCCTCTGCTCCTTCAACACCAAATGGTAGCAGTAGTGATATTCCAGTGAAATTTCTCTTCATCAAACCAATGTTACTTTAGGCTAACACTATTGGAGTTTAAAGGCTTTTAGCTTCAGCTGTGAGTTACATTATTGGAACAGTAGCATTAATAACAAGACTTTTTAAAAGTTAAAAAAAAACTTTTTTTTTTAAATATCACAAGAAAAGTGTACACAGAGTATAAAAGTATCTTACTTGCACAAACACTTTCGGGTGAAATTATCTATATATCTCTGAAACAGCATTTGAAAACTAGATTTTAAAGTTTGATATGCAAACTTCTATGTTGGCTTGAAAAAGCAGATTTTAAAAGTTTGATTAAACTTTAGCAAGTTGGGAAAAGTTAAAAGCTAAAAGCTGTATAAACTTTGAAAATACTAAACAGCTTTTAGCTTTGAACTTTTACTAACTTGGTAAAGCTTCATCAAACATTTCAAAAATAATCCATTTGAGTACATGTCAGTATGAGTACAAAACAAAACAACAACCCCCGCGTCTTAACTATTTTCCTAACCTGAAATATAGATAATTTAAAGCATTTGCCATGTAACCAATATGATTGCTATGGAGGGGTCGGTGCCAACCTAAAATTAATGTTTTCTATTTTTTATTTTATTTTTTTTTATTTTTACTGTTCTAGAATAAAGTGCAATACCACTCCACTACATTAGGGGACAGTGGCGCTCTCATTGACAGCGTATGAAGTATAGACGAGGAAATATGACGCGTATGTAGCGCTTGGCTTCACTGTGACTGCGGTGAGAGACGAGGAGAGACAAGTGTGCTTACTGTGTCTAAAAATAAATTAAGGCGTCACTTAGACATTACACCCCAATCACACTGATAACTCGCTTAAGTTTTTTCAGCAAAAAACATGCCGAATGTTGCCAGCAATCATGATCAGTCAAACAATGTTTGTAGTTTTACTAAGGATTTAATGTTTTTTTTTTTTTTGCATTTCAGATGCACCTTAAATCTTTTCTGCTACATTTAATAAAGCTATTCTTTGTTGTAAGTTGGTCCATATTTCTTAATTTTTTTCTCTTGTACATTAAATTTAAAGACAAATAATGCTATTTATAGTTGCGCGGAGGGGTGCAAAATGTTTTTTTCTTCATGGGGGGGCGACAGGAAATAATTGAGAAACACTGTCCTAACCTGAGATCAATAACGTTGAAAATGGATGTCATGGTAACCAATATTGTTGCTATGGAAGAGTCAGTTACATACCATAAGGTTTCCCTTGTCAATATGAGTAATATAACAATCCCCATGTTTTAACTCTTTTTTTTCCTAAGCTGAGATAAATAACGTTGGAAATGGTTGTCATGGTAACCAATATGGTTGCTATGGAGGAGTCAGTGACAAACCAAAATGCTCCCCTGGTCAATATAAGTTTTTTTTTAAACCAACCCCAGTGTCTTAACTCTTTTCCTACTGTTTTCCTAAGCCGATATAATGAATGTTAAAATTGATGGCCATGGTGACCATTAATGGTGGCTATGGAGAGGTAAGTGAGATCCTATAAGGTTCCCCTTGTCATTGGGTCATTTAAACCAACCTCTGTCTTAACTCTTCTCCTAAACTGAGATAAAGAACATTGAAAATGGTTAATAAGGAAACAGTATGGTTGCTATGGAGGGTTTGGTGACACAATTAAAATAAAAATTCTACTATGCCACTATCAGTAACATAAAAACACCTGTTTTGTGTTGGATGTATTGTGAGACCCTTTTCCAATTCAGGGTTATTAGCTATTTTAAGTCAATGGTGACCTTTGACACCATCTAGAGCCTAGGGGTCTTATACTTTTTCACCTTGTTCAACATGGTTTTACAAAGACTGTTTGTTTTCAAGTTTTCAGTTGGAAGTTTTCATGACAGTCTCTGTCAAGTTTGAGCCCATGTTAAGTCAATGGAAAAATGTCCCAGCATTCCCAGTGATTACTCTGAATTTTTTAGATATTGTAAAAATTCTAGCATGCCACTATGGGTAACATAACATAACTGTGTCTCTAGCTTGTTTCGTGTTTGATATAGAGATTCTTAATTTTGGTAAAAAAAGATTTGGTCAATGGTGACCTTTGACCCCTGCTTAAGCCTTAGGGTCAAATACTTTTTCACCCTGATCACTATGTTAATGCTCAGACTAAGGTCCTTAGGTGTGGTAAGTTTGAAGTTTCTAAGAGATTTTCAATTTAAGATACAATTTGATGAAGTTTGACCCCATGTTAAGTCAATGGAGAAAATGTCCAGCATTACCCAGAATCCTTTAGTGTTACCAGTATGAGAAGTCATAGCAAAAATTCAAGCATACCACTATGAGAAACATAGTGTCTCTAGGTTGTTTTGAGTTTGAGATAGATTCCTAATGGGAATGTTAAGTCAATGGTGACATTTGATCCCTGCTTGAGCCTAGGGGTCAGGTACTTTTGTACCTTTGTCAGCATGGTATTGCTCAGACTGATAGGTTCTCTAAATTTGGTGAGTTTTTTTTTTTTAACCTGTCCTGTCCTACTTCAAAGCAGCCCCATGAGAAGGGAGGTGCTTCGTATGAGTTGGACAGTTTTGGTCAGAGAATTGAAGATATTATATATTGAGTATTCCTCTGGATATAAGCTTTTAATTTATTTCATTCGCATTCATCACAATAATTACATTAATCAATCATATGAACATACATCAGGACAGGACGGTGTTAATAAAAAAAAAGGGGGAAAGAGGAGAGAAGCAATTGAGGGGGAAACAGAGGTAGAGAAGTTTTAGAGGGGGAAAAGAGAGGTAATTGTGGGGGAAGGAGTCAAGATTGAGTTCCATTCATCCATCTTCATGTCGGCTTTATTCCCTTTCGGGGTCGCCACAGCGGAATGAACCGCCAACTCACTGGCATGTGTTTTACGCAGCGGATGCCCTTCCCTGCCCAAGATTGAGTTGAAAATGAGAATAAGTAAAATAAGTAATATTAGATACCTACCTTAGTACATCCAAGTAGTTCGTATCTTTCTACAGATATGCATACAAATATAAATATACATACATACATACATGCAGATAAACATGCAGAAAAATAATAATAATAATAAATAGAATTAGTAATCATATATGTATGTATGTGTATATATATACATACATGTATATATATATATATATATATATATATATATATATATATATATATATATATATACACATACATATATACACACATATATACATATACACATACATATACATACACCTATACATATATACATACATATACATACATACACATATATATACACACATACACATAAGTAATTGAGTGTTATGGGACAGGTGACCTAAACCTCAAGCATCTAGCAGCGACCAAACATCCCAGGTGTCATGACTAACCTTCTATGTCCCAAATGAAATGTGGGATCTGCCTCAGGCCAAGTCCCATATATGGTCAGGAACTACCCAGATATCCAGCCCACCCCCCACAGAACGACAAGTTTTGGGGCCTGGGACCCGGAGCCGGACCCGCCCCACCTCCCTTAGTAAAGTCGGCAACTCCAGAGAGCAATGCCCGGGGCCCCAGTGGGCCCGCTGCAGCAGGAGGACGACCAGCCCAAAGCTAGGCGGGAATGCAGCCCCTGACAGTGCGGGCAGAGACTGGGAGGCCCCACCCACAAGCACCGCCATGCCCACATCCCCCCGCGGTAGGCCCCCAGTCCCGGGCACCTCCGTGTACCCGCCAGGAAAAAGGGAGGACGGCCAAGGTACCAGAAGGGGGCGGGTAGAGACACCACTCCAGACGCGGCAGGACCACCCCCCGGCCACACCCCGACCCCATGCACACATCAACCAGCAGTCCCCCAACACACACTCACCCCTACCAGCAGCCCCCCAAACCTAACCCCACGCACACCCCTACCAGCAACCCCCCCCCCACCCACCCACTAAATCAACCCCATCCAGTCATCCAATCATCCATCCATCCATCTACCCGCTCATTCAGTCTTCCAGTCCCGGGCAGTAGCCAGCCGCCCACCTGCAGCCCGCACCCACCCCCGCAGCCACCCACACCCCCGCGATGGTGGGCCCTTACCCCCCAAGAGGGAAGACGGGTGCAGTCATCCACCCATTCCCCAACATCTGCACATCTGCTCCCAGTTGTCATGTAATGCAGGTATATGTGGGTGTGTTGGAAAGATAAAATGCAATAAAAGAGGGAATGGTGTCCTGCAGGGTCACATTCGTTTGGCGGATGATGTCCAGGCACCACCCCCCGCCCTACATATCTAATGTGTATTTAAAATGAGGGTAGCCTTCTCCGTCTTATATTGTGGGAGGTGCCACAGATCTGCAGCCTCCTCCCACCAAGATTTAGACAGAGAGACTAGCACTCCAGGCCTAAATGTAGTGTGTCCTTGCAAGTGTTGTAAGGGGCCCAGGGGTTGCCCAACCCCGGAAGCGAGACAGTGGCAGGTGAGATTGGCCTACTGTCCGCTCCGGGAGGAAGGCCCACCCTGTGCCCTGGAGATGTTCTGTGTCCTATGTGATTAAAACTGAGAGTCCCCGTCTAAAGGAGGCAGGGCGGGATCGCCGATAGGTCACCCCGCCTGCCTGATCCCCCATGGGAACAAGGACCCTCATGATTCTATTTGTGTGAGTGAAGAGAGTGTGTGTACTGGGATCTGGTGTGGTGAGTGGGAGCAGCCGACTGGCCACACCGTCCATCCCCCCAGGGACAGCACCACCCCCCACCGCAGGGGCCACGGGAGACCTGTGAAGGATAATGCGGGCAGCCGGGAGACAGCTGGACCCCCCCCTCGGGACCAGTCCTACTCATTCACACGCACTTACGCACCCACCCGTCTCTCAACTGCACATACTCGCATACACACCCTCCACCCCATCCACACACACACACACACACACACACACACACACACACACATATGTTCAATTAACCCCCCCCCCCCCTCCCACACACACACACACACACACGCAAACACACACATACACACACACACTGGAGCCACTGCTTGAGCATGCAGAGGGCCGGCCCCAGCCCGGTAGGAAGCCTTACCCCGCCCAGACCGGAATCGCTCCCGCGCCCAACCGATCCCCGAACCGATCCCCCCCTAACCCGCAAACCCCGGAAGCACCACGGGTGCAGGCTAGCCTCCCGCCCGGAGACTGTGGAGATAGCAGCTGCCGTGAGTTCCGGCCCCCCCCGTGCCCCCCTCTCACCGCCCCTTGACAAGCACCCTGCCACCCTGAGCTGGTCGGCACCCCGCAGGCCCGGGCCCCCCTAGACCCCCCAAGCCCCACCCCCCATGGCCACCACCAGCCAACGGAGGAGCAGCCAGCCAACCCATCTTAAGGCACCATGCCCGACCCCCCACCGCCCCGGGGTGACAGCAGCCTTAACCCAGATGCCCCAGTACAGATACAGGACTCAGCTCAATGCAGACAGTCTCTAACTAGAACTGGAGGTAGCTGGGGCATTAATAATTAGAGAAGTTTAGTTATTTAATTGAAAGCAGATATTTGGTGAGTTTTAAGTTTCTGAAAGGTTTTCAGTTTGAGCTATAGCTCCTTGTTTGGCCACTTGTTTAGTCAATGGGAAAATTCCCATGCGATTTCCCAGAATCCTTTACTGGTAGCAGCATGAGGAGATATAACAACTCAGGTCAGACCAGTTGGAACAGTTTGAAAAAAGTTTAAAGTCTGTAACTTAATGCATCTAGGAGGAGATTATGTCAGAAATTTGGCCAGAAGATAAGATGATGAGAATAATAATAATAATAATTATAACTAGATTAATTGTAATTCCATTGGAAAATGTGTGTAAATGAAAAATACACATATAAAAGTAGAAAAAGTTGAAGGCTTACTTGGTAAGCTAAATTGGCTAAAGAAAAGAAAAAGACTAGTAATTGCTGTATAAATTGTTGAAAAAGTTGAAGGCTTAAAAGACAGTAAAGAAAGATTCAATTTAATGCATACAAAATACATTTGCAGAAGTGCAATAAAGAAAATGGAAGGCTAAAAAACAATGCTGAAAAGTTTTCTAAAATAGTTATAAAAAAAGGTAGCAAAAAAATCTTAAAGTTAAAAAGTTAGATAAAAAAAGTTAGATTTTTAATTAGCTTTAAAAGTTGAAAACATGAGCTTAAATAGTAAGGAAACAAGTCTGAAAAAGGTAAACTAAAAATTCTAAAATCAAAAGCATAAAAAGCTGAAGGCTTAAATGATAGCTAAATGTGCCTAAATTAAAAAAGAAAAAACCTTCAGGTTGAGTCAACAAAATGGTAGAAAATACTGAAAAAGCTCAAACGATAGCTAAAAAAAGAGAGGAAAAAGTGAGATAAGATTGGATAAGATTTGTAAAAAACAACTTGTGTTTCTACACAAAAATTAGCTAAAGATAAATCAAAATATATAATGATTAGATAAAATAAAAATAATGAATGAAGCAATGTGTTGTATTTATGAGCATGAGCAGAATTTATATGCACGTACGCACTGCTTCCCCGGTGCTAAGGTTCTTGACTTCTTTACCTGCAATCCTGAAGCCTGATGGCAACATCAAGGCTGTGGTCCTGCACGTCGGCTCTAATGATACGTCTCGTCATCAGTCAGAGGTGCTAAAAGAGGATTACAGTAAACTGACCCGCACTGCTCGCCACCTGCGACCCAATTTATCGTCTCTGGCCCTATGCCGATGGGGAACCGATAAATTCTGCAGACTTTTTGCACTCAGAGTGGCTCACCACCTTCTACCGAGAAGTGAAATTTGTTGACAACCATAATCTCTTGGGAGTGCCCTGATGAAATTTAAATATTTTGAAGTACTTGTGCTCCATATGACACTCTCAGTATTAAATCAAAGATGTACATTCTCTGTAACATTAGCTGTTGTCTACAGGCCACCAAAACACAATTCTAGCTTTCTTCAAGAATTAGCTTACTTTGTCACACATGTTTTTTTCTCGAAAAGGTAAAATACTGATTTTGGAGACTTTAACATTCTTACCGGTGACAAAAAAAGACTTGTTGAGTATTGCCTTTACAGACCTCCTAAATTTTAGTTTTTGGGTATGATGCTGGTTGAATACTGATTTTTCTGGTTGATGGAGAATTGGAGAACAGAGTTTTGCTTGCATTGGATTTTATGCAAATTTATCATTGTAAATGTGGAAATTATTCCAAAAAATATTTGCTCATTATAAAGTGTACAAGTTATAATAATCATCCTAATCACCAACATAGATCCCTGCTTAAAAAAAAAAAAATTTCATGAGCCATCTCTTAAATTTACCCTTGTGTGAATGTTAACTGAGTGAATGACATTTGAAGGACAGTGCTAATGTGTGAATGATGTCCTGAAAGAATGATCGGACAGACCGGTATCGAACCTCCGATGACAATCTCATTGAAATCGCGTTTCCTTACAAAGAAGACCATCATCTGCGGATCTTATTCTACTTTTGATTGACGATTATTTTTTTTGTTTACAGCTTTTGTAGAAAATTGGCAAAAAAAGGAAAAGTGCCACTCCTTAAACTTAGCCCATTGAATTAGTGGAGAAAAATTATTTTGCATGATTAACTCACTTAATTGCCTTAACGAGTGGAAACTTGTAAAGTTCCCAAAGAGGGAATGTGGGTGTTTTGGCAATTAGGTGACCTAATTTAACATTTATTTACTTCATAAATTGGACTCGACTCCATGAAAAGACAGTCTGGCCTTAAAAGCTTGATTCCATGAAAAAGACGGAGTGACTCTTTTCTGATTAGGATAGATAAATATCCGCAAAATGTGGCCGGAGCAACTCACCGTCTAAACCACACTCTAGATTTTGTTCTATCTCATGGCATTGACCTCAGTGACATTGTTATATCCCTCAAAGTGAGGAAATTTCAGACCACAATTTTGTATCTTGTGCTTTGCATACTGCAAACATTAGCAATAGAATTCAACGCTTCAGACTAGGGAGAAATATACACCAAAATACTAAAGAAGCATTTAGAAGAAACCTACCAGATATTACTTTATTATTTAATAAAGGTCAACATGTATTACAGATGACCGTAGTCTGATGATAATACAAAGGTGCTAAAAGACAAACCAGAAACTATGCGCGTAAATGGAAGAAAACTCAACTGGAAGTATTCAAAATTGCCTAGAAAGAGAGGATGTCTAAATATAGACTAGCATTAAAAACTGCAAGAACTAACTACTATCACTATAATTAATAGAAACAAATCAAAATAACCTACTCCTTCTATTTGAACAATGGCTAATCTACTAAACAGTCATATATCGGCAGATTCAAATGCAGCTATAAAATTTAGCAGCAATGATTTTATGAGTTATTTCTCAAATAAAATTACATCTATTAGATGCAAAATAGCTAAAACTCATATTCAATCTACAGAGCTTAACTGAAATTCTATGTCTTTGCCTCACTTGCAGCAAAATCTTACAAATATTGGCCTGAATATTTGTACAAGGGCAGTTGTGGTCCGGTGGATAAGGAGATTGGCTTGTGATCTGTTGTGTTAACATTTCAAACAATCTATTACTTGATTGGGATCAAGGGAATATCTCTCTTCTAGTTCTGCTAGATCTCAGTGCAGCCTTCGATACGATAGATCACAGGATTCTCCTCGAGAGACTAGAGAACGATGCAGGCATCCAGGGCCAGGCTCTAAGATGGTTTAACTCTTAACTAAGTATTCAAATCACGATATATTCCAGCTTGCTCTCTTCAATTACAAGAAGCAGGACTATTGATTATACCGAAGGTTAGTAAATCCACCAGAGGGGGAAGAGCATTCTCATATAGAGCCCTGAAGCTCTGGAATAAACTCCCAGATGTTGTCCGGAGCTCAGCCACGCTCACAGAGTTCAAAACTAAATTAAAACCATATCTGTTTAATCTGGCATTCGAATATTTGCCTCTTGGTATTTATCTAAACAGATCTGGTGTCTGAGCACTATATACATACAAACTGTTGAAAAAACAATGTGGTTCAATGTTTCTCTCTAACCTATCCTCATCATTTATCTCTCATCCTGCAGCTGATGCTGATCACCTGTTTATTGTCCGTGTTACAGTTTTCTAACCATTGTTTCTTCATTTGTTAGTTTCTGTTTTGTCTTTGTTTGTTTTGTTTTTTCAGGTTCTGTTCGGTAAACTGTTCGTCGATGGATTTTAAGTTTGTATATTCTTTATGCTGGGGAGGTGATTAGCACCTGCCTCAGTCAGGGAGAGTCCCCTCACAGAGGGAACTCCTATTTACTCTACCTGATCCTCACGAGGACTTTGTGAAGCTGCTTTGAAAGCAATTGCTAAAGAAGCGCTATATAAAAAATGATTGATTGATTGATTGAAGGTCGCAGATTCTATCCCCAGATCCACCAATTTGAAGTTGGTGTGAGTGATGAAACACTTGCCCTCCATCTGCAACAAACATAGCTGTGGTGCCCTTGAGCAAGTTTCCCTGACTGTCCCTGGGCGCCGCATTCATGGGTGTGTGTTCATGGTGTGTTTGTTCACTGCTGTGTGTACACTGGATGGGTTAAATGCAAAGCATAAATTCCAGGTATGGGTCATTCGATATCCCAGCTCTATTTCTCAGCAAAACCTGATGACCTTTCAAAGCTATATAAGATTTCAGAATGTGTCGCTGATATCAATGATGGAATGAATGAAATTTTCCTTATGCTAAATCCTGCTAAAACAGAAATATTACTTATTGGCTCTAAAACCCAATTACAGATTCTCAGTTTTAAATATGGATCTGGGGGGACACACTGTTAATTTTTCCACTACAGTTACAAATCTTGGCATTATTATAGATAGTGAACTGACGTTTAAGAACCATATCTCTTATGTTACTAAGACTGCTTTCTTTCACCTCAGGAATATTGCTAAAGTGTGGAACATGCTGTCTATCGTAGATGCAGAAAAATTAGTGCATGCTTTCATGACCTTCAGAATGAATTATTGTAATGCTCTGTTAGCCGGTTGTTCGGCCTCCACGCAAAAAAAAATTACAGTTAGTCCAGAACGCAGCAGCTAGAGTTCTCACAAGAATAAAGAAATATGATCACATTACACTGGTTTTGTACTCTCTTCATTGGCTTCCTGTACAATATCGCATTGACTACAAGATTCTGCTCCTTGCCTTTAAGGCGCTGAATGGGTTGGCTCTGGCCTACCTGAGCAGTCTCTTATCACGATATATTCCAGCTCGCTCTCTCTGATCACAAGAAGGAGGACTATTGATTATTGATTAGTAAATCCACCAGAGGGGGAAGTGCATTCTTTTATAAAGCCTCGAAGCTCTGGAACAAACTCCCGAATGTTGCTACGCTCACAGAGTTCAAAACTAAATTGAAAACATATCTGTTTAATCTAGCATTCGATTAATTAGCTCCTGACATTTGGCAAAACGGATCTGGTGTCTGAGCACTATAAACATACAAACTGTTGAAAAAACAATGTGGTTCAATGTGCTTATCTAACTTCATTTATCTCTCATCCTGCAGCTGATGCTGATCACCTTTTTGTTGTCTGTAACATTTTTCTTACTATTGATTTTTGTTAGTTATTTAGTGTTTTTTGTCTTGTTTTTGCTTTTTCAGGTGCTGTCCAATAATTTTTTCAACGATGGCTCTAATGTTTGTATATTCTTTATGCTGGGTAGGTGACTAGCACCTGCCTCAGTCAACGAGAGTCCCCTCAAAGAGGGAACTCCTGTTTACTCTACCTGATCCTCACGAGGACTTTGTGAAGCAGGTTTGAAAGCAACTGCTAAAACAATGCTATTTAACAAAACCATGATTGATTGACAGTCATCCTACCGCAAGAAGGTCGCTGGTTCGAGCCTCGGCTGGGTCAGTTAGCATTTCTGTGGGGAGTTTGCGTGTTCTCCCCGTGATCGTGTGGGTTTACTCCAGGTGCCCTGGTTTCACCCACAAGTCCAAAGACATGCGGTACAGGTGAATTGAGAGAACAAATATGTCCATAGCATGTGCGTGTTTGTGTGTGTGTGCGCACGCACGCACGCATGCGTGTGTGTGTGGATGTTTTCCAGCGTTGGGTTGCGGCTGGAAGGGAATCTGCTGCGTAATACATACACCAGATTAGTTGCCGGTTCATTACACTGTGGCGAACCCGAAAGGGACTAAGCAGACAAAATGGTAGATGGATAGACTAGAGAGAAGGTAAGGAAGAGGAGAAAGAAAGATAAAGAGTAGAGAATGAGAGAAAGGAGAGAGAGAAAGATGGAAAAATAGAGTGTGAGAGAGAAAGGAGAGAGAGAGAGAGTGTGCGTGTGTGTGTGTGAGTGAGTGAGAAGTGAAAGAAAGAAAGAGAGATGAAGGAGAAAGATAGAGAAGAGAAAGAAGAAGAGCGAGAGAAGGTGTGTGAAAGAAAAAGAGGAGTGTGTGTGAAGGAAAGAGAGAAGAGGGAGAAACATAGAGAGAGAGAGAACATTACAACTTTAATACTTAATGTGTTTATGAGGTGTAAAGATGGAGTTACAAGAGAGGCAAAAATCTAAACTTTTTACTCAAAAACTGAGGCCAAAAGATAGAGTTTGATGACATCACGTACTTAGCTGGGCTCCTATTCATCACATTCAAAATGGTGAAAAGAGCTCAAAATGTAAACTGTGATTTAATAAGAAAGTATAAAAGATTTGAAAAAGCTGAATAGATTGATAATAGTTGAAGTTGTGTAGATTTGTTTAAAGTTCGAATGGCCCTCCTAGATGAAAGTATGCTTGGAGGAGTTCGTTAAAGTGATGTTTTTATCTATGACAAATATACAAATATGACTGACTTAGAGAACTATCAAAAAGGCTGTTTTTTATTAAATCCCATCACTCTCGATGTGAGGACAGACTTGAGCATCACTCTAGACCTTGATTTTTTGACTTCTGGTTATTCAACACAGATGAGGAGAGAGGAGATAGCAGAGATAGAGGTTGTCAACAATGGAAAATCTATCACTGAAGCTCGTTTGGATGTGGACTCAGCCAGACTGTGCATTGAGTATTTTGCAGGACAAGCCACCACTCTTTCAGGTATGGCGGTAATATTGCTGTAAGCATCTGTTTAAATGTGAACTGCTTGGGTGGGTTTTTTGGTTGTCCGCATTCATGGACATACGAAAACATTTCCATGACATCTACTTTTGGAAATAATACAGAGAGTCAAGACTAAGCATTTGGTGTATGAAGGATTGTTGGGGCCAAAACATGCATCAAGGAAGTTGTCTGAAAAAGACAGTGGATTAATCTGTGCACCTTGTATAAATACCTTGTGAATGTATGTTTTCATTTTCCTGTAGCATGATCCACAAAAAAGTAAACAATATCTCCAACTGTTTAACTGAAACTAAAGAATAAGCTGTTCTGAGGTTTCAGAGACAATTCTTAGAGAATAATGAACTTTGGCCTGTTTCTATTCAACTAACTGTTTTTTTATTTTAACAGAAAGTCATGTTCTATATTATAAAGAATACCGTGAAGACGCTTCCTTTGTTTTGAAATATTTTAATCAATAAAATATTTTTTTCATAGTTTTTATAAGTACTGAACTTTTTATTTTATGTTTTTTCCTCCTTTCATTTGCATTTCATGTCTATACAACCGTACACACCATGTACAACATTCTACATAATCAGAGATAAAGCACAATTAATTTGGAAGAATATGCCATTAAACAATAATTATTTTTTGATTAATGGACAGCACTACATTTCATTTTCAAAGCTATTTCCTTTTCTTTAAATTTACAACAATTTCTTTTTAAAAATGAAAACCCCCTAACAACAGCATGTTCACACTTCATGCATGTATTTGTCAAATTTCAATATGTTGATTGCATAATTGGAGGCAATCCTTTAGGCAATTGACAGGAGCTATCAAAAAACTAATGTTTGTCAAGGGCTGCAAATTGTGAACATTAAATCCTAGAAATCGCATACTGCAACTTTGATGTTTAGTTTATTTGTATTGAAAAAAAAGCATAGTACATTTCAGGAATATTTGGATGTGGGCTTGTGTGTTAATATTATACACATTTTGAAATAAAAAACGATTAATATGATTTATTTAATTATATTCATTTATGTAGCTGTTTATTGATTTTTTTTAAAGGACTACAATTAGATTAATTTACACCTATAATTATTTTTTTGTCTTTTAATAATTATTTGTATGGTAATTCATTCTTTTGTATATTTATATATTCCAACATTACATAATAGTTTTGTTTTACTAATAATTAATATTCGTTTTATTTTAAAAACTTTCACTGAGAGCAAATTAAAATATTAAATAAATAGTAGTCTCAAATCTATTCTATACACAATATTTCTTTTATCTCAGTTTACTGAAGAAAAGTAACTAAAGTAAAACCTTCCCCAGGTCAACATGTGCAGCTGTCTGGAGGTTCTTTTGCATACACTCGTCGGGAGCCTCTGGGGGTGTGTGTGGGTATTGGGGCCTGGAACTACCCCTTCCAAATAGCTGCCTGGAAATCTTCCCCTGCCTTTGCATGTGGTATGTGCTACAAATATTTATTCATCTTTAACAATTTCACTCAATTTATTTTATACTAATTTTGCTTCATTAAAGATGCAGTATGTGATTTCTTGGAGTCTCAGTTTTTATTATTTCAAATGTTAACACCAAGACCATAAGCACCTTATTTTGATTAGTTCATGGTGACTAGTTTGTTTTGTACATTAACTAGTAGATTAACACTGTATTTGTACAAACAAATTCACTAAAGCCAACTTCTGCTCTTTTGAAAGCTTTTTGAGAAACCTTATTCTTTGGAATGACATAAACTCTTATATTTAAACTTGTTGATTGTGTTTAAAACATTGTTTAGGGATGGTTACTCTTTAGTGTGCCACATTGTTCTTAATACTTTTCAAAAGTAATTGCTGGGAGAATTTGAATGTGTAAAATGATTTCAGTGGGGTTGGGGAAGAAGATCTTTATTATACATCTTCATTGTTTTCTCACTGTTTAGCATCTGCACTATGAAGCGTCTGCATTACTCTTCGTCATCAGCCATGTTGCAATGCACAAAAATATTGATTTGACTGGAATAAATATCTATTGAACAACTAAAAACTCTGGGAGTTCCTTAATGTCATGATGGTAATAACACCACCATGTCATGAGAAATCCCATGTCAGGAATTACTAAAATGTGAATTTTTCCTGGTGTTTTCCTGCAGGGAATAGTATGGTGTTCAAGCCATCTACGGTGACGCCGGTTAGCTCAGTACTTCTGGCTGAGATCTACCAACAGGCCGGGGCTCCCGAGGGACTGTTCAATGTGGTGCAGGGGGGTCAGGAGACCGGCTCACTTCTCTGCCATCACCCCAGTGTCGCAAAGATCTCCTTCACAGGAAGTGTGCCAACTGGAAGGAAGGTGAGGGGAGTCCAGGTCTTTAAGGAACAAATGAACATGACTGTTGATGGTATGCTTTAAAACTCTAAAACTAGTTTTTATTGCTTTGCTCTGATCAGAATTTTAATATTGGCTAATTCAAAGATCGGAAACATGTTCTGCATACACTAAAGACTCTACTCTCTCAAATAGTGTTCACAAATCTGTCTAAATATTTGTTAGGGAGCACTCTCCTTTGCTGAGATGATCCGTTCAACAAGGTGTGGCATATCAAGGTGGTGGTAGATTAGAGAACATGAACATGAACATGAATATTGCACAGGGTTGCCTTACATCTCGATCACACTTGCTCTTAAGAGGTTGCAAGACCCCGCCAACCAGGTAGCACCATTTATTTACCAAGCTCTAAATATAAAGCATTCAACGTCAACAAGTTTACTTCTAATGTATTTCTCATCAACAATAAATTCCTAAAAAATAAAACCTAGCTTTAAAACATGATGTCTGTAAGCTCATGCTATAATCTCTCCAGTCTGGTGCTTTGTAGTGGCATCACATGATGCGGTATTGCAGGTTAAAGTTGAATTCAGCTTGACCTTCATCATAGCGCAATCCAAAATAGCACGCAAAGACTGGAACTTCCTAATTCTCATACATTAAACAAACAACTATACAACTTATCAGTTTCAGGAATAGTTATTTTAACACCTTCAAAAACAAACTTTGAAAAATAAATAAATGCAAGCATCAACATCAATTATAAAAAAAAATATCAGCATTATTTTTTCCCACACATAACCTAAAAAAAATAGACTGAATTAAAGCTGCAAGCAGCGATGGGAGGGGTCTCGCATGATGCTTCCGCCGAAACGAAGGCACCACCTCATGGCCTTTCGAGTTTTTTGCTATGTTGAATTTTTTGGGACATTTTATGTTGACTTTGCTGGGGCACCACCCCACGACCATTGGACGTACTGTTTAGCTTTTGATAACTTTTTTTTGTCCTCATGCGTTACGAATAAACACAACTTTCAGATGGATCGAACTTTTTTATTGATTTTGAAAACAGGTTTTAAATTAGTATGAGTATGAGTCAAGTTTGGATATTCTATGCCCCTGTTATAACAACTTCCTGTTTCAAATCGAAGATTCGACATACTTTGATAGCAAAAAAAATATATCATTTTAAGGTTCCGTAGGCCTTATGATGATACTCAAGGGGTTTGGAGATGTTTAGGTAAAGTCTGTGGAAGGAGTTCGTCAAAGTGTAGAATAAGCAAAACGCCCATTTTTAAAGGTTTTTGCGAAATAACGAATTCCGGTCGATTTTAGAACAGGGATTATCTTCGTAAAAGTTGCAACTTGGTACTTTACACATGTGTACCAAATTTCATTCACCTATGACAAACTGCTTGAGCAACAGCTATAAAAACAGCTAAAATGAAGATTTTTGTCACAATTAAGGGAGCGTTGTAGAGACAATTTGTAAAGCGCAGTCACAGTGATGCATATCCTTTTGTTTTGCCTGACAAGGCTAATCATACCAGGCTGTTTATTTTGATAGTGTATTACCTATCAGTAAGGCAGTAAGGAGTTGCTGTAGAGACAATTTTTGGAGCGCAGTCACAGTGACGCATATCCTTTTGTTCAGCCTGACAAGGATAGTCATGTCAGGTTGTTTTTGTTGAAATTGAATTAACTTGAACGGAGATACAGGCCAAAATATGTAAAATCAATTTGCTAATTTTTGAAGGATGAACTTTGCTAGGGCGCCACCCCAAGACCATTTGATGTACTTTTTTTCCCTAATGCGTTATGAGTAACCACACCAATTTTCAGGTTGATTGGACATTTCGCCTAGGAAGAGTTCGTCAAACTTTAAAATGAGCAAAAACGCACACTTTTTGAGGTTTTTGCGAAATATTCATCTTCCTGTCGAATGTGGAAACAGGGTTTATATTGGTAAAAGTTGCAGCTTGGTCATTTACATATGTGTACCAAATTTCATTCACCTACGACAAACTGGTTACGCAACAGCTACAAAACTGTTTCAGGTGGCGCTATAGAGCGCCACCCAAAAGCCGTTTCATGTACTTCTTTGCTTTGATAACTTTTTTCCCTAATGCCTTACGACTAACTACACAAATTTTCTGCTGGATTTGACATTTCGCCTAGGAGGAGGTCGTCAAAGTATGAAGTCTTTGTTTTAAAACAAAAAAAATCCGGTTTTCCGTCCAGTTTCGAAACTCGATCCTATAGACTTTTTTGTAGGTCTTAAGGTCCTACACAGATGCGACAAGTTTTAAGTGTGTATGCAATACAGTGCCTGAAATAGAAGCGTAAAACTATCAAAAACAGACTTTTAATGCTCGCCACTGGGTGGCGCTATGGCAGATGATGTTCGTTGTCATACGCCTGTTTTCGGCCTTGGACTATGATGTGAATGAGAGAAGTTTGAGCCGGATCGGATATTCTATGCCCGAGTTATAACAACTTCCTGTTTCGAGTCAAAATTTGGACATTGGCCCACCGCCACCACCACATACTTTATAATAGTCAAAAAAGCTTCTCAATATCACATGCAGTATGCCTTATGATGATACTCAAGAAGTTTGGAGGTGTTTGGATAAAATCTGTGAGAGTAGTTCGTCAAAGTGTAGAATGAGCAAAAATGCACATTTTTAGAGGTTTTTGCAAAATAACCGACTTCCTGTCGATTTTGGAAACAGGATTTATATTATCAAAAGTGGCAGCTTGGTTCTTTACACACGTGTACCAAAGTTCATTTGCCTACAACAAACTGGTTGCGCAACAGCTGCAAAAACGCGTTAGGTGGCAATATAGAGCCATTTTTTAAAATTCATTTTTCAAAACGTAAATTTTCACCAGGTCTGAGGCGTGTGCAAAAATCTCGTACTTTTCATTAATGTTCAGGTACCCAAAAGTCCCCAGAAAGATGGAAAAGAATAATAATAAAAAAAATAATAAATATACATTTTTTTGAAAAACAATAGGTGTCTTCTTCATTTTAGCTGTTTTTAGAGCTGTTGCTCAAGTAGTTTGTCGTAGAGGAATGAAATTTGGTTCAAATGTGTAAAGTACCAAGCTGCAGCTTTTACTAAAATGATCCCTTTTTCCAAAATCGACAGGAAGTCGGTTATTTCACGAAAACCTTTAAATATGGGCATTTTGCTCATTCTACACATTATTGAACTCCTCCCACAGATTTTATCATAACATATATATAAACATCTCCAAACTTCTTGAGTATCAACAGAAGGCATACGGAACCTTAAAATTAGATTTTTTTTAGCTATCATAAAGTTTGTGGTCGTGGTCACAGCCAACAACTGTCCCAATTTCGTTTGGAAACAGGAAGTTGTTATATCTCGCCATAGAATATACGATCTGGCTCAAACCTGTCTTTTTCTCATCATAGTCCAAGCCTGAAAACAGTCGTATGACAAAGAACATCATTAGTCATAGCGCTACCTAGTGGCAAGCATTTAAAGCATGTTTTTCTTTGATTTACCCTTCTTTTTCAGGCATTGTATTGCATAAACACTTAAAACTTGTCGCATGTGTGTAGGATCTTAAGACATACAAAAAAGTTAGTTGGGTCGAGTTTCAAAACTGGATGGAAAACCGGATATTTCAGGTTTTATTTAAAAAATATTGACTTTATACTTTGACAAACTCCTTCTAGGCGAAATATCCGATCCAGCTGAAAATTGATGTGGTTACTCGTAAGGCATGCGAGAAAAAAAGTTATCGAAAGCTAAGAAGTACTTCGAATGGTCTTGGGGTGGCGCTCTATAGCTCCACCCAAAGCGGTTTTGTAGATGTTGCACAAACAGTTTGTCATGGGCAAATGAAATTTGGTACACATACGTAATTTACCAAGCTGCAACTTCTACTAAAATAAAACCTTTTTCCAAAATCGATGGGAAGTAAAATATTTTGCAAAAACCTCTAAAAAAAAGATAAACAGTACATCCAATGGTCTTGGGGTAGCGCCCCAGCAAAGTTCACCCTTCAAAAATGAGCAAATAAATTTGCATATTTTGGACTTTATCTCCGTTCAAGTTAATTCAATTTCAACAAAAACAACCTGACATGACTATCCTTGTCAGGCTGAACAAAAGGATATGCGTCACTGTGACTGCGCTCCAAAAATTGTCTCTACAGCAACTCCTTACTGCCCCCTTAAATGTGACCAAAATCTTCGTTTTAGCTGTTTTGACCCATTGAACATGTTAGAAAGCCCACCAAAATTAGTTCAAAGGTCATGTTCAATAAGCATATTAATTTAACACGGTCACTGATATTGTATCTTGGACGACAGCTCTGCAGCTTCCCTTTGAATGCAAAAAAAGCTTAACATGCAATTTAACAAAGTCCTCCCAGAAAAATTTCCATATCGAGCTGATTTTTGGTCTGGTGACTCTTAAGGCGTGCTGTGGCACCTTAACGAACTTGACCTTTTTTAAACGTGTAGGGCTAAATGGATTTCTTACTGTAGCACTCAAATACTTTATCAAAAAAATATGAAAATTTTATGGAATTACGAGCCTACCCTTCTGACCAAGTTGCTATGATTAAGAGATGATATGCTTATAGCGCCACCTACTGCCTGTGTATATTTGTGGCTGTATCTCCCACATACTTCATCCAACGTACATGAAAAAAATGAAGCGTGAAAATCTTGTGATTCTGAACAGATTGGTATGCTAATGTTATGCTATTCTTATGACACTGACTCTTGATTTTATACATGTTGTCTGTGTGACAATAAGGATCGTCTTCATGTTTAAAGATTTGTAACGTTGGATACTTGGTAAAGTGCCTTTTGACCTTGTTTCGAGCTCTCGACGACGACGAGTGAAAAAACTCGAAAAAGGCCGGGAGGCGGTGCCTTCACTCTGGTAGACGCATCTTGTGAGACCCCTCCCATTGCTGCTTGCAGCTTTAAATAGGGGTTGAGCAATCAACGGTACATGAACCCTATTGTTTTTCGAAAAAAAAAATTATTTATTTTTTTTTTTTATTATTATTATTCTTTGCCATCTTTCCGAGGACTTTTGGGTACCTGAACATTAACGAAAACATTGCACCACCTAACACATTTTTGCAGCTGTTGCGCAACCAGTTTGTCATAGCCTAATGAAATTTGGTACACATATGTAAAGTACCAAGCTGCAACTTTTGCTAATGTAAATCTATTTTCAAAAATCCACAGGAAGTCGGTTATTTTGCAAAAACCTTTAAAAATGGGCGTTTTTGCTCGTTCTACACTTTGACAAACTACTCTCACCGATTTTATCCAAACATCTCCAAACTTCTTGAGTATCATCATAAGGCATACTGCATGTGATATTGAGAAGCTTTTTTGACTATTATAAAGTATGTGGTGGTGGCGGTGGGCCAATGTCCAAATTTGGACTCGAAACAGGAAGTTGTTATAACTCGGGCATAGAATATCCGATCCGGCTCAAACTTCTCTCATTCTCATCATAGTCCAAGGCCGAAAACAGGCGTATGACAACGAACATCATTCGCCATAGCGCCACCTAGTGGCAAGCTTCGAAAGCCTGTTTTTGGTAGTTTTACGCTTCTATTTCAGGCATTGTATTGCATAAGAACTTAAACTTGTCGCATGTGTGTAGGACCTTAAGACCTACAAAAAAGTCCATTGGATCGAGTTTCGAAATGAAATCGTATGAGACCCCTCCCATCGCTGCTTTCAGCTTTAATTTGTCTTTAAATTTGTTATAAGTACACCTCTGCATAACACAGTATCCTTATTAATGTATAAGAGAAAAAAGACTGAAATATGGACCAACTTACAACAAATATTAGCTTTATTAACTGTATCAGAAAAGATTTAAGGTTCATCTGAAATGTAAAAAAAAACATTAATTCCTTAATAAAACTATAAACATTGTTTGACTGACCACGATTGCTTTTTTAGCATGATTGGGGTGTAATGTCTAAGTGACACCTTAATTTATTTTGCTTCATGCTGTCCGCTGCCAACATTTTTAGACTCAGTAAGCACACCCGTTTCTCCTCGTCTCCCCCCCCACAAAAAAAAAGAAATATAAAAAGCATGTTCCTTGAAGGCAGACGCGCCCCCTTGACGGAGCCCCTGGGGGGGGGCGCACCACTATTTGAGAACCATTGAGATAAAAGAATCATAACACTTGTATGTTTCTTTGTTGTTGAAATATGTGACTTGTTAGTTTTAGTGAAAAGTGGGCATGCCCTAATTAAATTATGCAAATTTGGTATGTTGTTAAATTACACTCTCTTCTAAGGTTAAGATGTAACAACCACTGCACCTGTATGTAGCTTTCGTTTTCAAGATGTTTCACATCAAAGTTTAGGGAAATGGCCTAATTAGTTCATGTAAATATGTTATCAAGTTACATTTCACTCTCAACTAAGGTTAAGACATAAAAACCACCACACTTGTATGTCGTTTCATTTTCAAGATATTTGTCTTCAAAGTTTTAGTGAAAAGTGGGCATGGCCTATTTATTTTGAGTAAATTTGGCATCATGTATAAATTCTACTATGCCACTATGAGCAAACATAACCCAATCCCTGTGTCTGTAGCTTGTTTCGTGTTTGAGATAGTGTGAGCTCCATTTGCAATTAAGTCAATCTACAGTAACTAAAAAAGTCAAATATGCAAAGTGGGCTTGGCCTAATTGATTTATGCAAATGTAGTATCATGTAACGTTACAATTTCCACAAAGGCTAAGACAAAACAACTACCACATCTGTATGTCGCTTAGTTTCACTTTGTTATTTCACTTTGAAGTTGCTTAAGAAAAGTAGACTTGGCCTACTTCATTATGCAAATTAGACATAATGTTAAAATCCACTCTGAAACTAAGCGATGTAGTGTTGTTGTTTTCTTAATCCTAGTGTAGAGTTATTTGGCTTTGAAGTTTCTAGAGAAAAGTGGGTGTGGCCTTATTCTTTATGCAATTAAATAACATGTTTAATTCATCTCTCCACTGGGGTCAATATTAAAGAACATCCACATCTGTAGGTCACTTAGTTTCAGAGATATTTGGCTTTAAATTGGATGTGGCCTAATTAATGCAAGCAGAACCTGGTGGTACAAGTGCATGATGTGAATTATCCCATCCTCACAAGCTGTTGTCTGTCTGTCTGGAAGCTTGTTATCCACTGACAGGTGGAGTCTGGGACGGAAAGCTGGGAGTTTTTGTTTTGAAAGAGTGATGTCCACAAACAGGATCCTCACATAAGTCCCTGGCTTATCCAGATGTTGCAGAATGTAGTGCAGCTCCATTTTAACTGCATCCTCCACAGACTGGTTATATCTGTAGGCAAACTGTAGAGGGTCCAGTAATTGTTTCAGATTTCCAGCCCCAGTCTTTCAAAGGAATTCATCACCACAAATGTCAGGGCCACTGGTCTGTAGTCATTGAGACCTGTGACGAGGATGATGGTGGAGTGTTTGAAGAATGCAGGGACTTCACACAGCTCCAGTGATCTGTTGAAGGTCAGAGAGAAGATGGGAGCCAGTTAATCAGCACATGTTTTGAGGCATCTTGTACCTGGTGATTTCCTCCTTTTCAGCTTCCTGAAGAGCTGACAAACATCACCTTTGCTGATCAGTTGAGCAGGAATGAGAGAAAGGTGTGTGCTGAAGGTGTTTGTGAGGGTGAGGGATGGAGGTAGGTGTTGATGGCTGTTGAGGGAGACAATCATTGTTATGTCAAATAAGTCCAGGTGGGGATGAACATCTCTGCACAAAACCTGATGTAGGATGTAACAGTGAGCTCAGTGAGTAAGTGAGCTCGTCCAGGTCTGAGGCAGCAGTTTCAAAAAAACTTCAGTCCGTGCAGTTGAAGCAGGCTTGTAAATCCCCCTCTGCTTCAGTAGTCCATATTTTAAAAGTTCTCTCCACAGGTTTAAGCCTAAGATTTCTCAGAATCTTTGTTTTGGTTAGTGATTGCATTTTTTCCATTTAGAAGGATTTATTTTTGAAAATGCTATTTATGTTCATTAATTTTGAGCTTTGCAATTTAATTTCATTACATAATTTTTTTTTATTATTTTGCCTGATGTTCAACATTAAAAAAGTATCTATATGTTTTCCTAAATAAAATAGTTTTTTATAACAAATAGTTATTTTTTAGCAAGATATTTAAATATAATATTGTAGAGCAACAATTAAAATATTGTGAATTTGGGATACGTTCATCCAAGTTATCATACCATCAGAATCTTATACCGACACATGCCGAGTGCTTTGTATTATGTATGTGTTCACACTTAGACTGTAATTTGAATCTGATAATTAGGCAACAGTCAGACAATGTATGGCTGAACTTTAGCAAATTTGGACATTTACTGGGCTCCATGGCCATGGCCTTAACCGTATCCATAAAAGTTTGGAATTTAACATTGGACTTAAGATTATTCTGACAAAGTTTAAAATGAACGGGTAAAATCCCTAGGAAGAGTTTGTTAAAGTATGAAGCCTATATTTTTGCCAGGAGTGTACAATAAACAGTTTCTTGTCTAGTTTGGAAACATGACCCAATAGGCTTTTTTTGTAGGTGTTTGTGTTCATTATAAACTCCTGGAAATAGAGGCATAAAACTTCAAAATATATGTTGCAAATGATGGCCACTAGGTGGCGGTATCACTAAAAGTGTTTGTTGTCATATGAACATAGATTTGGTCTATGAAGAGAATGAGATAAGTTTGACCCCGATCGGACATTGTTTGTCTGAGCAATAACAACTTCCTGATTCAAACTGAAAAGTGGACATTCGCCAGGTACCACAGCCTTTATGGTAGCCAAAAAACATTGCAATTTAACATGCCATATGCCTTGTGATGATGCTGATGGAGTTTGGAGATGTTTGGTAGGGCTATAGTGACTTTTGCTGGTCGCCACAGACACACCCATTATCGAAGCCAAAAACCCAAGTTATTTTCAAACTGAAAATCTGACATTCACCGGCCGCCACGACCACATACTTTGTGATAGCTAAAAAATTTAATTCTTTTAAATAAGAGGCTGATTTTTATTTCAGGCCGATGTGTCATTCTCAAAATTAAGCTTTTTTTGAGTTGTAAACAAAGTTGTAGACTTATATAAATAATGTCTTCACAGTCAATGCTGGATATTCTCTGCATTTTTTTTACTGAATCCTGGGAGTCATAATATTGCTTAACTTTTCAAATCTTGCATAATCAAATAATAGTACTAATGTAAACATTTCCGGTAGGCAAATAGTCTTTTTAAATAATACATGACAAAGAAGATTGAAGTTTTTGTCATTCGACATGAAATGCATTATTTTGTGCTTGCAAAATAGTGTCACCTTTTTTTTTCCTTCAGCTTTCAACATGGAAATTTTCAGACACATAAAAAAATTGCTACTTCAGGAAAAGCAAGCAGTAGTTTGAGTAAAATTGTCCAAAATGTAAAACAAGTGCTGACATTGTCCATCTTAGTGGATGCTTGGTCTGAGTGAATTACGCATCAGTAAGACTGTAAATTAGAAATTGAAATGTGTTTTGACGTTCAAACTAGATCTGAATTTTGTGGACTAATTTTTCACAAAATAATGGTCAATTGCAGGGGTTGATTAAATCTCAACATTTGGGTCCTTTCTGAACATCAGATTGATTTGATTTAATATTATAAAACAAGTATAATAAATATAATCAGATCTCCTCATATGTTCAAATGTTACTCTGAGTCCTTAGATCATGGAGTTGGCATCTCACGGGCTCAAACCAGTGACTCTGGAGCTGGGTGGAAAGTCTCCTCTGATAATCTTTGAAGATGCTGACAAAGAAAACGCTATTCGAGGAGCTCTCATGGCCAACTTTCTGTCTCAAGGGCAGGTACAAGTTAGATTTCCACTGCCGTTCTTGTAAATTGGTTTCATTAGATCTACATTTTTTTGCCCATTTAATTTTACATTACAGAGTTTTTAGGATTTTAGAGTTTTGTCTGGATTTTAAAACTTTGCATCATGGCATAGCTTGCTGAACAGGTGTGATTATATCCTGAAACCCTAGCATCAATTGTTATCTTTTGGTTCAGTGGAGAGGTGTAAAGCGAAGCTTATACTAATCACCTGTTTATTGGCTGTGCTTGAATTAAACATTATTCTAGCCAATGTTTATTTATTATATTTGTTTATTGTTAAGGTGCTGTCCGGCGAGCTGTTCTTGTTGATTGATCTTAAGTTAAAATCGTTTTTATGCTGGGGAGGTGACTAGCGCCTGCCTCAGTCAGCGAGGCTCCCTTGGACCTCAAATAGGGAGTTCATATTTACCCTACCTGACCCACACTAGGACTTTATGAAGCTGCACATGCTTCTGTTGAGTTGCTCATACCTTGCTATTATCTTGTGACACAGTGAGCAGTGCAAATGTCTTATTATACAGACAAGAATACCTGGACATGGTTGGTTGTCTTCCCATACATATCCCTTTGCAGATGGGACCAAATAGAAGAATGACTAACTGCAGCTGTGGTAACAGGTTTTTACCAACATAAAACTCACTCAAAATGTTCTATTTTTACAGCGGAAACATGTGCACTACTGTGGTTGTTTTCCCGCAATATAAAATACACTTTTGAAAATAAATTCAATAAAGACAGACTACGACTTTCAGTCCGATTTCTCTTTACTTTTCAGCACAAGATCTTTCAGGAAACAGCAATGTGATGGGTTACAGAACCTGGCTCGAAATCTGCACCTCCCTTGGTGTTTCATAGGCGCGGTATATATGCAGAAAGCTATCCTTGCAGATAAGTTTCACGTGGCAGATATTTTGTCTCTAGCTGCGTATCCCTATCAGAAAGCTAGCTGTATCATATAGAAGGAACCAAAAAAAACATTAAATCACCTCTTCAACCCTTGGAAGGTCTGCTGATAAATGAAATCTTTATAAAAAATTGACCAACTACCCATAGCCATGTTGATCTACTTGGAAATGAACGAGGGTTAAAACAAAGGACAAGAACTAGGAGATCAGGCTACAAGACACTATTAGTTAAGAGATTATGGATTGTCAGATTAAAACCTTTAATTTCTTCATATGTTTTGGGCAGGAATGGGGAGAATGCAAAAACAAATTATATGAAATCCAGCCTGAGATCAAAAGTAGACGAATTATTCAATTCAAGACTTGATTGGACCAAGTTTTTACTATATGTAAATTTGGACATATTCCATTTTCGTGCATGGATTTTTATTTATGTGGATGCAGTATTTATGTGCAATAACTGGTATTTGTACGGTTGTTTTTTCATTTGTCTGACAACTGGCCATTGTCATTTTTTATATAGGAAATTATTTTAAGATGTACTTATATTTAAAGAACTTTTCTATAGAATGTTAAACATTTTAGGTTTGTTATCTTATTTATAAAAATCTATGTATTTATGATGTGTACTGAAAAATAGTCATTTGCCTGAAGATGGGATTCATGCTGATATGATAAAATAGAAAGAAAGAAGCAAACAGATATTGAGTAGTGCAGGACTGAAAATTCTTTGTATCAGGGTTTGAATCCCACTTATGACAAAGTTTTAAAAGTGTGTTTCTGACATTGTACAATACAGACATATTTGTACAAATATCAAATGTTTTGTAAATTACTGAATTGTCTAGGTGTTATTTGAACAGAGAAAATGCTGGCACAAAAGACTACATTTAAGCTGATGTTTTTACTCTCCTGTGTGCAGGTGTGCAGTAATGGAACTAGGGTTTTTGTGCAGCGCTCCTTGGCTCCTGACTTCCTATCAGAAGTGGTTAGGAGGACAGAGCGGATCAAGATTGGTGACCCTCTGCTGGAAGAGACCCGGATGGGACCACTTGTCAGCAGATCACACCTGGACAAAGTGATGAGCTATGTTCGACAGGCCAAAGAAGAGGTAAATGAACAAAAAAAACATTTCCAAAAGATTTTGTACAGCAATTGATAAATTTTAATGAATGATGTGAACTGAAAGCAGTCCCTGTTTTCTTCAGGGTGCAAGAGTGCTGTGTGGAGGAGAGCTCTTCACCCCTGTGGATCCTAAACTCAAAGATGGCTACTACATGACTCCCTGTGTGCTCGGTATGTTGGTAACACATCTTTAATCTAATAGTTTCCTGTTAAAGTAAATAGGGAGTAAAGGTGCAGTAAGTGATTCCTGTATCAGTGTTGACAGTTGAAGTTTCTAAAACTAAAATGGGCAGGGTGACAGTAATGGTGTCATATTATGCCCCTTTTAATTGCTTTATAATAAGTATTTGGCCCATCTAAACTGCACCTTACATATCCTCCAAAAGGCAGTATTTATCAGAAACAATATATTTGGATCCACCCACATAGCAAAACGAGCCATGTACTCCCTGTTTCTAACGTAATTCAGCAGTGGCTTCTCTGAAAGTTCCTTTATCACAAACTTCACACCTCTGTTTATGTAATGACACTCCTTGGCCAATGCAAATGCTATACAACGAAACTTACCACCAACCCCCAATTCTTTAAACCTCCACAACCTTTGTCTGTGTTTTTTTGACCCCCACAAGGATTATAAAAACAACAGCATGAAGAGTTTTTCAGTGTCTTTATTCTATTCATTTTCGTGTGGTGAATCAATGCAAGAATGTGGATTGAGCACCACCCAGCTGCTCTTATGTCTCAAAAATACCCTGAACACAACAGGTACAAAGTATCAGTCTAAAAGTACCCTCAACACAGTGCCCTGCACACACAAAAAAATGAGAATATGATTTGAGGCATGTTTTTGTTGAGGGAACAATACTAAAGCATGCAAGAAATGCCAAGAAATGATACGGCACCTTTAAGGTACAGTGGGCCCCAAGGCTGTGTTCTTGCATTGTTTGATGGACTTCTGTGAGCCAGTTCACTTCCTGACTGTTTCTGCTGTCCTTTCCAATTAAAAACAAGAATGTCTTTTCATTTAAATAAAGAAAGATATTTCTAATGATAACATCTATATTTACCTATTATGTAAAATGTAGACAGTTTTACTTTTTTTTTTAATAATCCAAGTTTGTTCTTCCTTCTAGTCAAGGTGTCAAACTCAATTCCTGGAGAGCAACAGCCCTGCATAGTTTTGGGGCAAACCTTAACTGAACACACCTAATTCCTCTAAAATAGCCTCACTTTGGCTTCTCCAGAGCTGCACAAAAGCACAATTTCTAAATGACAGAAATGAACTAATTCCTGAGTATTTAGTGATGTATATTTCTCCATGTAGCAGGCACATATTGTTTGTAATGTGAAAGAACCCATCAAAAGAATCAGAACTGTGCATTAGTACCTGCACTTTGAACGTAGCCTAATGTTTGCACTGTCAAGGGAAACTATTGTTCTTCACCTGTCGAGGAGACTGGTCTGATTTAAGGCTTATTGTGATCTTAATTATCTTCAGCAGCGGAAAGCCAAAACCTAAAATGTATCATCATAACTTTTTTAATGCACAAACCACTTTGTATTGCTTTTGCTCTGTATGTTGTTTTTCTGTGGCTCTCACTACTATGTTGTCCACTCTGAAGTATCCTTCTTAACTTCACAATTAATTATGCACACTGATTGACAAGTTTTTTTTTTTCTTTGTTACTGTTTATTTATTAAGACCAAAAAAATAATTTTGCTCGTTGAGTTTTACTTATTTTTCCCCACAAAGATGGCTGCTCTGATGATGCAACATGTGTGAAGGAGGAAATCTTTGGTCCAGTGATGGCAGTTTTGATCTTTGACACAGAGGAGGAAGTTCTTCAGAGAGCCAATGACAGTGTTCTGGGGCTTGCAGCGGGAGTCTTCACAAAGTAAAGCTGAATGGTTTATAAATGAAGTACATTGTCACATTTCTAGTTTTTAAGCTGCAATGATCTCTAAGGGCAGCGTCACGGTCGTCTCACAGCAAGACTTTGACGGTGTAACAAATTGCATATTGTCTCTCCCCTAATGTAAGTCGCTTTGGACAAAAGCGTCTGCCAAATGCATAAATGTAATGTAAATGTAAGAAGGTCGCTGGTTCGAGCCTCGGCTGGGTTGTTTGGCATTTCTGTGTGGAGTTCTCATGTTCTCCCCGTGATCGCGTGGGTTTTCTCCGGGTGCTCCGGTTTCCCCACAAGTCCAAAGACACGCTGTAAAAGTGAATTGAGAAAGAATGATTGTCCATAGTGTTAAAGAGTGAATGTGTGTGTGAATGTTTCCCAGCGATGGGTTGAGGCTGGAAGGGCATCCGCTGCGTAAAACATATGCCAGAGAGTTGACGGTTCATTCCGCTGTGGCGACCCCGAAAGGGAATAAAGCCGACATGAAGATGAGTGAGTGATCTCTAAGGTCAATACACAATATTAGTTTGGCTCGCTTATTGAAAACTGAAATGTGTTTGTCCTTGGTATTAGATGGGGCGCAATAATTTACCTTAAGACACTCAAGTACTCTGGAGCTAATTGCTTCTGAGGCTTGTTAAAGAAAAAGTCACTTTGTGTTTATGCAATTGTTACAACTATTTGTCAGGCATTAGCTGACAAATAGTTGTAACAAGTTTTTAGTTGTACTGAACCCCCTGCTGATTTTAAACATTTCAGCACAGATGTTGTAACGATCAGTTCAGAATGGTAGGTTTGTTTTGTCTAAGACCTTACTGAAAGACTATGGTTTGTCTGTTTGTGATGGCTAGAGATGTTCAAAGAGCTCATCGAGTGATTGAGAAGCTACAAGCTGGATCCTGCTTCATTAATAACTACAACATCACCCCTGTGCAGGTGCCATTTGGAGGATACAAGAACTCAGGTGAACAGGTTATTTTTAAGATGGCTATTACAATTAAAAAAAAGAGCAATCCATGGTCTGAATCTCTTTGTAGGTCATCTATTTTGCTTTTTTTTTTTACATTATTTAATTTTGTGACTCTCCAAAACATGTTAGAGAGCCAGTATTGTAGTTTGGAAATGTTGATTATTTGTGTTTTGGTGTCTCAAACAAAGGAATCAAAAATATGTTTATTTTGTTATAATATGCATTTATAATGGGATACAGCATCTAGCGTGTCAGTGTTAACTTGTGACCTACTTTCTGGGATTTACTTTTTTTTCAGAGAACTTCCTATCTAACTAAATGAATTTTTAGCTTAGGTCTTTGTGCACCGTTTAAGATTCATTCTGCCTGCAAATTGAGGGGCTACCTATCTGGCAGCCTCCTTCGGACAACTCGCCTAGTATGTGTTGAAACGTGCCAATCTACTTGGGCATCCAAGGGTTAATTCATGCAAGTGCACACTCATGAAGGGATGTTGACAACAAAGTTTTGGGAATAGCACATTCAGACAATCAATCTCTCTGCAGCAGCTCTGGGTGGACTGCATAATTATCCTCCTCAGATATTACTTTATAAACCATCAAATCGCTCAGTATCTCTGACAATCTACGGCAAAAACCCTCCACCACCCCTTCCTCCTTCGTACAGCTCTTCTGGTATGTTTAAGGCTTAATTTATGTAAGTGCGCACTCATGTAAGAAGATATACAAAACAGCACAATCTTAATCGTGAGTTGCTGGAGCTGGAATTGCTTTAGTTTGCCTGTTAAGCAGCTACAAGAAAATATATTTGTCCCGCTCAGATATCCCATAATGCCTTGTGTGAATGTCTGATGTAAAAAGTTATTTAAACCCCCTTGCTGGTTGGGACATTGTTGTCCTCTGAAGACAAGGAGCGTCACTGCCTCTGCGGTGTGGTGTTAGTGAAAAGACCCCTGCAGTGAAGTCATCTTAGTAAAGAGAAAGTGAATTTCAATTCAATACTTCTAAATGTCTTTCATGAAAAAAGTCCATTTTGGACGCAAACCTGTGCATCAAAGGTCCCTTTGTAGCATGTGTTTTGCAAAAATGTAGTTATTAATATCTGATGCAGAAGGGCTATTTTAATAACCTATTTTAAAACATGGTCTTGTGTTGCAGGCATTGGGCGAGAGAACGGCAGAGTGACACTTGAGTTCTACTCTCAGCTAAAGACTGTAGTGGTGGAAATGGGAGATGTTGATAGTATTTTTTGATCCTCAGTTAGACAAAGAGTTGCTTAAATAACCTCAAAACCGTAATTAAAATACACTTTGTTGCTAATTAATTTGTTGTCAAAATATTTCAAGAAATAAACATGATGTAATATGGATCTTCAGGGTGTTCTTAACACGCCAAGGTAAATTTCACATCATAGTCACAGCAAACATTTTATTAAAATTATTATTTAGACATGCCTCTAGGTTTTTGACTATTTCAAACAGGTTTTTAAGATTTGCATGATTCAAAGTAGCTTTTTAGCTAAATAAAAAACATATTCAATCAATTAAATAAGGAAATATACAACAGGAAAGGTGGCTAAATAAATGCCCTTCTCATTTGGTACTTCAGTTAGAGCAGAGTGAGATCAGGGTAGGAAAAAGCAAAGCCACAAGAACATTCAACACATTTACACAGACATAACAATGCATCAGATATCAAAAGAGGAAGTGGAGATAGATTCAGTCACAAACAGGCAGCATCCAGACTTGCATAATTAGAGAAAGCTGTTAAAGAATCTCAACCCACTCAGACTGGGGGTGAAAGCACAGAAGGCAGAAGCGTCTTTGAGAAGGAGTTCAGAGCTTCTCGTTATCTTGTTCTTCACAAGAAGTTGTTTTGGCTCCAGCAACAGCCTTGGCCAAAGCTGTCTTGAAGAAGTGGGGAGCTGAAAAGAAGAAAGATTTCCAATAGAATTTAGATCGAGAGTTGTCAATTTCACAGACATGTAATGTCCATCACTGGCCTCCATTTTGATTAAAATCTGCTCCACCGCCATCGGCGTCGTCTGTTTTCGCCCATCTTGTGATTTATACCAACTGACTGATTACTGACGGCTCTGCTAGAGAGTGAAAGGGTGTTTGTGTCAATATTTGATGATTATTCATGTCATGTTCAGTGGACATGTACAGTTCATGACCGTTAGTGACCTCTCTATGATGATTTTTTTTTCTCATTTGTATGTGACATAACAACACTAAAACAGCAATTTAAAAGTAGATTTTAAAAATGAGGGATCCACCCTGTCCAGTATGTAAGAAACTAAATTATGTCGTTGTATGATCTCCTTGAAAAGACCGAATAAAGCACAGGAATAAACGTGAACTGCTATCTTTTCACAGGTGCATCAGGCAAAACGAGCCAATTGAAATGACAAAGCAAAGAGCCAAAAACCAATTCAATGTGTCAGAGTAATAGTCAGATTAATATGTGCCCCGCTGTGTTTACTGATTCTGCATATGAGTGTGTGGGACGAGCCCTAAATTTACACCTAAATCTCACCAGCTTTGTCTCTCGATGAACCTCACGATGAGCCAATCATGTATGCCTTAAATATCTAAAACTCACAACAGCTTTGACTGAAGCTATCTGATGAGAGTTCCTGGTTAGGTCACTCCTCTCTAGGAGGAGACTGGTCTGAAGAAACTTTCAAAAGGAATCGGCTCCTGAAGGAAGAGCTCTAGAGCTCGCTTATCATTTAGTAAACTTGGAGTTAAAATGTAATGCCTTTTTTAGAATGATCAATTCCAAATTAAGTGTAGACAATAACTCCTTATTCTTGGTTCATATTTCATAGGCTGTATAATGTAATGCATTGTTTATACACATTAACGATAATAAATGTTTGAACCTTTTTTGGTCATTCTTTTTTTACTGAAACAGTTTTAAAGGTTAATAAGAATATTAACATCAAGTGTGAGTAAAATTAAAGGTCATTAAGTGGGTTAAAACTTAATATTATCATTAATAATTAACATGCTAGATTATTTGGCCGTGGCCAAGAATAATGGTAAAGATAAAATCTTTTTAAATCAATTATGGATTTCGATCCTTTAGCACTGTTTCAAGACAGAACCCATGAGCCTTCAGTCCCAACTGGTATCCGTTTTTGGGCCAAGCACCTACAAGTAAATGATCAGGGACAGAGCAGGCCACACCAGGATTTCACACTGAATTTTGAACCTCCTCGCTGTTGTGTTATGGGGTTTTTAGTAAAACATAATTCTTTGCATAGAAGGAAAACTATTCTCCTCTGTTTCTTAAATAAAACATTCTTCTGGATGGATATCAGAGAATTTTATCTGTGTGGGGTTAACAGATACAGCAAACACGTTTTTCACTCTTGACAGGATTACTAAAACCTAAGTGAGAGAATTCTGTAACTGCTAGGCTTTTAACCTTTGTTATTTAACCTTTGCATTTTAGTACAGATTTAATCTAAAAACCTAAAGTTATTATGAAACCGTTTTTGACACAGTCAACCATCAGATCCTTCTCTCCACTCTCTCTGCGATGGGCATCACTGGAACTGTACTCGATTGGCTTGAGTCCTATCTCACTGGTAGATCTTTCAGTGTCGGGTGGAGGGGTGAGGTCTCAAACACTCATAACCTACTCACCGGGGTTCCCCAGGGTTCAGTCCTTGGCCCCCTTCTCTTCTCCATCTACACCACCTCCCTGGGCCCTATCACCCTCAGATACGGATTCTCATACCACTGCTACGCTGACGACACTCAACTCTATCTGTCGTTCTCCCCTGATGACCTGTGTAGGACTTTAAGAGGCGTCCAATGCATGTTCAAAATGACCAAGAGACATATTGCCAACTGATCGAATTTAATTGACTTCAGCAGGGAGAAATCAACAGCAGTTTACAGCATGCTGGAGAAGCTCTAAACAGCTTCTGAGTCCGTTTTCCAAAACCCTAGCTCTTTATCTCCTCTCAAGCCGTTTCTGGGGAAACGAAACCAGGTGTTATTTTTCGTCTCCGTGACTGGTACAAGGCGGCTCCTCTGACGTAGGATGGTCAGCTCCCTGCCTGGTACAGGATGCCTCCTGTGCTCCTCTTCTTATCTGCTCAAAAACAGGATGTGCCATGGCCTTCAGACACACAAAAAGGCTCACAAACCTTCATGAATCTCTTCTTATTTAACTCTTCAGTTTTTCTTGATCAGAATTTAGAAGGTAAAAAGTTGGTTAACAAAATAAGTACTTTTAAATATATAAAAGGTAAAATATAAATCCCACAAATCCCTCTCTTGGCCTCTGAAAGAGGCCACAATTCAAAACATAGACAGAGTAAAATGCATCCTAAACTATCTTCATACTATCTTAAGCCTGACACATTTGCTGGTGCGTCCGAGAGTGCTCGGGTCGAAAAACCTCTGTGAGGAAAAAAGACACCCGAGCGATCCCCAAGTTGGCTTGTGGGCGATCACTCTTAGGCTCTCTCGTCCACACCAGATCTATACACAAACATAGAAAACAAAAGACTGCGCTAAAACCTATCTGCTAAAACATTCTTACTACCAGAGTGCCCAGAAAGGGTTGGAAAACCCTTGTGTGCCCAATTGACCCCCAAGTTCAGCTAATCTAAACATCACACATGATTTCACCTTAGATTTTAACATTACTATCAAATCAATAACAAAATTGTTTTTATCCAGGATCTGAAATAAAGCAGAATTAATGGAAAGCATAGCAGAAAGAAACAAACAAACACAAAATACAGTTTTTTCTTGTCTTGAGAAAATAAATGACATTTACTCATACAGTAACCAAAGCAATAAGTAAAAGTATTCTAAACACCATAAAAATTAATAAATGAATCATAAGAAAATTTAATCAACTCAAAAAACATAAGAAAATTGATCATAGAAAATTTATCAACTTAATAAAAAATAAGAAAATTAATCATAACATTAAAGTAAAAATTTTAAGAGAAAAAACTTAAATCAACAAAAAATTTAAGAAGGGGAAAAAAACAAAATCAAAATTTGATTTTACTCCAAAGCATAAATTGAGATGTTTTTCTTTTTACATCTCCTCCTCCTCAATTTGCTCAATCCTTTAGTCACATTTGGTTTCTTCACTTCTCGTTTGGGTCTGATTTGGGTCTGATTAGATCTGTTCATCACAACTGTGATGTTTCTGTTGGTTTCTAGATCATGACTTTTTCCTACAGTGTTATACCCCCTACTCTTAGCACTGCAATTATTCCAATGAGAATCATTCATTTCCAATTTTCCCACAATTTCTCGTCTCGACCTGCATCTTTGCTGTCGTTCTTCTACTACTACTATTATCACTTCTTTTTTAAGTTGGTCAAATTCTTTTGAAGCTTCTTCAGTCCCTTTTAAAGGTGCATTTAGTTGTTTGATTCCTGCATCTCTCATTAGTTGTCTCATTAGTTAACAATTTTCTGCATATTCTGTGATGTATTCACTGCAGTAGCCTGTTGTTCCTAAAAACCCTAACATTTTTCATTTAATTTTATCATTTAGAAATTTGTTAATTATTTTACAGTCCACATTTATTTTATCTATAATTAATCTCGTTATTTTTATCAGTTTTGGTCATTTTTACTTTATGCTTACTATCTGTTGATTTAACACATTTAATGAATTCTATCAATTTAACAAAACTCATTCTAGAGTTTCCAAAACCACAAACTACAATTGTTTATTCAGTTACAATTTGGATTGTAATTTCAGGTTTAACTTTTAAGTAATATAACTTAAATTATCATAATTTAAGTTTATTTTTCAGATTCTACATTTAGAAATATTATCTCAATAATCAATTTCACTTTGCAATGCTTAATTTTTCATCTAAGTTCTATAATCTATCTGTGCTTTTCTTTGTGTGTTTGTAATTTTCAATAGGTCACACCACTATTTCATGCTTTTTTAGACTGCTTTCAAAATCTTGGTATGTTGGGAGATCTCGTCCAGATGTTTTAGTTACTAGGTGAAAGACAAGCCTGTCTACTTCGTGTGTTACAGCACATTCACCTTTTCTTTTCTTTTGGACTTCTACTTTCTCAACTCCGTATTTTTCTCTAAATCTTTTTGCAATTCCTGCTCCGAAGGCACAGTCTGTGCTTACACAGTGTGCCACTGGTTCTCCACTAGGAGCAGTAAAGAGATCTCCCACTCTGTGAACAATCTGTAAAGCCTGTTGAGGGAAATTTTTAGTCAAAATTTTCTTCACTCACGTGTCCTGTTGTTTCTTGCTCCTCTTCGGGTTTTTTCTTCTTCTTGTGCATGTATATGTGTTTGTGTATTACCTGTTGAATTCTAAGATGATCCTCTATTCTCCCTCTCTTGGACCTTAGAAGTAAGGTCCACACTTGTGTCTTCCAATGATCGTGATGGCTTAGGTGATACCAGGTATCACCCTTTCCTTCCATCCTACTTCCCATAGCCTCCTCAAAATGCTTTCTGTCGCTTCCATACCGGTTTCTGGGGTCGGTGCTGCTAGAAGTAGATCATCTACATACATAATATCATAATAGTGATTTAAACTCAATACGATCTCACTCCTGGATCTTCGTTTTCTCCTCCAATCTGAAAAATCCTCATCAAACAATCACAACACAAATCTGGTAACGATTCAACACACACTGCTCCCGTGATCTGCAACAAAAACAAAACTGAATTGTCAGTGAAATGTTTATTAGCATCATTTTGCCAGCAAAACACCTTTTCCCATGTCTCCAGCATCTGTAACAAAGTTATCACAGATTTCAGTCCTTGAAACATTTCCTTCTTCTCACTCCATAATCTTTGTTCATTATGGAATCTAATAGTTGATTGATAAGTTACCATTTACAGCTCATCCAAGAACTTCATAAGACATCATAGACCCATGTTTTCTCTTCTCAAAGTGAACCTGAATTTTTTCATCTTGTCAAGATTCATGACACCTCATTTACATTTTTTCTCTCTTCAATTATCAGGTTTGTTCTGCAACAAAACACAACCAACTTCTAACTAAACTATTCTAAACTATCGCTAACCTCATCAGTCCTAAAAGAAGAGTCACAACAACCTCGACACCTGATGTGTAAAAGCGTAGGATTCATCTCCGAGTAACAAAGAATAAAAAATAATAATAAAACACACAGTATGCCCCGTCGACACACTTCCAAAAAGATGGAGAAAAAAAAATGAAAAAGTCAATGGCCAGATTTTCCACAAAAATGCTAAAAAACATATATTTTAAAAATTCCCTGCAGAAGCAATGTACATTGGTTAGGTTAGACACACTTCATTCAGTCTCATTCATCACAATCAATCATCTCTCCAGATTTGGGTAAATGTTACACTTTCTTTCTATTAATTGTTTGAAAGCCTCTACTTTTAGATATTGCCATTGTTTACCCTTTTATTCTCTTATAATTATCAATTTGTTACTGCTAGTTGAATAACAATTTCTCTATATTGGTTTAGGAAATGTCTTCACTCTGTAATCATTTTTCAAGTCCACATTAATTTCTATTCTCAATTAGCATCTTCACAAAACTGTCCAGTTTCAGTCCGTCCACAAGCAACACTTATTTTTCATTGTTTATTATTCAGTCTTAAGTCAGGTATCCATTCAAGATCTCTCATTGAATAAACATTCACATAAAATGGCATACTACGTGCTCCTCTGTTACCGTTAACACTGTGACTAATCAGAAATACCAGTAAATATCATGAATGTTTTTAATGTTTAGTCAATGAAAATCACACAATAGATTCCTCTAACATGAAAGGTTGTAGTTGGGTTTCAAAATTCTAATAATTTCCCCTTTTCATTATTTATAAAAACTCATTGTTGATCATTCTCATTCATAAAACCCCCAAGTCACTTCAGTTATTTGTCTCTGAATGAGCTGTATTCGTTTAAATCAATTCCCTGTTTTCATTTCCCCCAAAAAATCATCATCAGAAATATAGGGATGTAATAAGCAACAGAAGTCTTCGGGCTTCACATTAGTCATTTAGTTAGTAGTTCTACTCTTCATAAACAAGAGTGGTTTGGTTACTGTCGCCCATCTTAATATCAATTTGTCACACATAGACGCATTATAATGAGTCAGAGTATTATAAAATACTCTGTTTTTCTGGTAGAACTCATTACATTAGTCTAGATGACATCAATCTACACCCAATGTGATTAGATGACAATTCTTTTTAGTTAGGAATTAAAAATTTCAACACGTTTATGTCATATTCTCTTCCAAAATCAATATCAGTTGATTTAATTCTCCTTTCAATGGATCAGATTATTTTCAGTCTAAAAGTTATTTGTTTTAAAGTCAATACAATTTAGAATTTATTTCTTTTAAATTCCCACAATCCCTTTGGACGTCAGAAACCAGTCACTCAACTTCTCACTGAAGTTCATAAAATAAATCTTATTCTATCTTTTTGCACCCAAATCAACCTAAATTTTACTTTTCAATTTCACTCTTGGTTTATGTTTGATAAATGCATTTGCTCAGCAGAGTTTTACAGGTTTCAGTAATCCTATTGATTCCGAACCCATTTCAAACATGTTAGTTTGTTAGTATAAAAATACCTAATGTTGTAGTCATTTTCCACTTCTCAGCTCCGAAACCTTCATGATTCTGAACCTTTCTGAGAGAGATCAGGAGATGATTGATGAAGGTCTTTGATGATGTCTTTGTCAGACGAGTGATTTGCACAGTTCGATTGTCTCTTCCTCAGATCTGACCCCTCTCCTCTCCGTTTCCCCTTTTCTCTTCCACACCTCCTCGTGAGATGCATCCTTCCTCCTTTTCCCTCAAGCTGCTCACTCCAGGCCATAAACTCCTAATGGACTTACAGGATAGTGCGTGAAAAACAGTCTCTGTAACAAGAACAAGCTACGCCATCCCAATGTCACAGTCTGCTCCACCCCTCCTTGGGTGCACCACCATGTTTGTGTGGGTGGAGAGATAAATAGAATGGTACTTGTATCAGAAGATCCGTTCGCATGCAGATGATGTTTGCATACGCAGATAAGGCCAGAAGCCTGTGCAGTCCATGGGTCAGATCTGAACACGGCCATGATGATTCCAGGTGCTTGAAGAACTCCATCATCTCCACTCTCAGAAGGCCATCCGCATGCTTCGAACTCAGAATTGATCAAGATCTCATTCAAAATAAACAAAACAAACAAGTTAATTCTTATTCAGATTATCTCTTGGGTTGGAACATCAAACTCTGCTTTGATTAAGTTGCACACAAAATAATTCCCCAATCAACTTAATGTTTCAATTTCCTTTCAATTAGGGTGCAATTATTTATATATATATATATATATATATATATATATATATATATATATATATATATATATATATATATATATATATATATTTTAGTATTATTTATTTTATTTATTTATTATTATTATTATTTATTTATTTATTTTAATTTTATTTTTAAACAAAAGTCCCTCTATCTAAAATAATTCTCTTAGGGAAGAACCACAACCTTTCAATTAAACACACTAAGTCAATTGAATTTATGCAAAAAGGAAAAGTCACCTCAAAGAGTCTTTTACATGTCTTTAACGTAACTATTATGAATTTTCATGTCTACATTAGCAAGATTTGTCTTCTATAGCATGTTTGATCTGTCTTTTGCTAAATTTAATTCAACAGTTAGTTTAATTTATTTTCCTTTTACTTTTTAAGTCTTAACCTCTAGTTTATTTTCCCCAATTTGTAGATGTATAATTAATTATGTAGCAATAATTTACTTCCACAAATTTAATCAAAGTTATTTGATTTTTTATATATATAGAAATTTCAACATTCACAATTTTAAACTGAAAATCTCAAGATTAACCTGTGAGACTAAAAGCTCACAGTCTTTCATCTCTCTCTCTCTCTCTCTCTCATCCAAAGGCTGACACATTTTTCATTTTTAGTAAAAAAAAAAACCTATCCTGCTTTAGAAAATAGTGTAATAAGTTTCTTGAACAACCTGTGGTTACCTTTTGGGAAAATTCTTAAGTTAAAACCCTTTATACAATCCTTGATTATAACCTACAGAGCTCTGGATTTGTAATTAATGTGATCACAATTTTATAATCGCTAAAGTGTCATTGAAACAATGTAGTATATGATTCATATACAGTATGAGTCAGTGTATGGGTAAACTGCCATTATATGTCAACAGAAATATCACTTTGATGATTGTGAATGTAAGGTGATTACAACGTATTATAGATTTATTGCGCTATTGTTTTAACAACTTGTACTGTGGATCTCTGACTGTCCTCTCCTTTGGGCAGTTCAGACCAAACAGTCGGAATGCGATTCAGAGAGCTTTCATGGGAAATCCAAATGGTTTAGTTGAAATCACTGATACTGGGTACAATTACGATGTTATGATTTATGAATTACAAGAGTAATCTTGGTATCTTGAAGCCATTACTTGGGTGAGAATCGATCAGAGTTTATTCTGTACACTGTTAGGAGTGTCAGACGTTTAAACCATTTCTTATATAACAATGAAGAGTATGGAATATTCTGAACTGTTATCACCAAAAAGAAGTATCAAGCAATGCAATGCGTGTTCAGATACTTGCCTCATTTTTCCAGTCATTCACCCAGATCAAGTGTGTGTAAAGTATACCAAAATACAGCTACAAGGTTCAATGGTGAGAGATCAGATAATCAAGTGGGACAACCTAGTGGTCTACATGTCTTTAAAGGTTCTAAAACGTATTCATTAATTTAACTGATTGATATTTCCTTTGCTTGCAACACGCTCAGGCCGTATCTTCGAATGACAACAAATCAATCAATGTACAATCAATATATGGACATTCAAATGCTACCTTGGTTTCTTATACTCAATGATGTATTGGTGAGATGAATTCCTTTTTGTGTGAAGTTTGACATGTGCTCGTAACCCTTCATTCAATGAAGGAACACAGGATTCAGAGGACAATGAACTTAACCAAAGGATTACTTCAGTAGATCATCTTGTTTAGGACCAGGTGAAAAATATACCTGGCCAGTTTTTTTCTACTTGCTCAGCTTTGAATGTTTGCATTTCCATATTTGCTTTGTACCAAAGGAATACTTCGGGACACTGTCAGATCACTGAGGACGTTGACCAACACTGTCCCTGCCATTAGTTCACTCCATGTACCAGCTCTGCAATGCCTTTAATAATGAGAATGTAGCGCAGGTGCCACTCTCCAGGGCAGGTGTCTTCCCAGCATCATGAGACCACAGAGGGATACATCATCCTAGCTCCAGAGGTGGTCCCAAAGCAGCTCCATCCAATAACACCAGCTCCAGAAGCGGCTCAAAGCAGCTCCGGCCAGTTCTCAGTCCAGCTCCAGAAGTGGACTCCAGATCCAGCGATGATCCATCCATGACACCAGAGGGCCCAACGAGAAACAGTTCCTGAGGCCGTTGGACACGGGTTTCAGAGATGAGCTCCAGACACCCATAACGGCGCGTCTCCCGTACCTGCTGGGTCCCTTGACGTTATCGGCTCATCCATAACTGCTGCTGACCTCCTTCATCCGAGCACGGGTTTCAGAGAAAAAGTTCCAAACATCTACACCAGCGAGTCTCCCCGTACCTGCTGACAAAATCCATGGCAGCTTCTGATCTCCACAGGCCATTCTTCAGTGTGTATACCGAGGGTTTTCCTGCCGGATCGCTTGCTGACATCAACCGCTTCTCCATAGCTGCTGATAATCACCACAGGCAATTCCTTCATCATCCACCGAGCAACCGGTATCTTCATCTGTTGGGCATACCTCCAGAAGCTTCCGCTCCATCACCTATGGGGTGCCCTACATCGACCCCATGTACACCATCCTCAGACACCTGACCCTCTTCCCTGAGCAACAACTAACTCCATCTCCCCTTCTGCAACACTTCCCAACTGGCACCTGTGCACGCATTACTTCCAAACCAAGACTCAATCCCCTGTGGCCTTCTCGCGCGATCAAAAGGGGTCGTCTGTAAGGAACTGAATGATACCATTGAGTGATCCTGCTTGAGACGGCCTGGCCATTTGCTTTGAGCACCAGGAACCAACAGAGATGGCCACCCTTTTCAGATGTATGTTATGCAGAGGGCACAGATTGAGCTGAGATGCCGCTCACATGATTATGTAAACTAAGAAGACGAGCTGTTCTTTAGTAACAGAACCGAGAGTGATCACAGAGCCTGACTCGAACATTAATGACAATACGTCTAGCCAAGAGACTGGGTCGGGTGCAGAGTGATCAACGCCTCACTGTGTATTAAATCTACATATGAGTTGGTTTAATTGCTTTGCACCATTTAGTCTCTCACCATTCTCTCAGTGAACCAATCACACACACAAGCAACTTTTAAATTAAAGGGTTTTCACAGAAGGACAGCCTTCCAAAGTCAAAGAACCAATCAGTGTAAATTATGTAATTTCATATCGATATCTCGGGTATTTAAAGGGACTTGTCCCGAAGCTCGAGGAGTTTCTGCAATCAGAGCTCCCGCACCAGGTCATGTGGTGCGCAGCCTCTCTCTCTCTCGATGATCAGGTAAATTATGATTAAGTTTTCTCCTCGTTATTTGGTCTGTCAGAATGCATTTGGTTGGAACTTTAAACTGTACTGAACTGAATGTATTTGATGATTGCATTTTAACTGGAGTTGGATTTGTTTATGATTTGCCTGGTTAATAAATTGACATAATCGTTTGTTTTGAAGTTTGTCCAGAAATCATTATTTATCATTACTTCTGATGTATCGTTTCTGTTACCTGGAGTGACATCGCACAGATAGTTGTATTGTTCATTGTTTGTATCCGGATGCAGCTAAGCGACTGCATATTTGTGAATCCCTTGAACGATTATAATACACTTCTGAGACGGCTCTTGATCATCAAAGGCTTATGAAAAATTGAGACCTTTGGAAAGCGACAGAATTCAGAACCTTAAAATATGAACAAATAACGATAAGAGGCAAACTTTAAGGATCATTATGTCCCCCTAAAGTAATATAATTTACCGAAGAAACTAATATAACGAGAGAAGGAGAAAATAACATGACCGTAATTTAATCATTTTAATGGAGTCAGATTTAAAGGTTTTATTGGTTTTATCCAAATTTTAAACATCATTACACAGTTAGCACGTTTTTTTTTTGTGTATTTCTTTGTTCTCGCCCTGTTCATCCAGCAGAGAGTAGCAGCACGCAAAACCACCTTCCCGCCACCTTTGATTCCATCTTTGGGCAAAGGAATGGCGCCTTACACTACTTTCATAGCTATCTTGGTGACCTGCGGATGCTGCTGTGTCCCATGTATTAAGTCATTGTGTAACCGAATAATTGTGGCTGCAATAGAGAAAAGAGATCATAAACTACCACCCTACACAATGCCACTGTTGCTGTCTGAGCAAATAAAGGAGGAGGAGGGGGTGTTAAAAAAAGAAAAACACAAAAAAAAACTGTATTGCTTTGCCTATTTCTGCTATCCTTTTCAGTAATTTTACTTTATTTCAGATCTTGGATCAAAACAATTGTGTTATTGATTTGATAGTAATGTTAAAATCTAAAGTGAAATCATGTGTGATGTTTAGATTAGCTGTAACAGTGTGATTACCTCAGCTGAGATGTTGTGGTCGCTCAAACGTCAAGTAGAGGACCGACTGGGTGACTTTCCCCACAGGGGTTTTCGGCCCAGTCCTGTCTGAACACACTGGTAGATAGAATGTAGTGAAGTTAGATTTTAGTCAGATTTTCTATTTTTTTATATCTAACCAACTAGGGGGGCGCTCAGGTGTCTTTCCACAAGGAGGTTTTTGACCTGAGCTCCTCTGGACACACCAGCTGAATTTTTTGACTTTGGTAGATTAGTGCAAGAATGCTATGCTATTTTGGTGTGGCCTCTTTCAGAGGCCAAGAGAGGGATTTGTGGTATTAGTTATGTTTACTCGAAGAAATAAACATTTGATCTTTAATCATTTAATTTTTAAACAATATAAAAGATTGACTAAAGGTGTGGAGAGAGTGAACTCATGAGCTCGGATATTAATGTGCCTTTTCGCTCTGTGGAGGAGGAAACATCCTGTTTCAACAGAGGGAAGAAAACATCTGGCTTCAGCAGAAAGAGAAACAACATCTTGTGTTAGCAGATAAAAGCTAGGGGATTTTTAGAGTCAGATGATCTTTGAGATCTTCTCCAGCGCTGTACCTGACTGCTGTTGGTTCCTCTTGCTGAAGAAATTCATTAAAACTCGATCTGTTGGCAATCTGTCTCTTGGTCATTTTGAACACGCAATTGGACGTCTGAAAGTCCAACAGTGGTTTGTATTGTACATTTGTTGTTTGCACCGATAGCTCCATTGTACCAATTGAAATTCCTTGTGTGTGGACAGACACACACATCGCAATAAAGCTGATTCTGAAGAAGAAGAACCTTGCATCTGGAGCATTGACAGGGGAGTGGCGAAGACAGTGAGTGACGGAAAGGCACAGCACAAATATTGCAACAGCATTCCTCCGTCTAGAGTCAGTCAGCCAGAACAAAAAAAGTCGATAGATTTGTCACTAGGCGCTAGGATAAAAAAAGTCGCTAGGATAAAAAAAGTCGCTAGATGGTCTGAAAAGTCTCTAAGTTGCCAACACTGATTCACACATGATAAAAAAAAAAACAAACAAACCGCAAGCTTTTTTTTAACAATTTAACATTTAAATTAGTGATGGGAAGTTCGGATCATTTTACCAACTCGGATCTTTGAGTCCCGTTCAGCAAAATGATTGAATCTTTTTCAAGTAGTTTCGTTCAGTTCATTAAATAAAATGTTGTGTTTCTTCCCTAACACATTTAGTATATACAAAAACGTGAATCACACTACAAATAAGACAAAACAAAAATGCTAGAAGACAAAATTTTTTTTACTTAAACCTACCTGGGTTTTTCAGTGTGATTCCCTTCAGCTCTGATCTGCCTTTAGGTTAAAGTCTCATTTGTTCGACACGTTACTTCTCTCTGATGTTAACGAGTGCAGTCTGGCCCGGTTCCTTTTGTCGCGTGACCGCTACCTACTATTTACCAACACAATATGAGCCAAAAACCTTAAAGATTCATTCTTTTCCCGAGTCCTTTAGTTCTGTCACATGACACTCCTATATATGCAGTATGAACTGGAAACAGAAAAGAACAAAAGGAGCCGGAGCACTCGAACAAAGAGAACTAATCTTTTATGTTTCTGGCTTGTGACTACTCTGCAATGTTAACCAATATAGTTTGAGCTGGAAACAGAAAAGAACGAAAGGAATCAGAGGACTTGAAAAAAGAGAACTAATCTTTGCTGTTTCCTGCTCATGAACACTCTGTAATTTATCTAATGCAGTTTGAGCCAGAAACAGAAAAGATTAGATTTTTTTTTTTTGTCTTCTGGCTCCTTTCATTCTCTTGTCATGATTGTCTCTTGTCAATGATGAGCAGGATACGCTCAAAAAAACCACAAGATGCATGCGTCACTGAACGAATCCCTCTCCGAGACGATTCGTTCTGACGGAGTCACATTAAAGAATCGTTTTCAAACTTTTTAACAAAAATGCAGCTTGCAGTTTTCAAGAAGAAAAATTTCAAAACATCAAATTCTAAATTTCAAACCGCAAAATTCAGGTTGTGAAATTCAGATCTAACAGAAAGTAGGTCAGGGGTCACCAGGGAAGAGTAGATGATCTCAGAACAGTTACTGCATGTCAAAGTTGAATTGTGCTTAACACTTCATCAGACTGGAATTCGAAATCGATGTCACTTGCAATTCAATTCAAGTAAATGGATTTTTTGTAAGGTCACCGACCCACAAGATTGAGGTCTCTAGCTTATATAAACTGGGTAAAACAAACAACTCAACAAACAATTTTATGAAGTATCAGAATCCTTACAAATATGGGTCTCAACACGTTTGCACGAAACAAATTGATTCAAGATGGCAATTTAATTGAGAAACAGAAGCATATTGCATTACCTTGTCAAGTATTGACTGTTCTCCAAAGTCTTCCTCCCAGTCCTCTATTGTAGACCTAAATAGTATGATTTTTGAATAAATCTCAAAACAAAGGCACATTTACACATTATAATGTATCATAAATCATATCTGGATAATAAACTGTAAAAAAAACTAAATTGATGAGTCATTCTACTCACTGTTTCTTGAGTAAATAGCTACTATATTAATTACATACAAACATACATAGTTTTATTTAATTCAAGACAAAGAACTCAACACATTTACCATCTAGCCATTTACTCAACACAGACATGGCTAGATAGTGTTTTATAGTGTTCAATCAATCATTTAATCTTTTACAGCTTTAACCTTTTTATTTATTATTCTCAGGTTAGGTTATGTAAGTTGAATCTGCCCCTAATTCTAAGCTTTAAATGCTTAGGGCTTGGTTAGAAAATTCCTTTGTGGTCAGTTCTTTCTCTTAAGCTTTTACATTTAAAAAATATTTTAAATTTTTAAATAAAAAACTCAAAAGTCAGCAATTATAATCAATTACATTTATTTTAATTAAAACATAATAATCACCATAACGTAACATAGTACTCATTCAATGTGGATAAAAGTTTGTTGGTTTTCAAAGTCTTAAGTTTTCTTGCCCTCTGCTCTTGCCCGTCCATCATCAGCTGTCCTCTGGCTCTGAAGACGGCCGCCGTCTTCTGGCACATCTGTCTGATCAGTGCATATCTTCGTCTTTTATACCCGTTATGATGCATTCCAAACTCAGTTATGTTCATTGGTTCCTAATTCATGCTTCCCCAGCATGTCCGGCTCGTGTCCTGGTCATGATAATACGCACTTCCTTTTTTGTCCACCAGGCAGGCTCACAGATGTCCAGAGCTAACATTTGCTCTAGTTATTTCATCTTTCCCCTAGATCTGCTCTTTGCATGCAGAATGCAGCTCAAGAATACCTCTCTTGCAAGACAACTCCAGCACATCCTCATTTAGAACCATAATTCATGTAATGTCTTTAAATTAGGCATGAGAATGAAGTTATAAAAGGAAAGAGATTTGCAAATTTTTTAAGTTATACAACAATAGAATACTATAATTTAACCAATAATGTTAGTAAAGCACAAGCTTTACCTTCTGTAAGGTGTTCTGTGAGGTATTAAATTTCTTTTTTGGTCTATGGTAGGCTTTTTGTTATTTGGTTGTTCGTACCATCCTTGCCTAGTGCTCTCTAATCATTTTCCTCTTGTCTCTCGTTTGCTCATTCACCACTATGCAAAAACGCCCTCCACCTGGCGCTACTCAGCGGCAGATTAGAGTGCTTCTTAAGCATCCTGTCTGTAATCTAAAATGCTGTCCATTGGAGATGCAGAACATTTTGCTCATGCTTTCATGACCTCCAGAATGGATTATTGTAATGCTCTGTTAGCCAGCTGCTAACATAAATTACAGTTAGTACAGAACACAGCAGCTGGAGTTCTCGCAAAAAGAAATATGATCACATTAGCTTTCAAATAATTGGCTCCTGGGATTTGTCCAAAGGCATATGGTGTCTATAAACATATAAACTGTTGAAAAAAAAAACAACATGGTTCAATGTGTCTATCCCCATCATTTATCTGTCATCCTGCAGCTAATGCTGATCACCTGTTTGTTGTCTGTTACATTTTTCTAAACATTGTTTTCATTTGTTAGTTTCAAATATCTAAGAAATGGTTGTCAATGCTTTCAAAACTTAAAGCAACAATACGGTATTATTGAGAAATTAACCTAAATATTTAAAAGATTGAAATAGCTAAATAAATGATTATTCATATTAATTATTGATAATACAAGGGATGCCCACGGTTTTTTATTGATGTCTCAATAAAAATAAAATAAAAGGGTTTCCCAATATAATGCCATCCTATTGCAAATTATAAGACCTTTTTAATATCTCCTGATGTTTACAAATAGATTTCTCTCACAGGCGTATTGAAATCTTCACGTACACAAAAATCTTCCCTCACTAAATCTGCTGAAGGTACTGTAAATAAATGTCATGTCGATTTATTTTAGGTAACACACCAGCATTGGTAACCTCGTTTTGAGTTGAGGGTAAATCTTCCAAAAAAGAAAAAGGAATAACAATTATATAAACAATCACCTTTTAAATTGAAACATGCATTTAGTATTTAGACTAATAATCATTTACTTTACTTTGTAATACAGCCATAAACATGTTAATGTTACATAAAAAAGTAAAACATATTGGAATTAACAAGGCAACAAATATGCTGTTATCATATGCAAACCACACGATATTCAATTTACATTAATACAGAATATGCTTCTTTAACTTATACACAATAATTCACACAATCAAAAATGTATTGTCAACAATCTTGACTTTGGCAGCAGCCACAGTATTACTACAACACAAAACATAAATATTTCAATCCTAATCATATATATATCCTCTTCAGGGAACACCTACTGCAACAAAAAACTTTTTTCCCTTCCTCTGTCTTTACTTTATTTGTGCCATAGATCAAAATTGATCAGTTGATACAACTTCTACTATGTGCAAGCTGAGACTATGTAACAAATTTCATATTGTCTCTACTCTTTTGTAGATTCTTTTACCTCATCCTCCCTGATATTCCACAAGAGGGTTGCAAGGAGGCTCACTGGGGGAAACGCATATAGGCGTTTCTTCCTGGGCCAGAAAGTGCACAGCGCATCTATCCCGAGAGGAGCCTAGGACAGAGCGTAGAACAGGCAGCACTGAGCATTTTCTAAGGGTGGCGAACAGGTCTACCTCCACTTTTCCAAAGCGTTCCCAGATCTGCTAGACTGTCAGGGGATGGAGTCGCCATTCTCCTGAACGGGGTTTCCACCGAGACAGTGTATCCGCTGTCTGATTCAACTTGCCAGGGATATGGACTGCAACTAGTGACAGACCCCAACACTGACTCCAGAGGAGCAGTTGTGGTTGTTTTTCACCCCTCGATTTAAAATAATAAACTTTTGAACATAAATTCAATAACGACAGACTACGATTTTCAGTCTGATTTTCGCTTTACTTCTCAGCATAAGATTTTTGAAAAGCAGCAAGCATGGTGACAGTACCGACTCTCAAAACTGTACCTCCCTGGTCCTCCATAGGTGGAGCATATATCCAGAAAGTTATCCTTGCAGATAAGTTTCATGTGGCAGATATTTGTCTCTTGCTGCGTATCCTGATCAGAAAAGCGTCTTTCAGACTGTCTTTCATGGCGTTAAGTCCAATTTATGAATTAAATAAATGTTAAATATGATCACCTAATCGGGTGAGAGCCGACAAACAGGGTCAGCGTACCGTACCCCTCCTTGTCGATTGATCTACACCACCACCGCCGTGTTGTCAGTCCTGACCAACACGTGATGTCCCTGCAGCATTTTCCTGAAGTGCTTTACTGCTAGGAACACTGCACATAGCTCTAGGCGATGTATGCTCAGGGAAGTGTGCTTCTCAGTCCAAAACCCTGAGACTTTGTGCTTCCGGCATACAACACCCATCCCCAGTCTTGGACTGGTTGGTAGTTACTACTACGCACCTGGCAGGTCCTCCCAGGGGGACACCAGCACGGAAGAACCGAACATCTTTCCAAAGACGTAGGTGTAGACATCAAGGAGGTGTCACGTTTACCTTCAGTCACCCTGGAAGGCATGCTCGCAATGGAACTCAGAACTTGAGCCAAAGCTGGAGCGGTCTCATATGTATTAAGCCGAGTGGAATAACCGCTGCTGCGGAAGTCATATGCCCCAGAAGCCTCTGGAAGTTCTTCAGAGGGACCACTAATCATGTGCAGACTCTGTGTGCTGCCTTCAACAGGCTCAGGGCGCGCTCTAGAGAGAGGCATGCTCACATGTTCAATGAGTTTAGCTCCATACACTGAAAAGATATGCTCTGGCCAGGGGTTAGACGGCTCTTTTCTGCGTTTATCCCCAGACGACTGAGGTTGCATAAGGCCCTGTCTCTGTGGCGAATCAACTAGGACTGTGTCTGGCCAGTATCAGCCAGTTGTCCAAGTAAGCCAGGATTCGAACCTTCTCGTATTAACGGTACTAAAGCCTCTTCGATCACCTTTGTGAAGGTGCGAGGGGACAGAGACAAGCCGAAGGGGAGGACACAATACTGATACACTTGACCTTAGAGACCAAACGAAGAAAGGGTCTGTGATGAGAGAGTACACTGATGTTGTAACAAAGGTGGATTTGTTTATGATTTACCTGGTTAATAAATTTACATAATAGTTTGTTTTGAAGTTTGTCTGGAAATCATAATTTATCATTACTTCTGATGTATCGTTTCTGTTACCTGGAGTGATATCGCACAGATAGTCGTATTGTTCATTGTTGTATCCGGATGCAGTTACCTGGAGCTAAAAGTTCAGATTAGTGAAGAAAACTTTTTTTACATTCAGATAAAAGAGCGCGTCTGATCAATACATTCTCTGTATGAATTATACTGTAACTCAAGTTTTCACAATTCCTATTTGCGCAGCTCTTGCTATTTGGGAACTCAACTTGAGAAGTTCCAAGAAGCGACTGCATATTTGTGAATCCCTTGAACGATTATAACACACTTCTGAGACGGCTCTTGATCATCAAAGGCTTATGAAAAATTGAGACCTTTGGAAAGCGACAGTATTCAGAACCTTAAGATATGAACAAATAATGATAAAACGCCCATTTTAAGAATCTTTATGTCCTCCTAAAGTAATATAATTTACTGAAAATATTAATATAATGAGAGGAGAAAATAACATGATCATAAATTATTAATTTTAATGGAGTCAGATTTAAAGGTTTTATTGGTTTTATCCACATTTTAAACATCACTACGGACTGAATGGGCCGTGCGTCTGAGGGATATCATCCTGAACAAAAACCTCAGAAGATGAGCGTTCAGACAACGCAGGTCGAGGATTGGACGCAACCCGCCAGTGTGCTTGAAAACTAGAAAGTATGGGCTGTAAAGCCTCTTTCCCCGGACAGCCTCGATTGCACCTTTGCTTAGAAGGGAAAGGATCTCCTCGCACAGGACCGGGGCCTCTGTGGCTGAGACAGAGGTCATTAGAACCCTGTTGAACCTGTGTGGCTTGGTAGCAAACTGCAGTCAATAGCCGTGCCGGATAATGCATACGAGCCAAGGGGAAATATTGGGAAGCTCCCACCAGGCTTCCTGAAACTTCCACTAATGGCGTCATACGCACTTCGCCGATAGTTTCCATAGCAGGGCCGCGAACTAGCGAACTTAGCAGTGGGGTCCTACCTGGGCGTCCAGGCTCGACCTCGGAGCAGCATCCGGCTCCACCCGAGGAGGTCCCACTCGAGGCTGACTTCGACACGGAAGCTGAGAGCCATCTGGACTGCACTGCATCAGACGCCACGCCCTTGAATGTGCCTCTGAGATGAGAACTGCATTTGGAACTGCAATGCAAGGCTCCTGGCTGCGCACATAACTCAGAAAGTTCGAGTTTCGCATATTTAATGAAAAACGTAGATCTGACCTGGGGGTCCGCTGCTTGATGGTGGTTGCACCCCCTCACTCCAAGGGGGGCCGGCCTGGTGGCGAGGCACGCACAGCAGCTGGACTTTCCTGGGTGGCCTGTCCTAGGGCCGCTTACGATGGACCCTCTTCCCCTGGTGATGTTGGGGGGCCTGATCCTCCGTTGACTTTTTGTAGCCGCTCTTGGTCAATGTCTTCGACATGGGGGCTGATGATCAGGGGATTACTGGGGAGGTGTTCTCCAGCATCGAGCGGGGGGTGGAGGCGTCGACTTAGAAGGGGATCTGCCACATATCTTCCTACGCGTAATTCTCCCAGACCCTCCGCCTGCTTTCTGATCAGAGACCCGTAACGTAAGGTCATCTACGGCGATGGTGAAGAGGTAATTTGGGACCACAGGTGCGTTGAGGAAATACCTCCAATCTTGAGGGAGCATGTCAGCCTGGGTCAACCAAAGATGGCAGCTGTGGAATAGTAACGTAGACAATGTGTGGCCAAGCGAGCTAGCTGCAACTTTTGTCGCCTTGAGCGCGAAGTCAGTAGCCGCCCTCAGATCCTCTGTAATAACTAAGCCACAACAGTGCAATCCACACAGTCTGATCCCTCAGCCGCTGCTTCAGCATGTCTACGCCCAAGACAATTGAGACAATGATCGTGGCAATCCATCAATGCAAACGATTCACCACATCCAACAGACTTGCACGGTCGCGACATGTTTGGAACATGCAACAGTCGACCGGGAAAACTAGTGCTCTACTAAGAAAAAAGGAGTCTTGAAGGTGAAAGGCAGTGAGAGATCTGAAGTCTGGGGCGTGTAGTGGTTTCAGCCTACTGGATACGGCCAAAAAACCTAGCTGGTTGCCATTCGACTCACCAGATTTCAAAAATCCACACAAGAAAATCCAAATGCTTTAGTGGTATCTTTCACAGAGTTGCTCGGGTGTCTACAGTAAGCTCCAGTGGGGAAAAAAACAGGAAGAGCATCTCGCTCACGTGACAATCAGCACGTTGGAGAGAGTGGGGCGCCCCTTGCAGTGCTTCCCATAATCCTCACCGACATAAGACGTAGTGACCGACTGATGGGGAACACAATAATGACTGAGTTGGAGGAGAAGACAAAACAGGATTGAAATCAGTCAAGTAAAAGGTGAGAAAATGTTTGGGTGGGGGGCTGAAGTATCGCTTTAATGCATCATACCTTCCCATTGGAAAAAGCAAAAAAAATTCATTCATACTTCTTATTACATACTTCTAAAATAACAAAAACAGTTTTCGAAGTGATTTTTTCTCATACAAAGCCTGCCTGATGAAGGTATAAGGCAGAAGAATTCTAATGTGCAAATATGAGAAAAAGAGAGCAATAAAATACTTCCATAAAAAGAACAAATTCCTGCTGTTTAACATAAAGGTATTAAAAGCTGAGACGTGATCCTTGAACACAAAACCCACCCAAAACAATTCCAGATGCTTAAACAAATAAGAGAAACTGTAAAGCCAAATGTACCAATGATAGTTTCTTCACTTCTTACAAACCAATACATTTCTAGAAATAGGTGACTCTTAACATCCTCAAAGTGTATTTTTGTTATGCTATTATGGAAGTAATTTCCAACAATCACAAAGGAAAAAAAAAACATTTTGTCAGTCATTATTTATGTATTTGTGCAGAGCAGCACAACTGATGAATATGTTTAAATAATATATTCTACTTCCTGTCATTTTAAAATGAAGACCATCTAAAGAATGTTAAATAATTGACTTTCATAGGAGACAAACAATAAAGTTGATATCTGTTGACTCTTCCTTCAACTCTAGAGAAAAGGGTTTTTTCTTATTTACTTAAAAACTGTAATTTTGTGCAGTTAGTCGAGAGCTGAGGGTTTCTTGAGAACAGCGCTGTATTTCATTGAAGCTCCATCTGCCTTTAGCCGCACAGTCACCAGAGTGAAGATGGAGATCTCCTGCAAAGGAGCAAAACATGATTAGACGTGTTTAACTGTGAAGTATGTTAGACATGTAGCACAAGTAAAAAAACATACTACTGAAATAATTCCTTTCACTCGAGCCCTGATATCACTAAAAATAGCAGTCAAGCAAGAGTCTTCACATTTGAAAAGTTCATTAACCCTCAAATTATGGTTATATTTACGGAATGTGTTTTGGCTTGAAGTTTTTCATGACATAAGTCGTTATAGATAGCTAAGAAAACCTATAGTGGTATGAGAAGGTAGGAGTGAACACATGCTTCTAAGTATATTATTGCAGTACCAGTATTCACCACAAAATTACATAATGCACATTTAAGTTTGATTAATCTTTGAAGGTGCCATCTGTGTGTATGCACATATAGTTGGAAAAAAGGCTCTTCGGCCAACCAAGTTCTTCTTGGGATCTGGTGTGAAAAGTAGTTTGTGTTAAAGTAATAAAACGAAGGACATAAAAAAACACTTGATCTTCTGACATACAAGCTGAACAAAACACTAAGATGTTAAGATATTAGAGATCAAAAGTTTTTCATTTTTGAAAAACATTTTATTGGAGCCAGCTACGAAAAAATCTGAGCTCATAATGGGCTACATGTGATAGGATACCAGACTTTAGCTCCACAACTGTTTTTGCCTTAAACACCAAGTTTGCCTTCACCACATTGCCTGAATTCACCATGAGTAGTTACTTGTTGCTAAGTCTGTGTACTAAGTCTGTGCTATGGTCAAACAAAGGTTAGGAACTGATTTTTCAGCTATACATAATTAGATGCATTGGCTTCTGTTGCTTTGACTATTTCTCAGGTTGAAATTATTTTTGGCTGAGCCATTCAAGGAAAACCTTGAACAGATTCAGAACATTTGGAAAGTTAATTTACAAGATCTGTCATGAAACATAGAAAGTAATTTGGCAGATCTGTTAAGCCAATGGTGGAGGTTACCTGATTTATGGACTCTTTGCCTGGGTCATCAGATTTCCAAACCAGTGTCATCTTTGACTTTTTTCCTACTTTACAATACCGCACCTCCTGCAGACCTTCTAATGACTTGAGGAGAAAAACAGCACTTTATTCATTATTTAAAAAGGCATACATTATTAAGAAAGAATAATCATTCTCTTTGGTTTCCCATTTATAGACAATGTTTTCTGCTTCATACTATATTCAAATCAGAGATGATTCATATTGTTGTTACATAAAAGCACCCAAAAAGATTTTAAAGAGCAAAATATTACTTTGGTTAATGATTTTTTTTTTTACTTTGGTTAATGAACAATTACATGTGTATCAAACACACAACATGGAGCATGAAAAATAACCACGTTTTAACTTTTCTATAATTATTTTACAAAGAACTTTGGTAATGTGTATTAAACGCAAAAGTACATTGATAAAAAGAACACAAAAAATTCTATCTTCTGAGCTTTACTTTATAATTTGGCCAATCAGACATTTCAAAACAGAGGTTGTTAATGGTTCAACTAAAACAACCTACTGTTTTTGCTGTCCACAAGACAGCAAATGGGCAAACAAACAAAAATCCTAAAAGTGCAGTTTCACATTTAGTCAGTCGATTAACAGTTGAAACTATTTTCAAAATAACCACTGGAGACAGAAAATATAGCTCCCTTTCGCAAATTAAAAGTGTGGCTAGGGGGAAATAGAAAATAACTTATTTAACAAAAAAAGTTCCAATTAAATAACTGTTCTAAAAAAAACTGAGAAAAACATTTATTTTATGAGATTAATTATTTTTACTAAACATTTTAACATTTTTAGATTGCACCATTAACATTTTAACATAATAAAACTTGATTGTTTTTATTTTAAAAAAATTTAATTTTGAAATGAACAACAAAATAAATAATTTGAATTACCATGTGAAACCACTAAAATAGTAAAAATAATGAGCAAACGCTGTATTAAAATCGAGTGATATAAATGCCATACTAACTAAATGTCTACGCATTGGAGTAAAGTATAGATTTTCTGAAAAACAAAAATGCAATTGAGCAGGGACATCAATCAAACAAACATTATTAAATCATGTGAAAATTCTTTTGACCGTTCTTGTCAAAAATATTAGAGATATATAAGTTGTAATAGCACAGCTCAGCTCCTTCTTAGAAAAGAGCAACTTTTATGAAGTCCTTCAATCTGGAATCAGAGCACATCACAGCACAGAGACTGCGCTGGTTATAATTTCAAACAATCTATTACTTGATTGGGATCAAGGGAATATCTCTCTTCTAGTTCTGCTAGATCTCAGTGCAGCCTTCGATACGATAGATCACAGGATTCTCCTCGAGAGACTAGAGAACGATGCAGGCATCCAGGGCCAGGCTCTAAGATGGTTTAACTCGTACCTCTCTGACCGGAGTCAGCTTGTCCTTGGAAAAGGAGTCTTGGCTTCCTGTACAATATTGCCTTGACTATAAGATACTGCTCCTTGCCTTTAAGGCGCTGAATGGCTTGGCTCCGGCCTACCTGAGCAGTCTCCTATCAGGATATATTCCAGCTCGCTCTCTTCGATCACAAGAAGCAGGACTATTGATTATACTGAAGGTTAGTAAATCCACCAGAGGGGGAAGAGCGTTCTCATATAGAGCCCCGAAGCTCTGGAATAAACTCCCGGATGTTGTCCGGAGCTCAGCTACGCTCACAGAGTTCAAAACTAAATTAAAAACATATCTGTTTAATCTAGCATTCAAATAATTGGCTCTTGGTATTTGTCTAAACGGATCTGGTGTCTGAGCACTACACTGTGTTCCGAATTATTAGGCAAATGAGTATTTTGACCACATCATCCTCATTATGTATGTTGTCTTACTCCAAGCTGTATAGGCTCAAAAGCCTACTACCAATTAAGCATATTAGGTGATGTGCATCTCTGTAATGAGAAAGGGTGTGGTCTAATGACATCAACACCCTATTATCAGGTGTGCAAAATTATTAGGCAACTTCCTTTCCTTAGGCAAAATGGGTCAAAAGAAGGACTTTACAGGCTCTGAAAAGTCACAAATAGTAAAATATCTTGCAGAGGGATGCAGCACTCTTAAAATTGGCAAGCTTCTGAAGCATGATCATCGAACAATCAAGCGTTTCATTCAAAATAGTCAACAGGGCGTTTGGAAAAAACCAAGGCGCAAAATCACTGCCCATGAACTGAGAGAAGTCAAGCGTGCAGCTGCCAAGATGCCACTTGCCACCAGTTTTGCCATATTTCAGAGCTGCAACATCACTGGAGTGCCCAAAAGCACAAGGTATGCAATACTCAGAGACATGGCCAAGGTAAGAAAGACTGAAATAGACCACCACTGAACAAGAAACACAAGCTGAAGCGTCAAGACTGGGCCAAGAAATATCTGAAGACAGATTTTTCTAAGGTTTTATGGACTGATGAAATGAGAGTGAGTCTTGATGGGCCAGATGGATGGGCTCGTGGCTGGATCGGTAAAGGGCAGAGAGCTCTAGTCCGACTCAGACGCCAGCAAGGTGGAGGTGGAGTACAGATTTGGGCTGGTATCATCAAAGATGAGCTTGTGGGGCCTTTTCGGGTTGAGGATGGAGTCAAGCTCAACTCCCAGTCCTACTGCCAGTTTCTGGAAGACACCTTCTTCAAGCAGTGGTACAGGAAGAAGTCTGCATCCTTCAAGAAAAACATGATTTGTTTGCAGGAAAATGCTCCATCACACACGTCCAAGTACTCCACAGCGTGGCTGCCAAGAAAGGGTCTCAAAGATGAAAAACTAATGACATGGCCTCCTTGTTCACCTGATCTGACCCTCATAAAGAACCTGTAGTCCATCATTAAATGTAAGATTTACAAGGGGGGAAAACAGTACACCTCTCTGAACAGTGTCTGGGAGGCTGTGGTTGCTGCTGCACGCGATGATAGTGAACAGATCAAAACACTGACAGAATCCATACATGGCAGGCTTTTGAGTGTCCTTGCAAAGAAAGGTGGCTATATTGGTCACTGATTGGTTTTTGTTTTGTTTTTGAATGTCAGAAATGTATATTTGTGAATATTGAGATGTTATATTGTTATATATAATGTTATTTAATAATATAATGTTATATATATATGTTATATATACTGTTATATATTTCACTGGTGAAAATAAATAATTGCAATGGGTATATATTTGTTTTTTGTTAAGTTGCCTAATAATTATGCACATTAATAGTCACCTGCACACACAGATATCCTCCTAAAATAGCTAAAACTAAAAACAAACTAAAAACTACTTCCAAAAATATTCAGCTTTGATATTAATGAATTTTTTGGGTTCATTGAGAACATGTTTGTTGTTCCATAATAAAATTAATCCTCAGAAACACAACTTGCCTAATAATTCTGCACGTGTATATACATACAAACTGTTGAAAAAACAATGTGGTTCAAATCTAACCTATCCTCATCATTTATCTCTCCTCCTGCAGCTGATGCTGATCACTTGTTTGTTGTTGTGTTAGAGTTTTCTAACCTTTGTTTCTTCATTGGTTAGTTTTTGTTTTGTCTTTGTTTGTTTTGTTTTTTTCAGGTCCTGTCCGGCGAACCGTTCATCGATGGATATTAAGTTTGTATATTCTTTATGCTGGGGAGGTGATTAGCACCTGCCTCAGTCAGCGAGAGTCCCCTCACAGAGGGAACTCCTATTTACTCTACCTGATCCTCACGAGGACTTTGTGAAGCTGCTTTGAAAGCAACTGCTAAAGAAGCGCTATGTAAAAACTTAATTTATTGATTGATTGATGTGAATTGGAAAACTCTTCAGAGAGACGGCAAATTATTGTTCGGAAAAACATTAGTTTTGGCAAAAAGGGTTATTCACAGTTGCATCTGAGGAATTGGTGATTAGAGCGTTCTCAGGGGTTAGAGTTTGTGACTTGGGGACTCTGATAGTGGGCTTCAGCCTCACATTGGGGGGTGTGACTAGGGTCAACTAGGGCCATAAAACAATCATCCAAATTTGACATAAACACCCAGGTACTCTCTCTGATGAGGTACTTCATCATGACACAATTAGGAGTCCAGTTCCAAAATAACAAGAAAAAAATTAAAGCTGCAAGCAGCGATAGGAGGGCTCTGGCACGATGTGTCCGCCGGAGCAATGGCACCACACCCTGACCTTTCACGTTTTTTCACTTATTGTTGTCAAGAGCTCGAAAAGAGGTGAAAAGGCAATTTACAAAGTACCGAACAACACAAAGCTTTAAATGTAAAGACGATCTATATTGATACATGAACAACTTGTATAAAAACAAGCGTTGGAGTTATAAGATAAGCACAAAATTAGCATATCAATCTGTTCAGAATCACAAGATTATCTCGCTTCATTTTTTTCCTGTACATTGTCATCGCCTACAACAAACTGGTTGCGCAACATTTACTAATATATTTTTGGCATGGTTAGCCTTGTCAGACGGAACAAAAGGATATGCATCACTGTGCTCCAAAAATAGCTCTACAGTGCCCCCTTAAATGTGACCAAAATCTTCGTTTTAGCTGTTTTTATAGCTGTTGCTCAAGTAGTTTGTCGTAGGCGAATTAAATTTTGTACACATATGTAAATTACCAAGCTGCAACTTTTACTAATATAAACCCTGTTTCTAAAACTGACTGGAAAAACCCTCTAAATTTTGCAATTTTGCAAAAACCTCTAAAAATGACTGTTTTTGCTCATTTTATACTTTGACGAACTCCTCCTGCCTTAGGCAACAAGTCTGATCCATCTGAAAGTTGTTGTGTTTACTCGTAAGGCATGAGGACAAAAAAAGTTATCAAAAGCTAAACAGTATGTCCATTGGTCTTGGGGTGGAGTCCCAGCTAATTTCACCCTTCAAAAATGTGCGAAAAAAACCGACATATTTTGCAATGTATTTCCGTTCAAGTTAATACAATTTCAACAAAAACAGCCTGGCATGCTGAACAAAAGGATATGCATCACTGTGACTGACCTCTAAAAATTGGCTCTACAGCGCCTCCTTACTGCCCCCTTAAATGTGACCAAAATCTTCTTTTGAGCTGTTTTGACCCATTGAACATGTTAGAAAGCCCACCAAAATTTGTTCGAAGGTCATGTTCAATAAGTTTAATAATTTAACACTGACACTGAAATCGTATCTTGGACTACAGCTCTGCAGCGCCCCCCTTGAATGTGAAAAAGCTTAACTAGCCATTTAACTAACTCCTCCTAGGAAAATTTCCATATCGAGCAGATTTTTGGTCTGGTGACTCTTAAGGCATTTTGGACCAAAAGTTATCAAAAACTTTTAACAAGGTCTTGCCGTGGCACCTTAACGAACTTGATTTTTTTTAAACGTGTAGAGCACTCACATACTTTATCCAAAAAGCATGAAAACATTATGGAATTATGAGCCTACCATTCTGACCAAATTGCTATGCTTAAGTGACTATACACTTATAGCGCCACCTACTGCCAGTGTATATTCGTAGCTTTATCTCCCACATACTTCATCCAATGTACATGAAAAAAAATGGAGCGTGAAAATCTTGTGATTCTGAACAGATTTATATGCTAATCTTATAAAAACACACTCATGTTTTTATACCAGCTTTGTATTGATCGGTACTTTGTAAAGTGCATTTTCACCTTGTTTAGAGCACTTGACAACAACAAGTGAAAAAACTTGAAAGGCCAGGAGGCGGTGCCTTTACTCCAGCGGACACATCTTGCGAGAGCCCTCCGATCGCTGATTTCAACTTTAGTTTTGTACTATTTTTGTATAATTATGTTTTAAGTACTTCGACCGGCACTTTTGAATGAGCACTATAGTCCTTTGTTCATTCTCAATGACATCTATGACTAAATTCTTGGAAATACCAAGATTTTGCATACTCATGAAATCTGAAAAAAAAAATTCAATTGCACATACGTTACAATAAATACGTTTCTGAACTCCGAAACGCAGCACAATCACATCAAACGACTGGTCCAGAACTCCCATTATCATTGCTTCAGATTCCAGAGGACCACATTCCTGCAGACAATATCACAGCATTAACAGCTAAACTTCAATTTGTTTCATAACTCACACACCCCTAGACCACATCCATTTGTTCCATAATGAAAGACGTTTTTTTTAAGTACAAACCTCAACATTTTTCTCTTTATTCTCTTTATAGTGTGCCATTTTGCCTTCTTAGATGGTGTCACCAGGTGAGGTAGCATAGACTAGATAAATTATTATTTAACAGGTGTCCCAATCACTTTGCTTGGTGATGCTTGATCGAGAGAAAATCTACAGTTTTTTTTTACCCACACATAAACTCATACTCTGTATAGCGGACAATAATAGGCAAACATTTTGCAGTCTCATTGTTACAAGATCTGTAAAGAGCAAAAGAAAAAAACTATCGCTCTGTACTTTGTGAGCATAAGGTTTCTTAAGAAACTTGTAAACATATCTACATTTGTAAAAATACAAAACATTGTTTTTTTTTAAGATAAACACATACTTTAAAACGAAGTTATTTTGCATTTAATGTATCAAAATAAAACATGATGAGCAACATTCTATGATGCAGACCTTGACAAAGACAGCAAAGAAGAGTTCAGAACTTAGCTCTTGAACTCTTTTGGATGCTGTCTTCCTGTCGTTGCAGTGGGTCGCTTGCTTATGAATGGCCTCTCCGGAGAGCCTGAGGCGGTGTCCACATTCTGTCATTCAAAAAACAAATAATAATGTTAAAAGAGCAAAACAAAATAAAAACAAAAATAATGCATACATAATTTTTTTTAAATTTACACAGCTGTCTCACAGAAAATTCCTCACATGCTTTTAATGCATTGCATATAACTAGCAAAAACACATTTTTTTTTGTTTAATTTCACATCTACAAAAAAAGAAAAAACAGAAAATATAGGGACCCACATAAAGAAAAATCACAGACTTCCATGAGGTTAGTGCCAGAACCAGAACAGGAACAAATGAACCTACAATTAAGTCACTGAAACTTGTCTACTTTCCGACAACAAAGAAGAAATTATTCCTTTGTGGCTTGCGAAAGCCTGGAGAAAGACGGCAGTATAGAATATACCGCAGAAGAGAACTCCATTGGGAGTTCCATGTATTGAATCTTGTTCTTAAATGATTCCTTTTCTTCAGCAGCAGTTATTGTCAAATAAAATAAAAATTGTATCAAATCTCCACTCAAAAAATCCGCACCCAGAACCGGTTCACCATTGTCAGCGATCCTGAGATGAACACTCTGGTGATTGGCAGTTCCATCGTTCGACATGTCCAAGCGACTGTCGGTACGACCAAAGCATGTACGCACTGCTTCCCCGGTGCTAAGGTTCTTGACTTAGCCGCACGTTTACCTGCAATCCTGAAGCCTGATGGCAACATCAAGGCTGTGATCCTGCACGTCGGCTCTAATGATATGTCTTGTCGTCAGTCAGTAAACTGATCCGCACTGCTGGCCACCTGTCACCCGCGACCCAAATTATCGTCTCTGGCCCTCTGCTGACATTTCGAGGGGGAACCGATAAATTCAGCAGACTTTTGGCGCTCAGAGAGCGGCTCACCACCTTCTGTCGAGAAGAGCAGTCACTTTTTGTTGATAACTGAACTGGAATCTCCTCTGGGAGCGCCCTAATCTCTTCCTTTCTGACGGCCTCAATCCAAAAAGCTAGGCTCTGAACTTCTGTCAGATAACATCTCCAGGGCCCTTATGAGCATCTGACTAAATAATGCCAAATATAACACTGCCTCAGAAACTGACATAATAACTGTCAAAACTTAACATTTGCTATCGAAACTGTGTCCATACCACAAAAACAAAAAAACTAAAAACAACAATTTGCTTAACACCAATGATCTGATCAATATAAAATAAGACTATAAATTATACAAATTGCAAACATACTCTCAAAAATTTGATCTTCTAAACATCAGATCTCTTACACCAAAAGCTGTAATCATAAAAGAATTAATCTCAGAACTTAACCATGACTTAAACATGGCTCACTCCAAACGATTATTTTGGATTAAATGAAGCGACACACAAAAATTACCGTTACAATCATGAACCGCGCTCAACTGGTCGTGGTGGAGGTGTTGCCACAATATATAGAAATACCCTAAACACAACCAAAAAGAGAGAACATACATTTAAATCCTTCAAAGTACTTGTGCTCCATATTACAACTGCAGTATCAAAACAAAGATGTGCATTCTCTGTAACATTAGCTGTTGTCTACAGGCCACCAAAACACAATTCTATCTTTCTTCAAAAATTTGCTGATTTTGTCGTACATCTATTGGTTGAAGATAAAATACTTATTTTTGGAGACTTTAACATCCATATCGATAACAAAAAAGACTCGTTGGGTATTGCTTTTACAGACCGTCTAAACCACACTCTAGATTTGGTTCTATCTCATGGCATTGACCTCAGTGACATTGTTATATCGCCTCAAAGTGAGGACATCTCAGACCACTATCTTGTATCTTGTGCTATGCATACTGTAAACATTAGCAGTAGCATTCAACGCTACCAACTAGGGAGAAATATAAACCAAAATACTAAAGAAGCATTTATAAGAAACCTACCAAATATTAATCACCTTTCTAGTGTTTCTGCAGATGAAAATGAACTTGAAACAATCACCTACAGTATGAATAATAATGGCGCTAGCATCCTAGATGCTGTAGCCCCGCTTAAATTAAATCAAGTCAGAGATAGACAGGCCACTCTGTGATCTGATGATAATACAAAGGTGCTAAAAAGACAAACCAGAAACTATGAGCATAAATGGAAGAAATCCCAAATGGAAGTATTCAAAATTGCCTAGAAAGAGAGGATGTCTAATTATAGACAAGCATTAAAAACAGCAAGAACTAACTATTATCAAAAATTAATAGAATCAAATCAAAATAACCCACACCTTCTATTTGAAACAATGGCTAATCTACTAAACAGTCAAACATCGACAGATTTAAAAGCAGCTATAAAATTTTGCAGCAATGATTTAATGAATTATTTCTCAAATTACATCTGTTAGATGCAAAATAACTAAAACTCATATTCAATCTAAGCAGCTTAACTCAAATTCTATGCCTTTGCCTCACTCGCTGCAACATTTTTCAAATATTGACCTGAAAGAACTGCTGAAAATAATCACAGCATCTAAATCAACAACATGCTCTCTCGATCCTGTACCAACAAAATTACTGAAAGAATTGCTACAAATAGCTCAAGAACCGTTTATAACTAGATTATGTTCCTAAACAGCTTAAAATTAAAGCACTAATCAAGAAAACATACCTGTATCCTACTGAGTTATCCAACTATAGGCCAATCTCTAACCTTCTGTTTTTATCAAAAATATTAGAGAAAGTTGTCATAGCACATCTCAGCTCCTTCTTACAGAAGAGCAACTGTTATGAAGATCAATTCAATCTGGATTTAATCTGGATTCAGAGCGCATCACAGCACAGAGACTGCACTGGTTAAAATGTAAAATTATCTATTACTTGATTGGGATCAAGGGAATATCTCTCTTCTAGTTCTTCTAGATCTCAGTGCAGCCTTCGATACGATAGATCACAGGATTCTCCTCGAGAGACTAGAGAATGATGCAGGCATCCAGGGCCAGGCTCTAAGATGGTTTAACTCGTACCTCTCTGACCGGAGTCAGTTTGTTCATGTAAATGGATACTCATCGGACACAATAACAGCAGAGTATGGAGTTCCTCAAGGATCTGTTCTGGGACCCATCCTATTCTCAATATACATGCTGCCCCTTGGCAAAATTATTAGAAGACATGGTGTTAGTTTCCATTGCTATGCAGACGACACCCAGCTCTATATCTCAGCAAAACCTAACAACCCTTTAAAGCTAAATAATCAGAATGTGTCGCTGATATCAATGATTAGATGAACGAAAATGTCCTATTGCTAAATCCTGATAAAACAGAAATATTACTTGTTGGCTTTAAATAGCAATTACAGAATCTCTGTTTAAAATACGGAGCTGGGGAGGCACACTGTTAATTTTTCCACTACAGTTAAAAATTGTGGCGTTATTATAGATAGTGAACTGACGTTTAAGAACCATATCTCTTATGTTACTAAGACTGCCTTCTTTGTGCTCTCTTCATTGGCTTCCTGTACAATATTGCATTGACTACAAGATACTGCTCCTTGCCTTTAAGGCGCTGAATGGCTTGGCTCCGGCCTACCTGAGCAGTCTCCTATCAGGATATATTCCAACTCGCTCTCTTTGATCACAAGAAGCAGGACTATTGATTATTGCGCAGATTAGTAAATCCACCAGAGGTGGAAGAGCGTTCTCATATAGAGCCCCGAAGCTCTGGAATAAACTCCAGAATGTTGTCCGGAGCTCAGCTACGCTCACTGAGTTCAAAACTAAATTAAAAACATATCTGTTTAATCTAGCATTCGAATAATTATCTCTTGGTATTTGTCTAAACAGCACTATATACATACAAACTGTTGAAAAAACAATGTGGTTCAATGTGTATATCCTCATTATTTTTCACTCATCCAGCAGCTGATGCTGATCACCTGTTTGTTGTCTGTGTTAGAGTTTTCTAACCGTTGTTTTTTCATTTGTTAGTTACACTACCTGATCCTCACTAGGACTTTGTGAAGCTGTTTTTGATTGATTGATTGATTAAATGTCAAATTTTAGCCCATCTGGCACAGGCAATCTTTGCTTTTTTATACGGCCCAATACGGGTCTCCATGCTAAGATGCAAACTTCAGATCAAAAACTCATCTGTGTGTGTGATTGCCTTAATTCTCATTTGTTGACTACATTGTCTGGACATAATATAATAATTTATAATAAGTTCCATTATTATAAAATCCGAAAAAATAACACTACATGCCCGAATCCTGTTTTATGATAACAGCTACAATGGACCAATAACGCAGTTAAAAAACATAAAAGCCATTGTAAAAAGCATTTGAACAAAGCAGCAACAGTCATAATAGCTTAATAAACAAAGTCTAGTTACTCACTGAGAGAAGCTGCCAGGAGACGGTGCACAATGACATCTGCGTAGCGTCGTATAGGTGAAGTAAAATGGGTGTAGAGAGGCACGTTTAGAGCATAGTGACGAAACAACTTCTCATCTTTCACGGCTCCAGCACAGAAATATACTGCCATCTAGAGTAAGATCAAACATAAGATCATAAGATGTCCAAACCTGGATAAATGTTTAGAAACTTAAACTTGAATTCTTGTCCACTAAACAAGAAATTGCAGTCACTTAAAAGACGCAGTTGAGACCGTCCTCAAATCAATCATGAATAAAACAGAAACACAAAATTGAGGGTTTCTGCAATGCATTTTTTAAACTTAGAGGCTGATTAATGTTGCAAATGTTTCAATAAAATGTTTAAGTTGAGAAATGTAAAAGTTTTTCAGTTTGGACTATTTAAAACTTAAGCTCCCATTTTTGGGGAAAAGAAAATCTACACTTTGGC